>CAXIVR010000012.1:3120000-4320000 GCA_964035755.1 Teleogryllus oceanicus
AAACAACAAAAATATTCCACTCACACTTTCCAAAAATTCTTTCAAAAAATTACACGCATAATTGCCCCTGAAGATCTCGTCATGCATCAAGCCAACGGAGTGGCTGACGTATCCACTGTTGGAAAGTCTTTCCGCCCGAAAGCGGTTGCGCTGCACCTCGCGACGCAATCGACCTTCGACTGGCTCGGCGCCGTCACGTGCGGGCATCTGCAGCCAGCCCGGGACGGCGTTATTTTTTGGATCAGCGGCGACCCTCGCCCCGCCTGCCCGGTCACCTGCGATGGTGAAACGCGGTTATCTAACCACCTTGTGCGTGGGGCGGCGGGACTTGATGGCGGGGGCAGGCGCGAGCGGGCAGGCGGACGGGGGGGGGGGCGAGCGACCAGCGTAAGAAATCTGTCCTTCTCACCGCATCCACCCCCACCCCCCGGCGTACGCGCAGATGGTATCGCGCGGCGCATAATGGGCGTTGCGTGCCTCTTCGCCGCCTCCTCCGCCGCCCCCAGCCGCCGCCCCCGCCCTCACTGACGCCGCCCTTGCCCCTGCGCCCGCCCCCGCCTCCGCCGCTCCTGCCCCCGCCGCCCCAGCCGCCGCCCCCCGTCATTGACGCCGCCCTTGCCCCTGCCCCTGCCCCCGCCGCTCCTGCCCCCAATCCCTGCCGCCGCCCCCCCTCATTGACGCCGCTTTTGCCCCTGCCCCTGCCCCCGCCGCTCCTGCCCCGCCGCTCCTGCCCCCGCCGCCCCGCCCTCACTGACGCCGCCCTTGCCCCTGCCCCCCCACCGCCGCCCCTGCCGCCGCCCCCGGCGCCGCCACGCCGTCGACCCCGCCGCCGGTCGCCCCCCACAGCCGGCCTTTCCCCCCCACCCCGCCGCCTCCCATGTCGCTCCCGCCGTCCCCCACAGCCTCCCATTCCTCGCCCCCGCCGCCGTCTCCGGCGCCGTACCTGCTGCCGCCCCCGCCTCTGTCCCTGCCGCCTCCACCGCCAGCTGAGTCGTCAACGTTGCCCCCACCGCCGCCCCCGCCGCCGCCCCCGCCGCCACCCCGCCGCCGCCCCCGCCGCCGCCCCTGCCGCCGCCCCGCCGCCACCCCGCCTTTACCCCCGCCGCCGCCTCCGCCGCCAGCTGAGTCGTCGCCGCCGCCCCCGCCGCCGCTTCCGACGCTGCCTCCCACAGCCGCCCCTTTCCCGCCCCCGCCCCCCCCGCGTGCGGCGCCTGCTCCCCCGCAGGCCCGCCGCGGCCGGGCAGCGGCGTTTCGCCGAAGCCTCGTTAATTCCCCTGTCAATCAGAAGCGCCCACCACTCGCGGATGGACGTCCGTCGGATGACGCAACGCCAGAAGAGATATACTTATTACGTATCGTTTTGATTATGTATCCTCCACGACGTTTCGCTCAGACCATTGTGTAATTCATACGGTGGTGGATCCACAGGATATTAGGAAAATCTTCCTTTACAGCCATGCGGTTTTCTAGAAATTCCTAACCTTTGTATAATTGTTTGCATATTATGTTTTAACATTTATTGAATATTTGATCAGGAACTAAACGTATATAAAATAAATTCCGATATTTAAAACGAAAAATCTAAGGAAATCAACTGAAAATATAATGAGTAATTTTAAAACAAGAAAATTTTAAAAAACTATTCTTCTTGAAGGAACATACTAACAAGAAAAGAAAACAGTATAATTTTTTCAAAGGACCTCTCTTGAAATTTTCCTTTACTTTAATAACTTTATTAATACGTTTTTTTTCTAAAGAAGCATTCGTACTGTAGTATATCCATATAATATCTGAACCAAATGCAACCTATCAAAGTACGCAAATAAGAAAAGAGTGGTTCATATAATAACAAAATTGAGGTAAAAATTATTTTATTGATTGCCTCCTAACTCTTGTGAGCTATGATATTCAAAATCAAGGCTCAAGAAGGTTGGGTATATATTAACACACGTTTGACTCAAACCTGTAAATTGAGGAAAATGTAGGACTTGAAACGAAGCAGCCGTTCACGTTACTGATTTTCTCATAAGCTATAGTTTGCATAATTGAATTGCTAATGATTCTTTAAAATTTCTACTAATAACCGTTGGTGAGAACACCTTCAATGTCCGAGGGAGACTGTCGATATCAACGTTAGAATCTAGTGTATGAGTAAAAAGTATTAATGTCGTGCCTCTGACCAGGAGGTCATAGGTTCGAGTCCCGACAGCAGCAGGATTTTCGACACTATCTTTTCGAAGCTAGATCTGCTAGGCCGGCTGCTCTGATCGGTAGTTTTCCGTGGTTTCTCTGATCAACACCAGGTGAATGCCGGAGCAGAACCCTAACAAACGGGTCACGGACCGCGCGCGATCCATCCTTCCTCTTTCTTGTCATATCCTCTCCCCCTTACACACACACTTACACTAACATGCACTACACTACCACACATGCTGGGAGATCGGTCTGAGACTTAGAACTTGTCCCGGCTGAGGATGTGCCCCACTGATGGAGGGAAACCGCGTTAGTCGACCGTAGGTCGTCACCGGATCTCGCCATCCAGCGCGGGAAGATCACCGGCACCTCCAGATGAAAAAACAAGCACTACAGTTACGGGACTAATGACCTCAGTAGACGCCCGTAATCGCTAACAATCAATCAATTAATTAATCTCGACGCATTAGCATTAACCCATGTAGAAATCAGTCATAAATTTCTTAATTTGCCTAATAATCAATACCGATATTCATATTAGAGGTAATGGCAATGTGTGCTTTATAAAAAATCACTATTTATTTGGTATTGAAGTTTGTTCGTTTATTTATTAAATTACATATTAAGCAAACAATTATTGGGGCTTTCTTTTGTAAGTTACTGATCTGAGATGTTGATATAGTAGATGCCTATTTATAAAGCAATATTAGTTAATTATGTACGTTGGGAGCATCACCAGAGATAATATTATCAATATTATTCCTCTGTAGGAGAAAACTACTGAATCTAATGGCTCTGTTTTCCCAATATTATTGGTTTTGACTAACCTATCTACCCAGATATCAGCAAGGACAGAGTTTAAAGTCACAGGTTTCATTCAAAGGCGCTGGCTACCAACCGCAAATACCACGCGATCCATTTCAACATACAAAATTTTTTTGAAAAAATAATTTCACAATACGAAAGGAGAACTTTACTACTATATTGATGATATCAAAAATCTCCAATCAAATTAGAATTGCTTTAAAACCGGCTACTTCATTTCACTTTAGTCTCGACAAAGGTATTTATATTACAAAAGGAGGAACCTGAGAATGTATTGCAAAAGGGTTTTGAAACAATGTTTGAATGATCTTACCTGCAATCTGTTTATTTGATCTTCCCATCACTCCTTTCGCTTTACCATCTCAACGATTTACAGAAAAATCCTGAATGCAGCATCGCTTCTCTACATTTTCTACGATCCCCAACAATTCAATATTATAACATCCTACAACTAACTACACGATTCATGCATTCATATTATTTGTATCTGACAGATTGTGGGGCAGCAAAGGGGAATAGACGTTCACTGGCATTAAAAATATGAACGTTCATATCAATATCTGTAAGTTTGAACTGTCCCAAGCTCAAAATTTAGTTCCATACATTTCTGGCGTACCGCGAGTGGCAGCAGGTTGAATACAATTATCATAAGAAGTTTTCAGCAAAAATTATAGACACGTTTGAAACAGTATCAAATCATTAACATTTACTTATAATATCTTTTACTTAGATGTATTAGAAAAATGCTTCTTACTTTACCCAAGCTCACGATTTAGTTAGGTATTAATAGAAGTAGTTCGAATCATCTTTTCATCATACATTTAAATTTCCCATAAGAATCATATGTTGCCGAATAAGAGTAAATATAATTCAAATATAAAATTATCAAGAGAAAATACGGAAAATAGTAATAATGCTGAGAAATAATATATTTAAATAATTAATTGAAGTTGTTAATGATCACAACTCAGATGGCAGTACCGCGAATTTTGGCGGAAAAGTAACTGTCCTTCTGGGAAATTCAAAAGTTGAAATCTTTGAGAAATGTCACTCCCCATGACGGAACACATCCGGTGGAGAATCGCTCAGAGCGACGCATGTCCAAGAAAGCGATTTGGCCACAATGCCATTAGTCGGGGGCCTAGAAGCTTCCGACAATTTCTTCCTCCAAGAGCGTGTAGCGCGAGTGCCAGCAGGACGAATAAAATTACCGAGAGGAGTAATCTGGGAAAATAATGGATACATTTAAAACTCACCTCAATCAAATTTACTTATAACCTCTTGAACTTTTCGAAAGCATAATTATTAATGTTTATTAATATAACTATATTATTAGATGCAATTGTAAACTCCAATAAGGGTGCTAATGTATGTTACACAAATTTCATCTCCTACAAGGGAGAATTTCATTTCCCACAGTTTCCATATATACATATACTTCCTGCAATTTTACTGATACTACTTTATCACCAATTCAAAAACACATGTGTATAATTAGTATTTATATTTTAATCCCCCCTCCAAAATATATCTTAAAAAATGCATATTTTTTATTATATCATAATTAGGTCAATATAAAGAATACATTACCAGGAAGAAACGTATTTAGATACTTGAAAAAGAAAATATTTTCAAGAATATCTCGATGTGCGTGTCTCCGTCGTGCGCTGCATAAAACTCTAAAACTATTTCTGAAAATTCTTGCTGAACCTTTTTCCTTCCGATATTCTTGATCTTACTTCCCTCATTCCATAATTTCTTAATACACTCTTCATTTCAGCACAATGTAATTTTTTTCTTATTACAACAAAATTATCTATTGCATTCATAAACGAGATTTATGTGTATACATGATACTTGTATCATGTATACACATAAATCTATAATTTTGTTTTAGTTGCCTCAGTTGCTTATTTTAGAACAAGTTTTGCTAATCACCGTGATGCCATATCTTTCATGTTTTGATGTATTTTTAGTTCAAATGAACAATATCCTACAGAACGTCCAGTGAATATTTTATTATTCGAATAGCTACCTCTGACGAAGAGAAGCACTGTTGTTCCTCCAAGAGCGTGTAGAGTGAGTACCAGACGGATGAGTAACCTTCAGAGCTGTCAGAAAAGGCATACAGCACTCCCCGCGTCTTGCTTAATAGAGAATAATAAGCGTAAAAGTAGACGTAATTTGAGAAAGCGGGCGCTACGCGACGATGAGAAGCAGAACGCAGCGTGGCCGCCGTGGCACAACACTCGACCTGCCACCTGCGGCGCCGTGCGGGAGAATCAAGGCTCCCACAGACCGGCGCGGAAGATCCGCAGCGGGTGCGGCGCGGAAAGTTCGCGCTAGACGGATTCGGTGGTATAACGGTCAGCATACCGTAACTGATTGTTGTACCCGAGTTTGCGGGTTCAAACCCGATCGAAGCCGTGGATTTAAGGGCGAAAAATTCTCTCGTACACCTTCCTTCGGAGGGGAAGTAAAGACAGCTGTCCCATGTAGTAGATTTACTGCATGTATAAGATCCTCAAGCCTAAAAGAAGCCTCTGAGCAAAATTGAGATCCGCCAGTTTCGTCGCCCAAGATAATACCTCCTTTCTCCGTTAGGTGGTGAAAGGATCGTATCGAAATTTGCGTGGTTAGACGGAAGAGCGAGCCTGATGGCCCGAGTCTCGCCACGTACAATAAGGCATTAACTAAACTAAACTAAACTAGGCGCGGCCGCGGAATTCGCGGGACCGTTCACACCGGAGCGTCAATGTGTCAGCCACTGGCGTCTCCTGCACAATGATCATGGGGATGAAATCACTTTCACGGATTAAACAAGGTAGACCAATTAAGTTGTCTATCCATATTACGATGTAATACCTATTGTACCTTCTTTGAGAATTCCTAATTGTGCATTGCTATCTACCGGGAACGGTAGCCCAGTGCATCAACTGATGTCACTGACACCAACTCCTTTTTTTTGTCAACTCCTTTTTTTTGTAACTTTTTGTTAATGAATGTAAGTTTAATGTATGTAAGGTCAAGATATTCTGCCACCAAGTTACTACACTTAATTGCAGAATTAACAATAAATCTAATTACTGCAGCGCCTCTGACCAGGAGGTCCTAGGTTCGAGTCCAAACGGCGGCATGATTTTCGACACTAGCTTTTTAACTAGGTCGAATTCAGTCGCTGTGTGGAGGAGAATTCTAGCGGCCGGCTGCTCTGATCGGTAGTTTTCCGTGGTTTCTCTGATCAACACCAGGCGAATGGCGGAGCAGAACCCTAACAAACGGGCCACGGACCGCGCGCGATCTTTCCTTCCTCTTCCTTCCCATATCCTCTCCCCTTACACTTACACACACACACACACACACACACACACACGCGCGCGCGCGCGCGCACACACACACAACACTACTACACATTCCGGGAGACCGGTCGGGAGCTTACAGCTTGTCCCGGTTGGAGCGATGCCCGGCTAGTGGGAGAGTCCTGGCTTGGGGGGGAAACCCCACTAGCTGGGGGCCCACTAGTGGGCTTTAGAGACGGTTGGCAAGGTCGTTCGACCCAGAGGGGAGCGAAGTCTACCGAACACGGGCGGACTTCCACGGAACTCGAGCTGCAGCGGAAGAACCGCGACAGACTGCGTTACAAATTTCACCGCCGAATAAACGCTGCCAATCCGTTGCCGCGACGCTCGCTGCCGTGCAGGTCTGAACGTGCTCATAAGGCAACAAGTGAGGCGAAACTTCCGCTGCGGCCAACCCGCGTAGGCTGCGGATCTTCCGCATCGGTCTGTGTGAGTCTGCAAGCTGCTCGACGACTCCCCCGGGAAAATCCAAATTGACGGCCATCGCCGTCTGCAGCGCTCAGTAGAGAACAACAAAGAATGGAAGTCACTGAACTGTAAGATGGACGGCTAGAGGTGCAACGAAATGCAAATGCAGAAGAACGAAAGCCAGCTGATGCAGCATAAATCAAGGAACAATCAAGAAATCCCCACTTGAAACTTGTAAAAAAAGATTACTGGTAAAAAGAAATATAATTATATTACATCTGTTTCTTCACACCTGATGTCTCGTAGCTGAAGGCAAGTTTTTTCATATTAGTAGAAGCATTTTTCTTCATCACTGAGATGTTTGTTCCTGGATAACCTCGTGGTTTTTCGGTCACTTTTTCAGTGAGAGAGCGCAGAGATTAAATGACTTAAAACATTGTTATAATAAAAAAACTATTGAATTTTAAAAACGTATAGTCACAATCCCTGTGATGAAATGTAAATATAAAAGATTCCATAAATATAGTTAGTTAGCAATCACGCACTTATCCTGAATAAAGAATATTTTATAACTAGAAAGAATATTACTGTGGTCAGTGAGCGAGGTCAGCCTGGAAGGCTTATAGAAACGGCGCATGTTTGACAGACTTATTATGCCACGTGACTTTCAGGTTTTTAAGTGCCTTAGATTTCCTGCTTCAGTCCGAAAGGTTTCCTATATTTATTTGTACAATGTCATAGAACACGAAGAAGGAAGCAAAAGAAAACATATCGCTTTCATACAATCAAATGTTTCGTTAGTGTAATTTTCAATGCTGAATAATTTTATTTATTATTAAAAGCACTGATAGCTGCTCTTAAGAACACTTTCATTTTATGTTGTGTAGAATGGCTGTGGTGATTTGAATCTGGGTCACCAACCAATGGACTTTCTTACAGTCCAGTGACTTCTGTGCTTCGTTGTTCTAGCTTCATCGTTGAAACACGAGTTTACAGAACATCGTCGTAAACGTAATATTGTTACGAATAACTTCATTTAAAGCAAATACACTTATCTCCAAAAGCTCTTAAAAAATAATCCTTAGTTGCAATAGAAAACGAATGCCAAAAAATTAAGGTATTTCTTTTTACACTTGTATCTCACACGAGGAAGTACTCGTTCATGGACATGAAAACAGAATTACCCAGCTGTGTCAATATCAAATATTTTACCAACCAACAAAACAACATTGACATTTTACATAAACGCACTAATTTCTGGTTGCAAACAAAGAAGAGTGGACGCCAAACTCACAATTGTTTTGTAATGCTACAGGTGTAAAGCCCAACCCACTTGAAGTTTCTTTTAATGCTTCATTTATGCTTATTACAAACTATTTTTTCCTCAACATATAGTTAATATTTACAACAAAAGCAATTGATGTATTGAATGACTTTCGTTAGGATTGAAAGTTATTAAAAGCTATATTTTTAGAGTGTGTCACTGGCTTCTGGGGGGGGGGGGCGCTCATGGGACTTAAGCCATTGCGCACAAAAATACTTTCGACAATGGAGTTCCAATCACCGGGTTACCGGGAGCGGTGGCTCAGTGCAGAACTGATGTCACTGCAGCGCCTCTGACTGGGAGGTCCTAGGTTCGAGTCCTGACAACGGCAGGATATTCGACTAGCTTTTCAGCTAGGTCGAATTCAGTCGCTGTCTGGAGGAGAATTCTAGCGGCCGGCTGCTCAGATCGGTAGTTTCCCGTGGTTTCACCGATCAACACCAGGCGAATGCCGGAGCAGTACCCTAACAAATGGACTATGGACCGCGTGCAATCTTTCCTACCTCTTCCTTGTCCTATCCTCACCCCTTACACACACTTACACTAACATGCGAGCCTAATTTTGTAGACCTCGGCGGAGTAGGTATAGGTAATTCTTCACCTGAAGTGTCAAATGAACCTGAAGTATCAATTGCGGGATACCATAGAATCAGAAAAGAGATGGGGTAGACAAAGAATCATTTTAAATTATGCTTCAATCATCAATGTAGCGTTCTACACATTCTTTTACCAACTATGCATTTCATTCATATCAAGTTTCCAAATCACTGAAAGTTGCAACTACTAGTATTAATGGCGCCCCTTAAAAGGCTGGTTTCTAGAGTTTTCTATAAAATGTATTAAAAAATGGATGATGTCTCATGACATTCATTGTTCCTTTTTATAAATATTTTTGCTCCGTGGTTTATTTGATGGTATGATGACACATTGAAAAGAACAAACTAGTTGATTGCTATTTCTCGGAAGACTTCACGATTTCTGTTCTTGCAAGTATCAAGATCTTTTTGTAAGTGAATTAGAGAAAGTTGTCCCCCTCTATCACTCAGTCTAGTTAAGAACGATAGCTTTACTGTTATTCGTGATTCACTTTCTTTACAATACTGTCATTTATTTAGGTACATACATCTTGTTCATGCAGAATAATACTTCAAAACAAATAGTGACCATGAAAAACTCCCTAGATTTTAATAATAACTGAAGTCTAAAATGTTTAAGTGATATTTAGTTCGTTGTCCCAAGATTGGTATTTTTGAGGAATTTGGTATTTTATGAGGAAAGTTCTCAATATCTTTAGAACAATCATGAATATTATGAATTTGTAATTTATAAATTAATTTTTTTCGCATTTCCTATACAACAAATGTAATCAAAATGCAAATAAAATGGGTTCGACAAAAATCTGGGGTTGATCTGAGAGATGTTTTTTATGGTAATTGGATTAATGGTGTAAGGAAGAAAATACATTGCTACATAGACGCACAATAGAAGTTCCTTACTTTCGTCTTGAAAATGAGTGTTTAAGTTCTTTCAGGTCCACCAAATCCAATTATGAAGTAAAAATCTGACAGAACGTCAATAGTTATGTATTTGGAAGACACATTCTTCGCTGGTATTTCCGCAAACATTCTCACAGTTCATTAAAATGGTACCTTTAAAAGAAGAGCCTGGACTAATTAGGCATATGTGACCATACGCAGATTGCTCCTTTAATCTCATTTTCGTATCTTTGATGTGGGGTAGAAGTCATCTGGGAAGATACTGGGAAGGTCAATGCCAGGTTTCGAATAGTCGGAATCTAAATCACAACCCAAGGCATTTACGCTACAAAAACCTAACATGCCCAACCTATTAATAATTAAAAATGTTAATTTAAAATGCATTAAAGAATTTAGATATTTAGGAGTATTTCTAGATCGAAAACTAACGTGGAAATACGATATTAATCAAATAACCAATAAAATATATGAAAATAACAAAACTATATCCACTCAAAAACACTCTAGACTAAGCATAGAATGTCGGGTAAACTTAATTCAAATCAATTATTAGACCATCTCTTACTTATGCTTGCCTTGTGTGGGATCGAGCCGCCAAAAGTAACGTAGAGTAAAATCAAATTGTTCAAAATATTTTTAAGGCGCATAATTAAAGCCCCATGGTACGTGTCAAATAGGCAAATTAGAAACGAACTGAAAATAGGAAACTTCAATTGTTATACTAGAAGACTACCAGTAAAACATTTTGAGGACTTTCCAAAAGAGGATTGTGATAGGACGTTCAGCAGAAGACATAATATTAAATAATACAAAGTCACAAATTTAAAATACAAATTTCCAAACATTAAATTGAGACAAACCTAACAAAGTAAGAGGGAACTTTGAAGAAATAAACTACCCGCCTCTTCACCCAATTCTGGTATTATGAGTGCAACTCTCTGTAAAATCAGTGGATTGAACAGATAAAAAATAAAGATGTTAAAGAAATAGTAGGAATATTGTAGGTTGTAGGTTTTGTAATGACTTAAATATCTTCGTTGCATAGCATCAGTTATTAATGTGTTATAATGTTGATAGGTGCTTCTCCAACTCAAGATCGCCAAATATTTATTTGATGATAAATTTGAATTCTGCTTGTCTTATCACAAGTGAAAACACTTTCAGGATTAACATTCCCAAATAATTTGGATTTGTCGAATAGTCGCTGAGCAAGCTATACACTTATTCGTGCATTAAATATACGAAGCAGTGGACAATACTAACTGTTTATAGTTAACACAGCTATCCTATCGTATAACTCATTATATCTACACCAACTTGCTGAAGTATCGGAAAACTTGCTAGAGATGTACGTGTTTTCAAGTACAGGGCTTGTTTTGCGAAGAGTTCTCTATTAAGGTTTTTTCGTCTTGTCTGCGCTTAACTGCTCGTCAACGAGTTGGCGAGTTGGCGGGCAGGTTCGGATACGAGTGAGATTGAGGCTATGCAACGGTCAACCGATGCTACGTAATTGGAGCCCTGCGGCGAAATCACGTGGAAAGTCAATGATACCGAACGCATGGAGACACCAGTTGAACATCGAAGGCGATGACGCTCGACGATAACGAATGGTTTTCACTGACTGAATATTTTCACTGTACACTGATAAGATTATTAATCAGTGATAGACTTACTCAGATTGAATGATTTTTTTCGTATTTCCGGGCGCGTCAACTGCTTTGGTCATTAGTACCGTTAGTGGAGTGCATGTTTTTTTTTCTCGAGAGATGGCGGTGATCTTGCCCCGCTGGATGGCGAGATCCGGCGCCGACCTACCGTCGGCTAGTGGGGTTTCCCCTTAACCAGGACTCTCCCACCAACGGGGCACCGCCCCAGCCGGGACAAGCTCTACGCTCCCGACCGGTCTCCCGGAGTATGTGGTAGTGTAGTGCATGTTACTGTAAGTGTGCGTGTAAGGGGAGAGGATAGAACAAGGAAGAGGAAGGACAGATCGCGCGCGGTCCCTGGCCCGTTTGTTAGGGTACTGCTTCGGCATTCGCCTGGTGTTGATCGGAGAAACCACGGAAAACTACCGATCAGAGCAGCCGGCCGCTAGAATTCTCCTCCAGACAGGGACTCAATTCGACATAGGTGAAAAGCTAGCGTCGAAAATCCTGCCACCGACAGGACTCGATTCGTCGACTTGCGAGGGTTTTCTTTACCAGGTACCTCCACCATTGGTGGAGCCCCCCCAACCGAAGCATACTCTTGTCTTCCGATATGTGTGATTGTGAGATGCGTAAAAGGATGTTTGTTTAACATGAGAGGAGGCGTCAAGGCCAAGGAAGAAAAGATGGCGCGCGGTCCCTGGTTCGTTTATGGCCGGCGGCATTCGCTGGTAATGATCGGAGAAATCACGACAAACGACCCTTCAGAGCAGCCGGCCGGTGGGATTATCTTCCAGAACTCATCATTGGATCTCGATCCCTAGACCCTGCCGATCAGATTCTGGGAAGTTGATGTCTTGGCACTCAATGCGCAAGAAATGCAATTCCTACTCATTTTTGTATTGATTTGCGTTACGTATGTTTAATATTTCATTATTGTTGAGGAACACTAATAAGTTTTTTTTAGGAATCCTAAAGGTTAAAACCCAGCCTTGCTAATATCGATTTATATTTCTGCACCTGCGCAGTGCGTCACAGTTCACGTGAGCACCGGAAGCGGTGGCTCAGGGCATCAGCTGATGTCACTGCAGCGCCTCTAACCGCGAGGTCCTACGCTGGAGCCCCGATGGTGGCAGGGTTTTCGACACTAGCTTTTCAGCTAGGTCGAATTCAATCGCTGTCTGGAAGAGAGTTCTACGGTCCGGTATCTGATCGATAGTTTTCCGTGGTTTCTCCGATCAACACCAGACGAATGCCGGAGCAGTACCCTAACAAACGGACCACGCGCGATCTTTTCCTCCTCTTCCTTGTCATATTTTCTCCCCTTACACACACACACACACACACACACACGTACACTAACATGCACTACACTACCACATATTTCGGGAGACCGGTCGGGAGCTTAGAGCTTGTCCCAGTTGGGGGCGGTGCTCCGCTGGTCGGAGAGGCCTGGTTAGGGGGAAACCCCGTTAGCCGACGGTAGGTCTGCGCCGGATCTCGTCATCTAGCGGGCGAAGATCACCGCCATCTCCCGGGGAAAACATACACTACACTTACGGGAATAATGACCTAAGCTTTGACGCGCCCGGAATCACTAACCAACCAATCTCGTGAGCACAGTGCGGAGGGTGCTGACGGCCGGCGGCCTGTTTACCAAGCGCGCGGTGGGCAGCGCGGCTCGGCACGGCTGGGAAAGACCGCTTTCACCGCGACGGCGGTCGCCACCGTCGTCGCCGCCGGCCCCGGCCTCCGGCTAACCCCAGGGCGACCTGCAGCCCGGGAAAAAGCCCTTGCACAAGCGCAGCGCTGGGCGCCGCGACCAGCCACAGCCCCCGGCCGCCCCGCCCCTCCCAGCCACGTCTCGCCACGCCATTGCACACCACGCCACAACTGACCACGCCACGCCACATCCTGCTCCGCACCGCCCCTCCTCGCGACGCCATAGCACGCCACCTATCCTACGACACACCAGTCCACGCCTGACCGTGCAATGCCACGCTACGCCACATCTTGCCCTGTCACGCCAAGCTACGCCTGTCCCCGTTCCCCGCCACGCCACACCTCCACCACACTTCCCCGCCACGTCCCGTCACGCCACACCATGCTCCGCCCCGCCACGCCACACATTGCGTCGCCTCGTCACGTCATGCCATATCCTCCTCCGCCACGCGATGCCCACACGTGAGCACCGAGAAGTGACAAGGCACCGGGAACGACCTTGACCTGCGGTCACTCCAACTCTCGCACGCGCCGTGCGGGAGCTCAGGCCGTGCGCTCGGTCGCTCAACAGCTCTTGGCATCTGCCACTCCCTGCTCCTCTCTGTACTGTATGATTAATGGATTAATAGATCACTGATTCCGGGTGCGTCAACTACTATGGTCATTAGTCCCGTACGTGTAGTGCGTGTTTTGCTCGGGAGATGGCGGTGCTCTTCCCCCGCTGGGTGGCCAGATGCGGCGATAACAGATTTGATTTGATTTTTTCGTGTTTCCAAACACGTCAACTGCTTTGGTCATTAGTCCCGTTAGTGTAGTGCACGTTTTTTCTCGGGAGATGCGCGGTGATCTTTCTCCGCTGGATGGCGAGACCCGGCGCCGACCTACCGTCGGTTAGTGGGGCTTCCCTCTAACCAGGACTCTCCCACCAGCGGGGCACCGCCCCAGCCGGGACAAGCTCTAAGCTCCCGACCAGTCTCCCGGAATATGCGGTAGTGTAGTGCATGTTCGTGTAAGTGTGTGCGTGTAACGGGAGAGGATTGGACAAGGAAGAGGAAAGAAAGATTGCGCGAAGTCCGTGGCCCGTTTGGTAGGCACTGCTCCGGCATTCGCCTGGTGATGATCGGAGAAACCACAGAAAGCTACCGATCAGAGCAGCCGACCGCTAGAATTCTCCACCAGACAGCGACTGAATTCGATCTAGCTGACAAGCTAGTGTCGAAACTCCTACCGGCGTCGGGACTCGAACCTAGGACCTCCCGGTCAGAGGCACTGCAGTGATATCAGTGGATGCACTGAGCCACCGCTCCCGGTGTAAGGAAAGACAAGTATTGCAATCACTTCAACAATATCATCTCAAAGTTTAGGTCGTAAAATTCGTTTTTTAATGGTTTTCAGCCGTAACTTCGCACACACGTCACGATTAGTCTAATAGTGCTGTTCCAAAGATGATTGAGATTGATGCAAGTGGCGATGACATGCACGCAGTTTTGTACCCCTAAATTGGAATGTCTGTCTGCACGGATGAATGGAAGTGCGCCACCGCAGTTCTAACGCTCATTTCAATCAAGCATTTTGTTAATTTCTTTCGCAGTACTAATGTTCCCGTGATAGGGGCTGGCTTGGTGCCATGTGGGTGGTCTGAAAACTTGGTGTCACGAGGGTGGTCTGAAAATTTTCCGACTTAACAAAGAAACAAGACTTTCTTTGATTTTTTTTTAATTTTTCAACATAGTCTCCTTGTAACTCTACACACTTCTCTCAGCATTGCTCCCATCTCGGTATCCCATCCACATAGTACTCGGCGTTTTCCTCTGCAAAATAATTGTTCACGAAGGTGATTGCCTCTTCAACTGAGGAAAATCTCTGTCCTCCGAGCGCAATTTTTAGATAAACGACAATATTCACTAGCTTTTATTTACGAGTGCTGTCATCTTCACGCTGAAACCCGAAACTTTTCAGACCACCTTCGTAGTAGGGAAAAAGAGCTGAATAGTAATAATTCAGATACATCATTTACAGTTGCTGTGTTTTAATTGCTGCAAAATGTACGTATATTGACAGTGCATGGGCAAAGATCTCTAATTTTAATCCCAGATTTGTTTATTAGATTAATAAAACCTCATACAACTTTCCGTCGTTAAAGAAACGTCCATTGCTCTGGATCGCAGTAGATGACCATACTAAATTCGGAGATGTTACTTAACGCATGAAAAAGAAGGTATAAGTAGGTGGGTGTTAGCAACGCCATATGTCAACAGTAAACAAAACGCTCAAAATAGCATCGAAGGATGGCGCTTACTCAGGTAAGAATGGTGTTCAAGAATCACTTCGCTTCAACACCATGAAGAGATTCTCGCCTCAAATGGAATGACCTATGGTGAAGTGTGGTTAGGGAACCCGATTTCCATCGCTGAGGCCGATTTTCAACTAAACCAAACCTTGAAAACCTATCTGGTGGAACCTCATCTTCTTCCGATCCAAGAGAAAAATGAGGGACACAAAGTTGGTTCGCAGCAGATTTCCTCAGTGATGTCGGATGTATTGAGAAAATTGTGCTCTCTCTCCGAAACAGAAGGGTTAAATAAATAATAAATAATGTTGATTTTCTCTATCTTCAATTTTAAGACAAATAGTTCAATACTTTTTTAAGAAAATTATGTTTTATAGAAATAACTTGTTTTGTGTTTCTATAAAATATAATTTACTGATTATTAAAACAAATATTTAACTAATTTTCTTAAAACTCAAGATACTGAAAATCAATAGAATTGATTAACAATTAACATACTAGTAAACAATGTAAATAATAAATAAATAACCTCGAACCAGATGACTGCAGACGGAAAGCTGCTACACGTCCTTATGGACTAGCATATAGGACAAAAACTCAAAACAATTGCTCAATAGCTTCACCAAAACGATTATGACTGACTCAGAGAAGGTTATAACGTTATATCTGCTAAACGCATTGGACAAATATTCATAAGTTTTTCCTATTAACTTCTCTGTTTAAACCCATTATATAAACAATTTAATACAGAAATTTCGAAAATTAATTAGCATCTGCTGACTTGTTTAGAAAAATAATAATAATAATAATAATTAACATGATAAGATGGCACTTATTATGTTTTTTAGTCACATAGTATAACAATGTAACGGATGAGATAAGAAATCATTCAGGAATACATGGCCTCATTAGATGAAGACATATAAGGCTTAAAATTCGTAGAAGCTTTCCACCACAAGATTTCCTTCGTAGAAGACTACGACATATTTTTCAACCCCAACGACATTCTTTGCAAGTTTCACCAAGAAAATACAATATCGTGTCATACGCATCAATATTCATCATCAATTCATCAATAAAATTCAAAATTTTAAGTAGTATATGACTTAGTGTAGGGATCACAGAATTTTGAAAATGTGCACACAATTCACTTTTCCCCATATCACGTCATACGCAGTTTTTAACTGTTTTTTTTTACGTTAAATAAATAAATAAATAAATAAATAAATAAATATATCAAGATGAATACGATACAATGCAAGCCCGGTAAGTGGTAGTTACTAACAGTGCAAAACGTCTCACCTAGCGACAGTTACCAGGGTAGTGTGAACTGCATGTCACTCTCTCCCCTGTGAGACTCTTAGGTGAAAAACGCTGTACTTTAGGCTACTTCTCCATTGAAGCGCACAATGTTTTCTTACTGGTCGATGAACACTAGAACGCCGCTTCCGTGTTAGGCCGCGAATGTGGATTTTCTAAGGGTGTTCATTCAACAGCAATGTTACGCTGCCGCTATAAAAATAACCTTCGCTAATCTGGAAAAAATTAATCCGATCTAATTGAATTCCACATTCGAGGAGCCAACGTTAAATAGTAAGCGGTGATAAGCAAAAGTAGTGTGCTAATTTAAACAATTCCAACAGTAGAGGTTTTTGCCCCTTATTGGGCAATGCACTAGTTTGCAAATGTCCGGTTGATGTAAAAAGATTGTCGATGACTAAAGTTTAACAAATTGCGGCTTTTTGGGGCATAGAAAAAATTGTGAATTTTGCATTACGAGCTAATAAAAATGTCACCAATTTCCGTAATTTTAACAAATTTCAATTTAGTTTTTGTGATGCGCGTCGTTATAAATCAGTAGATGATCCTACCTGGAAACGGTGAAATTCGGAGATATGTATTGCGAAAATTTAACCACCGATGTATATTTTCCATTGCAATTACCACGTATATGGTACTCAGTTTCCTTTGCAAGGTTCTCATACAGGCTGCAGACATTTCGACCGACACCTGGACTCACTTAGATGGCAAATAAGAGAAAAAAGTCACTCAATGCACAAGATTTTCATCTCGAACTCTCGAGTAGATATATGGCACGTTGTCTCGACCAATGCGAGCGGACAGCGACTACAGAGCCATCATTGACGACATTTTTTTTCTGAATAATGATAGACTCCTTTACGATGTTTCAGTACGATATTTCTCATTTCATATGTATAGGGCGCCATATGGTCTCAGCGTCACTATCATTGCCTGCACTACAAAATAATATTTTTCAATGGCTCACCTCTGGTAGAACTAAACTAGTGTGAATGACACTACCCAGAAAATGTCAGAAAATAATGAAGTTAATATTCTAGTCACGCTCTCTTCCATCTAATTCCCTGCTTTTTTTTGTTCAGTGATTTGTGAACCCTCGTACTTCGTTGCGTCGTAAATTAAATGTCATACATCTCGCCTTTAGGGATAAGGACACGTAACACAGAAAGATAAGAACTAATTTTTTCTGAAAGTTACAATATTACAGTACTATAATCATATTACTTGTGTTTGGAACCACTGCAATATTAATAGGAAGATAAATTATTTTAACTCCATGTACACTCTCTGTATCTCTTTATTCATGTCCTTTACATCTATTTTCTGTGTGGTGTGTGTGTGTGTGTATGTATGTATGTATATCTACACACACACACACACACACACACACATATATATATATATATATATATATATATATATATATATATATTCTCTGGGATGGCTTATAGGCAGTGTACAACCGGCTTCCCGTGCTGTGGTCCCGCTCGAGGTTCGATTCCCGCTCGAGGCAAGAATATAGTTGTAGCTTTCTTTTAAAATCGTCCCAGTTTCTGTAGCTGTGTGACGAAGAAAAGCTCAAGCAGGCGGGTCTTGCTAGTTACGGTGAAGAGAATACGTCATGTTCGTCTCATGTCGCTCTTACCCCCAAGCATAGGAATTTAACTAGACCCAGGCAAGGGGGCCTGGGTTGCTGGTCGGCGAATTCAGACTACCAACCCAAAACTCTTACATATATATATATATATATATATATATATATATATATATATATATATATATATGACATACCAATATGTACTGAATATTGTACAATATTTATTATAAATGGCGTCAATTAAAGGGGATAAATTATGTGAATATGCTAGCATAGCAACGGTAAGCGAGCCGTTGTCAAGGTCAACATATTCATGTAGTGACAATCGCGGAGACGGCTAGTTAATTTTGTGTAGAATTCAGGGATTGGCCGAAAAAGCAGTGACAGTCGTGAGGACGGCTAGTTCGTTTTGCAAGAAATTTAGGGATTGGCTAGGTACGAAAGGACATCAAATGTTATCTGCAAATAAACAATGGAAAAAATGGACCGAGCTTTGCAGGGCTGAAAGAATACGAGAGACATTCATTCTGACTGATGCCGTGCTCATGAACGGATCGTGCTCCAATTAATGTTAGGAATTTTTTTTCTTTGGGGACTTGTAAGCATCTACTAGGGAATGGATATTGAGACAACATCAAAATTTGAACACTAAGTGTGACAGTGGAGCTTAAAATATTTCATGTGAACGAGTTGGAGGGACACTGAGAGCTTGGGTGAAGTTGTCAGTGATTGGACTGGAATGTTAGCAGCAAATAGTTTATTGATCTGATGAACGGTAATTGAAGTGTGCTTCCGAGAAAATAAGAGAGAAGATGGTGTCTGGACCTGAGGACGGCGGCGTCGGAGATGGATAAAGATGGCCCAAAAGCGCGCGAAGACATAAGGTTGGAACGGTCATGACAAACGTTTAATCTTATATTGGGTAAAGTTATACATACAAAAATTGTTTTAAATTCTTTAATAAATTTTCATGTTTTTGTGAAATGAATATACGATTTTCATTGAGCCAATTCTATCAATCAAGTAGCAAGATAGAAAGATATTTGCTTTTCAGGTTCCTCGACCACTCTGTATAGATGGCAGATCGGATAAACATCTATTAGAATACAATAGTGATTATTTCTATAAAACCCATCGACCAAGTTTGTTTGAATATATTGCAGTTTATTTCAATATATATAGCTTTATTTTTTGACACGGAAATAAATATATGTGATAAAAACTATAAGCAAAAGAGGGGATATGTATACTTAATGAGTTTAATATATGAACCCTTCCAATCGATGGAGTGGAACTGTCATCTGCAATGAATGCCATGTTAAAAATTTGTGTACTGAATTATACGAGTATCTTTTTTACAAAGTTTATGATTCAAATGATTTTTAGTACTCGTAGCTAAAAAGGCAAAAAGAAAATGACCACCACTACTCAGTTTGCAAGGCAAATGTCCCATACTTAGATTATGAAAATGTGCATGGGAGCGAAGAGTAATTTTCCGGTCTGAGGATGCACATATCTATGATTGCTAACGACGTAGGGCGTACAAGGCTATAATTTTGTCGAGAAGGAATGACTAGTATTCTGCTCAGTACAAAAACAACGCAACAAAAAACACAAAAAGTTATCACACGTTTTTACAAAAGAAGCGCTGATATACGAGAATGTCCTTCGAAACAGAGAAAAGAAAGAAGTTATAAATTAAAAGGAAAACCTACTCAATCAACCCAGTACAAGGCATTTTTTTTTTTAGAGAAACGTCCACCCAAGAGCATTGCAGGGGTATCACAATTCCAAAGAAGCAAGTTCATGTTTCTACTTGGGATGAATACAATTTAATAGTTAATAAAAAATAAATAATTAATAAAAATAATAATTAATAATTACTGCAAGAATTTGATGAATCTGGAAAATGCAAGAAAACTAGTATTGCTACGACAGCACATATATTCTCGCATTATATCTAACGGATGCAATTTTCGAAATTTAAAGAGTTCCGCTAAAATGAGACGTTATTATTATTATTATTATTATTATTATTATTATTATTATTATTATTATTATTATTTTTAAGCGTCAATTTCTCTATCTCTGGAAGAAATTTGAAGTAAAAATTTGAACCCGTTTTCAAAAATGTTCTTTTTTTATAAATTTTATTAACTTTAATTGAAAATTACAATAAAACTAATAGTTTTAAAAAATGCATATGACCTTTTTAATCTAATTTTTCAAACAGATTTTATTTAAGAAAATTCCCTTATCATATTGTACTTTTACTTTTATTGTAATTTTAATTTTTTTTGCAATTTCCGAAAATTCAGAGTTCATCGAAAACGGTGTCAGTTCTATTTTTAAGCGACTCTTGCTTCAAGGAAAAAATAATTTAAGGAAAATGTTTGAGCCATTCTTGACAAAAAATAGTTTTAAAATTGTTTGTATTCGACGCCAAATTACTCCAAAATCATACGTAAAATGTGCTAGAATAGTTCCTAATGATTTCAGGTAGCAATCTTCCTCATTTTTGTGTGAATAGATGTAGATGCCCCCTCATATACTTCCTTCCTAATTTGAATCAATATATGAGCTATATTTCATTCTCAACACCTCTCCCCCTTACCATTAACCCACGTGTTAAATATCAATTTGGTAAGAAATACGTCAATATTATGATCTTTATTACACCCAATTAAGCGACTGTTATATCTATTAAGTAACCATGCCTGTGGTCTTCAAAAAACGAACACCCGTTGGAGAGAATGGAAAAATCTGAGAAGATGCAAGTCACAGAGGCAGTGGTAGGAAAATGAGACATAATTTCCTCCTTTAGACAAGTAGTCAAGCGGAAAACCACAGGCGTATGTGTAGTTAAATTATGACGTTTTAAGTGCCTCATAACGTTAGAGTTCCACAACAAACGTAAGACATTACTCCACGAAAACATTTCCGTTCTGTTCAAATGAAAAACTGTTGTTCTTTCTCAAGATTATTTTTTCTTAAATTAACTGCCAATTATGACAAGTTAATGTAAGTGAGAACCAAACCTCCTAATTCTTTTTTCACACAAAAACATCGCTAACTTACACTCGCAAGCGCGCACACTTACACACACACTTACACACACACACACACACACACACACCAGCAAAATGTAAAGTTCATACATTTGACGACTTTTCGTAGACTGTTGTATCTCCCTAATCGGGTTTTGTTATTCTAAACATAAATACCAATTCAAATAAACATACGTATCTTTGAGATAACCTCGAAGTGGAGTGCACGAATATACACAGACAAAATCATGAATTAATACATTCATCTCGACAAAAAAGTTTCTCATCCTGAGTCTTTAGGACTGCACTCTTAACCACGAAATGAATCGTGATATTTGTGTTCCAAATAGCATGCAATAGTTTTGTTCAGCTATCTAAGTCATCATGTGTAGTGATACTTCGAATTTTAGAACGTTCTGGGGGGATCCGAAAAAAAAAATAGACAGTGATGGATTAACAAGCCATGGTAGTCAATAATCCTAACCACCGCAGAAAACATACATGTAGATTGGTACCAGAAGATATCTAACCATAATAGACACATTCATCCGATTGCTATGTCTAGAAATTCTTATATTTTACAGAAGACACTTCCTACAGCGCACATTACTAATAATCAAAAATACTATAATTGTTGTATGTATGTTCTACACACTTCACACTGAGGAATCAGTTGATTTACAATATATTGGGGGGGGGGGTTATAACCGAACCTCGTACAATGGAATGTGAAATTATTTTTTTTAATTGGTTTATTTAAAGTCGCTTCAACATCTAAGGTCATTAGCGACCACTATTGATGTTAACGGTATGATAACTATGTGGATGAAACGATATGGTGATTGATGATAAGGGGTGAAAGGACGAACACAATTACAACCATGCCCGAGGCGGGACTCGAACCCGCGACCCTTCGGTCCGAGATCACTACAACACTACTGCCTTAGCGATCTCGGCCACCGGGCCGGCGAATATGAAATTTGACAATGAAAGTTTTCGAGTTTTCAACCTGATTGATGGCAGAAATATTACCGTAACTTATTATAATATAATGTATTAGCGTACCCGTGTGAGAACTCTGACATGTTAAATCCCATCCTCATACCTATTTTACAATTCCCATATTAAGCCTGTAATATAGTTTTTTTTTTATTGAAGAGACTGTTATTCTCCGTCACGTGTTCTGTACGTCTTCTGGTAATTGATAACAATGCAATTCATCCTTGGCAAAACAAACTATTCTTACTTAACGTGATTACCGAGCAGAGAGGTACACCCGTGTAATTTAATCTCATAGAATATCAAGTAATTAATTTAATTTCACACACAATTGCTGATTATACAGGCTCTGAACAGGTGAGATAGAATCGAAAAGCGGATTAGATTGGACATGAATATTTAAATGCGATTTTAAACAAATCCTTCATATTTTTAAAAAGAAAGTGTATTTCGTCACGTCTCCGTAAAATTCTTTCTTTAGGAACCACATTTACATGGATTGGTTGCCGGTGAGAGCCACAAAAGGTAAGGATACTACTGAAATAATACAGAGGACGACACTTTTATTTCTTATTTCTAGAATGATATTTAAACCACAGGAGCTCTAGAAATGAACACCTTGTTCTTAGTTTTGATTTTCCATCACTTATTAAAACTACGTATTGTAGTACATTTTTGCTGTGGTTAAAATGTTTTCATTATCAAACATTCTCACTTTTAGAAAAATACAATTTTTGCAATTTTGTACATTGTGTTATCTCACTTTTCTAATTTCATTAATGCAACTATTAAATTAAAAGAACTATTAAATTAAAATTCGAACTCAAGGATATGAGAAGGTGAGAAAATTGAGGTATGGTGATGATGACACTTCCCTCACCGTTTGGAATTAACAAATTCCATACTTCTTTTGTTCTCAAAACAACCACTTATTTCAAAGATGGTAGATAGGGTCAAAAGATATTTTACTTTCTACGAAGTAGAGAGAAATTTATGTAATGCAGCGCGAAAAAGGGGAATTTTCCGCAAAAAAATCTTATTACAGGTCCCTGGTAACGAAAAAGTCGATGAATCCAGTTGCTCAATTTAGAAAAAAAATTCCTCTGACACGGGGTGAAGTCAGAATCCATGTTTTGTGGGTCCTTGATAACGAAAAATCGACTGACGGCAAAACGTCCGTCCGCCCGTCCGCCCGTCCGCCCGTCCGCCCGTCCGCCCGTCCGCCCGTCCGCCCGTCCGCCCGTCCGCTCGTCCGCCCGTCCGCCCGTCCGCCCGTCCGCCCGTCCGCCCGTCCGCCCGTCCGCCCGTCCGCCCGTCCGCGTCCCGCCCGTCCGCCCGTCCGCCCGTCCGCCCGTCCGCCCGTCCGCCCGTCCGCCCGTCCGCCCGTCCGCCCGTCCGCCCGTCCGCCCGTCCGTTCGTCTGAGAACAAAGCTAACGGCTAAACCGTTCAGCTGATTTTCTCCAAAATTGCATTTCCCCAATCAACCTGGCTGATGTCACGGCCCCTTGAATTTGAAATCGAAATTTTAATTTTTGTTTTAATTAAATAATTTAAATTTTAATTTTACATGAAGCCCCGCAACATTTTTTAAATTAAAAACGGCTCCATATTTTTTTATTGTTTTTGTTGCGTAACGTGAAGGATGTTAAAAAGATTGATGCAGGTTTCATCATCGATTAAAACCTTAATTTTTCGAAAATCGCAAAAGTTGAATTTTTTTTCGGCGACTTCTTACAACTAAAATATTAAAGATAGAGATTTCCCCCCTAATGAAGTCTGTTACTTAAAGATGGATTTTGAAATAAGATTATGTACAATTTTTCAAACATTTGAGTATTTTTCTGCTTAATTTTGCGTGAAAATACGGGCGAGAAAGTGCGTGCTGTTTTAGCACCACTAGTTTAAGATAGTGTCTTCATTACCCAATATGCAATCATAGTATCTTGAGTTAGATACGTTACACAAAAATGGATTTTGTTATATCCGAGATCGATAAAGGAGATCGGCACCGTTTGACTGATCTCCTTGAAAGTTGGAACGAATTTCGGAACTTTATACTGTTCTGTTCTTGTACTCGTAGTACTTGTGAAGTTTCCTTGTCGGCTACATTACGTGTGACAGATTTTCTGGAGCTTAGAATTTTCTGACGCAGAACATCCATGTAGAAACACGCATAAAAGAACAGCTGAAGGAATGTTTAGCGAAAGCGTATTTTAAGAAATAAACCAAGCAGAGTGTCGTAAATAGACTAATAATTCTTTACTAACTAATAAAATTTTTAAAGAATAAAAGTACAAATCCAACATTCTACGCACTTCCATCCAAAAGGCAAGAAAATAGCAAAATACACGATCACCCAACAAAGTAATGTATCTTTTAAAAGCAAGCAATGCATTTTAATTAACTGAAACTAAAAGTAATTAATCAGAAAATACATTTCATTTACAATTTACATCATAGAAAACATTATCTACTATCTAGTGGCATTACCATTAGGAGACAACCCGATTTACATTGTTCCTTACTTTGCCGGAGTTCTTCAGAAAAGTGTATGTGTTGAGACGTAAAGTTAAATTGTAATGTACGATGATATCAGGCGTTTGCTCTTAAAACCAGCTCATTCCATTATTTACTAAAATTACTTTTTTGTATATTTTTGCACGAGTTAAAAGGGCATTCCATAACCTCGCGTTGGGATATAGTTCAATTCCAGCTTAGAATTAAAAAATTCTTTCTTTCAAGTTAATACGTGAGATGGCCAACTGATTTTAATACGTTATCATCAAAAGATCCGTAGTTTTTTGTTTTTTTTATTTTCATGTTTTTCAATATCTATAATTTGCGCATAAAATGTATTGTACAATCCTTGATCCAAGATATAATTTAAAAAAAGACCCCAAAACGGGACGAAATTTAAACAAAATAAATTATTGAAAAATATACTATTAAGTCTGTTTTGAAAAAGGTGCAAATTTTTTAAATTCTATATTACAGACGGCAACATATTGCTTCAAAACCAACTTACACCTAAAATATGACGAAAACATGGCCCTTTCTCAGCAAACCACATGTGGATGCGGATATATTTTTATCTTGTAGAATGTTCGCAAATGGAATGAGTTGGTTGACAGCAAACATCTCATGTTGAAAATGATGGGGAAGATGGAGGAAATAGAACGAGAGGCGGAGGAAACGGGGAATGGCCTGGGAGTACCTGCTGCGAACACGTTCCCCGTGGAGTAACCGGGTTTTAAATTCTCGATTGCAAATAGAGCCAGCTCGCCACCACGGTACGGGTTGTCCTTGCATGAGCAATATGCTGGGACACTCTGAACTCTAAATTAAATATTTTATTACTTTGAACTCTAAATTAACAATTTTATTCGTACCACACTTATTGTTAATATCTACGCTATGGGTTGTCCGTGCATGAGTAATATTCTGGGACTCTGAATAATTTACCCCTTTTCTCTAATTAACAATTGCATTTGTACCCCATTTATTGTTCTTAAGATAATGAAGAACAATAATATTTAAGATTTCAAGTTCGAGTTTTATGAATTATACTGCATCGTTTGATATTTCGTACGGATCATTATTGCAATACGAGAATATTCTTCATAGGCTCAAGTCTTAAGATTTTGTACAAGTATGAACTACACAATCACATACAAGGTCAAGGAGTAATATGGAATCAAGACATCTTGACCGTCAAATACTTTTGAAGATGGAAACTCACCCAGAGTCATTTAAGGTCTCAAATGTTACTGCCACTCAGTTTAGACGTACCTGAAACAATAAAACAATTTAGTTATTGTAAATCACTGTTCAAATATACATGGTAAATCATACCCTCATAATTTACAATGAAGATAGTATTGTAAAAAGTAAAAAATAAAGTAAACAACGTTACAGAATTCTGGAATAGAAAAATACACTTTATTTTCATTTTAAATCCTGCAGGGATTTTTTTGTCAAAATTGTAGATTTTATTGTACATGCTATCGCTAATGTTCGAATCTCGATAGTTCGCGAATTAGCAGCTTAATATTCACATTTTTCAGAGCTGGTGAATAAAATCTGAAGAAGAAATAGCCCTCAAACCTATTCGCAGTTTAGCCGGATAAATGGACATTAGCCCACCGGAGGTGGCTGAGGTAGGAGAAGAATGTGACGACACGGAGGAATAGAAGATATCTGATAAATAGGAATCAGACGTTAGTGGGAAGTTTGTAAGGCTATTGAAGGACAAAGTGAATTGTTTCGAATTCCGTTGTGTGATTCGCAGGTTTCGAATAACATCAAACCACCTAACATAACCTCACTTGACCTAACTTATACTTCAATACGCGTTTATGAGTTGGGGCGACAAGGTTCCGGCCTTCGGGATTTATATAAAAGAACCTTATCACTATCGTATAGTAATAAAAATTATATTCGATTTTACTGTCTATTTATTTTACTCAAAGTATTTACATTTTTATTTCTTGCAATGTTACTAACCATCAGTAACCAGATAGTAACACTTAATCGCTGTATGGAAGAGAATTCTAACAGCGGCTGCTCTAATTTTCACTGGTTTGTCCGATCACCACCAGGTGAATGCCAGAGAGTACCGTAAGAAACAGGGAAGGGACCACGGGTTATCTCTCCCGCATGTTTGTCCCCTTCTCCCCTTTTACACAAACACTCCCTCACGTGCACTGCATTACTGTACATGTCGAGAGCTCAGAGTTTGTCCTGGCTGAAGGCGTTCTCCGATGGGGGAAATACCTGAAAAGTAAAATCCCTCTAGGTCAGTACCACCAACCAAAAGAGGAACATCGTCACTTTCCAGCTTGCCCAGGATCTGGCGATACTCACGTCAATAGCCTAAAGGTGAGGAGACGCAAAGGGGGCTCCGAGTCGCTCAAACCTTAGTTCCCCCAGTTGGGTTCTCGGCTTCGTCGTGGCTGTGGCCCGATACTCTGGGAAAAGAAGAGGGACTTATCCCGGCGTATGTGAGTGGCACATTGATTCGACTCCGGTACTAGCGTGGAAAGCTAGGAGCTCCGAGCTGGCAGGGCGCCCCCAACCTAGGCATTGTATGGGGAGGTTGCCTTGAGGCTAAAATGCGTTCCGGCGGGATCCAGACATTATCCGCGCACGTTTTCTTCAACCATCGCTTCCCTCGTTGCGCGAGCAGTGGGGAGTTTGGTTATTTTGACAAGGAATTTTGTATCCAATTTGTAGCTCTTTTTTCGATGCAAAGGGCCGAATTCATAGTCGACACTTAAGGAATAAGAGAATCCTTAAGTGATAAGTGCTTTCTCAAAATAAGTGTTCACTTATAGGCGCTTGTATTTCATAGACGTTCCTTACGACCGCGGAATGAGTGTTCCCTTAAGCGAAAGGGAAATGTGGCAACATGACATTGGCGGCAGTCCGACGTTCTTGATAACCGAGTTTACACACACACTCCTTTTTGTACAAAGAGCGTCCAATTTGACAGGAGAGCGGACACTCCAACGTTGAGTTGACGCGCGCAGCAAAATTAAAAATTTTGAAAACATAGGTGAAAAGAAGTTGCATACAATCTTAATACAAAGAGAACTTTTAATAAAGATGAAATCGGCAGTCCTCTTTACATCATTGGGACTTTCTCGATCATCGGCACAAGTAAATTCACTACTGTGGTTTTATTAAAAAGAAACCGCTTTCGGAACTGTTCAGCATTATACATTTCCCATGGATTGCTCCCATCTCTCATATATCTATTTGTATTTCGCAGAAGTGTTGAGTATAAAACTCAAAATATTCGATAAGTCGTTATCCATAACACGCTTTACTAATGGATCGTTTTAATTGACTACTAATAACACAAATTTCTAACTATAAAACCAACAAAACGAATTCAACAGTAGGTGAACTCTACGTAAAAATATAACCTAAACTGGTAATGGCTGACGAGACGAGACAACCATAAGGGCCACTTAAGGGAGCAAGCTGCCTCGCTTATACGAATGAGTGCGCACTTAAGACTTCACTCAAGGGCTGTTTATGAATATGATTCGTGCACTTCAGGCAACACTCAGTTTAAGTGTCGACCATGAATTCGGCCCAAAATAGTTTCTAGTTCTTGGGAGCGAACATTTCTGATTGTCAGATTTTGTCCACAATGCTCATTGATTTCGTTTCTTCTTAAATCAACTAATATTGGCAAAGGAGTGCGGGTAGATAGTCCGGGGCTCAAGAAAGCGTGCGCGTGTAATACCAGCCGTGCGGCATACTTATCATTCGTCGGGGGGTTAGGGTAAGAGCAGAAGCTTAGGGACCAACCATGGGGACTTGTGTCCCTTGGTAGAGCAAGTGGATGTGTAGAATCTCTCAGGAGCCTACGCAGGAGGTCCATCTGCCAGTATACAGCATTATACTGACTAGATCAACGACAATAGCAGTTGACGAACGCCAAAACAATCAATCAAAAGATCATTCAACCTCAAATAAAAATAAATCTGGTACTGTACGTTATTCCTCTCATCCGCACCTTTTCAAACAAAGAATTTACAGAGACATCCTGTAAAACTTCATCATTGAAATCATTACAAATACTTACATTCTTCAATATTGCATTACTGGAGAAACAAAAAAGATATCTTTTGACTGGCAGGTGCAGAGGGCAATATTTGATTCCGCAAAGAATTGAAGCTGGAATTTTTGATGTGCAGTCGGATGCTATGAAATCAAACATCACTCTCGCCATGGTTTACAGTCTAAAAACCTAAGTTGGTAGTACAAACATTGCATGTTTGCAAATGGTTGAATGGGGATAATATTTGGATGAGATGAGGGTCAGTTCTATTTTTATCGTAGAAATTCACTCATTTCTCTTTTTGAACGTGCAGCGACAATCTTCCTGAACACGCCAAGTCACACGCTGCTGAGTGGTTCATCTCACTATTCTCGAGTCAGTTTGTGTTGGCCACATGCTAATAGATAACGACATGGGCAGGTCTGGCCAACGAAGCAGCCATGTTAGCACAAATGTTGCGAACACTTGAAGGTTACGTGTACATCTTGTTTGACGAGAGGCAGGCAGCGAACGCACGGGTGATGATATGCATTCTCGGAACGCATTGAAAAGTCCTTGGAAATTTTACAGCTTCTAGGAAAATATACATTTACTTCTCACATTTTTGCACAATATGTCCGTCCATGAGTGTACTTTATAAATCATTACGTTAACGAAATGTGTATTTACTTCCCAAAAAGAACTTCTCTAATTGGAGTTAGTGATTCGTACCAATTTATACCGTACAGATTCATACCGTTTATGTCCTGGTAAATGAAGAAAGAACGCAAAAGTAATTAGAAACGGTAAGTCCGTTTTTCTTCTCGAAAACATTTTTCCCTCTATTATTTGGGGCAAATTAATTATATTTAGCTGTTTTATTTTATTTGAAGTCGTTACATAAGAAACAAAATCAGCAACTATTTATATTTAGTATCACTATTTAATAAATCAATAAATATTCTTATGGATGTTGTTTTTCGTTCAATGGAATCCCCAATTAAGCTAGGCATTGCGGATTTATAGACAAGGGAATTTCGAGAGGGGACATGGGGAAACGCGGGAAAGGTGGACCAGATGCGGAGCAGGAAAAGCGAACCATGGTGAGGATGTAACAGTTATTTTTGCATCAACAGCATTATGAGGGGAGCATTATGTATTATCAAGCGGCGACAAAAAGCGGCGACTTTGGACCGAGGGCTTTTTCTGGTCCGAGATCATTAGAACCAGTTAACGCCCCTGGTACATATATTTTGTACCTAATTTTAATAATTTTAAATAGTCAAATGCCATATTCACTTACTTACTAATTAACTAGTTGTTAACTTGATTCAGTTTGTCATTTCATACTTTCTCCTCATAATTTCCCCTCTCATAATTTTCCCTTATAATATTTCCTCTTATAATTATTCGTCTTATACCTCTTATAATTCCTTAAAGGTGAACAACTGATCTGGGCTGTCCGGGTGACGCCGCGTCCAAAGCTGGGGTGCGCACGTTTCGACCGACATATCGCGGTCCTCTTCAGGGGACCAGGAGCAGTACAGCCCTGAAGAGGACCGCGACATGCGAACGTCGGCACCTCAGCCTTCGACGCGGCGTCACCCGGACAGCCCAGATCATGACTCTGGCCGCGGAAGCCTATGATATTATTTAACACGCCTCTACGAGGAGCATACATACAAAACCTGTAAAAAAGGCAAGGTCGTGTTTCCGGGCACGTCAACTGCTTTGGTCATTAGTCCTGTTAGTGTAGTGCATGTTTTTTCTCGGGAGATGGCGGTGATCTTCCCCCGCTGGATGGAGAGATCCGGCACCGACCTATCTTCGCCTAGTGGGGTTTCCCCCTAACCAGGACTCTCCCACCAACGGGGTACCGCCCCAGCCGGGACAAGCTCTAAGCTCCTGACGGGCCTCCCGGAATATGTGGTAGTGTAGTGCATGTTAGTGTAACTGTGTGTGTAAGGGGAGAGGATAGGACAAGGAAGAGGGAGGACAGATCGCGTGCGGTCCGTGGCCCGTTTGTTAGGGTACTGCTCCGGCATTCGCCTGGCGTTGATCGGAGAAACCACGGAAAACTACCGACCAGAGCAGCCTGCCTCTAGAATTCTCCTCCAGACAGCGACTGAAACCGACCTAGCTGAAAAAACTAGTGTCGAAAATCCTACCGCCATCGGGTCTCGATCCTACGACCTCCCGGCCAGAGGCGCTGCAGTGACATCAGTTGATGCACTGAGAAATTTGCGTGGTCAGACAGAAGATCAAGCCAGATGGCACCAGGCTCGCCACATAAAATAAGGTATTATATATTTTTATTTTTATTTTTATTTTATTTTACGTAAAAAAAAACAGTTAAAACTGCGTATGACGTGCTATGGGGAAAAGTGAATTGTGTGCACATTTTCAAAATTCTGTGATCCCTACACTAAGTCATATACTACTTAAATTTTGAAGAAAAAAGAAAAAAAAAAAAGTTTGGCTCTTATCATGTTGTGCTTCGGAATAATACTTCCTAACTCATATTAACTAACTAATATAACTAATAACTAACTAAATAACTAACTAATAACTAAACTAATAACTAACTAATAACTAACATAACTAATATTAACTAACTAACTAGCAACGGAGGCTTGGCGGTAGAGATAGTCGAGGCCTGTGTGAGTTCGAATGCCGTATCGTTGCCTGCTCCATCCACCCGCGTGAGGGCAGCGGCGGCGGCAGCGTGCCTGCGAGGGCTAGGCAGCGCCCGTGGCAGCATCGGCTGCTTCGCCGCGAGGGCTGTCGGGTTGCGTCATAAGATCCGGACTTGTATAACTGTACGGAAGTAAACCACAGATGGCGACGGCGAAGGGGGCCGTGAGGGTGGCAGTGGCGAAGGTAACAGTGGAGTAGGCGGCAGTGACAGCGGTGGCATTGTGGCCGGGGAGGAGGGTGCGGTTGGGTAATAGAGTGGCGTGGGGGCTGGTGGGCGGCGGAGGTGGTGGCGGGGTGGCGGGGGGCGGTGGCGGTGGCGGTGGCGGTGGCGGTGGCGGTGGCGGCGGTGGTGGCGATGGTAGCAGTGACATCGGTGGCGGCGATGGTGGCGGCGGAGGATGCGGCGGCGGTGGTGGCGGCGGTGGCGGCGAAGGTGGCGGTGGCGGTGGCGGTGGCGGTGGCGGTGGCGGTGGCGGTGGCGGGGGCGGTGGCGGTGGCGGTGGCGGTGGCGGTGGCGGTGGGGCGGGGTGGGGTGGCGGCGGTGGCGGAGGTGGTGGTAGTGGTGGCGATAGCGGCAGTGACAGCGATGGCGGAGGAGACGATGGTGGCGATGCGGGCGGCGGGGGAGGCGGCGTGTGCCTTGCCCGGAGAAAGTCCCCCTCCGCGGGGAGGGGAGAGAAAGCGCCAACAAACATCTTTTTCAGCAAATCTTGGCGCTTCTGTTACAAGATGCTGCGAGAAAGACAATTAATACCACGGGCTGACAAAGTAGCACAGGAGTCTGGATGATAGCGCTGCTCTAGCTTTTCGGTTGTGCCTCGTGTTCTTCCCAGGTGCCATCTATGGCATGAAAAAATTTGGAGCCGGTTTTGAGAAATTCTAGTTTTTGTTTGTTTTTTAATTGCACACATTACAAGCAACTTTAATAATAATAATAATAAATAATAATAATAATAATAATAATAATAATAATAATAATAATAATAATAATAATAATAATAATAATAATAATAATAATGTCTTTAATACTGGCGAGGCTCAGGGAAGGCCTGCTCTTCTGCCTAACCACTTAAATATTTACATTTACATAATTACAAATGAGGCGTTCGGTCGGAAATAGTGATAACTGACATTTCACGTTACTAACGAAATTGCAACGATCGTATTAGCTATTGGAAGTGTGCTACACATAACTGATGAAACATAAATTTTGAATGTATTTTCATAGTCCATTTTCAGGATTCTAAAGCTAACATGATATAAAGTGACCCCATGTTTCTTTGTGCCAACTTCATGCGAAAAAACTATTTCTTTTAATGCACATGACATTAATGAGAGAAATAATTAAGGAGAAGAAATTTCAGTTGAAGGAAAAATCTCTGTCTACAAATTTTGTAGTTGTAAAAAGATGACGAAAATTTTTCAAACATACCCAAGTTTTGAGCTTTTAGAATTAACAATGAAAATCGGCACTATGCAGTCTTTATTAGCGATTTTTTCTATTTTCTTTCAAAAAGTTTAAAGAAAAATTTGGAGCCATTTTCACAATTTTTTTTAAATTTTCCAAGCACTTCATATAAAAAAAGCAAAATTTAAAGAATGTTTTTCAAAAGCGCAGAACTTCGATACCGGCCAGATCGACCGGAGAATATTCACTTTACAAAAAATCCTGTGCATAGTTTAGGCTTTAGTGTTGTTCACACTTCGACGGACGTTTTAAGAAAAAAGAACACTTTTTCTGTACCAGAGGACACAAAAAACGTGTATTTTCGTGGAAATCGCGAAATCCATTTACGTATATACGTACGTATACACGGAAGTAAAATTGTATAACCTCACAAAATGATTTTATCATGATTTTTCAGGTATGCCTCCTTTTTAAATATTTATTTTATTTCATCCTATCCTATCCATATCTACAAAGATTAATGCGTGTCCTACGAAAATAGGAGAAATAAAGTCACTTGGCCCTACAATGAAATAGGAATGAAGTCAAATTATTAGTTCCGTAAGACATTGGACAACTCGAAATTACAAAGATGTCATCCGTGTAGCAGAGAAAATCACCTACGTGCATAACATGTGTAATAGATGCTCGTTTTGCATGCAACGTACAATGAGACTGTAACGATCAGCGTGACGATTTCCCCTCTCTGCAAGAGCATTGTACTGGCCACTCTGGGAAGTCTTCTTCGAAGTACCGATGTTAAAGACCACAGGTAATAGGATAACAACTTATATCCTCCACGTTAGATATGAACTTTGAAACAAGAAACATATCTTCTAGCACAAATTTAAAAAAGAATGAAAAGCAATGTTTTGTCTCAATCTATCATGTGCCGATAAGTAGAGAGTATTGAGCAGCAGTTAAGTAGTTGAGAGTACAGGAAATTTTCTTCAGAGTATTTTGGACTGCAACGATCAGCGTAACGATTTCCCCTCTCTGCGAGAGCGTTGTACTGGCCACTCTGGGAAGTCTTCTTTGAAGTACCGATTTTAAAGTTCACAGGTAATAGGATAACAACTTACATCCTCAATGTTACACATGAACTTTGAAACAGAAATGACTTCTAGCACAAACACTTTAGCGGAGAATGTTTTAATGCAATGAATGTATTTTGAATGCAATTGAACAGTAATTTTTATTGCATATGCATTCCGTGTGGATAGGATCAAAAAATTAAACTAGCCAGTGATTGATTTGAAAACACATTAAATTTCAAAAAGGTTTACAATAGCCGGTATAAAATGATATGCAAAGTATTAGCACTTTTCAGTTTATTCAGATAATTTTAGGCAAGCAATATACACATTAATATAATAGATTGTGAATACTGAAGTAGTCACAAACTGTTATAAAAACTGACATTTACAAGGGTGAAAACTAGAACACAATACCTACGTTTTATGAAGGGTGACAGATTTTTTTTATTTTTGTACAAACAGTAATTATATAAATGGATTTTGCACGCTCTGTCAAACTTCCTCACTTCTACTGCAAAACAGACAAAAATGACTTTGCAATAAAACTTCCTTCAGAGAAATATAAGCGTTCTGTGGGTTGTGTAAGTGAAAAAAAAGCACACAGCTAATGAACACGCAATCCGTCAAACACATTAATTTTAAAAAATTATCACGAAGCTAGTGTAGTTGAAATCTGCGAAGCGTGAATCGTGAGAGGTATACTTGGCAAATGTGCTTCAAAATAACTCGTTAAAATGCGTGGTGTTCACATAGTGTCGTTCAGAGAGAATAAAACCAATAGACGTGGGAATGCTGATGAGGTGTTGACGTAATTAAATGATGAATAAACTGAAGTCATCTTCGTCAACTCATTAGAAGTTGTCGAAGTAAGTTGTAAGTAAGTTGACGAAAATGACTTCAATTATTTCATCATCAATAGAGGTTTCTAACCACCGTGTAGTTTTTATTTTAATGTGTTGATTTCTTTGAATTTTGCACGCTTCTTTGTCATTACATAGCCCGTGGGATTCGAGTTTTAATGAGGCCACTGAATGTTGAAATAATTTCTGCCGTTTCTTGAGAGGAAGAGGGGGCTCTTTGCGTCCCCCCTATAAGAACCGGTTTCGATTCCCGACCATTCCATGTGGAATTTGTGGCTAACATAGCGAGCACTCAGCGGTTTATTTGTGAATTTCACGCTTCGCTCGCATGTCATACCGGTAGCGGTAGCTCAGTCCATCAACTGATGTCACTGAAGCGCCTCTGATCGGGAGGTCCTAGGTTCGAGTCCTGACGGCGGCAGTGTTTTCGACACAAGCTTTTCAGCTAGGTCGAATTCAGTCGCTGTCTGGAGGAGAATTCTAGCGGCCGGCTTCTCTGATCGGTAGTTGTCCGTGGTTTCTCCAATCAACACCAGGCGAATGCCGGAGCAGTACCCTACCAAACGGGCCGAATGGCGCGCAATCTGTCCTTCCTCTTCCTTGTCCTCTCCTCTCCTCTCCTCTTACACATACACTTACACTGACATTCACTACACTACCACATATCCCGGGAGACAGTTCGGGAGCTTAGAGCTTGTCCCGCCCGGGGCGGTGCCCCGCTGGTGGGAGAGTCCTGGTTAGGGGGAAACCCCACTAGCCGACGGTAGGTCTGCGCCGGATCTCGCCATCCAGCGGGGGAAGATCACCGCCATCTCCCGGAAAACACATGCACTACACTAACGGGACTAATGACCAAAGCAGTTGACGCGCCCGGAAACACGAAAAAATGAATCAATCGCCTGGCATTCCACTACTGTCCCACCATTTAAATGAACATCGAGCCCGGAAGTGGGAGTAAGTTAACTAGGGATGCGAAAAGCCTTGTAAACAATGAAAAATCACATTTTAAAAGAGATTATAGTACAAAATTAATAATTAGCCTGTTTCGTGTTTTGATTATTGTCTTTTACATTATTTCAGTAGTATACTGTTGCTATACTATACCCTTTTGCGGTTCTCACACACAACCGATCTTCATAAATGATGTCTCTAAATTAAGAAAATTTCACATAGACGTGACTAATTGCACTTTAAGTTAAAAACTATGAGGGATTTGTTTAAAGAACGCACCTAAATATTAATGGCAAATGCAACCCGCAACGCACTGTGAGTTCTATCGTTAAATAACTCCAAAATGAAGCGTTCTAGGGCCTTAAAAAGTATAGTTTTGAAGCCGAATGCCTCAAAGAAACATTTCTCGTACCGTAATCTACAGTATGAGATATTCTTGAAGATTCTATTAAATTTTTGCCGATTCGGTGCTTATCGATATTACCAATACCACCTATACCTGAAGGAATTCATGAAGGAATAGAAAATATATTCCTCCATAACTTATTTCAGCCTTTGGTGTAGGTGGCCATGTTTGTGACGTCACGCTTAGAAGGCTTAGATTCTTCCATATTAAACGATTTACGCTTTCTGTGTACACCACGACCGGGAGCGGTAGCTCAGTGCATCAACTAATGTCACTGCAGCGCCTCTGACCGGGAGGTCCTAGGTTACACTCCCCACGGCGGCAGGATTTTCGACACTAGCTTTTCAGCTAGGTCGAATTCAGTCGCTGTCTGAAGGAGAATTCTAGCAGCCGGATGCTCTGATCGGTACTTTTCCGTGGTTTCTCCGATCAACACTAGGCGAATACCGGAGCAGTACCCTACAAACGGGCCACGGACCGCGCGCGATCATTCCTTCCACTTCCTTGTTCTATCCTCTCCCCTTACACACACACTTACACCAACATGCACTACACTACCACATATTCCGGGAGACCGGTCGGGAGCTTAGAGCTTGTCCCGGCTGGGGCGGTGGTGGGAGAGTCCTGGTTAGGGGGAAACCCCATTAGCCGACGGTAGGTCGGCGTCGGATCTCGCCATCCAGCGGGGGAAGATCACCGCCATCTCTCGAGAAAAAACATGCACTACCCTAACGGGACTAGTGAACAAAGCAGTTGACTTGCCCGGAAAGACGAAAAAATCATATCAAATCATGTACACCAGGTTTATTTACATAGTTTTTACTTCAAGTTTCTCTCTCGCGCCAACAACTAGAAGTACTGCTAATAGTTGCTTGAAACCTATGAAAATTGTTTCTTATGCGTGTAGTGCTACCATTCATTTAACGTTTTGCCGTGGTCTACAAAAGCTGGGCACCTAATTATGCAAGGAACTATGTTGGAAATGGACCACTTGATCCCATGTTTCAGTTTCACAATTCCCTAAGGACAAAATAGGGTGAGGTTTAGCATCCCGGACCGGTTACTAGAGTACCCGTGCGAGACTTCTCGCACGGGCACTCTAGTATCTCTAAAATTAGCATTAGCACTTAAGTATAGGGAAACGAACTTTTCTTTGCAATATTGATTGGACATGACCATCCGGTATGTTGATTATGAAGGTCTTGTACTCGCGACGCTGTTTCTTGCAAGTGCTGTTGTGGACCGCCATTTGAATCTTGAAATGGCACGAGTGAAAACGGAATTGTATTTTCTTTTTTCGCACTTGTGGAATCGCCAGCACTGAGAAGGGTACATCAAATGCAGAACTCTGTCCTCAAAAGAGGAACAGTCCAAAGTAGGATGGGAGTCCTCGAGAGCAAACGAAGTCTGTAGGTATTAACGAAAAAAATCAAAAATGTTGACTGGTACCATGTTCCATTCTCGTTTAAATTTTTAACACTACCTGGCCCTCGAACCTGTATAGTTCAGGCTTACCAATATATTTCCAGCTTGATCGAGACTGGTACCAGGAGAAAATAGGAAAATAATGCCGAGAAAGGCAAAAATAAGAGAAAAGATCAATAATAGGCATCACAAGCTAAAGTAGGAAATAAATATCTAGTAAAACAATTCCAGAAGTACAATTACGATATTCTCATTGATAAACATCATAAAGTCTTAACAAAAATTTTAAAAACAATTGCTAAACTTACGGACTCGAATCATCATTATTGCTTTCATATAATACTATAATAATAATAATAATAATAATAATAATAATAATAATAATAATAAATATAATAATAATAATTTTATTGCTAACATATTTTACATTAAAAATTCGCAATTTATTTCTTGGAATGAGACCGCAGCAAACACATTAGCAACCATTTGCAATGGCTAGTAATACTTAATTTTTACTTTCTTACCTAGTGTACTTCTACATATTCGTTTCTGTGCGGTCAGTTGCGTCAAAAACTTAACTACCTGATTACTATAAACTACCTAAAACTGTTAGAGAACCGATTACTTCCACTCATGCAATCATGAGCGTGAATGACCTTAGAGATGCAGGGCCGTTAAACTGCACGGCACAATAAGGGCAAATGGGCTGGGAGAGGCTTCGGCCGCACGCGTGTGGCGGCTGGCGTTTCCCGTTGAGGCGCCCGCCGTGCACCGGCCACTGGCCCCGCCGCGCGCGCCGGCGCCCGGGTGAGCGACCGGCGGCGCCCCGCACGCCCACCTGCCCGGCCCGCTGCCAGCCGGCCTGCCTCACTGCCTCCCTGCTTGCCTCTCTGCCTGTCATCCTGCCTGCCTCCCTCCCCGCCTCCCTGCACGCCTCACAGTCTGCCTCCATGCCTGCATCGCTGCCTGCCTGCCTCTCTGCCTCCCTGCCTGCCTGCCTCCCTGCCTGCCTGCCTGCCTCTCTGCCTCCCTGCCTGCCTGCCTCTCTGCCTCCCTGCCTGCCTGCCTCCTCCTCCCTGCCTCAATGCCTGCCTGCCTCCCTGCCTGCCTGCCTCCCTGCTTGCCTGCCTCCCTGCCTGCCTGCCTCCTGTCTATCTACCTGACCTGACGTCCTCCCTACACTAACCAGCCAGCGAAACCGCGAAATGGTTGCTCCACCAACCGGTGAATGCTATGAAATTATCGTGACAGAATAAGAGGTTTCGTTGCTATCAAAACGTGTACTTGATGCGAAGAGTTCGTCGTAAGTAGTACCGGGAGAGGTGGCTCAGAGCATCAACTGATGTCACTGTAGTGCCTCTAACCGGGAGATCCTGGGGTTCGAGTCGCGACGGTGGCAGCACACTAGCCACCCGCTGGTTGACGAGACCGGGCGCCGACCTATCGTCGGCTAGCAGTGTTTTCCTCAACCAGGTATCTCCCACCAGCAGGGTACCGTCCCAGAGGGGACACGCTCTAAGCTCCCGACCGGTCTCTCAGCACGTGCCGTAGTGAAGTGCATGCTAGTGTGTGTGTGTGTCTGGGTGTGTGTAAGAGGTGAGGATAGGACAAGAAAAAGGAAGGGAAGATCGCGCGCGCGGTCCGTTGTCTGTTTGTTGGGGTACTACTCCGGCATTCGCTTGGTGTTAAGCGGAGAAACCACGGAAAATTACCGATTAGAGCAGCCGGTCTCTAAAATTCTCCCCGAGACAGCGACTGAATTCGACCTAGCTGGCAAACTAGAGTCGAAAAATCTTTCCACTGTCGGGGCTCGAACCTAGGACCTTCCAGTCAGAGACCTGGGTAGGGGAAATCCCCACTTACCGACAGTAGGTCGGCACCGGATCTCGCCATAAGTGGAGGGTAGTTTACCGTCAACTCCTGTGCAATAAGCATGCTCTACACTTACGGGACTAATGACCTTAGCACTTGGCGCACCCGGAATCATTAGGCAATCAATCGTAAGTAGTTACGAGATTACAATTGAAGCTCCGTAGAATAGGAGGTTTCAGGTTCGGATCCCGACGACGACGGAATGCCGATGTTACTAATCGACTTGGTCGGACAACGGCACTGCCTAAATGAGAAATCTTAAGGCCTGCTGCTGTTCGTTTGTTTTGTTTTTTTGTTTCCTCTAATCATTTCCAGGCGGGTTCTGGAACAATACCGTAAAGAACGAACCACGAATCATGCATGATCATTCCTTCACCATACTGTCCCAACTTCCATCCATAAGGAGACGCGATGCGTAGTTACATGCTTATTTTACATCTCTTTCCCATTTGTCTTGATTCCGAAGTCCTTGCTGTAATGTAAATACGCGGTTGTGAAGTCAGAGTCCAAACTATGACAAGTTGGAGTGCATTTCTTGGCAAAGTGTGCATGTCTTCGCCTATTTTAATGCCATCTCTCTCCCCCTCTCTCTCTCTTTTCTCTCCCCCTCTCTCTCTTTCTCTCTCCCCTCTCTCTCTTTCTCTCTCCCCTCCTCTCCCTCTCCCTCTTCTCTTCCTCACCCTCTCTCTCTCACCCTCTCTCCTCACCCTCTCTCTCACCCTCTCCCTCACCCTCTCTCTCACCCTCTCTCTCACCCTCTCCCTCACCCTCTCTCTCACCCTCTCTCTCACCCTCTCTCTCACCCTCTCTCTCACCCCTCTCTCACCTCTCTCTCACCCTCTCTCTCACCCTCCTCTCACCCTCTCTCCACCCTCTCTCCCTCCCCCTCTCTCCCTCACCCTCTCTCCTCACCCTCCTCCCTCACCCTCTCCCCCCTCCTCACCCTCCCTCTCACCCTCCCTCTCACCCTCCCTCTCACCCTCTCTCTCACCCTCTCTCTCACCCTCTCTCTCACCCTCTCTCTCACCCTCTCTCTCTCTCTTTCTCTTTCATTGGTGAAAGTGATACAATATTCGTTTAATAAAATACTGCACTGAATTGCAATGGGGGCCTAGGGCAATTGACTATTGGTGGTTCTGGTTTCTCTGCATAAAAAACAATTGTTATGTTTCCACAGGGTAAACTACATTTTATTTGCAAGAACATGTTAATTCAGTTAACTTCTTTCGGTATCATTCACCACAATGAGACTTTCATTCATTGTTCAACAAGTTCAAGGTTGAAGATGTCAGACAATTTAGAATCGGTTTCAATAAAATAATCTCTTTCTCCAAAATCTCCCATAGTTTTGTAAGCTCCCGGGTAAGTATAATGATGGGAATACAACGTCCCTCTTCTTTGTGGAAAACACAATTCAAAAGCGCCGAGTCCCCCAACGTCATTGTAAAAATGTTCAGTGCTCCATGATGCTCTTTGATGTACAACAGTGAGAACTCTTCGAGGCCAGTGAAGGTGATGCTATTTCAGTTCACGCCGACAAAGGATTAATATTTCCTAAAAGTCTTTTTGAAAAGAAGAAAACAAATCAACACACATCATCAATCAACATCTTTCGTTATTTACAAAAGGATATCCACACAAGTATCGAAATTCTAAATGAGAAACAACAGGTGCAGGCTTGACTCCTGGAAAAAGAAAATTTAAATTCGCTTCACTTACAACCTCCGACTGAATAAACATGTATCCTGTGAATCCCACGGATTCAGGAATTTCCATCGTGGTCGTCCGCAAAACGTGATCTGCATATCTAAAGCTCGTTCATTAGAATGTTTATGTGCGTTTTTACTTTTCCTCCTTATGCTACAGTATAGGGAGGTATAGAATTGGAATCACTTCAACAATACGATCTCGCATTTTCGGTCAAAACAATGTACAAGGTTCTTTCGAGTTGTCAGGAGTAAGGTACATTAGTGCTATATTAAAGATGGTTAGGATTGGTGCAGGTAGTGAGGAGATAAGCCCAATTATGTTTTTTCTATTATAAACATTTTCAGTTTTTACAAAGTTCACTTCAACCTCTATATTTGTATTGATGGCTTAAAATAAACTTAATGCTAACAATTTAATCCAAAAATTACATTTTTGAGGGAGGAATCCTTTATGAGGAGAGCTCAGGGAAGTTACGTTTCGAGAAACGTTGTAAGAAAGGCAGAAGGGAAATTTATTTTTCCTATGGGCATCATGAGTGGGATTTCTGCCTAACCGGAGGGGAAGTATTCTGGTGATTTGGGCTAAATTGTGGTAAAACTGTGTGGAGAGATAAGTGACGTAGTTTTCTATAGTTTCGAGTTGGAATTCACTGAGCAACTGTACTGCGTTGGAATTCATTGTGCAGCAATCACGTAGTACTCGAAAATCGAGTTGTCTGGATGTCTGGTGTAATTCTGTCAGATTATAGTCTTTTGAGCTGAAACGTGCTAATTACATCACGAGTAAGAGCTAATTATGTGATTCCGGAGATCATTAAGATATTTTAATTTTTAGGAATATTTCACATGAAGTCCCTGAGACATATTCTAATTTTTTTACAAGTAGGGTGAAAATATTTTCTTGGAAATTTTGGCTCGAATAAAAAACATGCATTTATAAATATGGTAAAGGTCCGGTCTTCATTAAAACTTCTAACATTTTGAACATTGCAAAAACATGTGGACAGACGGACAGACGCTAAGAATTTTCGTTTACAAAGGAATTTGAGCTTTCTACTGAGTCGAATATTGCTTTAAATGAAAGGTAATGGCTCTCAGATGTTTTATCGCTTGCTATTATCAACGGGTGTTACTAAATGTTTAAAAAGTCGTAAACTTAATAAAATGAACACTTACCGTCTATTGCTCATTATGTCATGTCTTTTGGCTGTGTCAACACCTTAAAAAAGCCAATCTGTATGCGTGTGTATGTATGAGGTTACAGTTACCGAAACGAATAAAATGAGTTTTTTAAGTTCGAAGATTAAATGTTTTTAATACTGATGAGTGTTACGGATAAGTTTTTAATACTGATAATAATAAAGATGAGTGAGTGAACATGAGTGAGTGCTTGAACATCAGTGAACATGTCCTGCAATCATTTATTTATTTACTTTACGTCAAAAAACAGATAAAACTGCGTATGACGTGCTATGGGGAAAAGTGAATTGTGTGCACATTTTCAAAATTCTGTGACCCCTACACTAAGTCATATACTGCTTGAATTTTGAATTTTGAAAAGGGAGAAAAAAAACAACCAAAACTTCCATGTAGTAAAATCTCTTTTCAAGGATAAATAAGCAATTAATTTTGGGCTCTTATCCACGTTGTCCATCGGAATAATACTTCCTGCCGCGACAACATGGAAACGATAATTTGAATAACTATATTTCCCACTGAATTCTAGAAGACGTGCACAGAAAACGAAGTTACATTTAAGTTCAGAAGCAAAACAAGGGGCCATCTCAGCATTTGCTCTATGGATCAGGGAAACTGAACGAAAAACCTGATCGAGATGGGGGTCATTGACCCAGAAGTTGGGATACAATACTTGTTACATTTTGTTTAGAATTATACAGTCCAATGGTAGATAATACATTAAATATTACTATTAAAATTAATGTTACTTTCCTTGTGATGCTCAGTATAGTCTCTAATTGTATAGAAACAGTTATGCAGCAAAAACGATTTATCTTTGGATTTAAACTTTTCTATCGAATTTAATCGTTTAATGTCATCTGGCAAAGTGTTGTAAAATAATGTACATGTATGGTATGTGAATTTTTTCTAATGAGCTGTTGATACCGTCACCTGATGAATATAATTACTACGTCGAGTGTTATAGCAATAGACATCGGCATTTTCTGAAAATATATTCCCGCCCTAAAGCAAGTCATTTTTTACAAAAACCACTGATTCGTAAATCAACAGACAAGGTAATAATAAAATTCCTAGATTAATGAAGAGAGTCTTACAAGAATCACGTGGTTTGAAATGTGAATTCTCTTATTACAGGACCCTGGCAATGAAAAAGTGGATAAATCCACTTGCTGAATTTAAAAACTCCTCTATCACGTGGTGTTGCCAGAATCCATGTTTTGTGGGTCCTTGATACTGAAAAATCGAATGGTGGCAGAACTTTTGCCTGTCCCTCCGTCTGTCCTTCCGTCTGTCCTTCCGTCTATCCTTCCATCTCTACGTTTCTGAACAGCGCTAGCTGCTAAACCGTTCAGCCGATTTTCTCCAAAACTGATATTCTCGAAATGATCTGGCTGATGTCGCGGCCCCTTGAATTTGGAATTGATATTTGAATTTTGGGGGGTACTTCCAATAGAGACTCTGAAACATTTTCCCCCCAAAAATGATTTAATAGTTTTTTATTAAATTTTGTTGTTGGATAGTATGAAAAACGTTTAAGAGAATGGTGCAGGTCTAATGTTCTTTAAAAACCTTGATTTCTTGGAAGTGAAACCTTTTTTTTTCAATTTTTTCGGCGTCTTCCTACAACTAAAATATTAAAGATTTTTCCTTAATGAAATCTGATCTTTGAAGATAGATATTGAAATAAGGTCATGTACCATTTTTGAAAAATATGAGTACTTTTTGCGGAATTTTGCGGGAAAGTTTGGGCAAGAAAGTACGCGCTGTTTTAGTACTAAGAGTTTTAAATTAAGGTAAGTAGCAGAATTTGTTGCTATAGTTCATTATAACATACATGTTGAGATGTTGGTAAATATAAAATATTTCAATATCATTCTCCGAGTCTTGTTTAACTCTGTGATTACTGTGAATATTAATTGTGTTGTTACAGGATTCGTAAACTTCTCTCACTAGAGATACCAGAAACATGATCAGCAAATACGAAAGGCAATTTTTTTCTCCATTTTCTAATTGAAAGCACGGAAGGTGTTTGATTCTTCGTAACTACGATTTCACGTATGTTCCAATGAATACACGATCATCAATGCCCAAAAACGACTAGCGTTAGAAAAAAATAGCTGTATTTAGGTCAATTTAGTTTCAAAACATGCTAGATGGAACACAGTTGTAAAAATGCAGGTACTGTTACACAGACGACAGATTACATAGAAGATCTAATAGCTTCAGTGAATACAAATGAAAAGGAATAAAAACAACATAACTCTGACGATTAAAACAGTTTTAAAACTACTTTAATATTGATCCATTTGAGATTTTTAATATTCTACAGTCACAAAAATTTTTAGGAACCAAAAAATCGCCATTTTCCTCACTAGCAGACCACACCTCGCTTTCCCCCACACGATAGATCTGAAGGTCTATATAATAATTCCCATGATTCTACGATTCCATCTGTACTTAAATATTATCTAAATATAACAAGAAGAAGAAGAAACATAGTAAAAATATTAATAATAATGTTTTCAAATTATGCTAAAAGTGTCATTTGCCCAGCAGCAGACCGATACACGTAGAATGACACTTTACTTGCCACAAATGTAGGCCGAAAAGGGTCCAATCGTTAATAAAGAACGGTCGGATGGACACAGGTAGATTAAAATATATAAATGTCTTTATTGGTGGCGAGGCTCAGGCTATTTAGCCTGCTCTTCCGCCTGACCACTTTCAAAATTTATATTACAATAGTACATAATAAAGGAAGTCATTCAATGAAAAGTACATACGCAATTCGGATGCAGATTCTCACCTAGATGACAGGAGTGAAAGCGTGGGAGGAAGAGTTTGATAGGAAATCGGGAAAGAATCGGGATGAGAGGAACGGTAGAGAAGAAAAAAAGGGAAAAAGATAAGTGAAATGTTAATAAGTCCTGCTAATTATTTCATAGAGATTTTGAAGAAGCTAAAATTGCGTACGTGTTTTTGAATTAGCCCTAGAAAAACTAGCAAGGGAGAGAATCTCGTCAGCATACAAGCGAAAACACATCAAGTCAAGAGTTGAAGCCCAGGAAGAAACTGAAAACATTGAGAGAGAATGGTAAATGATTTTGCGTGTATTTCATAATAATAACAATAATAATAATTATATGATGAAGTGTTGTAAAACTATTTGTTTGTTGAATAAAGTTTTTAAAAAATAATTAAAAACGTGGATATAATCAATTCATTTTTAGGAAACCTTAACAGTTAATATATTCCACAAACAAGCAAATTGGAAAATTTAAGAATTTAGGAAATATTTATCGCTTAGAGTATTCCCAAGATCTGAAAACCCGACCTAACATCTCTCACCCGTAAGCCAACGGTTTATACTACATTTATTACTACTAGGTTATCCAATTAGTACTCATATTATTCGAGGGACACAAAATTTCATTACAAAAATTTTATAGAATGACTGATGTACGTTTGTAGTAAAGAACCATGATCTAGCTTTTCTGTTAAGACTCTTTTCATACCGTTATCTGGTAATTAGTTTTTACTTTTATTACAAAGCCGAAGGCATAACGGAAAACGTGTTTCCTCTGGCGATATTAACCATCCTTGAGTAATCACCTGACATTCACACAGTACACCATACTCTCTTCTAGATAATGAGGAATAGACTACATCGTCAACTTTAATGATGGAAGAGGGGACAATGGCGAAACAAGGATCGCGCGTAGAACTGTCTTGTTATTGAAGACACTACTACGACATCAAAAACCGAACACAATAAACCAAGGAAACTTCTGGTGAGAGCAACTGATCTTCAAAATCATCGTATCTAGTGCGCACCAGCTATATAGAACGATTTTCCTAAGGATGAGCCAAAGGGACAGTTCGCGAAAACAAGTGAACATCACATGTATTTCAGACAAGTATCCCTCCGCCGCGACAGTTGTTCAGCTACGCCCCTTCGTAAAGTGCTAATGGCTCCTGTGAAAACATCCCTACGAAGAAGTCTAAGAGTTTCGCTGAAGTATATGCACGCACGTTAGTCCGGGAAATATTTAAATTTAATTACGTATGTGGGAAATCTCTTAACATGCTCTCACAATCAGTAAAAGAAAACTGTCAGTAATGTTATTAGAAAGAAAAATGATTTTCAGCCGGAAATACGTGCACCGGTACGCATATCGCATTCAAGTCTCGGTTTTAAAATAAACAGAATAATTATCACACAAAAAGTAAATTCAATGTAATATGTAGAGGAAAAAAGAATTTTTACAGAAGAGCACATAACACTGCACTTCCTAATTTCAATTATTTATCGTGGCGCACTATATTTTTGTCGGACGATGACATCACAAAAGGAAGTGTCGAAGCCATTTACAGGTTAGACAACTGGAAACGAACAAATGCGGGAAGGGAGTCCAATGGGCTGAAGGACACAACGACCACAGAACCTTCAGTTATGTTGCCAGCATTAGCTGTCACTATCGCTCATCCTTAGGAAAATCGCTCTATATCATAGTATACTTAGCTGGTGCGGAATATCCAGACATCACTGTATATGAAAGCTAGGACCTTCTTACCTTCAAAGCATCAGTTCCGAGTGAATATTGATTAGGATGCCTCAACCATTTTTTTAATTACTGACATAAATGTAGTTTATGTTAAATACAGGGATATGCCTGTCCTTGTGTGTGGTGTAGCTACACCACGCAGGAGGATGATTCCCCTGTTCACCGGCAGAGGCGGGACGGTCGCCAGAGGCAGTGCTAACGCTAGAGTTGGGCAGACCGGCCCTAGACATAGGTGATCGTGCGATTTTTGTTTTGACCGATGCTGCAGAGAAAACGGTGTTGCTACTGAGCTATCGCAGTCATATTCAGTTCGTAATCTGTGTTAGTGTATTCCTTGTACCTGTGTGTTCGTGTGGAAGGCGAAAGGAGGGGAAAAGGATGAAGGAGGAATGATCGCGAAACGGCCGTCGCTGTTTGTTAAGGAACTGTTCTGGATTCTCCTGAACGGAAAACAATAACAATCAGAACAGCCGGCTAGTAGAATTCTTCAGTGGCTGAATTAGACCTACCTACAAAGACACCCAGAGACCGGCGCAAAATATTCGCAGCCCCCGCGGAATGTTCGCAGCGGAAGTTTCTCGGTGGCTTAAGAACATTTCTAGACCTGCGAGCGTCGCGACAGCGGTTTGACAGCGTTTTTATTATTCGCGGCGGATTTTTTCGCGGTCGGATGCGTATTTTTTTCTGACGCTCGAGTTTCGCTGTCCAAAGCATGGTAAAGACACGTCGGATGGCGAATATTTTGAGCTCGTCAGTGAATCTGACACGACTGAAATGTCAGAAAAAATACTTCTAATCGTGTTCAGTAATTTAATTCGTTTTAAATTAAATAGTAAGATTAAACCTCGATTTTTATGTTCTTAAAATTTTGTACATTTTAGTAATGAAACGTTTCAATGGAATTACTTCAATGGAATTCTTGATTGTGTATATAGGAATATGTGCAATAGCAAGTTACTCTTCAGGTAAGATAGCTTGACGATTGTTAAGTGTCAGATTTTCTTGTCTCCAGCGATCAAATTCAAAATTTCATCAAAACAGTCACTGGCCATTCTAATAAATATAAAAGCGTTTCTCGTCCTTTGTAGCATCAAGGTATGAAAATCTCATTATTGTCTTCTATCTAGGTCAAAACCATGGACCCCTTTTCTGCATTCCGTAGGAAGATATTAACAATTTAATGGAAAATCGTAAATAAAGAAGATAAAATCTCCGTTATGCCTGTGTTCAGAAAACACTACAAGTAACTTAGCATTTTGTACCTCTTGCATAAAGAGAGCGATCGCGTCTTCTTTACCGGATGAGGAAAACAGTCATCAAACGCCGATACACAATTGACACTGCGGTGAGAACGGACCCGCGAATTTCGTCATCGCGTCTAGTGCGGAACTTTCCTCACCGCACCCGTGCGGATACTCCGTGCCGGTCTATGGAAGCCTTTCAATTCCAAAAACGTCACCCCAGTCACCACTCGAACCTAGGACCTCCCGGCCAAAGATTCTTCAGAAGCAACGGAGTTTGAATTTTCAGCTTGTTTCGATTCGTACGCCACGTACCGGGAGCGGTGGCTCAGTGCATCAACTGATGTCACTGCAGTGCCTCTGACCGGGAGGTGCTAGGTTGGAGTCCCGACGGGACGGGATTTTCGACACTAGCTTGTCAGCTAGGTCGAGTTCAGTCGCTGTTGTCTGGAGAAGAATTCTGGTTGCCGGCTGCTGTGATCGGTAGTTTCCCGTGGTTTCTCCGATCATCACCAGGCGAATGCCGGAGCAGTACCCTATCAAACGTGCGCGATCTTTCCTTGTCCTATCCTCACCCCTTAAACACACACCTACTCTAACATGTATTACACTATCAAACATGCCGGGAGATCGGTCGGGGACTTAGAACTTGCCCCAGCTGGGGCGGTGCCCGCTGGTGGGAGATACCTGATTAGGGAAAACCCCCGTTAGCCGACGGTAGGTCGGCGCCGAATTTCGCCATCAAGCGGAGGAAGACCACCACAACTCCCGAGCAAAAAATACGCACTACACTTACGGGACTAATATGATCACATAGCAGTTGACGCGCCCGGAATCACTAACAATCAAACCGAGAGAGGTAGCTCAGTGTATCAACTGATGTCACTGCAGCGCCTCAAACCGGGAGGTTCTAGGTTCGAGTCCCGACAACGGCAGGATTTTAGACACTAGCTTTTCTGCCTGGAGGAGAATTCTAGCGGCCGGCTGCTCTGATCGGTAGTTTTCCGTGGTTTCTCCGATCAACACAAGGCGAATGCCGGAGCAGAACCCTACCAAACGGGCCACCGACCGCGCGCGATCTGTCCTTCCTCTTCCTTGTCCTATCCTCTCCTCTTACACACACACTTACACTATCATGCACTACACTACCACATATTCCGGGAGTCCGGTCGGGAGCATAGAGCTTGTCCCGGCTGGGGCGGTGCCCCGCTGCTGGGAGAGTCCTGGTTAGGGGGAAACCCCACTAACCGACGGTAGGTCGGTGCCGGATCTCGCCATCCAGCAGGGGAAGACCACCGCCATCTCCCGAGAAAAAAACACGCACTACACTAACGGGACTAATGACCAAAGCAGTTGACGCGCCCGGAATCACTAACAATCAATCAATCAATCAAGCCACGATGTACGCTAAAGCATCAGAGCTGCCAGCGGTTGTGGTGGTCGCAATTGCCCGTTAGTCGCGAAAGTGCGCAGGCCGCCCGCGCGCCGGTTTGGGGGTCCCGCACCGCACAGCCTGCGGCGACGGCAGCCGAGGCGCAGCCCTGACACAGTTGCTCCGAACGCTCCGCGCTCGCGTGGACGGCCCCGATGGCCTCGCCCGCCCCAATCCGAGGGAGGCAGGGCGCTCTTCGGCGCTTCGGGTCCAGGCAGCTCCGGCGCTACGCAGGGGCAGACCGGGCGATCGCGAGCATCGATTGATGTCACTGCAGCGCCTCTGACCGGGAGGTCCTAGGTTCCAGGATTTTCGGCACTAGCTTTTCAGCTAGGTCGTATTCAGTCGCTGTCTGGAGGAGAATTCTAGCGGCCGGCTGCTCTGATCGGGAGTTTTCCGTGGTTTCTCCCATCAATACCAGGCGAATGCCGGAGCAGTACCCTACCAAACGGGCCACGGACCGTGCGCGATCTGTCCTTCCTCTTTCTTGTCCTCTCCTCTCCTCTCCTCTCCTCCTGCACACACACTTACACTAACATACACTACACTAACACATATTTCGGGAGACCGGTCGGGAGTGTAGAGCTTGCCCCGGCTGGGGTGAATGATGAGGGAAATGCCTGGGCATGGCATAAACACACCTGAAAACAACCAGCCCCTGCACGAGATTCGAACCTTGTCGGCCACCTAGACCATTCTCGGACGTCATCTCGTCAATGCCGGGTTATTGATGGTGAAGTTTCTCAATTTCCACACACAAAGACCTTGGTTTGAATCCCGGTAGGGCAAGGGAACCTTGTTGCATGTTCACATTCAGTACTATTCCAGTAAATAAATTTGGTAATTCACTCTCTTTAACGTCACTGGATCCATGTAAATCACAATTGTATTTGTGTATTTTATGTTTCCAGCAACGGTAAAAACTAGTTAAAAAATCAATGAACAAATAAAATTAAGAAATCATAAATAACTTCTAAACTTTTAATACACACCAAGCGAAATGTGTGCTTGAACAATTTTTATACTTATACTAAAACTGTAAACAAGAAACATATAATATCTACAGATCTTTATAAGTTTTTTCTAAAAACATACAATATCTACATGTTTTTAAATTTTTCCTAAATGACTACTTGACGTTTCTAAGCAGTACCTTACTTATAATAAATACACATGCATTAATTTCAAACGTTTTCATATCTGATTAAGCTTTCGCAAAAACCGGAATGGCACATGTCTAATAACACATAACAACACCCAGGTAAAAACCTTGAAAGTGTGAAAATCCAGATCGGTTGTCGGAGCTGCCGCACGCAGCGTGCTAGCATATGGTTTGGCACCGAGGGCAGGTGAGTAATCACAGGCGGACGGCGGTGCAAATGTTTAGTTGTTTTTTTTCTTCTAGGGCTTTTATCCAGCCAACACCCGGTTACTCTTCACGTCCCGATGGGACGCATATTCGACCATACACTAGACACCAACACACTTGCGGGCTCCTCTTATCTGGGGTCAGCAGAACGCGAGGCCCTCCGCGACAACACATACATACAAAGACAAGGGACAAACAACCATGCCCAAGGCGGGACTCAAACCCGCGACCCTTCGGGCCGAAGCGCTGAGTCGGTACTCGCTCTTGGTCACCTCGGCCATCCAGGTCGGCAAAAATGTTGAAGTACTCTAATCGAATTATATATTTATTCTTATTCTAAGTCATTTTTCATGTAACAAGCGGTCATTGCCATAATGCATTTCTCTATTTATATGATATCTAAAATGATTAAATCACACGCTATTTCTCGAATTTGCTTTTTCAACCAAACGATATAAGAGGTGTAATTAGTGTTTGTAAATCACACAACACTGTACGGATACAAGGACTCGCCGAATGTGCAGACCAGTTTCGGAAATATATAATCGAAGGAAGTGTAGGCCAGGGATAGCAGAGAAGGGCGAGGCCAAATGTATTTCCCAACAATTTGAAGAAGTGTAAATCGGCATTTTTTTTGCGAAGTTAACGAGCTGTTTTCAATGATCGCATATTATGGATGTAAATACTAGTGTGAGAACAGACAATGACATAAGTGGGACTGCTCGTATTAATATTAATATTAATAATAATAATAATAATAATAATAATAATAATAATAATAATAATAATAATAATAATGATAATGATAATGATTTTACAGTCGCGATTTCGCGTGAGCAATTTAAAATTAATTTTCTCATTCAGATCTTACTAAAGATTTTGAAGTTGCATTATGTAAGAGAACAGAAAAAACCAACTCCACCACAGTGACGTTGATTCTTCTGCATCAGCATCATTATCATTGTAAAAAGGATTACTCTTTAAGTTTGTGTCTGCGCAATACTGGTTTTGGATGACTTCTCTTTTTCGGATTTGCTCCTAACAAGCACAGTAACACATCTCTGGTGGTAAGGCCAACTGATTCTGTGTCGAATTGCTTCAGACATACACACACAACACTCCAAGAAACGTCAGCGTTAGATTAATTACACATAAATCCTGTAGTACTTAATCTACAAAGCAAGCAATACATCAGTAATATTCCTCTTAGATACATCAAACTTTTACAGAATTATTTCTGATATGGGCACTGAAAAAAGTTTGTTGTAAAAAATGAAAATACATGGAGCCCCACCGTGACGCAACTTTAGTTAAAAATAAACTAGTTGAACAAATTGAATTACTTCCGTGTTTATGTTATTGAAATAATAGAGTATGATATACACGAAAAACGTATTCACGGTTTGAAAGTCAAAATGTGCTCTTAATGAACGTAGTGAAAGGAACTGCATCATTTGCGGCACCATATCTCTGTGAAGAACAACATATAACACCAATATCACAATGGATTCGCAATCTGAATCTGCTGTGGTGAATTTTTCAGACTGATTCACCTAACAAAATCCTGTGACCACATGAATTTGACCCATGTTATAAACAATAATCAGAATAGCAACAAAAAGAAGAAGGGTGAGGAGGAGAATCAGGAGACTATGTTTAATGGTAGGAGAAACTATTGCGGCAAAGTTAAACGTCAAAACAAGAAATACAAATTATGTTCTACAAAAGTGGAAATGAAAAAATGTGTCGTAAGCTGCCGGACATAATCAAAATATTTTGTATTTTAGCAGCCAATTCAGCTCCTGAAAGAAACTTACGTGCAGCTGGTAAATCGCATTACAAGATAGTGCAGCTACAACAGAATATACTTTCTCGCATTATTTGTTACGGCTACCCAATATTATACCACTACATAAAGTTGCAAATATTTTTCCAACCAGCGAAAGGCCATGCATGTAACCGCTACATAACCAGTCGCACGAAGCCAAACAATACTTTCAGTAAGCTTAAAAAATCAAAAAAAATTAGAGCTTCTAGTTTTTAAGAGTTCTTTGCTCTATCCGCGAAATAAATTTCAAGAAAAATCTTCGAGCCGTTTTTTGATATTTTTAATAAATTGCGCTAATTTCAAGCAGAAATTACGCAATTTTTTCAAAATATTAAATGACCGTTTTTTAAGATCTAATTTTTTGAAAAGATTTTAAGAAAAATATCTATCAACCAAAACATTGTACTTGTACAAATGTTTTTTGCAATTTTTAAAAGGTTTGGTAATGAGACCAACACCAATTTTTCACCATCCTTTGATACATACGAGAGGAAAGATTCAGGAAAAAATTTAAGCCTTTTTTGAGTAAATAATTATTTACATTTCAAGAAAAAGTAAGTGAAAACTGGTCATACGTTCGAAAAAATGTATATAACTTTATTTTATGTCTTTCAAAAACACTTCATTCACGAAAAAATCAATCTCCAATACTGTAGTTGCAGGAAGACGCCGAAACAAGAACTTTTGTCCTTTCAAAACACCGAGAGAAATGTTGTAGTGCCATGTACTAAACATGTTTACTAAGCGACCATATAGAAAATGCAATTATTCGAATGATAAGGTTCACTAAACAAGATTTAGTTTCGTTTAGTAAATCAAACAGTTGAAAATCGTAAGTAACTGAACAAAAAATATTATCAGTGGTTCTATACTTGTTTTGTAGATAAAATCATTCGGTGAGATCTACATTTCACGCGTACTATTTACTAAATACTATTTAGTTCTTCAATCTACTACGTGATTAATTGTATAAAGTAAACATTTCTCTCCGTGAAATTTCGAGATTTCAACGAAAATAAGACCTGGACAACAAATTAACAAAACAAAATACGTACAGGTAAAACTTCAAAGGAGTTAATATTTTTAAGAAATGTTTCTACCTTAATTCACTTTCTAATTTTTATATTTTCTAATTTATCTTACCTTCATTTTTTTTAATTTTATGTGTTCTGTAAATTATTCTTCAACAAGGCTGGAAGGTTACCTGGGCCACGAAGGAAAAGCAAAATACTAGATATTATTGATGTATTTTAACACAAACATTGTCCTTACCCCTCATCCCTTAGCTATACTTGTGCTCACATGCACTACACTACCACACATGCCGGGAGACCGGTCGGGGACTTAAAACTTGTCCCGGCTGAGGGGCTGACCCGCTGGTGGGAGATACCGGTTGACGAAAACCCCGCTAGTCGACTGTAGGTCGGCGCCGGATCTCGTCATCCAGACGGACAAAATCACCGTCACCTCCAGATGATAAGCATGCACTGCACTTACGGGAATAATGACCTAAGTAGTGGACGCGCCCGTAATCACGAATCAATCAATCAACTAAGAATCGAATCACCAATCAATCAATCAAGACTCCACTTATAGCCAATATTTGTCAATCACGTACATCTTGATCCCATCTCCCACCTCGATCAGGTTTTTCGTCCAGTTTCCCTGATCCATTGAGTAAATGCTGAGATGGCCCCTTGTTTTGCTTCTGGACATAAATGTAACTTCATTTTCTGCGCACGTCTTCTAGAATTCAGTGGGAAATACAATTATTCAAATTATCGTTTCCATGTTGTTGCGGCAGCAAGTATTATGCCTAGACGAAGGACATCATGGATAAGAGCCCAAAATTTATTGCTAATTTATCCTTGAAAATACATTTTATTACATGAGAGCTTTTATCTTTAATTTTCAAAATTTATGTAGTATATGACTCAGTGTGGGGATCACAGAATTTTGAAAATGTGCACACAATTCACTTCTCCCCATAGCACGTCATACGCAGTTTCAACTGTTTTTTGACGTAAAATAAATAAATAAATAAATCGTGTAACGGGAGCCGAGGCAGGGACCTCGTTCGCCGCCGGGCAGGGGCGTCAGGGTTCCCGCGCCGATCGAGAGGAGCCCTGACCCGCGCGAGGGAGCAGGTGGGAAGGGGGCGGGGTCGGCCGAGTGCGTCAGGGAGACGCGCCGCGCGTCATGCGGTGACCCCGGAGGCGGAGCGGTGCCCGCGGCCGCGGAGGTAAGGGTCGACGCCTCAGGAGAGAGGCCCACGAGGAAAACTGCACGGGCGGCGGTGGTGGTGGCTGTGGTGGCGGTGGTGGCGGTGGTGGCGGTGGTGGCGGTGGTGGCGGTGGTGGCAATGGCGGTGGCGGTGGAGGCGGCGCAATGGCGGTGGCGGTGGCGGTGGAGGCGGTGGCGGTTGCGGTGGCGGTGGCGGTGGCGGCGGCGGTGGCGGTGGCGGTGGCGGTGGCGGTGGCGGTGGCGGTGGCGGTGGCGGTGGCGGTGGCGGTGGCGGTGGCGGTGGCGGTGGCGGTGGCGGTGGCGGTGGCGGTGGCGGTGGCGGTGGCGGTGGCGGTGGCGGCGGCGACGGCGACGGCGGCGGCGGTGGCGGAGGCTGTCCGTTGATTGTAGAACAGGTGACGCGCGATCCTGCTACAACCGCACCCAGACTTACTCCCTCTCCAGGTTTAACCGGTTCGTGACCGGGGAGACGACCAAGAAAAACACACGAGGCGTCACAAGCTTGGACATCCAAAAGTGGGCGCCACAGGAACAAAGAAAGTGAAGTAAGAAATAAACGATGAGTATTTTTTTTATTAATTGAAGATTCGATCTGTAAGTGTGAGATCCTCTTCAGTATACAACATTTCTGAATATACATAGTTGTGTTACAAAACAAAATTTAAGAATTATTTTAAAAGTCTAAATCATATGTTTAAATTTTTCAAACTGCAATATGTTATTAAATGATTACCTGTCACTATTTAAGGTTAACATCTCACATGCAACATTCTCCCAATGAGAATCAGAAACAACCATGTTAAATGACAATACGTATTAACCCTCAGGGTGCAGAAGGTTTTTTATGGTTGGTTTGGAACCTATAGAAAGATCATCATAATATTTTTAAAATAACTTCTTTAAAATGACTTCTCATGTTCCACATGACAAGTCATCGAATTCATACAATTGACTAAAGAAACTAACCTTGATATATGACACTAGCCGACTAATAGAATTTATTTGTTTGGAAGAAGAGCGTTAGTTGAAATAATAATGTCCAAAATATGTTGTTGAAATACGAATTACAATGCTACAATACTATATATTAATAAAAATTTTACGGGCTTATAAGAAACACCTACGTTAATGCTTTATTTAATTCATCCTAATTTAATTTCAAATTAGTGGCCTGAAATCAAAATATACAAGACATTTTGTAACTTTTATACATAGTGATTGACACAATAGATTAAATATAATAAAAAAGATATTGATCCAATTTACATTTACAATACAAACGTCCTATGATACTTCCCCTTCATTAGATTCCTACTTTAAGAAACTACTGTCGCTTAACGCTCACACTTTTTCGTATTATATATAACGATTACGTAATATTATGGTCCTACATAAACCCGTGCGAAAATTTTGCACATTTCTGTTAGATTGAATGATTGATTGATTGATATTTTCGTGTTTCCGGGCGCGTCAACAGCTTAGGTCATTAGTCCCGTAAGTGTAGTGAATGCTTTTTCCTCGGGAAATGGCGGTGATCTTCCTCCTCCGCGAGATGACGAGATCCGGCGACGACCTACCGTCGGCTAGCGGGGTTTCCCCCTAACAGGACTCTCCCACCAGCTGGGCATCGCCCCAACCGGGACAAGCTCTAAGCTCTCAACCGGTCTCCCGGAATGTGTGGTAGTGTAGTGCATGTTAGAGTAAGTGTGTGTGTGTGTGTGTGTGTGTGTATGTAAGGGGAGAGAATAGGACAAGGAAAAGGAAGGACAGATCGCGCGCGGTCCATCGCCCGTTTGTAAGGGTACTGCTCCGGCATTCGCCTGGTATTGATCTGAGAAACCACGAAAAACTACCAATCAGAGCAGCCGCCCGCTAGAATTCTCCTCCAGACAGGGACTGAATTCGTCCTAGCGGAAAAGCTAGTGTCGAAAATCCTGCCGCCGTCAGGACTCGAACGTAGGACCTCCCTGTCAGAGGCGCTGCAGTGACATCAGTTGAGCTACGAGAGGCGATGGGAATAGCGGTCCCGGCAGGAGTAGGTCTAGGGGGCGGGGGCTGCTGGTTTGGAGGGGGCAGTGGCAGGGACATCGACGTTAGCGCAGCTACATACCAAGTGTACGATTACGGACTATGCGCAAGTGCTGCGTTTATATGCGGGGTTTCTTCTCGTATTTTTATGCGACCCAACCTTCCGTGTCAGCCGAGCTGGCTCTTCGCATCAGATATTCACTTGCGTAAATCACCACACCAAGACAAAAACTACATTGCGTCAACGCTGGCTGACGCATTTGCCGCTCCAAGCACGCACGGCGGTATGTCTTTCCAACTTATTCCATGTGTACGTCAGCTCAAATGTTACAAGAAACGTGACAAGTCCACTGAATAATGCGTTTGGAAACTCTGCTTATTACTAACACTCTCATTTTAAATTCTTGGAAATATTTTTTGAATTACTTACAACGGATCTAGATCGTTTCAATGCCGGCTGCTCTGATCGGTAGTTTTCCGTGGTTTCTCCGATCAACACCAGGCGAATGCCGAAGCAGTACCCTACCAAACGGGCCAAGGACCTCGCGGTATCTGTCCTTCCTCTTCCTTGTCCTATCCTCTCCTCTTACACACACACTTACACTAAGATGCACCACACTATCACATATTCCGGGAGACCGGTCGGGGGATTAGAGCTTGTCCCGGCTGGGGAGGTGCCCCGCTGGTGAGAGAGTCCTGGTTAGGGGGAAACCCCACTAGCCGACGGTAGGTTGGTGCCGGATCTCGCCATCCAGCGAGGAGAAACTCACCGCCATCTACCGAGAAAAAACATACACTACACGTACGGGACTAATGACCAAAGCAGTTGACGCGTTGAGACACGAAAAACTCAATCAATCGTTTCAATGAAATTGGCATTATGGTCGCATTGTTCAATGAAAATGGCATTAAACTGCACGTATGGCATTATTTTATAATAAAAAAATTTACATTGAATATAATACGAATATTGACTCTACATTCAAGAATAATAAACCCAAGGCTTATTATATTGTATTGTATTGCATTACAAGCAATTCTTGATAAAATTATGATCCATGATTTCAACAGGGTGTTATATAATTCTCTTGTCGCGAATACACTATATCACCATCTTCTTGTGCTACATCCGTAACGCGACGTTTTCAAGTACAGATAACTGATACTTGTATTTGATGGGCAATTAAGGAAGGAGAGATGATGATTTGGGTGGGGCGTTCTATACTACGCCCGCACGAGCTCCTTGCCCTCCTGGGCAGCCCGGCGCTCCTCCGACCAAGGGCAACTTCCCCTGACTCCGCTCACATTTCCCCTCCAAATTCAGAAAGAGATGTACACACTGCAGCGGGGAAAATGTGTTTGACGTATAACGAAGAATAGTGACTAAATATGTTTGTTTGCCTAATGTTTTCTATCAAATAACCGATATTTGAATTATATGTATATACTTCTTTCCTTCTTTCCGTCTTTCCTTCTTTCCGTTTTTCCGTCTTTCCGTCTTTCCTTCTTTCCTTCTTTCCTTCTTTCCTTCTTTTCTTCTTTTCTTCTTTTCTTCTCTTCTTTCCTTCTTTCTTCTTTCTTTCTTTCTTTCTTTCTTTCTTTCTTTCTTTCTTGAATAAGCTTTTCCTAAAAGGTAGGAATATGTTTGAATGGCCAATTCCTTCCTTGTTTTTTGTGTGTGTTTTATTAAAATCATTCAGTTATTTTTTGTTTAAAGTAATAATGTGAAATAAATTAACAAGCAAGTTAAGTATTCTCGGACATAGGGGACGGACAGCGCTTTTATCAGACAAGGATATTATTTTGAGCCTCCTCGCCTGAACGTAAGAAGTTAATCCAATTATTGCACTCTTAAGTAAGCGACAAGTCGGGAGCTTAGAGCTTGTCCCGGCTGGGTCGATGCCCCGCTAGAGGGAGATACCTAGTTGAGGAAAACTCCGCTAACCGACGGTAAGTCGGCGCTCGATTTCGTCATCCAGTGGGGGAAGATCACCGCCACCTCCCGATGAAAAATACACTACATTAACGGAGCTACCTCACTAGTTGACGCGTTCGGAATCACTAACAACAATCAATCAAACAATGCAATGAAAAGTTCAAACGAAACAATGATAACAAATATTCGCGAGAAGTGATGTCATAGAGGTAAAAACTCTCATATTATTAATTTTTTTAATCAAGGGTTCTCTTATGTTATAATTTAAATTTTAAATTATAACATAAAAAGAACCTTTGATTAAATATAAACGCACTCAAAGTTCCAGGTGTCATGATCAGAATTTATTTATTAACGTTACCAATGTCCATGATCATACAAAAGTGTCAAGATATCAAAATTCGAGTTTAACTGAGATACAAAAAGGTTGCTCTTATTTCGTATGCAGGGCATTCTCTCCCTCTGCTCGAAATTACACCCAGAAGACTTCAAAACCATCTTTATTTATTTAATACATGTTCATGTGTATGAAGAAACTACTAGCTAAGTGCGATATTTGCACTATTAGACAGAAAATATAGTATGTACACGGCACAAACAACTTAACAGGTATCTTTTGGAGCTCAAATCTTGTTTTACTATCTTTCCGCAGTCTTTATGAAGACTGGAATGTTCTAACAAGGAAACGACTGACTCATTTGCAGCTCTCACCAACACAAGATGACATCGCTAAGCCTGAAGAAATAGAAGAACATTAATTTTATTGCATGGAACCTAGCATTCCAACCAACGTTATCACAATCCGCTGGGATGTTTTTTGAACTTTCTTTTCTTCATAATATTTTCACGGTAGTAGCTGTCAATAGCGTTCATATCATTTCATTGGTAATATTTTGTATAGTCTTGAGTTCGCAAATGACGTTCAGTAGACTGAGTGGTCGACATTTTACACCAAATAAGTATCCACTTGAATATTGTGATTCATTGATTGTGATTATGGGCGTGTCAACTAGGGCGGTCATTAGTCCCGTAAGTGTAGCGCATGTTTTTCATCTTGAGGTGGCGATGATCTTCCTCCGCTGAATGGCAAGATCCGGTACCGACCTACCGTCGGCTATTCGGGTTTCCCCTTAACCAGGCCTCTACCAGCGGGGCACCGCCCCAGCCGCCACAAGCTCTAAACTCCCGACCGGTCTCCCGGCATGTGTGGTAGTGTAGTGCATGTTAGTTAAAGTGTGTGTATAAGGGGAGAGGATAAAACAAGGAAGAAGTAGGACAGATCGCGCGCGGTCCGTGGCCTGTTTGTTAGGGTACTGCTCCGGTATTCGCCTAGTGTTGATCGGAGTAACCACGGAAAACTACCGATCAGAGCAGCCAGCCGCTAGAATTCTCCTCCAGACAGCGACTGACTTCGACCTAACTGACAAGCTAGTGTCGAAAATCCTACTGCCATCGGGACTTTCGCCTAGGATTGAAGTTTTTCGGCAACAAAATAAGGAAATACTTTTGTTTATGTATACATCAAAACACCGCCTTCTAGACCTCGTCGCGCCTCGACCTCGACATTCCATTCATGCCTGAAGAATCTGCGCACGTTTTCAGGAACTCTCATTCAACTAGGCACGAGAGGGGGGATGGTAGAGGTGGTGGTTGGAGGTGGAGGTGGTGATAAGTTAGAGGTGAGTTAGAGTAGAGGAGGTTGGAGATAGAGGTGGTGATAGGCTAGAGGTGAGTTAGAGTAGAGGAGGTTGGAGGTGGAGGTGGTGATAGGTCAGAGGTGAGTTAGAGTAGAGGTGGTTGGAGGTGGAGGTGGTGATAGGTTAGAGGTGAGTTAGAGTAGAGGAGGTTGGAGGTGGAGGTGGTGATAGGTTAGAAGTGAGTTAGAGTAGAGGAGGTTGGAGGTGGAGGTGGTGATAAGTTAGAGGTGAGTTAGAGTAGAGGAGGTTGGAGGAGGAGGTGGTGATAGGCTAGAGGTGAGTTAGAGTAGAGGAGGTTGGAGATAGAGGTGGTGATAGGCTAGAGGTGAGTTAGAGTAGAGGAGGTTGGAGGTGGAGGTGGTGATAGGCTAGAGGTGAGTTAGAGTAGAGGAGGTTGGAGGTGGAGGTGGTGATAAGTTAGAGGTGAGTTAGAGTAGAGGAGGTTGGAGGGGAGGTGGTGATAGGCTAGAGGTGAGTTAGAGTAGAGGAGGTTGGAGGTGGAGGTGGTGATAAGTTAGAGGTGAGTTAGAGTAGAGGAGGTTGGAGGTGGAGGTGGTGATAGGTTAGAGGTGAGTTAGAGTAGAGGAGGTTGGAGGTGGAGATGGGGTAGAGGTGAGTTAGAGTAGAGGAGGTTAGAGGTGGAGGTGGTGATGGTTAGAGGTGAGTTAGAGGAGGAGGTTGGAGGTGGAGGTGGTGATAGGTCAGAGGTGAGTTAGAGTAGAGGAGGTTGGAGGTGGAGGTGGTGATAAGTTAGAGGTGAGTTAGAGTAGAGGAGGTTGGAGGTGGAGGTGGTGATAAGTTAGAGGTGAGTTAGAGTAGAGGAGGTTGGAGGTGGAGGTGGTGATAGGTTAGAGGTGAGTTAGAGTAGAGGAGGTTGGAGGTGGAGATGGTGATAGGGTAGAGGTGAGTTAGAGTAGAGGAGGTTGGAGGTGGAGGTGGTGATAGGTTGGAGGTGAGTTAGAGTAGAGGAGGTTGGAGGTGGAGATGGTGATAGGTTAGAGGTGAGTTAGAGTAGAGGAGGTTGGAGATAGAGGTGGTGATAGGCTAGAGGTGAGTTAGATTAGAGGAGGTTGGAGGTAGAGTTGGTGATAAGTTAGAGGTGAGTTTCTACTGGAGCAATTTCTACTACCTATATTGCGACCAAGCGAGTGAGTTTGCTCCGACTCTGTGCCGCCCAATGCTGGAGCAATTTCTACTACCTATGTTGGGCCAGGAGTGAGTTTGCTCCAACTCTGTGCCGCCCAATGCTGGAGCAATTTCTACTACCTATGTTGAGGCCAAGTGAGTGAGTTTGCTCCGACTCTGTACCGCCCAATGCTGGATTTCTGAAACGTAAACCCTTTCCCCCCGAAAAAAATTAAAAATATGAAAGTTGTATCAAGAAACTATATGAATTATTTTATTACAACAAATAACAGAAATTATCACGTTTAAGCTAGAAAAAGGTTTTGGAAATATATATTAAATAACATTTTTAAGTCACCAACAATTTAGTGATCAAATAATAAACAGAGATGTAAGAAAAGGTGTAGCTTGTCCCCACTTTGATTAATATGCATACTGACAACGTTCTATGATAATAGAAAAGTTTAAATAAACCAAGAATTTGGATAAATCCAAATACACCTCTACAATCACTTCTGTATGCTGATGATCATATAATTATAGAAGAGAAGGAAATAAGTCTGCAATAACCCTTGTACCAGCTAAATAGAATATGCAAACCCTATTGTCTTTCAATATCTGTCTTTAAAAATAAAGTGATGGTATTCTGAGGCAAATATCCCATCAGAACTATAATAATAATAATATAAGACAAAGTAATAGAGCAAGTAAAACATTTTAATTATTCGGACTGTGATATCACATACGATTACTGTGATGATATGAAAACAAAATTACGTTTCCAACATACTTGCGGGACAATTCACAAATACCTTCACAATAAGACTCGAAAAGAGACACTGTTAAAATTATATAAAGTTATGACAGTACCAGAACTGCTATAAGGATGTGAATCATGGACAATAAGAAAACAAGATAAAATGAAGATACAAGCCTCGGAAATGAAATTCCTCCGGAGAGTAAAACGCTGAACGCGGATGGATAAAATATCAAACATATAAGACACAAACTTTACATATTTTTTATCAATTAAAAAATAAATAAATACAGATCACGGTGGGTACAGCACTTAGGAAGAATGTCTCACGAAACGATCCCCCGGCATGGCTTTCTGTACAGACCATGGGGAAGAAGGGACGTTGGCAGTTCACGACAGAGATTGGTTGGTTGTTAGAGATTCCGTTAAGTCATTAGTCCCGTTAGTGTAGTGCAGGTTTTTCTCTCGGGAGATGGCGGTGATCTTCCACTCCTGGATGGCGAGATCCGGCGCCGACCTACCGCCGGCTAGCGGGATTTCCCCCTAACCAGGACTCTCCCACCAGCGCGGCACCGCCCCAGTCGGGACAAGCTCCCGACCGGTCTCCCGGAATATGTGGTAGTGTAGTGCATGTCAATGTGTGTGTGCGTACGAGGAGAGTATAGGACAAGGAAGAGTAAGGACAGATCGCGCGCGGTCCGTGGCTCGTTTGTTAGGGTACTGCTCCGGCATTGGCCTGGTGTTGATCGTAGAAACCACGGAAAATACCGATCAGAGCAGCCGGCCGCTAGAATTCTCCTCCAAGCAGCGACTGAATTCGACGTAGCTGATAAGCTAATGTCGAGAATCCTGCCGCTGTGAGGACTCGAACCTAGGACCTCCCGGTCAGAGGCGCTGCAGTGACATCAGTTGATGCACTGAGCTACCGCTCCCGGTCCCACGACAGAGATGGTGTCCTGAAGCCGGAATAGGGAATCTCCCTAATCCATGAAGTGAAGAAGAAGATCAGACTTCTGTACCGCGACTTATAAAAATACTATAGCGATTTTCTCGCGTTCTAATTTCCTTTACATTATTTTTTTTACTTCTTTTCCATCAGTGCAATCATCGGGCGCATTGACTTGCGGCGCCCCGGGCAATCATCCGGTCATCGCGTGCCTAGCGGGCGCCCCTTGCAAAGAGGCGTGGGCGCTCAGCGTCAGAGGCCATGTTTGCCCTCCGGCGAAAAGAGAGACGCCGCTGTTTGTCTGTACAAACTCAGCGCGCCCCGCCTCCCTCCCACGCCCTCCCCCCACCACACACCCACTCTCCCCACCCCCACGCGGCTTCGCAGAAGGGACGGCTCAACATCTTCCTCCGGAATACTCGAGGAAACGAACGCACCTGCGAATTGTTTGAGCCAACACCCGCGAAAGCGACATTCCTCCCATGGAGTTGGCTTCCCGAAATGCCGAGTCTAATAAACGTAACGCGTTCTAATACGAAATCTTAGTTCTGAGAAACGTTATGTGCGCTCTGTGTGATTTGCCTATTAAGTATAGTTTTCGGAGAGTTGTCAGCTGATGAAGCCATCGTTTAGGTTTTCTATCTTCAGGATTATGGCAGTTCCTGAACTTCTCAAGTAAACACCAAAACGTGGGTGACGAAATTCTTCAATTACGCATGTGATTATCTTGTTATTCTCTTCCTTTCCTTATCCATAAGGCGCTGGGCTTACAAGAAACACCTACGTTAATGCTTTCTTTAATTTATCCTATTGTAATTTCAAATTACTGACCTGAAATCAAAATATAGAAGAAATTTTGTAACTTTGATATATAGTGATTGACACAAATAGTTTAAATATAATAAAAAATATATTGATACAATTTAGATTTACAATACAAACGTACTATGATACATCCCATTCATTATATTCCTCCTTTAAAAAATTACTGTCGGTTAACTCTCATAGTTTCTCGTATTATATATAACGATTACGTAATATTATAGTTCGACATAAACCCGTGCGAAAATTTTGCACATTTCAATTCGATTGAATGATTGATTTTTTCGTGTTTCCGGGCGCGCAACTGATTTGGTCATTAGTCCCGTTAGTGTAGTGCATGATTTTTCGCGGGAGCTGGCGGTGATCTTCTCCCGTTGGATGGCGAGATCCGGCGCTAATTACCATTAGCTCTGAAAAATAGTAGGTCTTTAATATTTTCAAACACAAGATAATAGATTTGGATTTTAAAACATGATGATAATTAGATAAACAAGTTATCTGAAATATTGAAATATAAATTATTTGCTGTATAAATTAAATAAAAGTTTATTTATGGAAATATGTATTTTGTCTAAGGAAATATACCTATTACATCTCTGTAAATTTTCACTTATTGTATGACGTAATGTTAGGTTTTGTATGTTCACAAAAACCTAGATTGTAAATGTTAAAAAATTAAAATGTTGTTAAAAGCCATGCCACACACAAAAAAATACTACGTAGAAGTAGACAGATAATAAATTATAAATTCAGTATTGCTAACCATCACAACTGGTTATCGATGGTTAGTAATTCCAAGAAAAAACAATGTACACTTTGTAAAATAAGTTGGGAATCAATATTATTATTATTATTATTATTATTAGTATTATTATTATTATTATACTTACGTTAAAACACGTGTTTTTTTTTCAAAAAAGTGTGTGTTTTTTAGCAGTTTCAGGAATCCGGTTGAGACATATTGCGGTTTCACGGATACTGTCGTCTCATGCGTCCTTCATCCTTGTGGTTTACGCTCTTACTCGTAAGACAGAGTAACTGTTTTGGTAGTGTTACTTCATCGTACGTTCGTTGGTTCTTTGGATTGATTTATTTATTGATTTTTTCGTGTTTCCGGGCGCGTCAACTGATTTCGTCATTAGTCCCGTTAGTGTAGTGTATGTTTTTTCTCGGAAGATGGTGGTGATCTTCCCCGTTGGATGGCGAGATCCGGCACCGACCTACCGTCGGCTAGTGGGGTTTCCCCCTAACCAGGACTCTCCCACCAGCGGGGCACCGCCCCAGCCGGGACAAGCTCTAACCTCCCGACCGGTCTCCCGACATGTGTAGTGCATGTAAGTGTAAGTGTGTGAAAATGGTAAGGAAAGGAGAAGGAAGAGGAAGAAAAGATCGCGCGCGCAGTCCATGCCGCTATTCACGGATAGATCTCTTGGTTCATCATTCAAGGTAAGTGAGGTCGTTTGACGCATCTCAGTATATTAGTAGTAAACTATTTTATTTTAGATCCTTCCAATACATTCTAAGAAAATCATCGATTTCAAGTCGTTTTTTAGGAGGGGGAATTTAACACCTGTATAGCGTTTTGGACGATTCTCAGGTAGTGAGAGATGCAATAAATATCTTATACAATTCCTCTCGTCCACACCAATGGCTTGACATTATTTTCTTTGAGAAGTTTAAAATTTTCTTTAAAATATTCTTGAAGAATTAGAAAAAACCTTGCTGGTAGGTTAAAAATCTTCAGTGATAAAAGGCTATGAAGTATAAACTGCCTTTTCGGCACAACATGAATAAGTTAAAACGAGTTGATTCATCTGACTAAACTAACTTTGCATGCAAACAATTAACAAATATTTGTGTGGATACTTTTTCTAACTCTTTATGACAGAGATTGGATGAACCAGGCTACTTCAAGATGTTGAAAAGACCTTCTCCTTATGAACTTGCACAGCAAATTTTTTTAATATAATAAAATTCGAGTCAGAGTTGCCACGGTAATCTACTATAATAAGGTATTTGTTGAATAGATCAACAGCAATTTTCTATCAAATTTTTAGTGGTTAATATAAACTTTTGGCTTTCATGTTCTGTTTCATTGATCATTTCATTAACTGTGAACAAATCGCAGTAACGAATTCAGAGACAAGTAATACCTCGCTTTTTCTGAGTAACTATTGGCTCATGTAGCGTGTGAACATGAGTGAAGTAATTCACTTGATCTTTTGCAGCATACAGAGATTGTCAACAAACGATACACGTGTTGTCAGTCCCTCTCTCTATTCCGTACTCCAACATCAGTGGGTATAATGTAGGTTGGCACTTGATGAACACGGCCAAGGAAAACCACTCTCTGACAAATATGTCCATCTAAACTCTTGTAGAATTGGATATGGTTAAAGACAAGTTACTTTCTTACTCGAGTTTAAAAACAATTCAGTGAAACATTTGGTATCGAGTGTAGTGTATTTGAATACGGCGATGAATCATATGTCCGAGTATAAAATACGACTAATACATATTCAATCACAAAGGAGCATAGATATTATTTCAATTATTTGACAAAGATGACACATAGATATTATAGCTATTAGACACATAGATATTATAGCTCAGTATTAATTAAACGTTTTTCCAAAATACAAATCAATATGGTTTTGTGCTATGTTGATCATGTTCCAATAGGTCCGAATACGCACAACAAAAAGTTTAATTTGAATGAAAATCACTACATTCATTTCATAAAAACCTGTAAGTTAAACAAAATTCAATTTTTTGTGAGTTTTTAAAACTTTAATTTCATGATCACTCCACAAAACGTAAAAAAAAACACACTTATAAGCCTCGAATTCAATTATTGATTTAATAACTTTGCGAAGTGCTTTGGTGTCTGAGGCTATCGCAAGGTTGAAAGTGTTTCTCGGAGCTCACAGTGACGAATACGTGTGCTCAAGAACGTAGAGCGGGCGAGCGATGACGTTGTATTTCAGCTCGTGGGCCAATCCAGAGAAAGTGTAGGCTTCGAAGCAACACATCAGTGGCCACTCCGACAAAGCATTTACGGGGACAAAAGCCAGTTCTTCTCAAATATCACACTTACGCCAGCAAGGATGCACCCAACGACAAAGTCAGTTACAACACGAAGATTCTCGGCCAAATAATTAAGACATACGTTAATGTAACGTATTTCTCCTAATATCCAAATAAAAAATGAATAAAATAATAATAAATAAAAAAATTAAATTTCAGTGCGAATTACTATTTAGATTTGAAAATGTAATATTTTCTTAATATAAAATGATGTGCAAAATTATATTGACAGAATGCTATATTATTTGTTACAAAATCTAAAGAATTCACTCGTACGTCTTATAGAATGCAGTAGCAATCGCAGTCCCACAAACTGCTGTCTGACAAAGTAGAACTTTTCTAAAAGTGTTTCTTCCTTTTTTTCAATACAATACAAAAGTACCACGATTCTTTCTTGTGATGACTTACACTTCGAAAATTCCGCCAACGCAAAATCAAAACTTCAATTATCCCGGATCTTCTAATTCTGGCAATTTATGTCAACTCATTCAAGTTTGAAGTTGTTTAGTGAGGTTAATAATTGAATAATACATTGTTAAAGCTTTTCACGGCTGTTGGAGGAGGAAGGATTTTCCCACCACAGAATTTTTTCTAGGAGCGATTTAATTACATTTTTATGCGAGAATATAATGAGACGAGGACAATAATCTTACAGTGTTCGAAGAGAAACTGCAAAATCTATTAACTTACGCCATTCCACTTATTCCACATCAGAACTACTGTCAATTTCCTGAAAAGTTCTTAATTCGCCTCAGATGGAGCAGCATCATCAAAATTTATTGCTTATTAATTTTTGAAAATAGATTTTACTACATGGGAGTTTTTGTTTTTTTTTCTCCCTTTCAAAATTCAAAATTATATTTATTTTTGAAAATAGATTTTACTACATGGGAGTTTTTGTTTTTTTTCTCCCAGTCAAAAATTCAAAATTTAAGTAGTATATGACTTAGTGTGGGGATCACAGAATTTTGAAAATGTGCACACAATTCACTTTTCCCCATAGCACGTCATACGCAGTTTTTAACTGTTTTTTTACGTAAAATAAATAAATAAATAAATAAATAAATAAATAAATAAATAAATAAATAAATAAATAAATAAATAAATAAATAAATAAATAAATAAATAAATAAATAAATAAATAAATAAATAAATAAATAAATAAATAAATAAATAAATAAATAAATAAATAAATAAATAAATAAATAAATAAATAAATAAATAAATAAATAAATAAATAAATAAATAAATAAATAAATAAATAAATAAATAAATAAATAAATAAATAAATAAATAAAATCCCTATTCCTTGCAGCGTCTGTCACTGGAGAGGTCTGTAGTTCGAATCTCGTCAGAAACGCATTTTCGACACTGCCTTGTAAAGCTGTATTTCGAGTTCAGCCACTGTCTGGAGGAGAATCAATCTAGCAGCAGTGTACTCTGATTGCTAGTTTTCTGTTGTTTCTCGATCACGCAAATGCCCTAGCAGAACCTCCACAAACCATCCACGGTCCGTACCCGATCTTCCCTTGTCCATCCTTGTCCCCTCCTTTCTCGTGACTCGCACATTCGTTTTCGGTTTGGTTAGGTGTGGTTTTTTCGTGTTTCCGGGCGCGTCAACTGCTTTTGTCATTAGTCCCGTTAGTGCAGTGCATGTTTGTTTCTCGGGAAACGGCGGTGGTCTTCCCCAGCTGGATGGCGAGATCCGGCGCCGACCGACCGTCGGCTAGTGGGGTTTCCACCTAACCAGGACTCTCCCACCAGCGGGGCACCGCCCCAGCCGGGACAAGCTCCAAGCTCCCGACCGGTCTTCCGGAATATGTGGTAGTGTAGTGCATGTTAGTGTAAGTGTGTGTGTAAGGAGGAGAGGATAGGACAAGGAAGAGGAAGGATAGATCGCGCGCGGTCCGTGGCCCGTTTCGTAGTGTACTGCTCCGGCATTCGCCTGGTGTTGATCGGAGAAACCACGGAAAACTACCGATCAGAGCAGCCGTCCGCTAGAATTCTCCTCCAGGCAGCGACTGAATTCGACCTAGCTGAAAAGCTAGTGTCGAAAATCCTGCCGCCGTGGCGAGTGGGAACCTAGGACCTCCCGGTCAGAGGCGCTGCAGCGACATCAGTTGATGCACTGAGCTACCGCTCCCGGCCACAACAATTGTACTAATACATTGAGGCCAGACGGCTGTGGAGTGGGGCACCGTTGGGGGATATACTTGGAAGGGTAACCCCCGTATGACAACGTGAAGGAAATCGACCAGCACGTAAATACTACACGATTCATCGGAGACGCCTGAACCACGCAAGTATTGGATAAGTTAAACTTTCTATTTTTATTTTTAAGATTCCCAAAGTCGTGGGTCGGGACCGCGAGAAAAAGCGGCTTTCCCCGGAGAAGTTCCCACCCTCGCAGCAGAGATGAAACAGCGAAGCAGCGACCGCGGGGCATCGCGATCTCACCCCCTCCACCACGCCACGCGCCGCACAGTGGTCCGAAACCACACCAACGGCATTATCAGTAGACCGCGGATTTTTTATTTTAAAACATGTGTTATAGGTGCCTAAAATAGGTTCCCTAAGCATCTTAGGTTTTATTAACAGCATACAGCGGATTTTCAATTTTAAAAACGATGACGGCAAAGCCGTCGAAAACCGGCTATCTTAATAAAGCTGATATGTTGACGAAGATGACCTCTTTTATTTCTTCTTATAAGAATGTCAACAACACCAAATCAGAATTCCCACAATTAAAAACATGTGTTTGAGGTGCCTAAAATAGGTTGTCTCAGCATCTCAGGTTTTATTATCAGTAGATCGCGGATTTTTAGGTTTAGAAACATGTGTTTGAGATGCCTAAAATAGGTTCTCTTAGCATCTTAGGTTCTATTATAAGTAGACCGCGGATTTTTAGGTTTTAAATATGTGTTTGAAGTACCTCAAAAGGTTTCTCAGCATCTCAGGTTTTATTATAGTGAGGTGCCTAAAATAGGTTCTCTCAGCATCTCAGGTTTTATTATCAGTAGACCGCGGATTTTTAATTTCAAAACATGTGTTATAGGTGCCTAAAATAGGTTCTCTTAGCATCTCAGGTTCTATTATAAGTAGACCGCGCATTTTTAGGTTTTAAAATATGTGTTTGAAGTACCTCAAACAGGTTGTCTCAGCATCTCAGTTACACTTTTTAAATGGAAGAATTGGCACAAATAAAACAGAAAACATACAAAAAAGCACACATATTTACAATTTATTGTATATATTTCTCAAAGTTAAAAATATAAATGAATATTATAGAGAATCAGTATTGTATATTTTTCGATAATACTATTTATGAACACGTTTAACCCTTCTTTAGTCGCGTAAATCGATTTACCTTAAATAGTCGCGTCACGGAGGAAACCTCCGGGTCAGCGCACGAGGTTAAGAAATACGTTGTTACGTTGTCACCGATCGAGGATTTAACTCATACTGCTGCGATTCTCCCAATACTCTTGAAAGATGTTTGCAGAAAGGTACGACCATTCTCAGTTTCGCCACTGCAGCGCGTCTGACCAGAAGGTCGTAGATTCAAGTCCTGACGGCGGCAGGATTTTCGACACTAGCTTTTCAGCCAAGTCCAATTCAGTCGCTGTCTGGAGGAGAATTCTAGCGGCCGGCTGCTCTGATTTGTAGTTTTCCGACGTTTCTCCGATCAACACCAGGCGAATGCTGGAAGCAGTACTCTAACAAACGGGCCACGGACCGCGCGCGATCTGTCCTTCCTCTTCCTTGTCCTATCCTCTCCCCTTACACACACACTAACACTGACATGCACCACACTACTACACATTCCGGAAGACAGGTCGGGAGCTTAGAGCTTGTCCCGGCTGGGCAGGTGCCCCGTTAGTGGGAGAGTCCTGGTTGGGGGAAACCTCACTAGCCGACAGTAGGTTGGCGCCGGATCTCGCCAACCAGCGGGGAAGATCACCACCGGGAGGGAACCTCCGGGACGTGACTAAAGAGGGGTTAATTGCTTGTTTGAATTTATTCGTACCGTAGTTTGCCTCACAATAAATTATTAATTCTTTCTCCAAGTTTTTAAGAGAAAAAGAATGTCTCTTATGGGACAAGATCAGTTTATACACCTAGAACGACCGTTCTACGCTCACAGAAATGATGGGTGGATAGTTCAATCTCGGTACGGGTTCAACTCAAAAAGAGAACACATTAACGTGTCTGCTAAATGCAACAACTAAATTTCCTCTATACATTTCACCCACTAGAGTTTGTAGGAAACATCAAAATCAGAGATAAATGCTCAGCTGGTGCCATAGGATCCATACAACCACAACGATTGTTTTCTTTCGAGGAAATTCAATCGCTTTATCGTAGAAGTTGAGGCAGGCTTTTCCACCAAGTCAGGAAGTAGTAACATGGAGACTTTCATCAAAAATATCCTTGTCCTGTATATTCTCATTTCTCGTTCTTTCTTGAAACGTTTACTTTCACGATGAAAGTTTCACAAAACCTGTTTATCAATATTTTCAACTTATGGAATAAAACTTACAATAGAATAATAATAAATATATTATAAAAGGTTTAGTATAGTTCCCTTTTACATTAATCTATTAATAAATACAATTTTCCCTTCCCGAATTTATAGTGTTGTTGTCATTTTACATGAGATGTAAATTCGGGTAGAAGTTATGAAGAACTCTGAAATTGTTTATCATTTTAAAAGCACAAATTCATCTCGCAAATCAGCATCCCTATATGGAATAATCTAAAAAGAGTAAAGTAAAGATGTCGGTTTTGTACAATTTATAACTAACCATCGACACAAAAGCCCCGTAAGGGTATTAGAGCTAACTAGAGAATTGCCTCTTTTCCATTTCTACAGCAGATTTGTAGAGTCGGTAGACGTTTTAAAAGTTAAAAAAAACTGGCTAAAATAGTTAGCAGTTTACTCTGATGGTCAAGAAAGGGTAACAGATGAATAAATCCATTAATGTGTTAATTTGTAGGTATTAAATACAAAAATTTAGATATAATTTTAGGCAATCGATATTCCTGATAGTTATGTTTGTATGTATTTGACATTTTAGAGGCAGATTAAAGGGACTTCTGCTAGCTATCGGTCTTCCTAGGCCTGAGCCCTGTTTTTACGGATTATCCATTGCTGATTGTTGATTTATCCTTCCAAATACATTTTATTACATCGGAGCGAGTTTCTTTTTTTAATTCAAAATTCAAGTAGCATATGATTAAGTGTAGGGATCACAGAATTTTTGAAAACGTGCACAGTATTCACTTCTCCTCATTGCACGTCATACACAGTTTTTAACTGTTTTTGAAGTAAATAAATAAATAAATCCACACCTGGGGTAAGGGGACATGTGGCGAGTACGACAAATTCCCTTCACCGTATTTAGCATACTTGGCCTGCATGATTCTTTCTTTTGCCACACAGCTTTAGAAACTAAGTCGATTGTTTTAGAAAGCTACAGTTCTATTTTCCCCGAGCGGGTATCGAACCCAGGATTGCATCACGGAAAGATCACGCCATCCACGAGCCACCGGAGGAACTTCAACAAATTTTCGCAATTCGGGGTGAAACAAATTTCAAAAGATCGCAGATACATGCGCATAGGTGTACTTGCAACCCGCAACACACGTCAGGCTACACATTATCTTCGTGTGTAGTAATTCAGAAACGATACGTCATAGGTCCTTAAAATCACGTCAAGAGTTAAGCTTATTTCATGACGTAGTCTACAAAATGGAGGCTTTTTTTTTTTTTTTTACGTCCTATTACATTTTTGGAGAGTTTTCCTTAAGATGAGTTCTGGCAAACGTTTCAAGGTAGAGTCTAGTATGAAGCTATTTTCACCTTAACAATGATTTAGAAAGGGGGTAATTTTCTGGCCCATTTGTAACACTTAGGGTGGTTTGGGGTTAGGATGGTTTGTTATAAATTGTAGTCTTTCCTTAACTCATCGCGTAGTATAGGGTTGATAAAATGGTAAACAAGTGCAGTATTCTTTAATGTTCAGAACGTGTTATGAGCTCGTGAACAAATGCACGTAGTGCGTAATGGCCGTATGGGTGGCACTGGTTGTTTGCTCTATTTGTTTATTGTTTCCCGCGAGGTCTGCGCGCCGTTCAGCCCATGCGGCCCAGTGCGCCGGCGCGGCGCTTTCGCTCTCTGGGGCTGTCGGAAGCGGCGCGGGGCGGGGCGGGGCGGGGCGGGGCGGGGCGCGGCCTTGACACGAATCGCGGCGCGCGGGCGGGCGGCCGCTCGGGCAGCCAGCGAAGGCGACACGCGCACGACCTACATGGCACGGCATCCTCAGCGCTCCCGCGCGGCCGGCCGCACTCCGCTCGGCCTCGCCCCGGGCTTGGCCCGCCGCCGGCGCACGGGCCCTCGGAGACCCCGACCCGCCTCGCCCCGCCCCGCCTCGCCCCGTCCCTACTCGCCCGGCCCCTGCTGGCCGCCCTCTGCCCCGCCCCTACTCACCCCGTCCCTACTCGCCTCGCCACTACTCCCCCGTCCCTACTCGCCCCACCCTGCTCGGCCCGCCCCTGCTAGCCCCGCCCCTACTCACCCCGTCCCTACTCGCCTCGCCACTACTCTCCCCGTCCGTACTCGCCCCACACCTGCTCGGCCCGCCCCTGCTAGCCCCGCCCCTACTCGCCACACCCCTACTCGCCACACCCCTACTCGCCACACCCTTACTCGCCACGCCCCGCCTCGCCCCAACGCGCATCATACCACCTCATCCCACCCACCCGCCCCGCAAGCTCCGCTCTGCCCCGCTCCGCCCCCTTCCTGCTGACGCCCTGCTCCGTCTCATCTCTCCCCACTCTTTGCCTCGCCCTTCACATCTCCTGCGGCCACGGATTGTCCCTCGCACGTAACGCAAACAAGTCATCGGTGACGAAGGCTCATTGTTCCAGCCATCTACCAAACTTTCAGTCTTTACGACAAGCGTCTACCAAACATTGACGAGTTATAAGGGGTATAAAGCCCATTATCCAGTTTCTTTAGGAGGTTTCAATAAGCGCTCGCCAAAACACATCGTTCTGAAAGAAAGTGCCTAATTATATACTTAAGCACAAATGCTGCTATAATTTCTTTTTAGAAATATAAAATATATTAATTAATAATAATAATAATAATAATAATAATAATAATAATAATAATAATAATAATAATAGTAATAATTTTTATGAGAGCGAATTTAAAATTATAAAAAAAACAAAAATAGAAAATATTTTATATCATATTCACACCAACACAATGAATTTTAGTTTTGCTCCCACCTCAAATTCAAAATCTACCATGTTTACAGGAACTATAAACCAATAATCCTACAGTTATTCCATTGGTTGTGCTTATGCCAACTCCTAGTATCACCGCCAATATCAGATTCCTACCCAGATCTCTGTGCCCTAATGGTGAATGAATATAAGGGGTGGATGAGACTGTTAGCGTACCAGGAGGAGAAAGCGCCAAAATAGGCTTAAGGGCCACAACGCAAGGTGAGCGCCACCTTTGCGAAATCAGCCCAGATCGATCGGGGAACATCAATTTTGTAGAAAATCGGATAAACGGTTTAGCCGCTAGCGTATTTTACAGACGGACAGACAGATACAGACGGACCGACATACGTTTTGCTATCATTCGATTTATTCGGACCCACAGAATATTAATTCTGTATACACCTCGTGTTAGAGATTTTTTTTTCTAAATTAAGCAACTGTATGTATCCACTTTTTCGTTACCAGGGCTCTGCAATAAAGAGTTTTTCTGCCGAAAATACGTCGTTTTTCACGGAGCATTACATAACTTTCTCTCTACTCCGTTGCGAGAAAGTAAAAAAACGTTAGACGTCATAATAATTAATAAAACTTTTTCCCGACATTCTGCACACCCATTTAGTAAATCTCAAGGAAATAAACTTAGATGAGAAATATTGCTTGTGATATGAGCAATTTGTATGTTAAATAATGGAGAATGTACTCTGACAGTACAGGGGTATTTACAGAAGTTCACAAGGAAGCGTATCTCTTTTCTGACAAAGAAATCTTGGCGGTTGTTTCACTGTCATTATGGCGTGCTTGTCGCAAAGCCTTATGCGAATGACATACCAGCGCACGCAATTATTACATTACAACTAGAACACAGCACGGCGAGAATATTAGGCGCGTCTACCCTTTTTTTTTAAATATTATATAACACATTTATTCATTTTGGAAGATTTACATCGTTCAGTACAATTACTTTACAGATGTATTTTTTCAGACTTATTCTAGTTAAAACAGCTAAGCTAACGTAGTATATACATCGGAGAGGATACTCTAGGGGAGAACCTCGGTGTTAAGTATCGTGGTTGGCTAAAATTTTGAGGAATGCTTCAAAAGGAAATCTATTTTTTACTCGAGTGTGGGTTGGATTTTTCGGTAGTTTGTAATGGGATGCTGCGGTATGTCTGTTGATTTTGGTAGAAGTTGTGTGATATTTGTGCTATTTGGTTTATTATTGTATTGATGTTTAATTCTGAATGAAGTTGTTTATTACTTATGAACCAGGGGGCGTTTGTGATTAATCTTAAAAATTTATTATGCATTACTTGAATTTTATTGACATTTGTGGGGGCTGCGTTTGTCCATATGGGGCATGCAATAGTGATCTGCTTATTGTTCTGTATAGTGTTGTACTGTTTGTGTATGACAGAGATTTATGTTTGTTGATTAGTGGCCGGAGTTGGAACGTCTACCCTACGACCCCAAAGCGATTTATCGGGAAGATAAAGAAAGTTTCTTCAAAAATTGCATCAAAAAGAGTCTACATTTAGAGAGAAATTCGAGGTTTTTCTCAGCCAATTTTCGAGAATTTGGCATTGGCGATCCCTAGATGTATTATCTCTTGCTCTTATTAACAAGTTTTAAAAACAAAACTATACATTATTGTAATAATATATTAAAATTATTAAAACAAACTCTCAAACGTCGTCATTTGTTCATTATGTTGTTTTTGTTATTATGTAGATATGTTCATTATGTTATTTGTTCATTATATTGTTACAGCAGCAGCCTTTAAAAAGTTATTTTTAAAATAGTCAATTTTTAGGGTAACAATACTTTTTAGTTTATTTATTTATTTATTTATTTATTTTACGTCAAAAAACAGTTAAAAACTGCGTATGACGTGCTATGGGAAAAAGTGAATTGTGTGCACATTTTCAAAATTCTGTGATCCCTACAATAAGTGATATACTACTCAAATTTTGAATTTTGAAAGGGAGAAAAAAAACAAACAAAAACTCCCATGTAGTAAAATCTATTTTCAAGGATTAATAAGCAATAAATTTTGAATTTTGAAAGGGAGAAAAAAAAAACAAAAAAACTCCCATGTACTAAAATCTATTTTCAAGGATAAATAAGCAATAAATTTTGAATTTTGACTTTACATTCGTGTTACGATATTTTTTTGAAACTTCTCACAGGGAAGAAAATCGCACCTTTCCGTCTCTACGCACATTTAACAATTGTGTTTTGCTATAACGCGTTCCTGAGCATCCGTAATCAATCGAAAAAACAACAGAAAAAACGTTAACGTCCTAAAGAAAAAATGAAAGGTACGGAGAAAAGTTTCACTTTTGAAAGACATACTTGATTTTTTTACCTTTTCTTACAACTCAATTTTTTTTACCACTATAAACTACATAATATATTCCATTAGCACTTGAAAAGAAGTACTGTAAAGTTAGGAATGTAAAAACCCATCTTGCATTCGACGTCATAGAAAGGAATTGAAAATGAAAAAGAGCTCGTTAGCTTTAGCGTCCTCCTTGACATGGAAACTTACTATTTACGAGGGAAGTCCATGTTACCCATTGTGCCGCTTTAAAAGGAAACTCGTTACAAACGCTAATTGACTGGATCAAAAACAAGAGAATGTCACGTGTATTACTTTGGCTAATGTAGTACGAATGAGTGTTATTGATAATGGAATACAATTAAATCCAATTTTAACAATGTATTAAAGTAGTTATACATGTTTCCAAAATAATACATTCACTCGTTAAAAGAATCAATTGAAAAATAAATTATATGACATTCTATGCTTTGGCACTTTCAACCAAAAGATAGAGAAAAGAAAATGGGAGATGAAATAGTGATAAGAATAAGTCATTTCTAGATAATTAGCTAATTGCACCATTCAACTACTCTGATCTACAACTGAAAAGAGCAGTGTGAAGCAACATCACTACAAAACTTCCTTATTTCAAAGTTCTGAAGCTCACCAAGGATGAATTTAAAAAGTCATTTTCCGTCGTAATGATTAATGTAACTCGGTATCAAATCATTTCCCATGACCCTCAATATCTTCCACCCGGGTTATCTAGAAAGTACGAGTACGAAAAAGAATGCAACTTCAATTTCACTAGCTTCTTAATTACGAACAGTCACGTTGGGAATAAGGTCTACACAAGAGCGCAGCACTAGGGAAATCCCCATGCAAATGAGCTTAAGACACCTCGGGCTCTTGGACTGCAAGATCTGGTCAGTGCGTGTGAAATATTTGTTAGGCGAAACGTAATTGCCCACTAGATTTTCGTATTTCTTTTAAATCTTGGGCTATAGTCAAACTAGAAGCCATCTAACAACAACTTGTTATTAAGTTGAGACCGAGTCAATTGATTAATTAACCATTGTATAATGTTCTTGCACTTGAAACATAAATAAATATATAAATTAATTCACAAATAAATACATAAATAATAATTAAATAATGCCATAGATAAATACATAAATAAATATATAAATAAATACATAAATAAATAAACCACTCTATCATGCAGTTCCACGGTAATTGCAGTTCATGAATATTTTTTTTACCGCGAATTGCAGATAGTGGTGAATGGTCTGTAACCAAACTTATTTCAAGGGTCCCTCGTTCAAAGGACATGACGGATCAGTACAAAGAACCGCACATATCTGCCGAAAAAAGATGTTTATATATTACGAAGAAAATATATGATACAAACGGAGGTAGAAAATCGGTAGACCACAAATTGATGGCTTCAGCAAGTTGAGTTGGCATTCGAGGAGTTTGGTTGAACTAAATAGCCCAGTAAGTTATTAGTGCTCTGACGTGACCGAAAGTTTGATGGGTTGAAGCTGTAATTGACGAAGAAAAAGGGAAAACGTAGGCCAAGTCGTGCTGAAATATATATGTGACCGGCAGGTGTGGTAGTGTAATGCATGTTGGTGTGTGTTTATAAGGGATGAGGATAGAACAAGGAGAAGGAAGGAAAGAAGGCGCGCGGTTTGCGGCCCGTTTGTTACCGTACTGCTCCGGCATTCGCCTGGCGTTGATCGGACTCCCGACATGTTGATCGGACTCCCGGACCGACGGACTTCCGACCGGTCTCCCGACATGTGTGGTAGTGTAGTTCATGTTAGTGTAAGTGTGTGTGTAAGGGATGAGGAGAGGACAAGAAAGAGGAAGGAAAGATCGCGCGGTCCGTTGCCCGTTTGTTAGGGTACTGCTCCGGCATTGATGTCGTGTTGATTGGAGAAAACACGGAAAACTACCGATCAGAGCAGCCGTCCGCTAGAATTCTCCTCCAGAGAGCGACTGAACTCGACGTAGCTGACAAGCTAGTATCGGAAATTATTGCCGCCGTCGGGACTCGAACCTAGAACCTCCCGGTCAGAGGCGCTGCTGTGACATCAGTTGATGCCTTGAGCCACTCTCCTCGTCCGCTGTGAGGAGGTTCTAGGGTTCGAGTCCAAAGGGTGGCGGATTTTGGACACTAGCTACTTAGGTGGGTCGAATGCAGCCATTACCTGGGAGAGAATTTTACGGGCCAACTGCTCTGATCGGTATCCCGCCGCCATCGGAACTCGACAGTAGGATCTCCCGGTCGGAGGGACTGCAGTGACATCAGTTGATGCCCTGAGCCATTTCTCCCGGTCTAAAGCGTGAGAAAAAAAACGAGTGTTCACGGAAGCGTTTCCTGCGGAACGGGTGACCGTTTCGGCGGCTGCACCGCGTCACAGCTCCGCTCCGAGCGGCAACTTTCCGCCAGAGGCATCGCAGGCCCGGTAGCAGCGCTACGCAGCGGCCAGAAACACGAAACAAGGGGAAGGAAATTAACAACGTACATTTTTATTTGCAAATAAAACGAAATAGATCGTATTTGGTACCGGGAGCGGTAGCTCAGTTATCAATTGATGCAGCGTCTCTAACCGGCAGGTCCTAGGTTCCCATTCCCGACGGCGGCAGGATTTTCGACACTAGCTCTTCAGCTAGGTCCAATTCAGTCGCTGCCTGGAGGAGAATTCTAGCGGCCGGATGCTCTGATCGGTAGTTTTCCGTGCTTTCTCCGATCAACACCAGGCGAATGCCGAAGCAGTATCTTAGCAAACGGGCCACGGACCGCGCGCGATCTGTCCTTCCCATTCCTTGTCCTATCCTCTCTCATTACACACACTTACACTAACATGCACTACACTACCACATATTCCGGGAGACCGGTCGGGAGCTTAGAGCATGTCCCGGCTGGGGTGGTGCCCCACTGGTGGAAGAGTCCTGGTTAGGGGAAACCCCATTAGCCGACGGTAGGTCGGCGCCGGATCTCGCCATCCAGCGGGGGAAGATCACCGCCATCTCCCGAGAAAAAACATGCACTACACTAACGGGACTAATGACCAGAGCTGTTGACGCGCCCGGAAACATGAATCAATCAATCAATCAATCGTATTTGGTTGGTTGATTAGTGATTCCGGGCGCATCAACAGCTTAGGTCATTAGTCACGTAAGAGTAGTGCATGTTTTGCTCGGGAGATGGCGGTTATCTTCCCCCGCTGGACGGCGATATCCGGCACCGACCTACCGTCGGCTAGTGGGGTTTCCTAACCAGGACTCTCCCACCAGCGGGGCACCACCCCAGCCGGGACATGCTCTAAGCTCCCGACCGGTCTCCCGGAATATGTGGTAGTGTAATGTATGTTAGTAAAATAGATCGGAAGGTGTGGTTCAGGGCATCAACTAATGTAACTTTAGTGTCTCTGGCCGGGAGGTCCTACGTTTGAGTCTCAACAGTGGCAGGGTTTTCGACACTAGCTAGACAGCCACGTCGAGACCTTTCGCTTTCTGGGTGGAAATTCTGGCGGCGGCTGATCTGATCGGTAGTTTTACGTGATTTCTCCGACCAACACCAGGCGAACACTGGAGCAGTACCCTAACAAAAGGGTCACTGACCGCGCGCGATCTTTCTTTCCCATTCCTTATCCTATCCTACCCCTTACTTACACACACACATTCTTACATAGACCACACCATCACACATGCCAGGAGACCAGTCGAGAACTTCGTGCTTGTCCCAGCTGTGAGGACACCCGCTGGTGGGAGATACCTGCGGTTCCCGCTGGTGGGCAAAAATCTCATAGCTAGCCAATAATAGGTCTGCGCGGGATCTCACCATCCAGCGGGGGGAGATCGCCACCACCTCCCGAGCAAACACATGCACAACACCTACGGGATTAATTACCTTAGCATTCAACGAGCCCGGTATCACTAATCAATGAATCAAATCGAAATAGATGCTACTAATTTGTAATTATTTTCATTCTTACACCAAAGCAAGCATGTGTCGTTCAGTCTGGATATGCCATATACGAGGAGACAAATTTGTCTATTTTAAAATATTCTTAGGGTATTGTACACAGTATTGTTGAAAATCATATTTAAAAAACCGCAAATAAATGAGAAATTGAAAAGCAATATTAAATTTGAAAACGATTGCTTTTACGAGAGCTTGAAACATGAATTCCTTAAGAGTATTAAAAAACTGTTCAATAAAAGATAAATCTTCGTCTCCAGCGCGTCAGCTAAATGAGAGAGAGAGAGAGAGAGAGAGAGAGAGAGAGAGAGAGAGAGAGAGAGGGAGGGAGAGTGAGCAAATAAACGCAAAAATAGCCGAAGCTCGGGGTCTTTAACTTTGTTAACCACTGTGACCGTGCCGCATCGACCAGTGGAAAAATCTCACGGATGTATCAGTGACGGAAATTTCCATTAGAAATATGCTGTGTAATTGAACTTTTTAGCTTGCCCAGTTTTGAAGTAAAGAGCCTAACGTGTCCTCATATGATTGTGTAAGTTACTTCCTTTTCTTTTCATATGTGTAAAGAGGGAGAATAAGACTGGATCTCAACAAGATAGGAGTCGATATATTATGTAGTCGAAAGTTTACCGATTTCTATGACACCATCGTAAAAAATCGCTTAAATACCCAGCTACTTGGGATGCAATTACTTCCCGTGCGTACTTCGAAAAGAATAAAATCTCATGAATGAAGGAAAATGTATAACACTGTAAATTATTCTACAAGAATTAACACGCAACTCCCGCAACACACTTCAAGCTACAACACACGAAATCGAAAACCGTCTTTGAAAGAACGGCAATTTTTAACCCCAGTAAGGGTTTTTAGGCCGCAATATACAAAATACGACATTTTTGCCCCATTGTTTGATATTTAGTTCCTCTGGCTACGTGCCGTGCCCTCCATAGGTCGGAATCGCACAGAAATCCGAAATGTACGAAAAATTGAATTGACTGCCTGTTTGACATTCTATGCAATTTAGTCTTACGAATCTAACAAGAAGACTTCGTCTAACGTTCAGCAATATTAGAATTTTTACCCAAGGCTTCAGGATGTCAAGCACATCATAACCTGATCGTTCGGAGTTACCGGTGCTATTTTTAATTTTAAAACAATGATTTTCAATTTGATATGTTTGCTCGGGTCCAATTGTTGTTCTTATTATTGTTATTGTTATTAAAATTTCCAAAATCAGAAAATATTGGTGCACTTCATTTTACCTAAACAACTCTTGTTTTCTTCTCTCATGTCAAGCCAAAAGCATAGGAACCACAGTTAGAATTACAGATCAAGATTAATATCACCCCTCTTCCCCCCCCCCAATGGTCACAAACACTTCTTGAATATTAATACATAAACAAAATGTAGTTTTCGGCATATTTCAGAAACTTAATGCAAATAACAACGCTTTATAAAATCAAACTTTATCCACAGTAAATGTAATTCGTGTATGCCTACAAATACATCGATTGACACACATTTTCATTCAATGGAGTGATGGTGATTGTCTAATGATGAAGCATGTGTAAACAGGGGGAATCTGTTCCTCCAATGGATCCACTGTCAGGGACGCAGTATTCCCAAGTCCAGTATGAAATTGCAATTGATTTGAATCAAGACACAGTTCTGCTTTAAATACTGCATCATTAGAATTATGCGGTGTGGGTGGGAAATATACAAGTTGAGACCTACGAACGTTACTCCTTTCGTTTCGAACATCAGGCCGAAACTTTTTCTGGAAATAATGTTGGTATCTATCGCAAAACTGCAAACCTTTTTACCGGCCATATTGGGTCAAATTTATTAATAAAAAAAATGTTGAGGTTGTTTCATCAAGAAGGAAATTGAAGTCTGAAGACCCATGTAACCACTCAATGTACCCAATACTGACATTTCAGAAGAATGAAAATTCCGTTACGAGGACTTCTAGGATCCGGGAGACACCTTCAGTGGATAAACAAAATGAAACCTGAATTCCCAGTTTTTCACGGACAATGAAGGTTTTAGGTTTCTGATGGCGTAATGTGTACAAGTTCACGATAGAAAAATTGTTTTCGAAATAACCAATAACTTCCCAACTACATATAGCGATACATTGACCCAATATCTTTTCCCAAATCGATCGAGGGTATGATATAACACCCATTAACATTTTGGTCAAAACTTGGTAGCGAGTGCATGAAGTCGAAACGTTTTGGAACACTCCATAGAAACAAAGCCCTCATGTGGCTATCTGAAGGTCGAATCGAAACGGCGCACCGTTGATGTTCGAACAGGACCATACATCCCTTCTTTTGAATTGTGTCCCAAGGTCTCTAGTAACAATTTGTAAACAATTATTTAAACCGGGAGCGGTAGCTCAGTGCATCTACTGATGTCACTGCAGCGCCTCTGAACGGGAGGTCCTATGTTCGAGTCCCGCCAGCGTCAGGATTTTCGACACTAGCTCTTCAGCTAGGTCGAATTCAGTCGCTGTCTGGAGGAGAATTCTAGCGGCCGGCTGCTCTTATCGGTAGTTTTCCTTGGTGTCTCCGATCAACACCAGGCGAATGCCGGAGCAGTACCGTACCAAACGGGCCACGGACCGCGCGCGATCTATCCTTCCTCTTCCTTGTCCTATCCTCTCCTCTTATACACACACACACTAACATGCACTACACTACCACATATTCTGGGAGGCCGGTCGGGAGCTTAGAGCCTGTCCCGGCTGGGGCGGTGCCCCGCTGGTGGGGGAGTCCTGATTAGGGGGAAACCGCATTAGCCGACGTTAGGTCGGTGCCGGATCTCGCCAGCCAGCGGGGGAAGATCTCCGCCATCTCCCAAGAAAAACATGCACTACACTCACGGGACTAATGACCACAGCAGTTGACGCGCCCGGAAACATGAATAAATCAATCAATTATTTAATGTCTCGTAGGAATAACCGAAAAGAAAATACAAAAGAAAAGGATGACAAAAAATATAGAGAAAGAGTAGTACCGTCACGAAGGGAGAGCAGAAACAGTAAGGAATAAGGAAAAAAGCTACATACACAAAATTTATAGAATAAAAAATAGAATCAAGAAATAAGACAAAGAAGGAGAAATAAATAAACTAACATTAAGAAAACTTAAGAGCAACAATTTCTTGAGTCTAAGAGTCTGTGAGGTTGGAGTTTGTGTGTCTTCCTCTTGGGAGATGTTTTTTCGTTAACAGAGCTTAAGAAAATGGTTTCCTGACATGTTTTCTCAAACCTTCGCGTTCAGGGATGATGACATGTCTGTGGCCTCATCGTGCATTTTACTTCATAAAGAGTTGTGCGTCAGACGGTCTGTTAACTGGCGTGACTGTCGTCAAGAGTTGTTCACTCTTTTGTCACTAAGAGGAAATTCGACGAATACTGCGGTAGGATGTACACCCTTCGCTTTAACCGCCAAGGAAATAGCTTTTGTATTTTAACATTCAAAGCAGCGTTCTTCACAGAAGTGGATATAGATAGATAGATACATATATTTATTAAAGTTCGCTTTGAGCTAATGCTCGGTGGCAAACATTATTACAACTAGGTATACGGCAATTACAAAACTATTACGAATTATTTACAAATATAATTACAATTAGAATTAGATATTGATATCCTAGTTATAATTAATTTTGAGTTATCTGTAAGTTGACATATAGCTTTTCTAACACTTCACTCCACTTCACTTCACTGCGCTGCACTACACTGCACTCCCCTCCCCTCCCATGCCCCCACCACACTACACTTCACTTCACTGTATAAGGGACATGACCATATTATTAATGAATGAATGAATACACGAAAAAATTCATAAATACCAGAGCACTTCCAACCATTCGTCGAACTCTTAAAGCTAAAACACGCAGAGATACTCTAATGAGGATATATACAGTAATGGGCGTCCCGTCTCTGTTGTTCGGAAGTGAATTCTGCACTCTGAGAGAGAAAGATAAACAGGCATTACAGTCTGCAGAAATGAAATTCTTGAGATCTGTAAATACATGTACCCGACTAGATAAACTCAGAAATGAGGAAATTCGAAAAGAATGAAACAAGCAATGAATGACAAGGTACAACGTTACAGACAGAAATGGTTACACCACGTGGAAAGATTGGAAGAGACTCGTATTCCGAAGCAGGCATTTAAGTATAGACCCCACGGCAGGAGAGATCCAGGTAGTCCACAAAAAATGGAATTCTTAGAAGCTGGAACAGGTCAGAGACTTATCCTTGAAGTAGAGAAGAAGAAGAAGAAGAAGAAGAAGGAGGAGGAGGAGGAGAAGGAGGAGGAGAAGGAGAAGGAGAAGGAGAAGGAGAAGGAGAAGGAGAAGGAGAAGAAGAAGAAGAAGAAGAAGAAGAAGAAGAAGAAGACGACGACTTCGTTCTGAATCGTACTTCTAACTACAGAATGTCCCATTTGTGAATTGAATGATGCACGAAACTAACCAAAATAGAAACATTTTCTGTGGAAATATTTCTAGCCAACTAAGAGAAAATTACCCGTTCCCGAATGTTCGCTTGCGGTGTAGTTTGGCTGTTCCCACTTTTTCCGGCCGCCAGTTTCAGGATGGAAATTCTGTAACTTTCACAATGTCCTCAGTTAAATGTGAATTACTTTTTCTGATGAAAATATTTGGAAATCTGTGGAAATTACACGAATTAATTACGTGTTACTGTTATTAACGTGCTTATCACCTATTCATGGCATTCGTAGACATAATATATACTCGTAGATTCTTGAATTGATTGAACGATACGTACCCCACAATTGAATGATAACGTAGTATTTAGGAATACAAAAATTATAGAGAACAGTATTATAGAAGGAATATTTGAAATTCTCGCTTGGTTTGGTTTGTTTTTTTCGTGTTGCCGGGCTCGTCAACTGCTTTGGTCATTAGTCCCGTTAGTGTAGTGCATGTTTGTTTCTCGGGATATGGCGGTGGTTTTCCCCAGCTGGATGGCGAGATCCGGCGCCGACCTACCGTCGGCTAGTGGGATTTCTCCCTAACCAGGACTCTCCCACCAGCGGGGCACCGCCCCAGCCGGGACAAGCTCTAAACTCCCGACCAGTCTTCCGGGATATGTGGTAGTGTAGTGCATGTTAGTGTAAGTGTGCGAAGATAGGACAAGGAAGAACAAGGAAAGATAGCGCGCGGTCCGTGGCCCGTTTCGTAGGGTACTGCTCCGACATTCGCCTCAAATTCTCGGTTATATATACGTTTCTTATCACGATTTATTTCAGTGTTGGGCGTGCATGCGTATGTGAATATGAATCCAGGTGTTGTGTATGAATAAGAAGAATCGAAAAAGATAATAATTAGTATTCATGTTTACGAGTATTCTAGTTTCAACGCAATTGGTTTTCTGCACATCTTAAACATTCAGTTATGAATCTATCCGACTCTATTTTCCACTTTTCAATCCTTTGGCCCTTCATTTTTAAAGAAATACAGGGGTCGATGAACTGCACAAGAACAAAAGGGAAAACATCGCAGTAATCAACATTTCCTTTACGGTAACTCTTCAGTCGGGGAAAAAGGAGGAAAAAATATTAAACATTTCTAACACGATTCGTATATTGAAATCGAATGACCTAACATTCGTGGAAAGTATGACGCACAAAAAATTCAGGATACTCTAAACCTAAAGCAAATGCGATCTTGCTTTAAGTTTAAAGTATTACACCATATTATAATTTTTAACAATGAGAATTTGCCATACGTAGTGAAAATATTTTTTTAGATTAACTCAGTTTGTAGTATAATACTTGTACTCAACAACTGTGTTTACGAGAGTAAAAAGTAATAATTAACTCCTCTTGAAATATTGCCAAATTTTTCGTTCAATTATAAATTTCAGATGAGTGAAGAAAAGATTGAAGAGATCGGAATGTTATCTTGAGAATTACAGTCGTTAAAATGTTTCAACTTGGTAAACAATCAAAATAAAATGAGCGTTTGACGAAAACTGGTCTCGAAATGGACACAAATTTTAAAAAAACTGTCATTACTGTACAATTGAAAATTACGATATCCAAACTATGGGAAACTATATTGGATTTTCCAAATTTGTGAAATGGACCCCTTTATTATCTTAACAAAGTGAAATACTTCAATTTAAGAATGTGGTTGCAATGCATGGAATTTGGAAATACAATATTTAAGTAATGCAGACGTCGTCTGCAAGCGCATAGTATGAATAAGGGTAAGGGAAAATTCGTAAGTGCAGAGTCCCAAAATAAATATGACAATGTGAAAGAAAAACAAAAGGTAAATTTTGAAAAGAAATCGATAGTTCATAAAAGATGAAAAAACGATTGCGTTTTCATGGACTAAGTTCAAAGTTATAAAGGAAAACGAAATTGACCATTGTCATTACATTGAAGAAAGGAAGCCGGTCAAATGAAAATTAGAAACAAATAAATAGAATTGATAGTATATTTTTGGTATAAATATTACAGTGTTCGTCGTGTTTATCAAACCTACTGTATTTTAATTTAAATATTTAGTTCGAAGAACACGGAAATTCAAGATACACTAATTTTATCTGGATATCTGGAATATGTAGATCTTAATTATGACAACTCGGATTTTTTCCATACGAGTATTTTGGTTAAATTGCAGATGATGTGTTATATAGTTATCAACTGTAAGATGAAGTTAAAAGGCATTCTGAATATAGAGGGAACTCACTTCATTAAAATTATTTTCTATCTTTTTAAAAATGGCGATTAAAAAAATACGTATCTTCGATCTCTTTTACTAAATAATTACTGTAGGGAATATGTGGTGTATGTCGCTATGAAAATGTTGACATTTCTGTACAATATATTCGGTAGAAAAAAGACCTGCAAAAACATTCAAGCCTGCAAGAAAGATCTATTCTGATGAAACAATTATAGGGCTTATGAACTGAAAACAACAATTTTGGTGCAAATATTCCAAAATCAAAGAGATCTGTAAGCTTCGTAGCGTTGGAGATGAAATCCCTTTCTTCTTGAATTGCAGTAGAACCGAATAATAAATTCGCCGTTATCCAACGCACGATTACACGACTTTCCCTTCTTACTTACAGATCTTTGTAGGTATCTTTACAGAACTTCGTAAGTCGACAAAGCAAAAAGAGGTAAATTGATGAGAATGAGAGTGAGATTGTCACCATTGGAGTTTCCTTTCCAAGATATATAAAGCGAATAAATGCTCATTTTCTACAATGATTAGAAAAACTCTTGGGCGAGATCGATGTACTTCAGAAAACCAAGAAATCGGAAAACAACACAGATAAGTTGTAAGAGTATCGCAGCCTAGGCGGACCAGCATCTTAGTATAATGGAGTATTTGGTTTCTTCAGGCGCGTTAACTGCTATGGTCATTATTCCCGTAAGTGCACTGCCTGCTTTCTAGAACAGTATGTGGTAGTAATAATTGCGTGCTATGTGGTGACATCCGGCGCCGACACACGTGGACTTGTGGGATTTTCTCCAACCAGGTATCTACCAACAGCGGGCATCGCGTTAGCCAGGACAAAGTTTCGAAACGTGGAATTAGTAAATTAAAAAAATCATATTGTTTTTTTAATAAATGATCAGAATACTATTACAATTAAAGCGATATAACAAACATTTTCCTTAAAATGAATTTAGAAAGAGTTTCGATTACAAAGGTGTGTCCCCTGTCGACAGGTTTTCCCCCTACAGAGGTTTTCCTCGTACAATAATATTTCTGCCGACTTTGTCTATCAGGAAGTTCCAAGACTGATAGCTTAGAAATTTAGGGCTAGGTTTTGATTTAGCCACTTGAAAGTACTTTTAGAATACCAAATCTTTGTAATAAATACCTTTGCAATGAAAACTAATATCCTGTGTGCACGTACTTGTACGTGAGTGATTGACACATACGCACCCCTCGATTTTCTTCACTAAATCCGGACTTTGGTGGCTTATAGTACTTCAAAAGCTGGAAGTAGTTAGCTGTTTATACTTGCTTTTTAACATGGTGGATGACACTTCATCAGCTGTTACGATCTCATACAATCGAGAGCTAAAACGTATTCACGATAACGTCACTGTGGAGACGTTGAAGTTCTCGATTGGACGAAACCGTAACAGCTGATCAGCTGTCACTGGCCAGGTTACAGAAGCCCAAGAATATTTGACGCTGTAATACCCCCACCTACTTTTGGAATATTTTTTTGGAAAATTTTCAGGTAGTTGTGACTTAAAAATTCTTAGCGTATTCTTTCAGTGATGTCTCCTACAGTGTATTTCGTACTTTTCAAGTCTTATAATCAACAATGATTATTATGCTGTTCTGGTACGTCTATTTTGTTTCAGTAAATTACTTCAGATATACCTTAAATATAGATCGGGAACAACAGTATATTATATTCAGATATCCGTAATTGAACTCATCTTAATTTCAACAACAAATTAAGGGTTTGTATATCAGTAATGATAATTGACATTTTTCGTTTCGCAGAAAAAGCACTTTTCTGTTTTGTAACTAGAGGCTCAAGCCTAACGTACGAGCAAGTTATCTCCACCATTTGTTGTATGTTCTTTGCTTGGTTAGTGATTCCGGACGCGTCAACAGCTTATGTCATTAGTCCCGTGAGTATAGTGCATGTTATTTCCTCGGGAGATGGCGGCGATCTTCCCCCGCTAGATGGCGAGATCCGGCGGCGACCTACCGTCGCCTAGTGGGGTTCCCCCCTAACCAGGACTCTCCCACCAGCGGGGTACCGCCCCAGCCGGGACAAGCTCTAAGCTTCCGACCGGTCTCCCGACATGTGTGGTAGTGTAGTACATTATAGTGTAAGTGTGTGTGTAAGGGGAGAGGATAGGACAAGGAAGAGGAAGGACAGATCGCGCGCGGTTCGTGGCCCGTTTGGTAGGGTACTGCTCCGGCATTCCCCTGGCGTTGATCGGAGAAACCACGTAAAACTACCGATCAGAGCAGCCGGCCGCTAGAATTCTCCTCCAGACAGCGACTGAAGTCGACCTAGCTGAAAAGCTAGTGTCAAATATCCTGCTACCTTCAGGATTCTAACCTAGAACCTCCCGGTCAGAGGGACTGCAGTGACAGCAGTTGATACCCTGAGCCATCTCTCGCGGTCGGCTGCGTGGAGGTTCTAGGGTTCGAGTCCAAAAGGTGGCGGATTTTCGACAATAGCTACATAGGTGGGTCGAATTCTCCTGAAGAAAATTCTTCCGACCTGCTGCTCTGAACGGTAGTTTTCCGTCTTTTCTCTCATCAAAACCATGCGTATGCTGGAGCAGTACCTTAACACACAGGCACCAGACCGCACGCGAATTTTGCTTAATTCTTGCCCTCTCCTCTTTACACAAAAGCACATTCGCGCTTACATACACTACACTTCCAGGGATGTCGGAAGACCAAACAGAAGCACAAAACTTGTCCCGGATTGGGCAATTACCCCCTGTGGAGATACCTGACGTGCGAAAACCGATTTTCAGTGTATCAACTTGTGGCAACCGTCTCTGCATCAACACAATCCACGTCAAACCACTCATCCCTATTTTTCAAACGCAACGGTTGCTGACACGAGAAAGATAAACAAATTTTGCATCGAAGTTTAGCCGGATAAATTCACCCAATGTAACCAACGTTGTAATAAGTTGAGCAGAAGCTTTTAATAATATCACTGGTATAATACATTGCATTCCGACAGAGACATAGAGAAAAAGACATGCGCTAAATATGTCTTTAAAACGAATCACATTTGAAAAATTGCATTCATATTTTCTAAATCTCGCATGATTTCTAAAACTATATTTTAGCTTTCACTATTTTTGGAACATCCTGAACTCATTAAATTGAATTTAAGAGTTCATTTTCATAAACAGAAGGTTTGGAGCTCTAAAGTTTGTTAAAGATGCTGAAAATGCTCTGTGATAATGAAAATATATTTTCAATAAAAATGGCCATTTATAGGTAAAGAAAATAATTGTACACAATTTTACTTTAATTTGTAAGACTTTAAAAATTATTCTATATTCAGTATAAATTATTCTGTATACAGAAAATTATTCTGTATTAAATAAAATATCAGCATAGTTTTCCAATATAGTTCACACATCTACATTTCAAAACTCTCAATATCAAATACACAACAGTCAACCGAAGTGCTTAGAATTTCACTATACAAATGTACACTAAAGAAAAGGAAATTGGGGGCCAAGAACTAATGAACACATTAATTCAGATGTTTAAATATTTTCTAAGTATTTGTGACATTTCGTTTTAAAACGTTTAAGAATTGTCATTTCATTATTGGTAACATGTCATTTATTAATCAGAATGAGTATAATTCAAAACTAGTACAAAATATTAATCCTAAACACGAGTCAAGTCATTCACGGGGAAGCACTTTCAGTCTTTTACAAACTTGATCTTTTTATTTCAATTAGTTTGTAAGAGTGGTACTCCTCACTGCCCAGGGAAATCCGGAAGAAATAGGATCCATAGTTTCCAGGAATCCAGTACTCAATCCCTAGCCGAAAGATTTCTGCACATGATTATGCGACTTTATGGAAGTGAAGAAACTTCCTTTAATATGGACCTCTCACGGACTAAAATATATTTTCATTGTACTATTTTTACATTTTTATGACTTCTCATACTCTTTGTCGTTATGGAATAATTTTTAAAAAATCTGGATATATTTTTTTATCTCGTTACCACATATTTACTACTCACTAACACAAAGAATGGCCCTTGACTTTAAAAAAAGAAAAAAACGTAAAAAAAAGGGCCAATTTTTTTTTTCATTTCAAAAGTTAAATATGTAATAAGCCATGCATATTGCGTTACAATATTAAGTCAATGTACTATCAAAGGGAAAGATAACGAGTGAGAAAAAAGCTAGGAAATATGACGAGGAATGAGAAAAAACTAGGAAAGATGACAAGCAGTGAGAAAAAAGCTAGGGAAAATGTTGACAAGTGAGAAAAAACAACGAAAGATGACGAGGTGTGAGAAAAAATCTAGGAAAGATGACGAAGAATGAGAAGAAAAGAGAAGAAAGATGAAGAGGAGTGTCAAAAAAGCTAGAAAAGTTCACGAGGAGTAAGAAAAAAGCTAGAAAAGATGGAGGCGAAAAAGCTAGGAAAGATGAAGAGGAGGACAAAAAAAAAAAGATGACGAGGCGTGACAAATAAACTAGAAAAGATGACTAGGCGTGACAGAAAAAACTAGAAAGGATGACGAGACGTGAGAGAAAAACTAGAAAAGATGACTAGGCGTGAGAAAAAAGCAAAGATACATGACGAGAAAAGAGAAAAAAAAAGGCAGGAAAGATGACGAGGAGTGAGAAATCGCGCCCCACTCCTTCTCGGCAAAGGATCAGATTGCGTGGAACGCTGCATCATGAGCTCGTGACGGCTGTCCCAAATGCACCGTGCGTCAGAGGGGTGATTTCCGAGAAGCGGTGTCGGCGCACCGGGAGAGCGCGGTGCTGTACGTTACGCCACTGTAAAAGCACTTCACGGTTCAGTGCGCGGTAGAGGTTATTTAATTACTGCCATTGTGCAACAGTGAAATGGTTTGTGGAAATGTCAAAGCGAGAAATTTAAAGTGTTCACGTCAGTGAAATTCCTTAACCTTACAGTTTATTTTTTATGATTTTCCGTACTGCCCCAGACAAAGTTTGTTCACTTCTTCTCTGCGGGAACATGTTTCGATAATACCACTCATAATCATGAATACACTATAAATGTAAAGATAAATATTAAAAAATTAAGTATACGATATTAATAATTTCCAATACATTTGGAATGCTTCGTTATTTGAAGTTATAACTCTCTCGTCTCAAAAATGTCTCGCCCTTCAAATTGCCGAAAAGTAAATTTTCGAAAATATTTCCGAAAGATATCGCATGTAACCAATTACTTCGAAATTGTCGGATTATAACACATAAGGTTTAGAAATTGGGACAAATAAATGCGTTGAAAAAGTCATTAGATGCAAATGGCCGAAAAACTAGTATTTCGTTTCTCTTAAATACGAGTATTTGGAAGGAAAATACCACAATACTTTTTAATCGACGAATGTACTTCGTAAAAGTATATTTCTCTTACTAACATAGCGCATCTGTGAGCAAAAGAGAAATTTAGACTTTAACTGTTCTTGGCTGTCTCGCCGACAAAAACGAGTCGCTGAGAAGAATGGAAGGATGCTCTATACGAATCGCTTCTTTTTGAACAAGAAAAACAATGTAGTCACATATTTTCTTAATGACAGTAGAAGTCTTTTCTAATTGTGGTTTCCTGTAATTCATAAGCTTAGTGTTATGGTACAGTGTAGTCAAGAATATTTGATACCGCTCGATATCTTAAAGAACGTTTTAGAATTATTTAGAAATAGAACATATCGTTAACTCGCAGCTAACAATTGACTTGAGTTTCGACTTAAAGATGTGTTCACAGTCAACAAAGAATTTATGTACAAGTTGTTGTTATTCCGTACCTCATCTTGTAGGTAACTACCTCCTATTCTAAGCCTACTCTAACAGAACATTTTATGAATTTTCTATTCTAAATGAATATGGTTTAAAATATAATAATACAGTGTTTGAAGACATGTCACAACGGAAGATGCATTTATCCAAACTTTAAAAGATTTAATTGAAACACATCAATTTCTTTTTAAAAAATAGATTCGTAAGTTGTAAGATTCTGAAAGTTGGTATCCATTAAGGGTTTACGGTAAGTTTAGCTTCCAATTTTTTTCACTTACGTAGCAACCCTGCAATAAAAACCTATACCTCGAAATATCGCTATATTTTATACTCTCGTATTCACCACACACCGGTTTTGGTCTTTCAGTATATTGCAACATCGATGTATCGAAAAACTCTACCTTTCCTAGGCAGGATTCCGCTGAGTAAGGAGTGGCGAGCAGAGGCAAATCTAGGGGGCTTAGGGGCATGGGAGATATGCCCCACACCCAAAGTCAACATTTTTTTTGTTTTTACTCAGTTAATTCAAAATCTAATCACATTTAGAGTAATATTTCTAATATGATTGTACTTTTTTAAAATTTGGTGGTATTTAAAAAATACTATTTAAACAACTATTGATGGGGCCTGGAACAGAAACTGCACCCCGTGACATGAAATGCATGGTTTATTTCAGAAACAGATATCAGTGCAAAATAACACTTTCGATATTCATAACTCAGTTCAACAAAATTCAGTTTCAATATTCGTAACTCCGAGGGCGCCTATGTCACAAACAGTGAGCCAAGTCTTTAGAAGGTCTGTTACAACAACCACCCAAAATATCTTGATTTATGATAGATAAGCTCAAACAATGCACGTACGAGTACTTACAGAGTATATGAATGCACTAGGAAGTCAAAATTGTAAAACACTGACTTATGCTGTTCAGGAAATAAACCATTCAAATACTCTTTGCATCCGACTGTCTGTGTGGAAACGAAGGCGATTGACAGTGAGAATGTGACAGCACTGGGAAGTCAAAATCGTAAAACACTGACTTAGGCTGTTTATGAAATAAACCATTCAAATACTTTTTGGATCCGCTTCTGTGTGGAAACATAGGTGATTAGCAGTGAGAATGTGTTGGTTCAGCGGTGAAATGTCGTTGGCATTTAAATAAATGAAATAATTCAAGGCGTTTTAATTGTCAACGCCTTGAATTATTTCAAGTGAGAATGTGACTGCACTAGGAAGTCAAAATCGTAAAACACTGACTTATGCTGTTCATGAAATAAACAATTCAAATACTTTTTGGATCCGCTTCTGTGTGGAAACAAAGGTGATTAGCAGTGAGAATGTGTTGATACAGTGGTGAAATGTTGTATTTTAAACAATTGAAATAATTCAAGTCGTTGTATTGCCAACAATTTGTAGGCAATGACAACGCCTTGAATTATTTCAAGTCAGAATGTGAGTGCACTAGGAAGTCAAAATCATCAAATACTGACTTATGTTGTTTTTAAAATAAATCATTCAAATACTCTTTGGATCCGCCTCCCTCTGTGTGGAAACGAAGGCGATTGGCAGTGAGAATATGACTGCACTACAAAGTCAAAATCGTAAAACACTGACCTATGTTTTTTTATGCAATAAACCATTCAATTACTCTTTGGATTCACCTGTTTCTGTGTGGAAACGAAGGCGATTGGCAGTGAGAATGTGACTGCACTAGAGAGTCAAATTCATAAAACACTTAACTTGTGCTGTTTCTGAAACAAAACCTTTCAAATACCCTTTGGATCCACCTCTGTCTGTGTGGAAACGAAGGCGATTGGCAGTGAGAATTTGACTGCACTAGAAAGTCAAATTCATAAAACACTAACTTGTGCTGTTTTTGAAACAAAACCTTTCAAATACTCCTTGGATCCATCTCTGCCTGTGTGGAAACGAAGGCAGTGAGAATTGACGATTGGCAGTCAAAACGATATGCAGTGAGAATTTGACTGCACTAGAAAGCCAAATTCATAAAACACTAACTTGTGCTGTTTCTGAAACAAAACCTTTCAAATACCCTTTGGATCCACCTCCGTCTGTGTGGAAACGAAGGCGATTGGCAGTGAGAATTTCTGTACCAGAAAGTCAAATTCATAAAACACTGACTTAGGCTGATTCTGAAATAAACCATACTCTTTGGATCCACCTCTGGCTGTGTGGAAACGAAGGCGATTGGCAGCGCCTGGGCGGCTGGGAGCAGCGGGCGCGCCTGCGCGGTAAAAGGGGCGCGGAGCGGCGTGGAGAAAGTGGTCTGGCGGTGAGGTAACCCAGGCGGCCGCGTTGCCAACACGAGGAAGGGGGAAACTGCAACCGGGGCTGCGGCCGCGGCGGCGGACGGTCGGAGAAACCTGGAGGAGGGGGCAGGGGGCGGGGCAGAGGAGCCCAGGGCCACCGAAACCGGCGGAAGGCCGGACGCACGCGCCCCCCCTCCCACTCCACCGACCCCCCCCCACCCCACCCCACCCCCGCCGCATCGCGCAGCCTCGCAACGCCCACAGCTCGGAAATGCCTTGTTCCATCCAACGGTGACCACTTTTCCCACCACCAATTACATCAACCCCCCTCCATGACAGGAGTTACTTCACCCACCCCCCGCGTCGTTCATCCTACTACCCCTTAACGACGTCTTTTTTCTCCCGTACTGCTCAGTGTCATTCCGTCCCGCCCAACTACGATCGCTCGTACCTCGAGGCGCCCCATTCCCCTCCCGTGCCTGCCCCGCCCGATCCGGGACACCTTGCGTCTCGCCCAAGCCCGCTACGTCGTTCGCTTGCGGACCCCAAGGTTTGCGCCGTCCCGCGCTGGACAGTGGGCCGAAACAACACCGAAAACGTGAAAAACAAAAATTCTGTGATTTTCGAGTAAGCTTACTGTGTTAGAAAAACAATTAAAAAAACAACAAAAAATATAAAATATGAAATAAGATTAATAGTTTTGTTTTACACCTACGTTTTCAGGTTTTTTATTTACTTTCAACATTTCAATTGATGATAATAGTATTTCAATATATTTATTCGCTCACTAAAAAGTGTTTAGAAACTTCTGATGAATCCTCTTTCACACAATTTCATTAAAACTTTTTTTTAACTAGGATATCTCTATGTAATTGCGTAAAAATTACACTATTGTCCATTTACAATACCGATTCGAATTTTTAGTGATAGGCCATATTTTAAATGTAGTACTTTCATTGTAGGCCTACCTTAAAAAACGGCATTTACAAATCATCTTTCCTTACTCTATTGAACAGTTTCTGTAGTTTACGTAATTTTAGTATTTGAAAGTGTAAATATTGTGTCACATTTTTTATATTATTTGTTTAATCGTTATAGTATTTTTTTGTATTTGTCCTGTAATTTTTGGCATCACTTTTAGAACCTTTATCCTCACATCATCAAAATTCGGGATGAAACCACGGATATATGCAGTAAAGTATTCATTCTTTAATTTAGAAAGTCTTCAAGTCTGTTCAAGGAAAGGTAGGTACTGAACAAATAATTTAAACAATTTTTAAATATATTTTAATGTTATTTGGAATTATATATTTTCAAAAAAGGTATTTATTTAAACTTATGTCGAAGTTTACAAAATGGATTTTATGTTCTGACTTCATTTCACAAATTTAAAATATTATACATAGAGGTTTATTTAAAAAAAAATTGTTCAAGCCAAGAAAATCACATTTTATCCATGGCTCTGTACTATCGATAGGCGCCACATTGAAATATTATTTTCGGACTTTCGTCCATTCCTATATTGCCTTCATCAATGACAATAGGGAAAAGCCACGACGCTATCTCCTTATTCCAAAAGAACGTCACTAAGCTTCCGCACGTCACAGACTGACAGAAACCATCTTTTCCTTGACAAACAAACCACAGGTTTTCGCCGGTGCAACAGAAAATCGAGACCTTAAAAAAATGTAATTTCGCAGGACAGATTAGAGCTGTTTGTTTCGCGGCAAATAACAAAATTGTTTACTTCATATTCACGCTGTATTTGTAAACAACAGTGACTTTATGAATTTTTCAATAATAACAATATACAATTTTCTAGAAAAACATTTCTTCGTTTAACTTACAAATTACGATATTAGATCGTAACTCATGTATCTATGTGCTGCAGCAGCTCCATGTTGGAGTTGATTTGGAGGCTGGATCTGGGGCTTGAGCTACTAATATGTTAAGGAGTGTACATTTTACATTATTTTGATTTTTGTTTATTTAGATATCATAATTTTGTGGATAGTTAATTTTTAGTAAGACGTCTTCACGCCTTGTTTTTGTTTATGTTCTCTAGCCCTGATGACGTAATTAAAAAGCAGGAGCGGCCTGCTTGAGCTTTTCTTTGTCACATAGCTACAGAAACTGGGACGATTCTAAAGCAAAGCTACAACTCTATTTTTGCCTCGACCGGGAATCGAACCCGGGACAAGAACACGGGAAGCTAGTACGCTGCCCATGAGACATCCCAGAGGCCATATTCATTTTTATTCATTTTTAATTTATAATTATTAATTCATATTTATCAATTTATATTTATAAATTCATATTCCTCAAGAATGTCTCACGAAAGAATCCCCCGACATGACTTTCTGTACAGACCACGGGGAAGAAGGACCATTGGCCGTCCACGACAGAGATGGTGTAATGAAGCTGCAACAGGAAATCTCCCACATCCGTGAAGTGAAGAAGAAGAATATTTATTTTTATTTATTTTTATTTATTTTATTTATTTTATTTACTTTATTTACTTTATTTATTTTATTTATTTTATTTATTTTATTTATTTTATTTATTTTATTTATTTTATTTATTTTATTTATTTTATTTATTTTATTTATTTATTTACTTTATTTACTTTATTTATTTTATTTATTTTATTTATTTTATTTATTTTGTTTATTTTGTTTATTTTGTTTATTTTATTTATTTTATTTATTTATTTTTTTATTTATTTTCATTCGTTTTATTTATTTATATTTTTTATTCATTTCTTTTTGGCTGCGCGCCTTTGGACCCTTTTCGGGCCAGTGTGCGCGGGCCCGCGCCCTCGTCCTCCCGGCAGCGCGCCAGCGGCCTCCGCGCGTCGCCGCGACGCGAGCCGCATGCCTCATCGCCTCATCGCCTCATGACGCGCGGCGGGCGGCGGGGAAGGACCGATGCGGCGACGATACACGCGCCCGCCGAAACAGGGTCACTGGTTCTTGACCCGGGCGAGTTCCCTATCTCGCCGAAACGACTCTCGCAGCACTTGACCAGCCAACAACGACCCAGTAACCTATGTATTGGGCTGTCAAGGAGGTGACCTACATGGATAGGATGGAACATGCCCTGTTCATCACGGATGGATACTTCTGTTTCGTGTGCCTGTTGGACACGGTCGGATTTTTAATGAAACGTGTTATTATGAAATGTACACAAACGCGTAAAACGGTCAAATGTTTCGTAAAATTGTTTTTTCTTCTCCCATTGTATAATGCTGTCATTTGATGTCTGCAACCTGTTGCGTAATGATACTCATTACGATACACATTTCATTATGATACAGGTTCTTGACTAATCACAGAGAAGTTTAGAAACCAAGTATTCACAGGTCATCGTTGAGACTCGTTCTAGTAAAGGTTTCCTTCAATTTTGTACATTAAAATTGCATTTAATATTATATTATGCTTGTCAGTTTTAATTTCTTTCATTATTTCAGTATTTTTTACGTGAAATAGTTAAATTAAATTGGATCGTAATTTTATTTTGATTTAATTTGACTAGCGCAGTGGTAAACCAAAGTCTCCTGCGGCAGGGTAGGGAGCTATCCGCGAGGTGGCCTTGGCTGAACCCTGCATGTTAACTGTCAAGAAACGTCTCCATGTAAAAGTTTAAATTAAAAAGTTACCAAAAATTGGAGAAAAAGTATCGTAAGAAACTCGATGTAATGAAAATTAATCCACTCCAATGAATTTTATGATACTCGCTCGTATCGTAATATCACACTCGTGTATTAATACTCGTCATTACTTCATCGTTTCATAAATGTACTATCGGTCCGTTCCCTGTAGGGAATATTGCATACTAACATTATATATCTCTGTTTCGTCTTGTTTTACGATTATACTCGTATTACAAAGGGTCGTTGATATATTAGTGAGCGAGCTTCTAATACTCATCTAGAAGCGCGGGTTGCTCTCAGCCACTCCTAGCAAATATCTTTCGACACTGACGCTCTTTTAGTTTAACCTTTCTAAGCGAAACTGACCTAACCAACGTCTGGACGCAAATATACCCCAGTTTGTTGTCATTTGAGCTTCTCGGTTCTCTCAACAGTTGCGTTACTCTCGACGGCATTGCGAATTCTGCTTGCTTGTTGTTAAAAGTATTAAATACACATATAAAATAGGATACATTCTACTTTATAAAATTTACATGTTATGAAACGTTTTACAAAACAATTTTGCAGAAAATATTACCGTGCATAATAGGTATAAAAGAGTAATTGGTGACACCTTTCCTTCATCCTCGTTCCCTAAATTATTGAATATAAAAATAAAGAGAGACAGAAAATAGAGATTGCATTAGAATCCATACAAACATGTTTTGAATTGCCTAGGCATATACAATTTATACACAATTGAGGAAAAGCAATCTCTAAAACTTCCGGAAAACTACCGATCAGAGCAGCCGATCGCTAGAATTCTCCTCCAGACAGCGACTGAATTCGACCTAGCTGACGAGCTAGTATCGAAAATATTGCCAACCGTCAGGACTCGAACCAATTACCTCCCGGTCAGAGGCACTGCAGTGACATCAGTTGATGCAATGAGCCACCTCTCCCGGTACATGGTAAAAGTGATTAACAACGGTGGTAGGCAGGTAGGCGACGGTGACAGCAGCTAGACCGCGCGGAGGCAGACAAGCGCGTCTGCAGCTGTGGCACCATCTCAAGTGCCCTCGATCGTCGCTGGGGGCAACATGGCGAAATTCCCATCTCGGCGGGTGTTCCACAAGGCTGCCCTCTTCTCCCAACTCTCTTGAACTTCTTCACCGCTGACGTACCTGCATCTTGTAATGGCAAATTTTACCAACACATCGATACATCGTTGTTTCAATACATCGCTAAAGGGTGTTCGATGTCAATCGACCAAAAAACATCGATGTTTTAATTATAGACTAATAAACATGCTATTTTCCTATCCAATTTTTATTACGATATGTAAAAGTGATATATTTTATTGTTTGGTGACCAGCAGGTTAGTATTGAGTTAACAAAAAATATTATCGAATGTAAGGAATAGAATTAACAATAAAGAACATCGTGTTTCGCTATTTTACCCTTTAGTCACTTCCATTCATACATCATCAAAGTTAAACCACCTCAAATTCCCTCAGATTGCGCAGACGAAATGTGCAGCGTGATAAAGAAGTTGACGCAAAACAACGATATTGCTGTAGATTGCTGCTACTCTACAACGTGCCTATACCCCATTATTTAAAAAAATTAAAATTAAAATTAAAATTAAAAAAAACATCGAAGTTTTTGCAATCGATGTGAATAAAACATTGAAAGCAAAATAGTGATGTTTCTGGTGGATGAAAGGGGTTTAAGCACCCCTTTCATCCACAAGTTGGTCGTCTGTGCCATTCTGTAGCACCTCTAGTTTTATTTTAGTATATAAAAAGCCAACATTTACTTGTAGAACCGACAGACTGAACGATTTTTATTCTAAAAATAAATGATTAATGTGCATAAAAATGTCGCCTCCTTTGACCTCGATTCCCTCCCAAGGATCGTAAAGCAGAACTGCGCACTCTCAGAGTTCCTCGCATGCAAATCTGTCATACTTGCGAGCCAGAGAGAACCATCGCGCTCTTTCAGCATCACCCAGGACGACTGTTCTAGGAATACTGATGAGGAAAGTCTACCGCAACACCAGGTGTGGTATACCGACATATGTGTTTAACATCAAATGTGGAATACCATTGGTATGCAGTTATACGAAAACTGGGTTTCATGGGCACGGTTGTGAGTAGTAGTGGTGCAAGTGACAATGATATTATCTTTTCAATGTAATTTTATGATAACGAGAGATCAGAAAATGCACATACATCACCTCAAAGAATCCTCTGTGTTGATTAGAATGTCATCAGCATAACACGACATAACACTATGTCTAAATCACTTCGATTTTGAAAAGTAAATGAGTTACTTCATGCAAACAATAACAATGATGTGGAATTCCTTCATGGTTGGTTATTTGGTTGGTTCATAGTGATTCCAGGCGCGTCAACTACCGAGGTAATTAGTCCCGTTAGTGTAGTGCATGTTTTTTTCGGGAGATGGCGGTGATCTTCCCCCGCTGGATGGCGAGATCCGGCGCCGACCTACCGTCGGCTAGCGGTGTTTCCCCCTAACCAGGACTCTCCCACCAGCGGGGACAAGCTCTAAGCTAACGACCGATCTCCCGGAATATGTGGTAGTGTACAGCATATTAGTGTAAGTGTGTTGTGTGTAAGAGGAGAGGATAGGACAAGGCAGAGGAAGGAAAGATCTCGCGCGGTCCATGGCCCGTTTGTTAAGGTGTTGCTCCGACATTCCCCTGATATAGATCTAAGAAACCACGTAAAACTACCGATCAGAGCAGTCACTATCGGGAGTCGAAACTAGGACCTCCCGGTCAGGGGCAGTGACATCAATTAAATCACTGAGCCACCTCTCCCAGTGGAATGCAATTATAATAATATAGTTAGTAATGGGGAAATTCTTCTTTGATGCATTAACACTAAATGATAAGTCGATCTGAAATAGTCTACATTACATTATATTTAAATTGAAAATTTAAATTATCCTGAAGTAATCTGCAATGCCGTCGGAGAAGGTGGCGGGAAGTCAGGCTGTCTAGACGTCGAGAGCCTTCAAAGTGCAGCCCTGATTTAGAGCACTTGGGCGCGGGAACAATTTCAGCCACCGGCATACATCAGTGTCGGCCTCGTGGTTCATCGAGTAACTTACGTTCGACAAATAGGCAACAAATTCTCTCAAGGTCTTCAATGAAATACTTCACACAATACACCGTCAATAACTTACTATAAAGCTTGTTATGAGTTATTTAGGTCGCTCAGATCCAATATCAATAACTTTAGATGTGTACTGAATACATGAACAGCTACAGAAAAGTATGTTCCTAATATAGAAACAATCCATAAAATAAAGGTACAATATGTAGATACATTTTTATTCAAGGTATGCGATAAGATTTGTTTAGAAAATAATCCAGCCAGGTTGTGGGTCCGAACTATTAAAAGATATCATATTACGACAAATTATAACTCAAATGATTGATATACGATATAAAGGATCTTCTTTTTCCTCTAATCGAATTAAAGCATTTCAGTTAGGAAAGAGGTAATATAACGCAGAAGTAAAATTTGTGTTAGTACAACATTCTATCTTGTGCATTCAGAAAATGTCAGCTTTCTCATAAATGATCATCGTAAATTACGTTAATATAATAATACAATATTTTAACTGTTGATGCAAAATAATTTACAACAGAATATCCTCATCAAATGACATGACGTACAGCAAAGAAGAAAAAAAATCTTCATCTAGTATGACTAAACGAAAAGACACCGAATATCCTTGAAACAGATGTCTTGTTTATACTGAATTATTTACTTTCATTGAAACGCCTTGCGAGTTCTGTTTGAACACACCAAGGAGGCGAAAGGCTGAAACACGGGTCTTGGGGAATGCGAGGTCGCCGTGCAATGACCATGCGTTCAGTCTACCGCTATCTCCAGCGCTCAATAAATATTTATTATTCAAACTTGTAATTTGAAAAGTACATACTTTACATCAAGAGGATACACTGATTTCGATTTGTAGATTTGTAACGCGATTTGAATAACTAATACTTCTATCAATTTATGATAGCCTAAATTCAATATTTTTTTATATTTATTTACACAAAGAACAGCTTAGCCTGGTGCCTACCGTGGCCGGCAATTTCGTGTTCAAAATTTGTATTTGTGCTCTGCGAGTTAATATTAAAAATAAATTTTGAATAAAATAAAGTTGGCTGGCTCGTAATCCTCAGAAACTGGGTCAGGGCATCAACTTAGGTCACTGCGTTATCATCACCGCGTGCCTCTGACCGGGTGGTCCTAGGTCCCGACAGTGTGCAGCAGAATTTTCGATGCGAGCCAAATTGCAAGGTCGAGTTGTCGCCGTCATGAGGATAATTCTAGCGGCGGGCTGCACTGATCGGTAGTTTTCAGTGGTTTCTTCGATCAACACCAGGCAAATGTCGGAGCAGTACCCTAACAAACGGGCCACGGATCGCGCGCGATCTGTCCTTCCTCTCTTCCTTGTCCTATCCTCTCCCCTTACACACATATACACTAACATGCACCACATATTCCGGGAGACAGGTCGGGAGCTTCGAGCTTGTCCCGGCTGGGGCGGTTACCCGCTGGTGGGAGATACCTTGTTAAGGAAATCCCTGCTAGCCTAAGGGTCGGTCGACGCCTAATCTTGCCATCCAGCGAGGGAAGATCATCGCCATCTCCGGAGCAAAAAACATGCACCACACTTACGGGAATAATGACCTTAGTAGTTGACGCATCACTGATCAATCAATCACTGATCAATAAATCAAAAACATTCTCAGAAACGGAGAATTACATCAAAAGTATAGATAGCAGTGTTTTTGAAAGCATATAGTGTTTCATTACGATAGTAGGTTTAACTATCGCCAATATAATGATCAACTATCGTCAATGTTTTTAATCATATCCTAAGTAAACGCGACCTGCTGGAAAAGCGGTTTTAGTATTCCACAACGTTTCACCGCCATTGGTACTTAGCCATTACACTTTACGAAGCCATTACCAAACCCTTAATGCTGTAGCCGTGTCCCAATTGGATCAATGTATTCCAATTTCCAGTATTAATAAACTTCAAATTGTACAAAATAGATTCCTCAAATGAGCAACGCGTGCCACTTGGTAAATTTCAAACGCCCAACTTCATTCATAATCCATCATCAAATCTCCCTCCTTTAAAATAATTTTACTCTAACCTAATTATAATAAACCATTACAGTCCACTTCAATCTGGTCTCATTAAATGACTTCCCAACTAGAATTAAAACCAGACTCCCTTTTGAAGCGTCCTTGAAAATTTTTACCACAAATTGTTTGTAGTAAGAGCTCTTGTTTCCTACACCATAAGTAATGTACTCGTAGTTTACTATAATGTTATAATGTAAGCCATAGCAACATATGGAAAAGTACTATGATACTGAACTGTATAATTATCCAACATTCAATAAATAAATGAATAAAGAATAGCATGTGCCATAAAAAAATTTCTTATACAATTTTGTCCAAAATATTCTGAACAAGGCTTGTTAGTAGAGAGCAATCAAATGTAATGTCATCTGTCTTTAAAAACTTTCTCAAAACATATTTTAGGTGCACAATCCCCTCAAAATGGTTTTTTTGTAAATTTATTACAAAATTAGGTTTAACTATCGTTAGTCTTTTGGACAAATCGTAATTATTCATGAGTGAATGCTGGAACGCGAGTAGTTTACAGCATTTCACCAATGACCTCGTAGTTGTATTGAAACCGTTAAAATCATTCTTTTTTCTAGAATTCTTCTGGAATATTTAAGAGAGAACCAGTTAATAATTGTGCCAATCAATTTCTCGTAATGAGAAGAATCGAATGAACTTTTGATCACCTCTTTAAGTCACTGAAAATGCATTTTTTAAAGATAAAATATCTTTTTGAGAAATATCTTGGAATCTTCTAAATAAATCAGCAAAAAGCATCAATTACCCATCACGAGGCCGATACACGTCGACTGGCACGTCTTTTGTCTTATCTTTTTTATTTATTTATTTATTTATTTATTTGCGTCAAAAAAACAGTTAAAAACTGCGTATGACGTGCTATGGGGAAAAGTGAATTGTGTGCACATTTTCAAAATTCTGCGATCTCTACACCAAGTCATATACTACTTAAATTTTGAATTTTTGAAAGGGAGAAAAAAAACAACACAACTCCCATGTAATAAAACCTATTTTCAAGGAAAATAAGCAATAAATTTTGGAAAAAAAAAAACCCAAAATTTTAAAAAAAAAAAATTTTGGCTCTTATTACTTCCTGCCGCGACAACATGGAAACGATAATTTGAATAAATGTATTTCCCAGTGAATTCTAGAAGACGTGCACAGAAATGAAGTTACATTTATGTCCAGAAGCAAAACAAGGGGCCATCTCAGCATTTGCTCAATGGATCAGGGAAACTGGACGAAAAACCTGATCGAGATGGGGTCATTGACCCGGAAGCTGTAGTACAATAGTTGTTACAGGTTGTTTATACTCATTTATACAGTCCAAATGGTAAATAATGCATTATGTATCATTGTTAAAATTAATGTTCCTTTTCTTGTGATGCTCAGTATAGTGTCTAATTGTATAGAAACAGTTATGCAGCAGAAACGATTTCACTTGGGATTTAAACTTTTCTATTGAATTTAATCGTTTAATGTCATCTGGCAAAGTGTTGTAAAATAATGTACATGTATTGTATGTGAATTTTTTGTAATGAGCTGTTGATACTGTCACCTGATGAATATGATTTCTACGTCGAGTGTTATAGTAATAGACTTCGGCATTTTCTGAAAATATATTCCCGCCCTTGAGCAAGTCATTTTTTACAAAAACCACTGATTCGTAAATAAAAAGACACGGTAATGGTAAAATTCCTAGATTAATGAAGAGAGGCTTACATGAATCACGTGGGTGGGATTTGGTTATTATTCGTACAATTCGTTTTTGTAATCTAAAAGCGGGAGCTATAAGATGTATTTCCCCAGAATATTATGCCATATCTCAGGCGGGAATGAACATTCGCGAAGTATACACAACGAGCAGTATGAAGGCTGACTGAATTTGCAAGAATTCTGAACGCGTAGCATAATGAACTTAATTTTGTGTTCAATTCATTTAAATGGACGTTCCATTTAAGGTTTGACTGAATTGAGAGACCTAAAAATTTTGTTACCTTAACATCAGTCAATGGTACACTGTTCATTTTCAATGGAGCACAGAATTGTTTATTTGAAATAGAAAACTGCATCTAATGTACTGGAATGGGTTTATCTGTGAGTGACGCACAGACAGGCACAGCTGCTCGACTAATATATCAAAATTTATTATTTTGTACCGATACACGAAATAACGATATCTGAACTAACCACAATCACGTGCTCGTAAAGCTATTGTTATTAAAGAGTACAATACAGTGATTGAAGCCTAAACGAATATTGGCTTATTATGCATTAGTAAGTAAGTTATTCGAGTATCCTGAATTTAATCTAGATGTGCCTCGAAAGAGAGAGAAATTTGCTCGATTTTTTAAAATCAAACGCTACAAACTTTGCAAAGGGTTGCGTGAATATCAATAAATTCTATTTTAATCTAGACCTTAATCATAGTAAGGTTGTTGGTTTTGTGAAGTTGTACTGTGTGTTATAAATATAGCCTGATTTTAATGTCCAGTGATACATTTTTCCAACCTTTGTATTTTTACGGACAATAGAATAGAAACATAAGAATAGTACGTCCCACATGATGTTTCCTGTCATATTGTCACAAATAAGCACAACAAATACACTCCACTACTTAATTTGAAACGTAGAGAAGCAGCGACTGGTAGATTCATTGACGTAGCCCATTTTTAACGCATTTAATTTTTAAGTTAGTAAGTTTTAAGTTATTCGAGTATCCTTAATTTAATCTAGAATACATAACCATATTGGACGGAGTTGGCAAAACATTCACGAAGTCGACAAAGACAGCTTCCAAAACAAATATTGCACATTATTCAGCAAATGCAGCGTAGGTCAACATGCCGAAAGTACAGCACTCGAAGAGCTTGGATCTCCGGGGTTTTGTTCGTGGTTTTGAGGACAAGTGCTTCAGCAATGATGGAGAAATATTTTGTACTTTAGATATTGTAAACTTCAGTGCAGAAAAACGATTTAATGTGCAATACTGTCATATCGCTAAAATCACCTGCTGTGTGAACAGAAGTGCTGGAAAAGACATCATTTAAAGGCTGTTATTTGACCAGACAAGTCCATCCTCAACTGTGCAATTGTTTTTTATGAACTTGTGTGAGATATTGTTTGTTACTTTACAGAAACTTTGTCTTGAAGCTTGACATACATTAACACCAACGTTTCAGTAGTTTCAAGAGCCATCACACGACTGGAAGATGCTGGCACTTAATTGTATGACGCACTGGATATTATGCAACATGAGCAGAATGTGTTGGGTCAAACGGTCAGGTAACCGAATGACTAAACAACAAATTCCAAAGTATTTATAAAAAAGGGTTTGTCTATACTTATTTTATTGAAAGGCAGAATTTGCTGTAGTTTTAAGCACATGTGCTTAAACTACATAACCAAATTTATACATTTTCCTATTGCGACAAAGATCGCAAACAAATTTTCATCGCACAATCCCAGCAATGAAACGTTTAAACTATCACAATGTTTTGGTATTTTATTTAATGATGTTGTGTCCCTCTCCGCTATCTGTTATGAATTTAGAAAAGTAAATTAGAAGAACTATTTTTAAACGCTTGCTTTCAAATGGGTAGTAGTGACTCAACATTTAACAATTACTCACGTCACGCCTTGCTGATTAACATCTTAATGCACTGGAAAGGTCACTGCAACCACCACGCACATCTGTTTGTGGTTTCACCGGAAGCATCAGACGTGCTACGTGTGTTTAACGGCACGGACATTCAGACTATTGCGACCGGCAAAGGTCGCTCAGGGCATCAACTGATACCACTGCAGTGCCTATATTGATTGATTGATTTTTTCGTGTTTCCGGGCGCATCAACTGCTTTGGTTATTAGTCCCGTTAGTGTAGTGCATGTTTTTTTCCTAGGGAGATGGCGGTGATCTTTCCCCGCTGAATGGCGAGATCCGGCGCCGACCTACCATCGCCTAGGGGGGTTTCCCCCTAACCAGGACTCTCCCACCAGCGGGGCACCGCCCCTGCCGGGACAAGCTCTGAACTCCCGACCGGTCTCCCGGAATATGTGGTAGTGTAGTGCATGTTAGTGTAAGTGTGTGTGTGTGTGTGTGTGTGTGTGTGTGTGTGTGTGTGCAAGGGGAGGGATAGGACAAGGAAGAGGAAGGACAGATCGCGCGCGGTTCGTGGCCCGTTTGTTAGGGCACTGCTCCGGCATTTGCCTGGTGTTGATCGGAGAAACCACGGAAAACTACCGATCAGAGCAGCCGGTCACTAGAATTCTCCTCCAGACAGCGACTGAATTCGATCTAGCCTAAAAGCTAGTGTCGAAAATCCTGCCGCCGTCAGGACTCGAACCTAGGACCTCCCAGTCAGAGGCGCTGCAGCGACATCAGTTGATGCACTGAGCTACCGCTCCCCGTTGCAGTGCGTATAAAAGGAAAGTCTATGGTTCGAGTCGCAATGGAGGTGGCAGGTTTCGACACAAGCTAGATAGCGAGGTCAGATTCAGTCGCTGACTGGAGGAGAACTCTAGCGTCCGATTGCTCTGATCGGTAGTATTCCGAGGTTTCTCCGACAAACACCAGGCGAATGCCAGAGCAGTACACTACCAATCGGGACACGGACCGCGCGCGATCTTTCCTTCCTCTTCCTTGTCATCCCTTACACACACTTACGCTTACAAGCACTGCACTGACACATACACCGGGAACTTGTAGCTTGTCCCGGCTGGGGCAGGACCTCACTGGAGGAGATATGTGGATGGGGAAGCCCCACAACCCAACTTGTGGGTCGCCGCCAGATAGCACCATCCAGCGGGAGACGAATACCTTAGAAACACCGTAGGTAGGGCATCACTTCGTGTACAGTTGCCGCAGAAATATAATGGACACAGGCAAGTGAAACTTCCCATCCTATCAGATACATTTCAGAATCTTGTTGAATTAGTTTCCTCCAGTGCACCATCAATTTTAGAGAGGTTTACAGAAGGTCAACAACCAGTTGGTGACTGAAGATTTACTTTTCGATGACCTTGATGACCAGAAAGATATTTTCGAGGTTCAGAGCCTATCTGAGGAGGAAAAATTTAAAACAGTTACAAACTGCCTTATGATAATGTTAAGAGGATGCTACTACTTGAAGATAAAAACTACAAATACTAAATACATTTTGTTAAATTACAATTTTTCTTTCTCTGTGTGTCTAAAAGTCTGGTTATCTCAATTTCAGTAAAATGTTGGTTAAACCCATCTTGCGTGCATGTCTTCAACTGTATAATAAAGGCATCATAATATTTCTGGAATTTATGTGGTAGAATGATTACATCATCTTATCTGCGATATGGTATTAGACGTGGTGGAAGAGAAAAAAATATTGAACCAAAATTTCATATACCTTTTAAAACTTTTCAAGTAAAATTTCGGCAGAAGTAAATTTCCAGCATAGAATAATTTGATTGTGAATAGATTTTGCAACTTCTCTCTAATCTTTCCAGAAGATCTTTTCAGTTACCATAAAAACACTGACCATAAAAAATTAATGAGCATCCAGACAATGTTCCCATTATTTAGCAAGCCTCATATTTAGTGACCTCTGTGCAAATTTGGGCAGAGGCTCATTGTCGCCAATCCGGAGTGACGAGCTTAACCGCTCCCAAACGAGCAGTTGTTTGGAGGCCACCCGCTCCAATCAAGGATTTACAATTTCCTTTTTCCCGCACTTGCATACCAGAATAGTGATTACAAAACGGGCCACGGCCTGCACGTGACCTTTCTTATCCTCTAGTCATTCTCTTTTTTTCCTGCATAAGTGTCAGTCTCATCATCATACGCAAGACTTGCTGAGCTTGAAAAAAAAGTCTCCTTCGGCACATGAAGTGTCGAGAAGAGTGTCAGTAACTGTTAGCATCAGGTGAAGGTGAAGCACCGTTTTCAACTTCTGGGAGGTCTTGCAAAGGGAAAGAGATCTAATAACAGCGCAAAAAAGCATTTGGGGTGACCAAAAGAAATGAAATGACGTAATCACATTTCAAGTGAATCAAGAATCAGGCATTTTGTTGCGTTTTTGAAGAAACCTGAGTATTTTAATGTTGCCTTCTCTGCAGACAATGGTATCCTACAACAGTCAATATGGTTATTAAGTTCAAAAGAAAACGATATAATGTTTTGAAGTAATTTCTCACAAAATGAGCATAATATTGACACAAGAATACGCCGTAGCTACTTGGGCCATATTCGTATGTCGCTCAAACAGTAAAACACTTCATCTGAGAGCTTATCTTTCATCTAACAGGAAAGAGAAAGCATGAAAATATGAAAAATTACCTTCATCATTACATAGTGAACATAAAAAATACTTAAAGCTGCCAAGATGTTACAGACAAATTGAATTATTGAACATATCACACTACGGTCTTGTTATATTCAGAACTGTGAGATAGAAGAGAGGGGAAATGAAACAATATTGTCAAAGAATTTAAGACAATTTTCTATAATAATTTTCTCGTGAGACATTTTGGGTTCCGCATCCAGAGATAAAAACTCTACAAAGGAAACAGAGTCATTATCTTTGCACGCTTCGACTTGTTCCCAAGGAAATGAAAGCCCCGTGAAAGCGAACCTACGGGTTAATGAGTTGATACAGAATATGATTTGATCTCAAACACGAACCATTTAAGCGCGAGAAATTTGAAAGTATTTTTAGGCTAACGAAATATCTTCGTTTATCAATTATTAAGTGGTTATTGACTTTTTTCTGTTTTGTAATAAAAATGAATGAACTGTTTTCATTGAATACTTCCATGTTTTACATTAACCCTCACATATATACAGGGGTGATATGTTACTCCACGTCTTTGGAGTTTTCGCGAATTAATGTTCGCTAGCGTGAAATTTCGTGAATTCCCCTTCGAAGTTACGGTTTTCTGTCACAAATGTTGTTAATCGTCTGGCACTCTAGTAAAGGAAATTAGAGGTAAGTTGGGGTAACGAAATACCCCTGTATGCAAGAATTTAGGTAGACGAGGTACGTCTCCCCCCCCCACCCCAAAAAAATCTCTTATTTTGCACACAACTATGAAAACTGTCTTGATGCCCAATCTCTCTATCATGCACTTTGATAAAAATATATGTGAGAGTAGTCTACGAGCAAAGCCAAAATAATTGAATGATTGAAATGAAGTGTATGACCAAGGTCAGAGAACAAAAATATCTGCAAAAATGCGTGCTTCAAACGCAACAAACCTGTCTTCCCAGAACAGAGAAAAGACATGTGTTTTTTTTCATTGAATATCAACTCATTATAAGTAAAAGAAAATGCTCTTCACTGTAAATAAATATTCAGTAACCTTATATTCTGTTATTTGATTATATTCTTTAGGGTAAAAGATAACCCCACATATCCATCTACAGGCGAAGTAATCATGTATCCTTTCTAGGGCTAAGACTTGCATTAATACTACATGAAACTCAGTGGCAGTATCCTGCATCCATGCACCGCACATATTCGTTATCGCAACGTTAATCACTTTTTATCAGCCTCTTTTGGAACTCGGTTCTCCATACAAATCAAAGCATTTTTTTCTTATTTAAAATTTTGTTAAGAGAGAGTAATTTCAAACTATATATAATAAAGAAGATCGTTGTGGCGACCTCTTCTGAACATCAGAATTATACAAGGGTCATATTTATGAGTTTGGATGAATATTTGTCAATTAGATGAGATTACAGAACGCGTTATGCCTGACAGGTATCGGAGGCAGATATGGAAAGGGACGCGATGGGAGGTTTTGAGAGTTAGTTAAGATCTAAGTTAAGGTAGTATTGCGCTCGAGTCAGATTAGAAGGTTACACTCAGATATTACTAGGTAGCTGTGCTTGAATCGGAGGCTATTACGGTATTTTTACGCGTCATTAATCCAGTAGTCGCGATAATCCTAATTTCGCTAATGCGAGATTTCATGCAATCCGAGGTGGTCCGACTTGCGGCAAGTCACCAAACAAGCGTCTATAATCACGAGCTGGCTCTTGACGGATTGACAACACAAGGTCAATTTTGCGGCGGTAAGTGCCAGTGTGTTTTTGCGCTACGTTGTTGTCATCGGTTCACGCTTATGTATGTATGTATCTCTAACTTCAATAGAATCTGCACATTATATTTGACTTCCTTTTACATTGTAGTTGAAAATTGTGTAATGCATTTTTTTATGTAATCCGGGTTTTTGGTAATCCGAGGCATCATCTGCCCCCAAAACTTCGAATTATTGCGACTCTCCTGTAATTGTATGCGTTCTGGTCGTTGAAGATGTGCTGCAATAGGAATGCTTTCTAGTAGTACTTGGATTGATTGATTGATTGATTGATTTTTTCGTGTTTTCGAGCGCGTCAACTGCTCGGTCATTAGTCCCGTTAGTGTAGTGCATGTTTTTTTTTCTCGGGAGATGGCGGTGATCTTCCCCCGCTGGATGGCGAGATCCGGCGCCGACCTACCGTCGGCTAGTGGGGTTTCCCCACCAGCGGGGCCCCTAACCAGGACTCTCCCACCAGCCGGGCATCGCCCCAGTCGGGACAAACTCCAAGCTCCCGACCGGTCTCCCGGAATATATGGTAGTCTAGTGCATGTTAGTGTAAGTGTGTGTGTAAGGGGAGAGGATAGGACAAGGAAGAGGAAGGACAGATCGCGCGCGGTCCGTGGCCCGTTTGTTAGGGTACTGCTCCAGCATTCGCCTGGTGTAGATCGGAGAAACCACGGAAAACTACCGATCAGAGCAGCCGTCCGCTAGAATTCTCCTCCAGACAGCGACTGAATTCGACCTAGCTGAATAGCTAGTGTCGAAAATCCTGCCGCCGTCACGACTCGAACCTAGGACAAGCGCTGCAGTGACACCAGTTGATGCACTGAGCTACCGCTACCGGTAGTAGTACTTGGAGAAAAACCACAACCCTAAACAGCAAGAAGCTTCCTACCCTCGACCGAAGGGGAGGGGGAGGGAATTGGCGAAGTGACAAGATTTACGCACGAGAGACGCCGGCGCGGGGCGGGGCGGGGGGCGGGGGGGGGGGGGGGGGGGGGGGGGGGGGGGCGCGCGGGGGGGGGGAGCGGGGGGGGGGCGGCGCGGGACGGGGAGGGCGGGGAGGGCGGGCGGGGGTGCGAGGCAACATTGGGTCGGAGTGGAGCGGGTTGACGCGGGATCGGACGGGCGGGCCAGCGCGGGGCGGAACGGGGATGCGCGGTGGCAGGGGGCGGGGCGGGGAGCGGCGCGGCATGACGTGACGGAACGGAGCGAGGCGGTACCGCGTGGAGCGGGGCGGGGCGCGACGGAGCATGGCGGGGCGGGGCGGAGTCGCAATGGCGCCAGGGGGCAGGGGCAGCGGCCTTCGCCACCGGGCGTCCTTGGTCACTGGCACCGGCAAGGCGACCCGCCGCCACCCCGGCCACGCCAGCGGCCCGAGGGGGGGGCGGGGGCGAGGCCGCACCTGCCGAGCGCACGACCGGACACCGGCCCGCCACGCATGCACGCACGCACCGGCGCACGCACTCGAGCGCGAGCGCCTTCCGATTACACGGCACGTGACAGCGTGTTCTACTCGAGCTGCAGCACGCTCGGTTAAATCTGACTGGGTACAAACCAGCGTACCCGTTTGACAACTCTCGCATGTTATACCCCATCCTCTGCCATATTGTTTAATTTCTATATTAAGCCCTGTAATATATCTTATTCTTCAGGATCCTCTTATCCTCTGTCACGTGTTCCATAGGTCTCCTTGTAATTCATAACAACACAATACACCCTTCTCAATACACTATTCTTACAATTTCAGGATATCAGACGTATCAACCACAAGTAGGTATCCTGAATTTATAATCATGGAGTACCACAATATCTCTGCTGCCACTACGGAATTTAATTCAAACGTTTCTTATTTAACGTTATTACCGAGCGGAGAGGTACATCCCTTATAATTCAATCGCGTAGAATATTAAGTAATTAGTTTAATTTCACATACAGTTGCTGATTTTGTAGACTCTGCACAGGTGCGGTAGAATCGAGAAACGTCGAACCAGTAAAAACGTAATAGAATTTTCGAGATCTCATCCAGTACATTTTGGTGTGAGAAACGCTTCTTTGAAGTCTTTGGCCTCAATATGTTAGTTTGTTGTTGTCAAAACGCTTCGTTTAGGAGTTATTTAACGATCTGGATTAAAAACATACAAGCGAGTGTTGCGGGTTGCATTTGACATGCATATTTATCTGCGTTTTCTTAAACAAATCCTTTACATTTGTAAATTAAAAGTGCAAATTGTCTTGTCTCCGTGAAATTCTCTTTCTTTAGATACCTCAATTATAAAGATTGGTTGCGTGAGGGAGCCGCAAAAGGTCTGCATACTTCTGAAATAATAAAAGAGACTATTGGCACACCCCGGGTGGCGGTGAAGACTGCGACGCTAATTGCTTTAAACGTAACTAAGGGTCGAGGGTTCAAATCTCGCAAAAGATACGAGAGGTGTTATACAATTGGGGCGTCAAAGACAAACCACCTTGTATTCCCCGATTCCATCACGTCATCATCTGTGAATTCTTAATTTGCCCCGGAAGAATCATGTTTCTGAAATTCTATTCGTCCTATGGGGAAAAGTGAATTGTGTGCACATTTTCAAAATTCTGTGATCCCTACACTAAGTCATATACTACTTAAATGTTGGAGGAAAAAAAAGCTCCCGTGTAATAAAATCTATTTTCAAGGATAAAAAGGCAATAAATTTTGGCTCTTATCCATGTTGTCCAATTTGATTGTCGCTATAAAGAAACGAGTGTACTCATTTATTGAGAATTATGTTTATTATAATGAAGATACTCTGAAAAGTAGAGCTGTAGTAAACTTCAGTTTTCGAGTAAGCTATTTTGTAACATTTTAATGACCACAAAAGAAGTCCAAACATCCCAGAAAAGGAACACCAAGAACCACGATAGAAACAGAAACCAACAGCAGCCATTTCAGTTCCCATTCATGTTTTTATAATATACTTTTATCGTTTATTAATATATCAAAATACATTACTCATCAACTCAACATTTCCTAAAGCTTCCGCTAATACATACGTCTCTTACGTACGTACCGTCAATGTTTTCAAAGTTCAAATGATCTGCTTAACACATTGTACTAAAGTCCTTCATTTTAAGAATCATTTGACTGATACCAAATCAACTGATAATTTTGGGAATGCAACTCACCAAAATACTTTTTCAGGAAAAACAGAAAATGCCATCAGAGGAACTCCACATACCTGAAACAAGAGAAGAAATAGTAGTTAGCATCTCCCTAATGTGTGTGTATGTATTATATATATATATATATATATATATATATATATATATATATATATATATACATACCGGAATTTCTCCCCGAATTAACAAATCTCACTCTTAATGTTTTTGCAAAACTCCAATTTTTGTACAATTGTACATGATCTTATTTCAAAATCTATCTTGAAGGAACATATTTCATTAAGGGAAAAATCTCTACCTTTAATATTTTTAGTTGTAGGAAGACGCCGAAAAACGTTTGAACTTTGGCAATTTTCGAAAAAGCGGGGTTTTCAAGGAACATGAGACCAGCACCATTCTCTTAAACATCCTTAACAATATCCAACAACAAAATTTAAGTTTATTTTTAAGAGAGTTAATTAACTTTTATTTAAGAGTCGTTTTTTGAAAATTTGGAAAATATCCTAGAAGCTTCATATAAAGTATCCCTAAAATTAAAATATCGGTTTCAAATTCTAGGGGCAGCGACATTAACCAGATCGTTTGAGAAATATAAGTTTTCGAGAAAATCAGCAGAACAGTTTATCTGCTAGCGTTGTTCACAGATGGATACACAAACAGAGACGTACCATCATTAGATTTTTCCGTATCCAGGGCCAACAAAACATGGATTCTGGCTATATCCACTTGCTAGAGGATTTTTTTCTAGATTTAACAACGGGATTTATTCGCTTTTTCGATACTAGGGTCCTGTAATAAGTTTTTCTGCCAAGAATTCACCTTTTGTTTCTCGTAGCATTACATAACTTTCTCACTACTGCGTAAGCGGTGGCGAGAAAGCAAAAAGGAATGACTACGCACATAATAAAGCAAGGTTGCGTAGCAGCGTATGGGATCGCAAAACGTAAATAGCTTATTCCGTGACGTTGACTATTAGAAGAAAAACTTGCGTCAAGTTGAGCAACTCGTTTGCCTGAAATAACACTTTCTTCGAATGGTGCAATAAGACATGTACACAGTCAATTTTTTCTGCATTACTGTTTCCCAACAAGCAGATTGGAGGCTTGACACGGATCATTGTAGCAAATGGGCACAAATCTCATTTCATAAACAACAATGTATTCACTCAACTGAAAAAATTATTAAAACGAAGCATTCAAAATCGTGCATAAGGAAAAAAATTTTACTTCTCATTTGGCTTGCTAAATATGTGAGGATGTATTAATTTCTTTAATTCGCTGTCTCTATTTACGTCCGCCCCTGCCCCCAGACTACCCACAACAACGTAAAAGCATTTGAGTACTTCGTGCCTTTCTTTGAGCACATACTGCTTTCATTCTCTCTGAAAGTGATCTCTTTCATAGGATGTCTGGCCAAATATCCAATTGTGAATTTGCTTCCTATTTTTTTCTATTTTGTAGACCCTATTGTAACAATCTCTTTTAGTGTCTAATACGATTTTCGTATAAATTTACAATTTGTCTCATTAATCTGGTTGGTTCCATTCTTTTAATGTCTTCATGAAATGTTTTTCAAATATCATTTTTCATTTTCAAATATCAGAATGTGTGTGGTACATTTTTTGATTTCATTTTTTGCTCCTGATCTGAAATTTCCTCCCTCAGTGTACTTCGCGCCTATGATTTTTCTAATGACTTTTCTTTCATTCTTCTTGCTTTATTCACTGCTCTTCTTTTCGTTCAAATTAAGCATTTCAGATCCATTGCAGTCCTTTGGTTTGATAACACTAGAAGGACTGGAATTTCGTTCTACCTACAAGGACCGTTGTGTGCCATTTTGACACATGATCTCCTGGGCATTTAAAAAGCTAATATTATATATTTTTCTCACTTACTATGTTGAAAAGAGGATAAATGAATAAATCGCATATTTCTGGATAATACATATTACAGAACTTGAATTATTAGACATAGTTCAGAGAAATGAATGAAAACAGTAATGAATCTCTGTTAGTTTATGTTTGAATATTTTATATGTATAATAATGTAGAAAAAAATTAATTACAATTGTTGCATTTTGATTGTTTCTCACAACATTTTCCACAAACAAACTTCCTACACACACAACATGCCGTAGAAGTAAAGCTTTTACACTTATTTTGTCCTTGGCAATGCTTCCTTTTCAAATGACTAGAAGTAGCTGTATTTTTTATTAACCGTGAGGGGGAAGATTTAACATTTTCTGACAATATTTCATCAAAAAATGTGTGAATAAATTGCAATCTACTAATGTTTTTTCTGGCAACTTTCTTGAACAATATCCACGCATTTATTGTTGTGATATCTAGAATATTGTATAAAATGTGAACTGGTCATCTTCTTGTTCCTGCACGCACTGAATACATACGAACCATCTGATCCAATGCATCGACTCCGCCTTTGGTTTTATTATAAAACAAAACCGTCTCCGGCTTCTTTTTCCCAGTGTTCTGGGCGCTCATGCTGTCATGTAAGATGCTCAGTATTAGGTCATTTTTATTCTTTTTGCACTTATACTCTGTAAGAGTTTGACCAAAGTTGTTCTTGTAATATTCTGTGTGATACAACTCCCTTGATTTTTTGAGCGTTTTTGCTTCAGGTGGCAGATCTCGCCGATTCCTTCTCATTGTACCTACGAAGCTTATTTTATTATTTTTCAGCTTTTCTGCCAGTGACACGGAAGAAAAAAGTTATCGCAGGTCACGTTCAAGCCCTTCCCCCAGTAAGGTTGCGTGAGTTTTAGTACCACATTTTCTGAAAGCGACTGAGATTGAGGTCTTGATTCGTCTTTTCCAAGGTATGGAAAGCCATTTAGAAAATACTTAGTTTCTGTATCAACCAGCATCCAAAACCATTATACCAAACTTTTCTGTTTTATTCGCCATTTATTGCAGAAACCTACATCAACACTTTGCGGAATAGAGTTGTTCATCAATAGTCAAATTCTCCCCTGAATTGAAACAAGCACATGAATTTTGAACAAAGATTTCCCAGATACTTGATGCAAGAGCGAATTTATCTTTTTTCAGTCGTTCTCTTCTTTGATCCAGCAATTCGAACCTAAGGAATTTCATAATTTCAAGAAATCTGTTTCTTGACATAGACTTCGAAAATATATTTATACCATAATCTTGTGACCAGCAAATTGTTAGAGGTAGATGTCTGTGACCGAAAGCTCCTCGGGCCTTAATCAATGCACGAAATACAAATAATTCATCTTTTGATAACATCCAATGTGGATGAGTAATTTGAGTTTTCTTTATTGTACATTTCAAAATTGTATTCAAAAATGTATCGTTTATCAGCAATGTCAAGGCGCTGAGGGGCGAATCTTCAGCTATGTTTATTTCTCTGTGCGTGTTTAGTAGGTCCCGGTGCAACACGGAGAATTTTTTGCGACATGTGTTTGCCATGAACATGAGGATCAAGTAAACTTACCCATTGAGTTCCGTCTGCTACTTTTCCTACATCCTGGAGAATACTGGAAATTTCTTCTTCTTCTTCTTCTTCTTCCTCTTCTTCCTCTTCTTCCTCTTCTTCCTCTTCTTCTTCTTCTTCCTCCTCTTCTTCTTCTTCTTCTCCTCTTCTTCTTCTTCTCTCTTCTTCTTCTTCTTCCTCTTCTTCTTCCTCTTCTTCTTCTTCTTCTCTTCTTCTTCTTCCTCTTCTTCTTCTTCAATGTATATCACAGCCAGAATCCGAAGAAATACCCGTGATTTCGTCATTCTTGTCATTTTCTTCATCAGAAATGTCTCCATCGCTTTCACTGCCACCTTCACTGTCTACTTTAGGAAGATTTTGAAGTTCTCGAAGTATTTCTTTTGTACTCAGTCCTTTTCCTGTACTCATTATAAAAAGTTTTACTGGCACTCACGGCTTCTAAATAAGTTCTGCACACGAAAACCTCTCTGTAACAACCACTCTTGATTCCAAAAGAACAGGATGTACCCGGCGATATCTAACGGATCGCTATCATCACGCATCGAATTTCAAGAAGGCAAAGGAAGGTCTTATCAGTTTGAAAACAAGAGCTATAATACTTCCTCCTGGAAACAAGAATTTGAGACAAAAACTGTGATAGCAAGACAACAAAGTATACTGTGTCAATATGACACATTATGGTCTTTCTAGGTATATCCAATAATTTTTCCAATTCTATGAAACTAACAGAAATGGGTTTTACAACACGTGAAGTTAGTGCACTATAGAAAGCACTTTCAGCTAGGTCGAATTCAGTCGCTGTCTGGAGGAGAATTCTAGCGGTCGGCTGCTCTGATCGGTAGTTTTCCGTGGTTTCTCCGATCAACACCAGGCGAATGCCGGAGCAGTACCCTACCAAACGGGCTACGGACCGCGCGCGATTTGTCCTTCCCATTCCTTGTCCTATCGTCTCCCCTTACACACACACTTATACTAACATGCACTACACTACCACATATCCCGGGAGACCGGTCGGGAGTTTAGAGCTTGTCCCGACTGGGACGATGTCCTGCTGGTGGGTGAGTCCTGGTTAGGGGGAAACCCCACTAGCCGACGGTAGGTCGGCGCCGGATCTCGCCATCCAGCGGGGGAAGATCACCGCCATCCCGAGAAAAAAACATGCACTACACTAATGAGTCTGATGACCAAAGCAGTTGACGCGCCCGGATACACGAAAAAATCAATCAATCAATCGATCAAAAAAAACGGCGAAATGCCGAGGAGTTCGGATTAGTGCTTGACAGGCTGCCACTATCCACCCGGTCCTAAGTGCGTTGTAACATAGGACGTCCTGGACTTTTCAAATAAAGGCTAGATGCTTTAATATGAAATTGAATTATACACCGTACGGTGGATAAACCAATTGCGGGTATCAGGAACTTGGTCGTGAACTATCAGTCTTTCAGGCTGATACGTCACGACAAAGGCGACGTTTCTTTGCACAACAATGGGAGACTCATTATTTTTTAATTAAGTTTCCACAGCAAAGGAGCAATGCTCTGGAGTACACGTGTGCCATAATTGCAAATGGACGTCCTTCCCCACTTCATTCCACATACTTATGTAGCGCATGCACCAACAGTGCGTCTGTACTACGTGACTCAAATCAGGGTATTCTTTCTGCACAACCCTATATAACAATCCTATATAATAACCATGCTACACGTTCACACAATACATTCCAGTTTTCGAAGGTAGATGTGAGAAATACGGGTCTTTGGCTTATTTGTAAACTAGCCAAGTGAGAATATTCCCTGACTTTTTCGAGTTGCATAATAAAGGTTGAATATCATTTCTGAGGAAAAATACGTCTCAGTTACTCTCATTAACGTTAGCAATTATAAAATAGAGGCTGAGAGATATATTCAACCATCTACCCCAATATTGTGTTGTGCAACTAATTACAAACGATTTTCCACCCAGTGAAGCTCCCAAACTCAGATTTGAAACGTTTCAGGATGAAGCTGGCAAAAATTTAACATTTGAGAAGTTACGAAAAATGCTCGAAAGGTGACAAGTGGTCACCAAGGAGATCATCTTTAGTAGTATAAAAGTACAATGAAGTAAATCTCATTCTTTGGGTGCCGATGTTTATAAGATAGTTTTTTGCGTAGCATACCAGTTCGCAACCACTTCAATATCGTGTGAAGGGTAAAGAGAATTTTTGCCCGTTTAGTTTAAACGGAAGTAGTTTCAACCTAAAATAGAAGAGTATGCGCTAAATTTTCATAATGCTATACTTCCTCTTTACTCACATTTTTCCAACCAGAGCTTGCCCGCCAACTCTGATCTGTATATCAATGCACACAAAAACGGAAAGAAAACTAGGCACCCTATGGCCATGTGAGTGGTGTCTGGTTTCGTCATGTACCCAGGAAAGCCGAAAAAACTAAAAACAATAAAAAGTTTCGATTTTCACTGAATCATGCAAATATTTGAATGTGTTATTCCGTCTATCACGTGCAGTTGTTCTGCATCCTGTGCAATCCGTCTGAATTCTCATTCAATACGTCGCAAATTACAACACAGGTAAAGTCATGCAATGACAGCAAGGCTCCAAAGAAGAGGCCACCCGCCATTAAGTATTTTCTAATCATTATGAAAGCAAATTTTTTATACCCTTGGAATGTACGGGACTGTTGTTCTGTGAATCTGTATATAATATACTATGTTGTTGCAGTATTTATGAAGACTGTCATGTTTAATAAATTGGAGTGTTATACAAGAGTATTTGTTGGTCTTGAGCAGTGTGCGTGCTACTTTTTGGGAAATCATTTCGTGTGTTTCCTGTTCAGCAGTATTTTTGCTTCAGCAGACATAGTATATGCCAACAATATGACGCTGCATCATGGGAATTCATAGAGCATCTAGACTCCCTCAGGTACAACATTCTAGTTCGCGCAAGCCCTGAAATTCAATTGATTGATTAGTATTTCCGGTCGCGCCAAGTGATAAAGCCATTAGTCCCGTAAGTGTACTGCATGTTTTATCGCGGGAGGCGGTGTCGTTCTTTCCCCACCTCATGGCGGGATCCGGCGCACGTGTACACGTCGACTTAGGAGGATTTTCCCAACCAGGTATCTCCCACCAACGCGTCACCACCCCAGCTCCCTACTAGTCTCTCGGCGTATGGTAGTGTACTGCGTGTGAGTGTAAGTATGCGCGCGTGTGTGTGAGGGGTGAGGATAGGACAAGGTAGAGGAAGGAAAGATCGCGCGCGGTCCGTGACCCGTTTGTTAGGGTACTTGCACACGCATTCACCTGATGTTGGTCGGAGAATCCAAGGAAAACTGAAACTACCAATGAGGTCACGTAAGTGTGTGTGTAAGTAAGAAGTGAGGATAGAATAAGGAAGAGGAAGGAAAGATCGCGCGCGGTCCGCGGCCCGTTTGTTATGGTACTGCTCCGGCATTCGCCTGGTGATGATCGGAGAAACCACGGCTGCTGAACATGAGTCTAGAAAGTTAGCGTATGTGCCAACACTTTTCACGCTGCGCAAAAACTCCCCACAGTCAACATCTAATATTTAATCTTGGCCCTGCGATGCCTCATAAACGACATCAATTCAAATACCAGGCATACTCTCAGGACGGGAATAACAGCGTCACGTGTTTGTCTGCACCAGAAACTGCCCAGAGCAACCCAGTGTATTTTTATCGAGCAAAGCGATGTTGACCTTTTTTTACACTTTTTATGGGAAGTTCAGTAGTTCATTACAGTACGAATTTAAGTAACACGAAAATGATCAACATGGTAATAAAATTAATTTAATTTAACTGGTTACATTTGGTTTTGACAATGTGCCGACCTGATCATAAACGAATCGTTTAGTCTCGCTTTTATGGTTCAGGTTGCTTCCTCCAATAAAATGATCCTATAGAAGTTCCTTTGCTCAGGATGGAATTTCCCCTCCACGTCTGTATATCGTTAATAGGCCTTTATCTTGAATACCTGAACGAAAATTGTTTTTTCGGACGTTGCCATTTAAAAAATGATGTTATGGAAGTATTGAAGTTTTCAAAACAGTCAAAATATTAAAAATACACGATAAAAAACAATAGCAATCAACACAAAATGCACGTCACACTGTATCATGTGTTACCACCGTGCAAAATTCTAAAACTATTCATCATGGACCCTTAAAATCCTGGTTTCCGGTTATGTGTATTAGCTCGAGGTTGTTGCCTACGAAATGAGACTCAACTTGATGTAGTTTTGGGTTTATCTCTGCTACTTACCCCGACTTTCTATCACATTTTTTATTGACTTAAAAATTTTGAAAGTTTCTCTGAAAAACTTACAGAACCTCAAAATCTATGTAAATGAATTTTTGATATTTGATATTCAGTGACAGTAATCGCACAGGCCTAAGATTTTCTGTTTGTTACTTAACCCTTAGCAATATTGAAATGAACACCGAAGCAGAGTACCGGTCCTGATATAACTGAAGTGATCAAGCCAGACCCGTAGGAAGTTGTGTTCCAATTTGAAGTTATTTTCACTTTTAATGGAAGGTTGTACAGAGTAGGGCGCAGTCGTGCACACGGGTCCAACTAATACTCAGGTAACAAATACTCCTAATACACTAATACTCTAATAATACTAATACTAATACAACTAATGCTCAAATGTCGTATTCCCTGATCTTAACGGGCTGAATAATACAGAAAATATTGTTCCAAATGTTAATGAACGAGAAGAAATCCCGGATATATTTATAAATATATAGGCCCGCAGTATGCTATTGAGCTAGATTATGAAACAGAGATGACTTCTCTTACTTCAGAGTTAAAATTTTGAATAAATATGAAATACTTTTGTAATATTAGAAAATATTAATTTCAATAATGCTTTTGACCTAAGTTTAATTTAACAATGTCCACTAAAATTTTATTTTATTTTTTAATTTCATTAACTCAGTTCTTACGTAACGGAAATTGTTATTGTATGTGGCAGTAATATTCCTACTATATTTTCATTAAAAAAAACCTACTCTTTATAAATAGAATTCGCATTCTCTCATATCTTAACCTATGAAAATAGAGTGCAATTTTACTTTACATTGAACAGCATCACGGTAGAAAATTTATCACAGAAAATATAGCAAACCAAGAAACGAAGTGTCTAAGTCACTACAGAAAAGCACAACAAACCTTAAAGTTTTCGAAATTTCTAAAAAAATCAAAACTGCATTAGGAAGGATGTGAAAGACTTTTCACTCACTTGTTTGGTTATTTGATCAAACGCCATTATACAATGTACACAAGGAATGATCACGCAAATTTATTCATACGGATGACTGATCATTTAAATAGTTTGGGTAATTCTAAAACAAAAAAATGTAGTTAGCTATTCCACAACTGATGCAACACAGTGCAAACATGCTGAAAGCAAATTAAGACGTTTCATCCAAAGGACTCCCGACTAATTTCCTGCCGGCTCTTATGACTACCGTTAGAAGGAACTTTAAAGGGGATTTGAAAACTATGTGCCTGGAATTTCTGAGCCCAAAGATAACGGTGGCCGAGGGGGGAAGTTGTCCCGAGTAGAGGCCCAATCATTTGCGCCCGGGGCGACGCCTGACAACTGTCTCCCGTCCACGCATCGATCGCTTTTCCGGAAACATAAGGAGACCAATCGTCCTCCTTTAAGGAGGACAGTTCTCTTTTGTCTGTTCTGTCCTGCCTCGAAAAGTGTCCTCCTACCTGTCCTCCTTTTCAATATTCTAAAACTAATCTGTTAATCTCTGTATTTCACGTGGCGATACATTTCGGAAAGACGCGATTATCTTTATTAGATCGAGGGAATTCCTTCAGAATTCCCACGTTTACGCTTAATTTTGAGTGAAATTTGTTCATTACTGAAAACCATATTACCTGATAACGGATCCCATTTTTTAATTTTTTTTTTGTACGGATAAAGGGAAATGCATTTTAATAACATGACACCAACGCCACTTCTTCGTAACCTTATTAACGTTTGAAAAATCAAAGAAATATAATTGAATTGAAATACCTCTTGGGTCGTTAATATTCATCACAGGTATTTTTTATAATTTATTGCATTTGTGAGTACAAGTGCTTTGAATTATTTCTGATGAAAATCCTAGAAAACACAAAAGTTTTGTCAAAATGTTTACAAAATTAATTTATTTTTAGAATTGTTCAAACGACATTTTATCGAAAATGGTTCCCAATTTTTAATACAAATTTGCTTATAGAAGCAAGTTTTACTTTTCTAAGATGTTATTAATTATTAAATATTTTCATTCTACTTTTCGAGAACCGAAAAATTGAGAAAATGAGAAAAAAACATACGTGTTTTTCATAATGATAATTCGATAATTTCGATAATTCGAAGTGAAATAAATTGTGTTAACTAATAAGTACTGTAAACATTTTGTGAAGTTTTAATCAATTTTGAAAAAAATTCATAAAAAGTACGATGATAGATTTTAATGCTGAAATGTAACATTACATTACCGCTACGCACACGAACGGTGAAAGTTCTTTTAAAATTATTTATTTTCTTTCTTCGAAATAACGTTGTCAAGGCTTTGAAGATTTTTTAAAATAAATTACATTACTAATGAGGAAAGTAATTAAAATACAAAGATTCAATGTTAGAAAGCTCATGAAAGGTACTATATCATTTACAGGACCGTTTTAATTATATTAGTTTAATCAAATTATTATTTATTATTTTTACTATTATTATATTATTACTATTATATTATTATTAGTATTATTATTATATTATTATATTATTCCTATTACATTATTATTATTATTATTATTATTATTATTATTGTGTTGTTACATACCTGAAACATTTTACAAAAAGTACTGTCAAGCGATTCGACCTTGTGAGACAGTACAAGAATGTTTTGAGTTCTTTGCGTGTTGTGTGTGACATTCCGTGACCTTCCTGGACTACCACTATACCCAATTCCTTCCATAATAGAATGAACTAATAGGCAACTGTATGTTCAATCTGTTCGAACTGAACTGGATTCCTACATCCAGAACAATGGTCCGTTCACGGAATACCACGAGCAAATATGTAAAATATGTATAAATCTTTTTCTTCGACTTCCCCAGGGTTTTTTTAGTGTCGTCTCTCTTAATGAATTCTGCTGGCTGTTGCCTGCCAGAAAGTATGACATAAGTTTGTTGTTGCTACTTCAGCATGGTTGACCAGGAGGTCCTAGGATTCGAGAGATAGTTTTCTGTGGTTTATGCTTTCAATACCAGGTTACTGCCCTAGCAGTGCCCTAACAAACGGCTCTCCAACTGCGCGCGATTTTTCCCTTCGTCATCCTGTTTTTTAGGCCATTATATCTGCTTAACAGGGATTGTTTTAGTGTAAATAACAATTCCTCATCATAAGCCCATCCTCTTCCCATATACAGAGCACATTCTCCTTCAGGCGCATATGACGTGAGGTAGGTATGCACCCCAAAATTTACTTTCAATTGCAGATTCAGGAAAGTATATTATAGTGAATGTTTCTGAAGTTGAGTTAAAATGAAAAGAGAAAAAATAAACATAACACAATAGGTAAACCAAGACGATATATGTAATTAAATAAGAGCAAATAAGGCGAAATTTGCTAGTCGCGGAGAAGGGAATGGGTTATATTAGGCACATGTCATTTACCTGGGAGTTTGAGAATTAAAACTAGACCCAGGCATGGGGATACTTTTGGCTAGCCAGCGAAGTCGGACAATTGACCCAAAATGCCAAATACATACAAATGAGATATAAATCTTGATGTTAATTGCCTTCAAGTTACTACACCGGTTCTTTGATGATAGAATATTTTAGATTTGATCGTTGAATCATTGAATCGATGTTATAAATGAGAAACAGTGGAATAACCTCTTTGGCTCATAAGATTATAAAATATATGTATTACTATAGTTTTTTGAACAATTATGTCAATGTTACGGCTGTTTTCATATTTTATTTCTGACTTACAGACTGTTCGAAATTTCAAAATAGGAGAGAAAACAAACACAAAAAACAAAGAACTAACTTCTAACATAAATTAAACAATTTTGCTGTTTACTAGAATTGTTGTAAGATTCCCGAGAATACTTCATTAAATTAAATTATTGAATTTAAATTGTTCAAAAACCTTGTCGCAAAGTAAATACATAGTGTCGAAGACGGGAAGAACTTTGCCACGTCATTATATTCTATAACTTATACTCCATTGCATAAAAAAGGCGAATTGCGTGTTTTCTCAGGAGGTTTTTATTCATATGACTTCAAATGTACGTCTTTGATCGAGATATTTATCATTCATGAGACTATGGTTTCGTCTGACGTAGCAGAAAAATTGCAAGTCATCTCATTGCCATTTAAAAATAATTTAATTACTCATAAATACAACGTGGCGGACAACCTTAATTTTTTTTTATATATCCAGGCGTTGGAGACGAAAATCAGGGTCTCATGCCGCCGCTCCTTTGAGTTGAAGAAATCTCCGCCAGATAGCAGCTTATTACGGAGCAAGTCGCAGGTTGTACATTTGCCGCTAGATGGCAGAAGCTGTCAGAGGGTCTTCTTTCCTAGTCCTATAGAAACAGCGCCACACGAAACCGCTGAGTTGTAGAGATGTGCTTGACCCGACTTACCCACTACTCCCGTCATATTATGTATATCAGATAATTATGTATTATTTATAGACGCAAGCATCTACGTCTTTCTTTATCTCTTGATGTCATTTGCGAAGACGAGTGAACGAAATCTTAATACAACGCAGAATATGCGCGGATTAACAGACAATGTGAAAATAACCAATTGCACCGTTAATTTAAAAATAATTACTCAAAAGGAATAAGCATGAAGGTCACCAAAACCAAATTATTCTGATAAATGATTCAACGGGAAAGATGTAATGACCTGGGAGTCACCACCAATATACCGTATATACCAAAAAAATTGACGCCCCCCCCCCTCGAGATGATACCCATAGGAATAAGAACTTCATTCAAACCTTCATCGTTTCTTATAGTTATGGAAGTGGTCACATTATCTATTGCACTCTATATAAGAACTGTTGTATCCCCTTAAAAGTGATTTTCTTTGAAGGAAAGTTCTTCGGTCAGCCACATCAGTGCTTCGGAATTCAAAGCATTTGTGTCGGGACTTCTCTCCGATAAGGATATCCCCCGCTCCTCACCCCCTCACCACGTTGAAAGCACCTGTTTGCGACACAAGGTAACATATACAGTGATAAAATGATGTATTAAAATGCGCACCTTATTTAAAATAAATCAGCAACAGTATCTCATTTTGTTCATTTATATTTTGTAATAAAATCAATTCAGATGTTATAATTAAGTGATTTAAATGTATTATAGTTTTATAACCAGGGTTGGGCAAAATACTTTAAATTTAGTATTTAAATACTTCGCAAAAATACTTTATAGCTAAGTATTTAAATACATACACAAACTACATTAGGACTTGATGTGCTAAATACACACGTATTTAATATACTTCAAACACTCAACATACTGTAAATATATAATAATTTTGTATTGTATATTTTTATTGCAAAATATATTGTAATTGTCAATTACAAAATTAGAATTGACAGTCATACAAATTTCAGATCAGTAATTATTTAAATGTAACTGTATGTGTAAACATTTTCAAACATAAAATGATATCAAAAAATGTCTAACACAAACAAATGGAATTTTCTTTTAAAACGAATAATTTTTTCAAACAAATCCTCAAACAATAAACCACTAGTTGGCTAATAAACCTGCAAGCCTGCAAAAAATAAAACCTGCAAAGGAAAACAGTTATTCAGCTGGCATAGATGAATATAAATGAGTGTTATAACGAATAAACACTTTTTATTGCTGGATAATTGCCCATATTTTTAACAATATAGATTTTTCATTTAAAAATGAAGAGAATCCAAATTCAACAGCTTTCATTTTTGTTTCAATGAGGTGCATTCACTAACGAAATCAAACAAAAAACTCGTTCCTGGTTCTAAACTATCTTCTTCTTGGTCTGTTTTTGAAGTATTTTAAGTATTTCTTTTTTAAATTCACCTAATTTATGAATTTAAATGCATATCTAAAATACATGTCCAAAAAACTCAAAAATACAGTTTTTCAAATACAAAATATGTAAAAAATGGTATTTAAATTACATGTCATATATTTAAATATCAGTATTTAAATACTACCCAGACCTATTTATAATGATATTAACCTTTGATTTAATCATATAAGAACTGATAGTATGGTACGTAAGAGATTCCTCAAAAACAACATTGAATATTTCGACTATTTAGTTTTGTGATGAAGTAGTCATACTACTGTATTTATAGCTGTAGTTGTTTTTCATTTCTCCCTTACGAAAATGTTTCTTCTACTTATCGTTCTTATTGTTCAATCAATTTTCTTTCTCTTCTTTCCCATTTTGTTTTTCGCATTACTTGAGCATGCAATTTTACCTCAAATACTATACAAATATGAAAGTATAAATATTTTAATACTTTAATATAAAATGTACCTTGAAAATAATGCTTTAACCACATGCCATTTATAAAATTTATAGTAAACGGGAAAAGACTCCATAGATATTCCATAAGACATGCATTTTTATTACAAGCACGAAATTGTTTTCAATAGATGACATATTCGCGTTTACTTATGATTTATGAATCACATAACTTTACCGTGTTCTGCACAGCGTCCACAAGAATTATGTCCCATAACTTTAAAAAGCATCTAAATATAATTTTATTTACAAAATAACTTCTTACTATTAATATTTGCTTTCCATTGTTGCCATTTGCCCACTCTCTAACGTTCTCCGATCTTTGTCCGCCCCCACCTTTGGAGAAAACTGCCTAATTGGCTTTTGGTAGCGTCAAACCACACTTGATCTCGAGTAATTAGTCGGAATAGTTTTCTCAGTCATTGTTATCTGAAAGTAAGCGAAAACTTACCCGCGAAGCAAGTTTGTCTTAGCAGAAGATAATTTATTACGTAAAGTAACAAATCCCCAAGCACTGAACAACTAGAATCGTTTCGGAAAGAAAAATAAAAAGGAACCACTTTTTTAATAGAAAAATTTCTTCGTCATATTATATCCCTATATGATATAGTATGAACAATAAAATGACGATTATTCACTCTTTATAACAAACCATCAATACAAAGCCCCGTAAGTGTATTATTGCTGAATGGGTAACGTCCCCTCTAATTTTGCATCACATTGATGCTTACAAATTAGGCGTTCGCGCAACCCGCAAAACACTTTACCCTGCGAAAAAAAATACCATGATGCATAACTCAATAACGCTCATTCCAGGGCCTTGACATCACGTTTTCTTCTCCCTATACGAGATGTCCCTACACTGGCTACTGTAACGGACACGCTATAACATATTTTATGCCGTAGTTTACAAAAAGAGAAATTTCCCGCATTTTATATATGTCTTACTGTTAGAAAAATACATAATGCTGCAGCAGGAAAAGGCGCTTTTTTGGCTGAATATTACGTTTTGTGGTACCAGATATCCAAAAGTGGACAATTTTCTTCCTACAAGTAGTAACTTACTTCCTTTAACTTGTATCAGAATCCCTGTTTTGTGGGTCCTTGATTCCGTCCGTGGGTCCTGGTTTACGGTACAATGACTGAAAGTCTGCTGTCCGTTTGCCCATCTGTCTGTCCATCTGTTTGTTTGTCTGTCTCTCTGTGAACAACGCTAGCGGTTAAATCGTAAACAGGATTTTCACAAAAAAAAATCCCCAATGGATCTGACTAACGTCGGTGCCCCATGAATTTAAAACTTTTTTTTTTTTCATTTCAGGAGGCACATTCCCCAAGCTACAATGACATTTTCAATTTTTTTCTAAAATATTTTTTGAACTATTTTTTTATTGAATAGAACAAAGAACCCAAATTAAAATGGGGCAAGTCCAATTTTCGTTCATTTCTCGCAAAGTTCGAAATTTTAAAAATGTTTGTTTTTTTCTGGCATCTTCCTTTAATGAAGATAAATGTAATAAGGATAAAGTTTTTTCTTATGAATGAAATCTTGACTTCAAAATTCGATATTAAAATGGGGTCATGCATATTTTTTTCAAAAAATGAGTAGTTTTCGCGTAAATTTACGTGAAATAAAGACAATTTTAATCACAAGATTTTCACAGAAGTAGCGCCAATCTTTTCTTTAATATTTCTGTACCCGAAGCACTAAATGCATTAAATAACATGACATAAACGTCATCCGAAAGTATTCTTTTGATTTTTCAGAAATTACACAAATGTATCCTTATATATCTTTCACGCCGTAGATATTTACATTACTGACGTTTTATAAGCATTATTTCATTTGTGAGTACAAGTGCTTCACATGATTTCTCATGTTTCTCAAAAACAATAAAGGTTTCTGAATAATGATCGCAAAATTTCTTATTCTCAGAAACGTTCGCACGATTGTCTCTGAAGAATGGCTGTAACATTTTTCAATGAAAATGTCCATATAGAATCATATTTTACTCGTTACGTCGAACGTGAAAACGTTTCATTTTAAAGATAACAACTCGAAAGACAACGCGTATCACTTGAGAAAAACTTAGATTCAACGGATTTGGCCAAATCATTTATGAATGATTCATGCTGGTATAGTGTGCCGTAATTTGGTACAGTGTGCTGTAGCGCAATGTATGTTGCGGGATGCCATGTGCTTTTGCCTCTCCTTTATAGCACAATCTGACATTTTACTTTTTGTCTACTATCTGCTTCCTGCAGGTCTGGGATGATTCAGGAGTGACTTACAAATATTTTGTCGATTGTTTCTTATAAATGGTACAAAACAGCAGTCTTCCCTTACTTTATTATATACCAGGTGGACACGTGTGAACATTTGGCACTTATTGAACTATCATTGATTAATAATAATAATTTCATGCTGTCCCCAACTTTGACCATTTATGCTATAAAGCCCTCCAAAAATGTAATATGTCTCAAAATGAAACGGGGATATTCGCCAAAGAGGTATAGTTTGTGTACATTATGGGACATGAAAATCTAGTTTTAAGAGCCTCAAAGTACTATAAAGTATATATAGTCCAAAAATTATCTTTTTTAGCGAGTTATAAGATGTAAATAAGCGAGTTAATAGAGGTAAATAAAAAAAACTGATATAACAAAACCCAACAGGGAAATACTCTTGTCGTGAGAGGTCCCCATTTAAGATGTGCAGTTCAATTGTGCGGAGGGGAGGTCGGTTGGATAGTTATTCTGGGCATGTCAACAGCTTAGGTCATTTGTTCCCTAAGTGTAGTACATGTTCTTTTCTCGGGAGATGGCGGTGGTCTTCCCCCAGTAGATCACGGGATTCGGCGCCGACCTACCGTCGGCTAACGGGGTTTCCCCCTAACCAGAACTCTCCCACCAGCTGAGCACCGCCCTAGCCGGAACAAGCTCTAAGCTCCCGACCGGTCTCCCGGAATATGTGGTAGTGTAGTGCATGTTAGTATAAGTGTGTGTGTGTGTGTAAGGAGAGAGGATAGAACAAGGGAGAGGAAGGACAGATCGCGCGCGATCCGTGGCCCGTTTGTTAGGGTACTGCTCCGGTATTCGCTTAGTGTTTATAGGAGAAACCACGGAAAACTATCCACCAGAACAGCCGACCGCTAGAATTCTGCTCCAGACAGCGACTAAATTCGAGTTAGCTGAAAAGCTAGTGTCGAAAATCCTGCCGCCGTCAGGACTCGAACCTAGGATCTGCCGGTCAAAGTCGCTGCAGTGACATCAATTGATACATCGAGCCACCGCTCCCAGCTGCTGAAATAAAACCCAGCACTAAAATACTCTTGCGGTTTAAAGAAGTCCAGTTGAATTACGCGTGCGGGAGGCGATTACCTGACGAGCACGGGCACGCGCGGGCTGGCAGACCGCAGCTCCCCTGGCGGCGGCGGTAGGCACGGGTCGGCAGCGGGCGTCGCGGCGTCGACGGCGTCGGCGGCGTCAGCGGCGGCGTCCGCACTCGTCTCCTCGCGGATACTCGCCAGCGCCCGCGCGCGCCGCCTGGGCATCGCGCCCCTCGCCCGCGGCGCCCGCCGCCCCAGCGCGCCACGCCCACCCGCTGCCCAACCACGTTAACATGTACACTTTAGGCTTCCAATCGTGTCAAAATGAACGAATAGATCTTTCTTATTATGCCTTTGTATACCTATTAGACCTTCGGTGTTTATGGCTACTAGACCTTATGCGTTGAACCTTCTAATTGTGGACCTCTGCTGGTCTCGTCCTACGCCTGCGCGCCCAGCTTGGGCATCGCCCCACCCCGTGTGAGTCAAGTCCACCCGGAGCCCAACGACGTTAAGATGTACACTTGTGCTTTTCAAACGTTTCAAAACGAACAAATGGAAACTTTGCTATTACACCTTTGTGTATCTATTAGATCTTCGTTGTTTATGCCTATTAGACCTTACGCATTGAACCTTGTAATTGTAGACTTCTCTTAGTATTATACCCTCTGTCGCGTACACCTTATGTCGCACAGATCTTCATAACGGCCTGTTCATTAGACCTAACGAGTATTAGATCTTTTGACCGTGAGCCTAACAACTAGAGAACCCTTCAAGGGGTGCCAACACCGATTATTAGTCAACCGATAGAAAAAGCGATGCGTTCAGGGTTTGCTCAGTGTGCGAAGTAGTTATTTATGTATCTAGGGCGTTAAGAAGATATTTTAGCCCCGAAGGCGACTTTCATCACCACGGGCCAGAATCCCTCGGGGTTGGAAGTCGCTCTCGGGAATGATCGATTGTTTGTTAGTGATTCCGGACTCGTCAACTACCGAGTTCATTTGACCCGTAAGTATAGTGTATGTTTATCTGGATTGATTGACTGATTTTTTCGTGTTTCCGGGCGCGTCAACTGCTTTGATCATTAGTCCCGTTAGTGTAGTGCATGTTTTTGCGGGAGATGGCGGTGATCTTCCCCCGCTGGATTGCGAGATCCGGCACCGACCTACCGTCGGCTAGTGGGGTTTCCCTCTAACCAGGACTCTCCCTCCAGCGGGGCACCGCCCCACCCGGGACAAGCTCTAAGCTCCCGACCGGCCTCCCGGAATATGTGGTAGTGTAGTGTATGTTAGTGTAAGTGTGTGTGTAAGGGGAGAGGATAGGACAAGGAAGAGGAAGGAAAGATCGCGCGCGGTCCGTGGCCCGTATGTTAGGGTACAGCTCCGGCATTCGCCTGGTGTTGATCAGAGAAACCACAGGAAAGTACCGATCAGAGCAGTCGGCCGCTAGAATTCTCCTCCAGATAGCGATTGAATTCGACCTAGCCGAAAAGCTAGTGTCGAAAATACTGCCGCTGTTGGAACTTGAACCTAGGACCTCCCGGTCGGAGACACGACAGTGATCGCCCTCGCGGCAAAAACATCTAGTAACGCCCGTGGTTGCTGAATGAAACGAGAATTCGAAACATTTTTTAGCTGTTCTTGCCTATAAAGAAAAAAGATGCATGGTAATCGTCATTTGCCAATATGACATCAGGTAAAAAAATCTGAATGTGTATCTAATTACTATTGCATACTCGTTATTGGACTGATTTGTTCGTCCAAAAATGAAAGAAAGTTTGGAAGTTACTGTGGAAATTGTCAAAGAAGCTAACGAAGCTACGTGCAGTGTTTGCAAGCGTTAAAAGAGTTAAATATCGATCCTTTTAGGTTATTTGCTTCTATAACCAAATGTCATTTATAATGTTCCATAACTTCAAAAAATATTTTGATGATGTTATCTGATGTGCCTTGCACATCTTATTACTACCCAAGAAACACATACATCTCTAAAAAGAGGGCGATATGTAAGAGTGAAATATAAGTGACCGATGGCAATTATAAATGAAAGTGAACATTTCAATTGCAATTTTGATATGAATTAAGCAAAACATGGTTTATATCGACTTATTTTACTTATTTGATCGTTATGCCATTTACGTATTTATTTGCATCTTAACTATAAAAAATATAATTCGAACTATAAAAACGTATGTGTTGTGTTAGTATTAGAGCGGGCCCTAAAGGATTCAAAGGACTCTCGAGCATAAAGAATCAGAAAGGCCCGCAAGTGTATTAACAATATTGTTACGTGTTTTGTTTCAGGTCTGTAAACACACAGCAATGAACTAGTAAACCATAAAGTTCAATTGTTAGCACTAGTGCTAAAAGTGAGTCAGATGAATTCAGATGAATCTGTGAATACAAGAAAAATTACTTTCATCTGACCGCATCAGGCACTACTGACCTTACGAAGCTCTCTCATAGTGTGTAACACGTGTTAAAGTGATTTTATTTTGCTCGTAGGATTGCCTCATTCGGCCTAACGGCCTCGTGTCGCAAACATTTCCTACTCGCAAAATAAAATGTCATATTTACCCCTCGAATCACAAGTAATAATTTTTCGAGGCCGGCTAGGAAGAAACGCATACTTACATCAGGATATGGAAATTCAAGTTTTTGCACTACCAGTTGCCTGGAAACGTACCGAAAGTCCTTGCCATACTAATTCTGAAGGTACTTTCCACACTAGTACTGATGGTACTACATTGAGAAAACCAAATACATGTAAACCCCAACGGAAAAATACATAGTATGTTCTCGTGATCGCAAATTTAATACGCACGGAATTAGTGGTGCTAAAACAGCACATAATTTCTCACACGTATTTTCATACAAAATTACGCGAAAAAATGCCATTTAGGTCATGCTCAAATTTTCGAAAAATTGTGCATGACCTTATTTCAAAATCTATCTTTAAGGAGCAGAATTCATTAAGGGAAAAACTTTCCATCTTTAAGATTTTAGTTGTAGGAAACAATTTTGAACTTTTGCAATTATCTAAAAATTAGAGTTTTTAACGAACGTGAGTCCTGCACCATTTTCTGAAACGTCCTTCACATAATTCAACAATAAAATTTAATCAAAAACGATGAAACAGTTTTTTGAAAATTTGTAAACTGCTCCTGAGGTTTCATGTAAAATAACCCCGAAAATTGCAATTTCGATTTCAAATTCAAGGGGCTGCAACGTCAGCTGGATAGATGGAGGAATATTAATTCTGAAAAAATCGTCTGAACGGTTTAGCCGATCTGTTGTTCACAGACGGATGGACGGACGGACAGACAGACAGACAGACAGACAGACAGACAGACGGACAGACGGACAGACGGACAGACGGACAGACGGACAGACGGACAGACGGACAGACGGACAGACGGACAGACGGACAGACGGACAGACGGACTGACGGACTGACGGACTGACGGACTGACGGACTGACGGACTGACGGACTGACGGACTGACGACGACGGACTGACAGACGACGACTGACGGACTGAGACTGCAGACTGACGGGACGACAGACGGCAGACGACAGACAGACAACAGACTGCAGACGACAGACTGACAGACTGACGGACTGACAGACAGACGGCAGACACGACGGACAGACGGACACGACTGACAGACTGACGACTGACGAGACTGACGACTGGCAGACTGACAGACTGACAGACGACAGACGAGACTGACGACGACTGACGGACTGACGGACGTGGCTATACCATGTGTTAGAGGTTATTTTCTAACCTAGCAATCTAACCTTTCTAATCTAGCAACTGGATAAGAGTATTTCTGCTAAAAATTCGCTGTCTTCGCAAAGCGTTACCTAACTTTCTCTCTACTCCACAGGGAGAGAGTAAAAATTGTCATAAAATTAAGGTACGTATCGAATAAAATATTGTACAGCATACGGCAAAAGTGACTGTCCCTCACACGCCCGGATTCCTAGACTCTACCTATTGGCTTCGTCCAAGAATCTCCTTCTCCTGATGGAGTCATTCACTCTCTAACCACGTAATGTAAATTACTATGACTAAATTACACCCCCCGACACCAACTAACTTCCCCGCACTAACTCCGACCGCACTTGTTTGCTCGTCCCAAGACAGCTATTGAGTTGCAGTTTTATATTTAAAGTGAAACAATCTAGATCACGTCAGTGATTTTTAAAATCTAACGTTCGAAACAAGAAAATCTAATTCTAATATTGGGAATATAAAATACGGCGTAACAAAGATTTAAATTTGAAACCAAAAGAGCCACGTTATATTGCAGTAAAGCTGTCGACGTAAGCGATGACAAACATGAGAGAAAACAAACGCCAAAATGGACGAAGACCTCAGTGCAAGACTTGAACTTTGCTTTTGCATTGATGGCCTTCAGATTTTCCCTTGCTTAACGTTTACCGAAGCATTTAATATGCCGCTGAAGTTTTTGTCACAGCTTTTATATGTGGTTATAAAGTTTGGAGGTGATGGCATGGTTCATTTCAGAAGAGATTCTCGTATCTTTTATAACTGTTTTTATAGAAATAGATAATAGAATTTCTGAATAAAACTAATTGCATTGTGATGTCATTGCTATTTGTTTCATTACTTTGTATATTAATAAAAAAGATTTCATCAGTTACAATGCTCTCCAGCTTTAACGATATTCGTTTTAGACTACGCTTTGGAAACTCTAACGCGGGTGAATTTTTAAAATATTTTTTAAAATAGAACTTTTGTTTATAAAAATGTCGTAGGTGTTCTTTGCGTTAAAAATGGATGTGCTGTTGTAGCACCATTAATTTTAGGCTTGCTTCGGGTTGATGTAAGGCAAACTATTGCACCAAGATAGGAGAATGTCGGTCGTGTAAAATTGAACTCTTCAGGGAGGCATTGGAATTTCGTGGAGGATGATAAAGATATTCCAATAACAGTACAGCAGAGTTCTCAAGAGGCATCATTGTTGCACTATTCGTTCAAGGTTTGCGCTTTTTCTTTCACCCCAGGAATGTACTACCTCACCGCCAATAATTATTCATTGTTCAAAGAAATATATGTCATTCATTCATCGATCATTCATTTAAAGCAACATTTCATATATCACAGGAGACATTTGCTCTTCTGCAACAACACGACGTCTGCAAATTAGAGATCATCTAATTTATCATGACACTCCCTTCCCAAACCCCTACCTACTCCCCGTATCTCACGATCCCAGTAAGTTTCTGAGGTTACGTATGTGTGCACGCGGAAAGAATCAGTTTCAAAATAGCTGTCCCCCCCCCCTTCAATAATGTAATTTCAAATTACGCGAGAATATATAGATAAGTCGTCTTTTGTATCCTTGTAACAAATGTTCTAGAAACCGTTAGAAATAATTTAGCATGTGATTACATTTTGGTTTACATTTTGAATACGTTTTGTACAAAAGTAATTAACTAGTATTTCAGTGCCATTTGTTTTGTTGCATACCGTACATGAGAAATATTCCTCGAGAAGTGCACGCTCTTCAACTATATTTTGTTCTGACATGTGGTTGCCATTTTATCAATGACTTAAATCTTTAGATCGCTATGTCACTGCAGCGCCTCTGACCGGGAGGTCCTAGGTGCGAGTCCTGACGGCGGCAGGATTTTCGACACTCGTTTTTCAGCTAGGTCGAATTCAGTCGCTGTCTGGAGGAGAATTCTAGCGGCCGGATGCTCTGATCGGCAGTTTTCCGTGGTTTCTCCGATCAACACCAGACGACTGCCGGAGCAGTACCCTACCAAACGGGCCACGCACCGCGCGCGATCTGTCCTTCCTCTTCCTTGTCCTATCGTCTCCCCTTACACACACACACACTTACAATAACATGCACTACACACCCACATATTCCGGGAGACCGGTCGGGAGCTTAGAGCTTGTCCCGGCTGGGGCGGTGTCCCGCTGGTGGGAGAGTCCTGGTTAGGGGTAAACCCCGCTAGCCGACGGTAGGTTGGGGCCGGATCCCGCCATCCAGCAGGGGATGATCACCGCCATCTCCCGAGAAAGAAAACATGCACTACACTAACGGGACTAATGACCGAAGCAGTTGACGCGCCCGGAAACACAAAAAAATCAAATCAAATCAACACGTTTTGTACAAAAGTAACTAGCATTTCAGTGCCATTTGTTTTGTTGCATACTGTTCATGAGAAATATTCCTCGAGAAATACACGCTCTTCAATTGTATTATTTTTTTCTGTCATGTGGTTGCCATTTTATCAATGACTTAAATCTTTAGATCGTTACAGAGCGTTCACTCAACAGTTATAATGAATGAATGGTATGACAGCATGACGACAAATTAATGCCAAGCTGCGAAATTCCATGTGTCCGGATGTCAAACAGTTATTACTGAACAAGACGAATACATAAACCTGCAGACACGCCTGAATTAATTATAGCTTATCACGGAAAGGCATTCTACAAATTCCTTTTCTCTTAAATATTCGAAATCGATTTTTAAGAGAATAAATCTACTCCCCGACATTTCAATTTTAACGTGAGTTCTAATAATAATTATTCCGGAGAAACAAATTATTTTAGATAATGTGTTAATATCAATTGGATGTTCATGAAATCAATTAATTTTGAGTTGTCTTAATACGTTTTTAATGGAAAATAATTAATTCGAATCAATTAAATAATAATTTTCCATTAGGCACTGTCATCTAATGTAATAATCTAATTTATATAAAATGTTTATTCATCCTTGTTCAACTGCATCAAGATGCTTTAAATAAATGCCTTAATAAAACAAAAGCAATGTGGAATATAATAAAAAATACTACCAAATCAACTAGAAAACCCGTAGAGAATGTTGTTTTAAAATATAACGATATAAATGTGAACGATCCGGCAACAGTGACTAATCTCTTTAACCAATACTTTTCGAGAATTGCTGCCGATCTCACTAAGGGTCTTCAGGCACAAAATTCAAAAACAGACAGTTCACCCAAAATTTTAGACACAATGTTCGTTTCCGAAAACTTCTTCCTATGAAATTCTCAAAATAATCGGTAAACTAAAAAAAAACTGTCCTTGAACTAAATTGAATGCCTCATAACACAAGTATAATATGAAATAAGAAATAATCAATCCACAACAATACAAGTTTTAACATTTAATAAAGCATTAGTTCCCAAAGTCAACTTTCGGGAACACTTTTCCCGTCTCTAGTGAGTCAATATCAATGCAACAAGGAAATATAACAAATAACATTAAAGCTTGGAAAGCATGAAAACATTCTTTTTAAAATCTTAAAACCAGATTTTCATGTTCCATGTGGATACAGGTTTTGTATTTTCTAATGTCTAATCAACAAATTCAGTATTTTAGTCTTTTATTTCAAGCTTGGCATTTAAGAGAAAGATACTCTCCACTACATTAGCATTTGCGTACGCGAGAGCATATTATTAAAAGTATAGTATTTGACTTTTGGAGGATTTTGTTGGCGGTTGAGATTACGAGACCAGTTTCCGTTGCGGTTCCCATCCATATGGGAGAGGGAGAAACCAAATGATCCCCTGTTGGTGCGCCACAGACATTAATTCAAAATAATGTGGTAAAATAACACAAAAAACATTTATTGTGTTAAAACATATACTACGCAAAATACTTCATTTAAAACTTTAAATTGTAATTGAAGGGTTGGATGAATGAAGGGCGTGACTCAAATTATGGCGTTCATCCCTAAAGCGTTTCAAAACGTTCTTTGGGTGACTCTCTACCATCCCTCCAAATATTACTGTGCTAACCCCAATAGATAGCGTTTGAGAGGCTTTTCAAATACTGATTTGCGCCATTTTTGGTAACATCGTTACCTCTACGAGCTTGCATCATTTCGTTTCCCGGTGTTTAGTACATCAACCAGATGGCTGTGAATATAGAAGTGAATTTGTCCGATATATCGGATTTTGTCATCGGATGATAGTGAGTTGAAGCATCCAGATGATAGTGATACATCGTCAGATGCTTATTTCGAGAAAACCCGCCGAAATAGCTGTAAAAACTACATCACGAGTTCAAGAAAATTCATAAGTACAAAATTAGAATGATTTGTCACTCTACGATTAATAGACGAATGTTTATGTTAAACTATATTTAACACCGCAATGGTGACAACAATTATTACACAAAATTGAAGTTGTGGCAATGAACTTGAAAGTGAAATCTATCCCAAATAACCTCTACGAGCTGTATTTCTGAAATTAATAAATACACGCAGACTTTCAGAAAAGGAAACATTTATTTATTTATTTCAAAATTAGCTTGTTCTATGGAATAAGGGTGCCATTCAACATTTTCAAATTAATGAAAATTCACATATTCGAGCATTTAATTCATTTTGTGAGCTTAATCAGTTACTAGTAAGATATTTCGTGTAATACGTAAGTTTTTTTTATGCAAGAAACACAGTTTGTACATAGTTTTTCTTGATTATCTCAAAACCGTGGTTTTTTAATTACGCTCTTTTTGCATTCAACCCCTCAATATAAGAATTGAATACTCTAGGTTTAAAAAACACAGAATTTCAGTATCCTTGGCTTGCTAAAATGTGCGAAATTTTCCAAAGGGTTCATTTAACTAGTTTGAATGAAAATGACACAATATAGAGGTCCTCGTATAATTTTGAGAATACTATTCTGACCTATTATTTACCCTTCAAAAGAAGTATTTCTAAACAAAAAACAAAACTTACAGCTTCGCAAAACGTATATTTCATTGTCAAAAAATCGGAAAGCTGTAACAAAAACGAAAACGCATGAAAAATCAATACCTCAAAAAAACAAAATCATGTAAGGGTGCAAAAATAGAGGAATAAAATGACTCAAACGAGAAAGGCTTCAATGTGAGTCCATGAAAATAAATTTCTAGAGTCAGGGGGGGGGTCATGTAACACATCTGTACAAATTAACCACATGTGTGACGTTTCAGTCGAAATATGACACGTGATCACAATCCGGACCAATCCAATCACTGAAGACCACTTTAGGAATCGCTTCGGAACTGTTAAACTATAATTTCGGATCTGCTAAACTATTACAGGCCCAAAGACGCGTACCAGAAGCGGTAGTTCATTACATCAACTGTTGTCACTGCAGCACCTCTGACCGGGAGATCCTAGGTTCGAGTCCTGACGGCGGCAGGATTTTCGACACTAGCTTTTCAGCTAGGTCGAATTCAGTCGCTGTCTGGAGGAGAATTCTAGCGGATGGCTGCTCTGATCGGTAGTTTTCCGTGGTTTCTCCGATTAACACCAGGTGAATGCCGGGGCAGTACCCTAACAAACGGCCACGGAACGCGCGCGATCTGTCCTTCCTATTCCTTGTCTTATCCTCCCCTTACACACACACTTACATTAACATGCACTACACTATTACATATTCCGGGAGACCGGTCGGAGTTTACAGCTTGTCCCGACTGGGTCGGTGCCCCGTTGGTGGGAGAGTCCTGGTTAGGGAGAAACCCCGCTAGCCGACGGTGGGTCGGCGCCGGATCTCGCCATCCAGCGGGAGAAGATCACCGCCATCTCCCGAGAAAAATCGTGCACTACACTAACGTGACTAATGACCAAAGCAGTTGACGCGCCCGAAAACACGAAAAAATCAATCAATCAAACCCAAGGACACCTTTTGTAAATAGTTTTAACATGCCGTCACTCGCGCGGTCATTCGTAACAAGAGTACTCGGGCGATGAACTCCATCCATCACACCCATTATGAAGTTTTATTTCTTTATTAATATTATTAATACGATTTTCTTATTTATCTGTGCTTATATTATAATTTAATACACTATGTAAAGAAACAGTAAATAATTACAATCCCTATTTGAAGCATTTATTATATTTCGATCACTCGCACGGCTAATCGTAGCACGAGCACTCGCGCGTTGGACTACGTCCAGCGCCTCCATTATTTAATTTTCTACATCTTCCAATATTTACGTTTTTGCAGAGAAACGAAGAGACACGCATTAACACAACATTTGAAATATTGAACTCTCTCATATTACAGAAAAAATATTTTGATCAAAGATTCAAGAACACCGTTTCATACGCTAATACTTGCGTGTTGGATTTTATCAGACACAGAGATTTTATTTCAGAGTACGGCGACACAGTGCATTACAAAGATGAGAATTTTCTCGACACTCTTATCAGATACCGTTAGGGCAATAGAAGCATTGTTTTTATAAGTGGGTGGCTAATATTCCTTTTTTAATTAGAAAATAAACTTCTGTTTGACCCTATCCGACAGCGCGAGTGACGGAGTGTTAAGTAGATACAGTTAGTGTTTTTAAGTTACAGCCCTCACAAAACTACACAAGCCAAATCGGATGTAGTAATATGTATTTCCCCAGCCAATGAATAAATTTCCGCCTTTCCAGAGGAACACGAGAGAGGAAAATGAAGAAGGAGAAAAAAAGAAGAAAACGGAGAAGAAAAAGAAGACAAAAAAGATGAAACAAAAGAAGAAGAAACAAAAGAAGAAGAAACAAAAGAAGAAGAAGAAACAAAAGAAGAAGAATAAACAAAAAAAGAAGAAACAAAAGAAGAAACAAGAGAAGAAGAAATAAAAGAAGAAGAAGAAAACCAATAACAACAACAACTTCGGAACTGCTCACTTTTCGAGTCACCCGATCGACGCGCGTCCACGTGGGCGGCGGCGGCGGCGGCGGCGGCGGCGGAGGCGGCGGCGGCACTGACGGAGGCGGCAGATGCAGGCGGCCGTGGTGGCGGGCGCGGACTGCGCCGTCGCTGCCCACGCAAGCCCTTCTACGCAACGCCCCACCCGCTCCCACCGGCGGCAAAGCCAATCGATTCGGTTCGGGAAGAGGTCCTCGATAGGCCGAGGTGACTGACCACGAGTGCTCCTCCCAGAAAAACTAACTTCCGGTAAGGAGGAGCAGCGCGGAGGAAGGGAACAGAAAGGAACGTCAGTTAGACGTTGAAGCGCCCTTAACCTCAATCAATCAAACGTCAGTTAGTGACGCTTTTGCACGGAGGACGCAACCATTCTAGATGATTGGTTGGTTCGTTAGTGATTCCGGATGCAACAACACCTTTGGTCATTAGTCCCGTTATGTGTAGTGCATGTTTTATCCTCGGGGGATGGCGGTGATCTTCCCTCGCTGGATAGCGAGATCCAGCGCCGACCTACCATCGGCTAACGGGGTTTTCCCCAACTAGTTATCTCCGACCAGCGGGGCACCGCCCCAGCCGGGACAAGCGCTAAGCTCCCGACCGCTTTCCTGGAATATGTGGTAGTGTAGTGCATGTTAGTGTAAGAATAAGGGCAGAGGATAGGACAAGCAAGAGGAAGGACAGATCGCGCGCGGTCTGTGGCCCGTGTGTTAGCCCCGACATGCCACTGGTGTTGATCGGAGAAACCACGGAAAACTACCGATCCGAGCAGCCGGCCGCTAGAATTCTCCTCCAGACAGCGACTGAATTCGACCTAGCTGAAAAGCTAGTGTCGAAAATCCTGCCGCCGTCAGGACTCGAACCTAGGACCTCCCGGTCATAGGCGCTGCAGTGGCATCAGTTGATGCACTGAGCTACCGCTTCCGATACCGTTCCAGAAAAAGATGGAAACCGTCTAAGTTAAAACGAGGCATTGCCGTAGGTAAATCATCGTAATGTATACTTTAAAAAATTGTATAAGGATCTAACTTACATCAGGATTATTCTCCTATTATTTTGTTTTATACATTTTTATTTCCAATCTGTTTTAACCTTACAATAGGCAAATCTTTTGGCAACGTTTTACAATGGTATGTGAAGGAACTGGGCATTCACAATCCTTCATGGATTCATTTTCTGTAGAAAACAAATTTAAATTATAACACTATTAATATAACATCAGAAGACGAATATGAATATTCATGGGTATAATCATATATTTTGCATTTAATGATCGAACATATTTAAGAGATACAGACGATAAAATCTGCACAATGTTTCTCTCCTTGGCTATTGTATAGTACGTTGAATGCTACGTAATTTGAGTGATTTTCTGGGCGTTTGTAATACTTTTGGCAACTGAATTGGACGTCTTGGGATATTGTGAGAATAGTGAAGTCATTGTGCAATGTTTTATTTGAAACAAACCACTTCGGGATGCATCTACGTCCAATAAGCGTACCCATCTCACATTAATGTTTTTTAGCGCATACACCCGTGTGGCGATGCCGTCTTCACTTAAGCCCTTGGATTATTTCCTGAAAATACGAGTGGTTTATAAGCGTGAGTGTCTTGTTTGTGTACGTGTAAGTACTTGCAAAATAATGGGAATGTCGGGGAAGGAAGAATCCAACAATGCCTCAAGAAGAAACGGTAGTTAAAAGACTCACAGACGAAATATTCCACAAAGCTCGTTTTATACTGAGTTGCCATGACTAAAAATATCATGTTTAATGCCTCTCTAAAAGCCCATCCCCCAAAAAGCAGTGTGTTTAAAAAGAAAAGACATTTCCAAGATAGAATTGTGGGAAAGACGGAGTTTGATTTTCCCTATAGGTTTGCTAACATCAATTCACTGAATCATTTATGATTATGCATTGCCTTCTTTGTATTGTTTATTTCCTTTTGTTGTAAAGAAAATACGTGGTCGTTGTGACATCCAGAGAACATATCATCTCCTTTTACACCTGCTCACATCGCGATGAGACAATGATTATTTCATCAAGTGAATATTAAAAGCGGCAATTACATATTCCAATACCCCGCACGAAAAATGTTTTTTCAACACGCACCAAACATTTACGTCACAAAAGAAATGGTCAACGTCCCCACTAAATAATTTTCACTTTACCTTTCGGAGATCGATCGATCCAGCATACCAATCTTTTATTTTTCTTTTCTCAGTTCATTTTCAATGTTTTATTTGATGGGATTCCCTACCCCCTTTCATTTAACTGAAACTAACGAGCATTGTGACTTAATGATGACAAAAAGTGTTTACAATGATCACATTTTTCCTAACAAGTAATGATCATGATGGTCTCACGAACATTTGTTGATCCTCTTTCCCTTTCAATGTTTTTAAACACTATTCGAAGTGCGTGTTTTGCGATTTTAAAGCATCGCTTTTCTATAAGCGCGTATATATATATATATATATATATATATATATATATATATATATATATATATATATATATATGTGAGGTTTTACCTGTCGTACAAATGTTAGCATATCTCAAAAGAACAAACCGGGAGTGGTAGCTCAGTGCACCAACTGATGTCACTGCAGCGCCTCTGACCAGGAGGTCCGAGGTTAGAATCCTGACGGCACCAGGATTTTCGACACTAACTTTTCAGCTAGGTCGAATTCAGTCGCTGTCTGGAGGAGCATTCTAGCGGCCGGCTGCTCTGATCGGTAGTTTTCCGTGGTTTCTCCGATCTACACCAGGCGAATGCCAGAGCGGTACCCTCACAAACGGATCACGGACCGCGCGCGATCTGTCCTTCCTCTTCCTTGTCCTATCCTCTCCCCTTACACACACACACACACACACACACACACACACAAACACTTACACTAACATGCACTACACTACCACATATTCCGAGAGACCAGTCGGGAGCTTAGAGCTTGTCCCGGCTGGGGCGGTGCCCCGCTGGTGGGAGAGTCCTGGTTAGGGGGAAACCCCACTAGCCGACGGTAAATCGGCGCCGGATCTCGCCATCCAGCGGGGGTAGATCATCGTCATCTCCCGGGGAAAACATGTACTACACTAACGGGACTAACGACCAAAGCAGTTGACGCGCCCGGAAACACGAAAAAATCAATCAACCAATCAATCAATCAATCAAAAGAAAAAGAAACTGACAATACTGACACGCTTTTCTTCAACTTCGGGCTGGACTTCTTTGCTGAACTTTTCGTTTCTTAAGGATTAGTACATAATAGGTTAAATGATACAAAAATTCTGAGTTTAACATACGATTAGGTTTACGGTTAAATTTAAACAGAAAGATATTAGAAAGTAACCTTCAATTGTACTGTGAAAACACTACTTTATTATTAGTTACATCTTCCTTTGAGAACTAAAAAATATGACACATACGTAAGACAATAATAACTACGTCCAATGGTGTAATTTACTTGTGAGATAAATAATACGGCATCAACTTCTCACTCATTAAAAAAGTAAATAATTTATTCCCGACATCTTTCAATTTATGGGAATTAAAATTATCCACAAAATAATTTCCGTGTATTAGAAATACTACGTTCTGTAGTTTGACTGTAGTTACTTTGAGTTTTTGTAACATTGGGTACGTAGAAGCACTACGTACCGTAGTTACGTTGTGTTTCGTTCACTGACTGATCAACTTCCTTGAACTTTACAATACCTCAATCTAATAAATTCCGTCGTGAACAACGAAATGCCAAATGAATCGTTGTCTCTTAAATGTAACTCAACTCTACAACCACTTATTTTCTTTATTTCCTTCCATTTCCTTACAAGCAAAAGCGATGATGTCATTAACGGAATCTGCAGTGAAATGTTCAGATGATATGTGCAATGAGTGAAATCTCTTTTTAGAATTCGTTTTTGAATAAAATATACAAAAGTTTTATGACAGAGAATATTCATAGGGAACTTCCAAGTGAGAATACAGACAAACTTTATAAACTTACTTTGGTTGAAGCGGTATACTTCAAAACGTGAGATCGAAGTTCAAGTAAAAGAGGGTTTCCTGCATGGTCATGAAAGTAGACAATAAAATATTGAGGATCAACGATTTTCCTCTTGCCAGGCGATAGTTTAGTTTGATCCACAAATTGATTTTGTTACTCCGAGAATTATTACTACATCCAGGATCGATGTCAAGTTGCAAAACTGTTCCAAAGTCCTCCATGTGTATCTATATAAAATTTAATACGTAACAGTTAAGTAGAGATTGATGAGAATTTTTTTTACAAGAACATTTCAAAATTGCAATTTTTATCAGTTCAATAAAATAACGTGTATAAAAAAACTCTTAATAGAAAAGGGAGGAACGAAAAACCTAATAGATTTAACAACATAAAGAAAAGCATCTTTCACTTTTCAAAATAAACTTCTTGTAAGATAGATGACAAACTGAAGTCGAAAAACATTTTTTTTTTTCATTATGACGTTTCACATACATTGGTAATAGAATCTCGTCAGATCTAGGCCTCTAAAAACCTTTGTTGGTCTTAGTTATAAAAGTTAACATTTACAAACGATAAATAGTCGAAAAAATTTAATTTTAGAAACGAGTTTACTAAAACAATAATATACTCGACTAACAAGTAATATATTACTAATAATTAGAATACTTTATTTATTTTTTTGTAATTAAATAAATATTTCGTTTTTTTACAACTGTTTAAGCTTCTACAGAATACAAGAAGATATTTCTGATACTTTTGCTTGAGGAATTTTTGGGAAGCTGTAGGAATAGGCGTGAACGGAGATCATGTTCGTTAATGTACTCTAGTCATTGTGTTTTTTACGTTAAAACTTGGAGAGGGCAGAATGCTGGAGAGCATTTTCAATGAATTTCGTATTTTCTCCCTCTCTTCTTTATGCGGTAATAAGAAAGGTAAATTCACTCTCAAAAGTCACAAAACTTTTTACGTTCTGTTGTCTCCTCTGTGTAAATGACAATGCCTAATTTGAACTCGGATGGCAAATATTAACACTTCTGACATAACATATTTAATGTTTTCTAATGTGGATAGATGTTTTTTTTATAGTTCAAGGTAGTATTAAGATACAAGTGCTAATATTTTACAATTGAGAAGCTTCGATCGTTTATATGGTGTGGAAATAAGGTTTAAGCGTTATTGGCTTGAACTATTGTTCATTTTTATGTATTCTGAACATAAAAATTTGAATGCGCTTTTCAAACACGTGGCGTTATTGTCGTGGAGATTATGACGTGTGTGAAACTTAACGAAATTCTTCCCTCATAAATATCCAATTCAAGTACGAGGATTGGAGCATAAGTCATGCCAAATTTTTTTTTGTAAAAATACGTGCACGGGTGGAAAATGTGAAGTATACAAAAATTCAATATTCAAAGATTTTAAAAAATTATTAACTAATGGTATTTGTAAACTTTATTAATTTAGTAAGTTGGATTATTATATCAGTTATTATTTGATTATTATTGATATTTTTATTGGAATTATTATTGTGTTAATTACTATTAAATGCGTTCCTGTTCTAAATATATAATTATATTCAAAGTAGTATTGTATTGAAGTGTGGTGACGTGTTGTGCAGTGTAGTGCAGTATAGAAGTAGAAAAAGAAGTGAATTTCAAATGTTGTGAAGTGAAGTGAAGTGTAATTAAAAGTCGTGTAATCTTGTATTTAATAGTTTATAATAATAATAATAATAATTATTATTATTATTATTATTATTATTATCATTATGTCTTTAAATAATTTAAAGTTGCGTTGTTAAGTAATTAAAAGTTAATAATAGTAATATGTAAATTGTAGAGTTCTGTCACCAGGTTGTATATACCTATCTGCAGAATAATAAATATCTATCTATAATAAATACAAAAGAAAGGACAAGTTTTAAAATAAGGGAATGGACCTTGAACGACACACCAAAATTGTCGTTCTCTTATTTATTCAGATGTTTGAAATTAGAGTACCCCTTTCATGTTCCTAAGCATTTTAGCACATACGAGTTCACAGCATTCCAAAATCATTGCATACCCGCTCTAAAGACCCGATTCGGCAAGGGCTCGATTACCGAACATGCCACATCGATCTGCACACTCACAGGTCCTCACGAGGGTTGCTGATCACTGGTCGCTACGCCACCTCGCAGAAACTCTCCTGTTCACCTCGCGGCTATCCGCTTGATTGATTGATTGATTGATTGGTTGATTGATAGCGATTCCGGGCGCGTCAATTACTGCGGTCAATAGTCCCGTAAATGTAGTGCGTGTTTTTTGCTCTGGAGGTGGCGGGGGTCTTTCATGGCGAGATCCGGCGGCGACCTACCGTCGGCTAACGGGGTTTTCCCCAACCAAGTTTCTCCCACCGGCGGGGCACGCCCCAGCCGGGACAAGATCTAAGTGCTTTTCAGCTAGGTCGAATTCAGTCGCTGTCTGGAGGAGAATTGTAGAGGCCGGCTGCTATGATCGGTAGTTTCTCCGATCAACACCAGGCGAATGCCGGGGCAGTACCCTAACAAACGGGCCACGGACCGCACGATCTTTCCTCCCTCTTGCTTGTCCTATGCTCTCCCCTTACACACACACACTTACACTAACATACACTTCACTACCACATATTCCGGAAGGTCGGGAGGGAGCTTAGAGCTTGTCTCGGCTGGGGCGGTGCCCCGCTGGTGGGAGAGTCCTGGTTAGTGGGAAACCCCACTAGCCGACGGTAGGTCGGCGCCGGATCTCGCCATCCAGCGGAGGAAGATTACCGCCACCTCCCGAGCAAAAACGCACTACACTTACGGGACTAATGTCCAAAGCACGTTGACACGCCCAGAAACACGAAAAAATCAAGCAATCAATCAACAAGCTCTAAGTCCCCGACCGGTCTCCAGACATGTGTGGTTTGATTTTATTTTATTTTTTAGTGTTACCGGGCACGTCAACTGTTTTGGTCATTAGTCCCGTTAGTGTAGGGCATGTTTTTTCTCGGGATATGCGCGGTGATCTTTCCCCGCTGGATGGCGAGATCCGGCGCCGACCTACCGTCGGCTAGTGGGGTTTCCCACTAACCAGGACTCTCCCTCCAGCGGGGCACCGCCTCAGCCGGGACAAGCTCTAAACTCCCGACCGGTCTCCCGGAATATGTGGTAGTGTAGTGCATCTAGTGTAAGTGTGTGTGTGTGTGTGTGTGTAAGGGGTGAGGATAGGACAAGGAAGAGGAAGGAAAGATCGCGCGCGGTCCGTGGCCAGTTTTTTAGGGTACTGCTCCGGCATTCACCTGGGTTTTGAATACTCACAACCGAAAACAAAAGTATAAGAGTGAGTTGTAAAAAAATTTGAACACCGCTTCGTTCAACTCGCACTTATCACTACTTCCGATGCAAGCCCCTTTCGCTTCCCCGTCGCGTCCGACCTAATGCGTCCGACGAAGAGCGAAGCCGCTGGCCCAGCCGTGCGCGACAACTCCGCCCGTGCTGCTAAGTAAATCATGCGGCGACAGGGAGACCGGGGTGCAAGTGGCTCTGCGAGCGGCTCGTGCGGCGGGGTACGGGGCAGGTGGCGCGGCGGGGAACGCCGGGGGCGGGGTGGGGGGGACGGGGGGGGGCGAGGGTAAGTAATGCGAAGTGCGAGGCGCGGAGAACAGGGAACGGGGCGTGAGAGGGGGGGGGGGGGGGCGGGGCGTGGCGTGGGGCAGAGGTAGTGGGTGGGACGGGACAAAAGCGAGGACCACTCATGCGAGGTGCGGTGCGAGGTGAGGCGGGGCGGGGGGGGGGCCGGGGCAGAGGCGGGGGGGGCGGGGAGGCGGAGGTGGGCGGGGGGGGGGCGGGGACCAGGGTTGTGGGTGGGCGGGGCGTGGCGTGGGGTGGGGCCGGGGTGCGGGCGTGGCGCGGGGCGAGGGGCGGGGCTGGGGGGGCGGGTGCGGGGCGGGGGGCGGGGACCGTTGATGCGAGGTGCGAGGTGCGGGGTGCGGGGCGCGGGGCGCGGGGCGCGGGGCGTGGGGCCGAAACCGTTGATGCGAGGAGAGGGGCGCGGGGCGTGGGGCGGGGACCGTTGATGCGAGGTGCGTGGCGCGGAGCGAGGGGCGGGGACCGTTCATGGGAGTGCGGGGCGCGAGAAAGGGGTCGTGGGTGGTGCGGGCCCCCGCACAATGGGAGCGAGGCATGAATGTTTGATTGGCCGACGCAGGGGCCTGTATTCTCATGACCGCCCAGTCCTGTGTGAATGGGCGATGAGCTGCAGCGGGGATGATGGATCGTTACGAGTCCAAATGACGATGAAGGTCTACCGATCGTCTTCTTCCCTATCCTTTTGTCTGCTCGAATACTTTTGTTTATTCGATTCATATTTTACAGATATTAAAAGAAATAGCCACAGTTAAAAATTCATTAACGAAGTATTAATCGTGAAAATAGAAACGACTTATAACTTATGTTTATTATTAACTTGCTATGAAAGTCATCGATTTCTTTAAACGTTAATGAAACTATAATACTTTAATTTTTTTTATTTTCTCTGATACGTTATGGCTTGTTATTGCCATCTATACGGAGTTCGTTATACATTGTGTAACTTATGTGGATCTTAAGGATCGTGGTTACAAGGGAAATGTGAAAACAGTTGGATGATGCTACATATTCTCTTATGGAGGGAGTTATGAAAGGGAATTTTGGGAGAAAAATATAAAATGATAAACCGAGTAATTACCTTTAATTTGTAAATTCAGGACCAATCGCCTCGAACAGTTTGTGGCCGCTCGATTATTAGATTTGGTTGGTTAACCAACCAAATGTGATTCTGGGCACATTCAACACATCCAACCAACCAATTAGTGATTCCGGGCAAGTCAACTAATAAAGGTATTTGTCCCGTAAGTGTAGTGTATATTTTTCATCGGCAGGGGGCGGTGATCTTCCCCCGCTGGATGGCGAGATCCGGCGCCAACCTATCGTCGAGTAGCGTGGTTTTCCTCAACCAGGTATCTCCCACAAGTACCACCCCAGCCGGGACAGTTCTCGACCGGTCTCACGGCATGTGTGGCAGAGTAGTGCATGTGAGTGTAAGTGTGTGTGTAAGCGAGAGGATAGGACAAGGAGGAGGAAGGAAAGATCGCGCGCGGTCCGTGGCCCGTTTGTTAGGGTACTGCTCCTGCATTTGCCTGATGTTGATCAGAGAAATCATGGAAAACTACCAATCAGAGCAGCCGGCCGCTAGAATGCTCCTTCAGACAGCGACTGAATACGACCTAGCTGAAAAGCTAGTGTCGAAAACCCTGTGTCCGTCGAGAGTCGAACCTAGGACTTCCCGGTCAGAGGCACTGAAGTGACATCAGTTGATGCCCTGAGTCACCTCGCCCGGTTAATCGATTATTAGAACCCTTATAACGCTCTTGATGCATAAATAAGTATTATAGGGAGAAACTCCTAAAACTTGATCATTTTTGTATAGACTACATAATATTTTAAAGTTCAATAATTTTCATTTCTATTCGTGAGATTTATGTACTTCAGTTATTCCGTGTCGATAAAAAAAAAATAAATGCACAATCTTTTGAAGATAATTTCTAGGACAATATTTCAAACTGATAGACGAACATACCTCTGACAATACATATTGAATGTACAATAAGGAATTCGTATGTTCACACCAGACCCTTTGGACCAACGTGCTAAAATTGTATTTCTGAAGTTTCTTTTTGTTGGAGCCCGACACCAAACTTTCCTATTTACAGCATCATTTCTGTCCTCTGTCATAGAAGGCTTTATGAAATTTGTTCCTCATTCAGAACTTCCGCTTCAACAAATATTTTCTCATGGCCGCAGAGTCTCCAAATAACAAGTGTATGTGTTTCTCTATAATATAAACATAAAATTTCTTTTTTAACCTGTTCCAAAACAGTTATTGTATACTTTATGTACAAACAACAGCCCTTTGTTCGTGCTTATTTTGGAATCATCTTGTACACTATCGTTTATTTTTCTCCTAAGTATAGGCTACAACAGATAACTTTATTCTAATGAAAGAAGACAGCAATTTGAAGGAATCAATTTATCATACATTAATATTAATAATATTGCTTGTGAGGTACATACCTTCTAATAATTAAAGAAAAAGTGTTTTCAGGTATCAAAATATGTTTAATCTGAAGATCCTTTCGAATGCTTAGTGATCATCGTCAGAGCTAATCTAATAATTACAGAAATTATATGATAATAGAACCGAATACACGAAATCTAAAATGAAGTATAAATCGAAATTGTACAAATTATTTACAAAATATGATGTATCATTAGCTAGTACCCGGCATGTTGCTGCAGCAGAAAATATAATTAAGGACATATCGTTTAAAATTTAAAAGAGTTATATTTTTCTCTTTTTCCCTCTTCCTTTTTCCACGTCTCTCTTTTTCCACCTCTCTCTTTTCCCCCACTCTCTTTTTCCCTCTCTCTCTCTCTCTCTCTTTCCCTCCCCTCTCTCCGTCTTGCGCCGCCCGCTGCTCCCGTCCTTTCTCGACCTCAACCTACGTCACACGGGAACACTCAGCGACAATGAAGTTCAGGGGTATTGTGAATTGCATTTAAATGATGCGTCATCTTTTGCTGCAGCGCCATCTAGTGGGGTTGCGATAACTGTACTATGCCTACATTCTTCCCGCAAAAAGTTGACAAAGTTTTATCGCAAACGATGAACGACATTAAAGCATTAAACACGAACCAACAAACATACATTTTTTATGTAATATAGTATGGCAAGTGCTTCGTTTCTTTAATTAATAATTAAGCATCATTACATGTAATTTGTCATTATCATATGAGTTATAAATTAACGTATTTTCATATTGCTCAAACTATTGCCAACAACTCTAAACATAACTGAGACTAAAGGACACAGTTTTGAATAAAGTCCTCTACCTAACCACTGATCCTGTAACAAAACCACTTAATAATTTCACATAAATTTAGGACTCTTCGGGGGACTTTAAATCCCGAAGGAAAATGCCAAAAAAGCATACGACCTACGTTTTTGTTCACTTTTACCCTTTTCCACATTCCATATATTACGAATAATAAAGTCAAAAATTTATGAAAAGATGTATGCAGAGCATTAGCAATGGCACAATGGACTTAGATTGAGCACCCACAGATTGCACACCTAAATACTTTTTTAGTACTTATTATATTGAAAAAAGTATTTAAACTGATAAACATTGAATTATTATGTAGAATGATACAAATATGTGATGAAGTGTACGGAAGGACACAGATAATCATGTATCGTAAAATCTGCTGCCGTTACAAATTGTTCATGTTATTTCAGATGTTGCTCTTTGAGCCAGGCTGGCATTCCACTTAAAATGCTACGTCATCTTTGTAGCTCTGAGTGCAGCAAAAACAGAATAGCTTGCGAGTAGAGCCGGGAAGACATGGCATGGAGTTATTCATTCTAGCATGATCTTCAGAGAGAAATCCGCAAACACTCGGAGTGTACGTTTCGTCTATACTCGCATGACACATTTATTTTACATATTTTTCATGTATATTTACATTTACCCATATATAAGCATAATTTCAAGAAATGAAATTTATTAACATTCTATTAAATTCTAAAAATAAATAAAGGTATACTACAGATATTGACTATGATTTCCATTACTTTCGATGATTTATGCACTTTGCAAAATTCACGGGAACGTAATAAACTGTCAATTTATTGTTAGAACTTTCACTCCTTATTGTGCAGTCGGGCCAGACCGTATGGTACTGGTCAGACTGTTTACCTTCTAACTTTATGTATGAGGCTTCAATGTGGAAATTCAATGTGGTGGACCAACCTAGGAAGCTTTCAGCAGCTTTGAACGATAATCTCTTTTTTTTTCTGAGTCTTATTTCATCATCAATCATCATTCATCAATTTAGGTATGGTCTAAAACGCTTCGGTGCATTGCATGCGTTCAGTTAAGTGCATTACGTTATTATTTTCACTGCGTACACTTCTTTTCGTATAAGTACCTCAAAAACAAAAGTCAAGGACGCTAAAGCCTAAAGCCTAAAGTCTAAAGTCTAAAGTCAAGGACGTAAAATAAATAAAAATAAATAAATAATTATCTAATTACTTATTTTTTTATTTATTTTAGTCAAAAAAGTTAAAACTGCGTATGACGTGCTATGGGGAGAAGTAAATTGTGTGCACATTTTCAAAATTCTATGATCCCTACACTAAGTCATATACTACTTGAATTTTGAATCAATAAGAAAAAACAAGCTCCCCTGTAATAAAAATCTATTTTCAAGGACAAATAAGCAATAAATTTGGGGCTCTTATCCATATTCTTCGGGGAGGAGGATCGAGGAGACTACTCCAATGAATCTAATTAATCTAACTTTTACCTTCTTTAAGTAATCGAGGAGACCACTCCAAATGAGCAAGTCTTCAAAAACCAGTAAGGTAAATTGTCACTCAGCCAATCTCTTAACGCCGCCGTGGCGAAATGGGCAGGGCGCCATCCTTTTGAAACTGTTCACAAACTCCTTCAACTTAACTTTCAAGTTGATCCATTAACAAACCGCTCAGCATGGCGAGATACGTCTCACCAGTTATTTATACAATTGAAATCAGAAACATTAAAAGCACATTTAAAAATAAAATTTTTAAAAAAGTTTTGAAATAAAATTGTTATTAATAAATTGTATATCTGGAAAATATATATTTTTGCCGTAAGGTTCAGACATTAACTGCAATAATTACTAATGTAATGCCATGCCTAATGCCTAAGAGCATCACCATAAGGTAGGAATATGACAGCATTGTTTTCGCATTCTGATTGCAACATTTGTACTTGTATATAATCATTAATCAAGCATGTGCGTAGACAGGCGGCAGGATTTGCGACACAAGCTTTCCAGCTAGGTCGAATTCAGTCTCGGTCTGGAGGATAATTCCAGCGGCCGGTTGCTCTGATCGGTAGTTTTCCGTGGTTCCTCCGATCAACACCAGGCGAATTCCGGAGCAGTACCCTATCAAACGGTCCACGAACCGCGCGCGATATTTCCTTTCTCTTCCTTGTCCTATCCTCTCCCCTTACACACACACACACACACACACATACACACACTTACACTAACATGCACTACACTAGCACATATTCTGGGAGACCGGTTGGGAGCTTAGAGCTTGTCCAGGCTGGAGCGGTGCCCCGCTGGTGGGAGAGTCGTGGTTAGGGGAAAACCACATTAGCCGACGGTAGGTCGGAGCCGGATCTCGCCATCCAGCGGGGGAAGATCACCGCCATCTCCGGAGGAAAAAACATGCGCTACACTTACGGGACTAATGGTCCACGCAGTTGACGCGCCGGGAAACCCAAAAAAATCATTCAATTAATCAATCAATCAATCAATCAATCAAAGAAAAAATATTTCTTTGGGCGTTGACACACAACTTGCACACCCGAAGAAAACGCCCCTAAAGACAAGAGTCCTGACGGGAGTTTAGAGCTTCTCCCGGCTGGGAGGTGCCCTGTTGGTGGGGGATGGATGAGTAAAAACTCCTCAAGCCGACGTGTAGGTCGGCACCGGATCTCAACATCCATCAGTTAAACAACACCATTTCCTATGATAAAAAGCACTTGCACTACATTCGGTAGAAATGACCATAGCCGTTGGCGCTTCCGGAAACGAAATGAACAGGCAAGCAATCGAGTGGTGAAATGCCTATCTGAATGGCCGAGGTTGCCCAGGGCGCGACTCAGCCGCAGGTTCGAATCCCGCGGATGGCATGGTTGTTTTCCCCTTGTCTTTCATGTATGTGTGTTGCCGCCGAAAGCCTTGGGACCCTGCTGACCTCCATGTGGGACATAGTGGGTATCCGGCGCGGGTAGCCGAAATTGTCATCCCTTGAAGCTGATAAGATCCCCAGGAAGAAAACAATCAGGTTGTGAATCACTCATAGCTTACACGGGATTCAAACATGCAGTCTCATAGCATTGGGCTTTGCTTTCTTGGACGCTTCTCCAAGTCCCTCCATGATCGGCGGAATAATAAGTAAAAGCATTTCTAACAATTTTCCAATACATCACGACACAAATTATAGTGTTCTCCATGGTACATAGATGTGTTAGTTTTTGTTTTCTACTTTTAATTACATCTATTGTCTTGCGAGTAATTCACGAGTGAATGCAAACAGAACAAACAACAAACGACAAGAAATCCTACATCGCTACTTCGAGCTCATAATCCTCTTACAACTTCTCAGCGACATCACGTTGCCCTAAATGCCGCGAGTTACCGCAAGAATGCGGCTGTGCGGGATGGAGAAGCAAAAGCGGAGAAAGTAAGCTGGAGAAATGAAACGAGTCGGCCTGCGCGAAAAGGCGCAAATTACTGACCGACCGCAAGTAGCGTGTTTCTCTACGGCGCTGCACATAATGCGTGGGGTAATACAGGTATCAGAGTTTAGATTGATTGATTGATTGAATTTTTTCGTGTTTCTGGGCGCGTCAACTGCTTTGGTCATTAGTCCCGTGAGTGTAGAGCATGTTTTTTTCTCGGGAGATGGCGGTGATCTTCCCCCGCTGGATGGCGAGATCCGGCGCCGACCTACCGTCGGCTAGTGGGGTTTCCCCCTAACCAGTAATCTCCCACCAGCGGGGCACCGCCCCAGTCGGGGCAAGCTTTAAGCTCCCGACCGGTCTCCCGGAATATGTGGTAGTGTGGTGCATGTTAGTGTAAGGGTGTGTGTAAGAGGAGAGGATAGGACAAGGAAGAGGAAGGAAAGATCCTGCGCGGTCCGTGGCCCGATTGTTAGGGTACTGCTCCGGCATTCGCCTGGTGCTGATCGGAGAAACCACGGAAAACTACCGATCAGAGCAGCCGGCCGCTAGAATTCTCCTCCAGACAGCGACTGAATTCGACCTAACTGCAAAACCAGAGATTAGAGAATTCCATGATGTACTTAATTATATGTTGTGTGTAATAATTAATGTTTATATTATTATAATAGGTAATGAAAATACAATAAAATAGTACTTTTTAGCACTTACGTTACCTATAAAATTATTTTGCATGATGCGATGGAAAAAATAATCATATTCACATAATCACAAGAGTTCCGATAAAACAATACAATATTGATTCACTTAAAAACCGTACAGGTTCACCCAACGTTCTGTAATCGAATACCGCTTTGTTCACTCACAGATTTACCTCTCGATAACGTCAGTAAATTTAGAAACGGCATTTGAGGAATGTAGTGTACTGTGGTGAAACTTGTGAAGTGTCTTGGATCGTTAGGTTGCTGAAATGTCTACATTTTCGGCATAAGTTAACATAGTAAACAAAAACGCGAGAACATGATTGATTACTTATATTAGCAACCTCAAAAAGTAATATAATATAATTATTTTATTAACACAACCTTGTAAACTAACAGGTGTAAAATAGTTTTCTATGAGATACAGTGCGAGAAAAAATGTGATAAATGGAAAAGAATACTCTATATCTTAGGGTCGAAATTGGATCCGAAAGTTAATAGTAGTTTATGCAATTAGTTTATAATGTTACGCTTTATTGCATGAGTACATGTTTTGAAAACGAGCGACGTTAGGAGCGAGTTTTCAAATTGGTACGAATGCAATAAAGCAACATTATAAACGAGTTGCATACGCTATTTTTTTGTATAACAGCATTATAAATTTACAAGAGAATCAAACTTAATTTCGCGAAACAACTTTCTTCTGACGTCTCGGGTGCTTGACATCCAACGCCCTCTGGAAATGAAATTCAAGATGGCATTGTTGACATCCGTGCGAGAAAACGGTGGTCGGCTGTTCCGTCTTCTTCTACCTCCCCACGATTCTCTCGCTACTATTGGTTGAATGTGTGATGACGTCATGTCGCGTTTAATAATGGCGATGACGTCATGTAGCGTCAATAAAATTCTGGATTATGCACGATTCGGGGTATCGAAAAGGGTAGTTTATAATGATGGTATACAAAAAACATTTTTGCACTGCGATGAACGTCGATGTTGTTCAGTGAAGATGCTTCGTTGCGAAATGAATTCTAGTTATTTCGTTTTCTTAGATCTCATCAAAAATTTCTTATTCCGACGTTCCAATAAAATCGTGTTCATTCAATGAATTTTGATTGGTCATAATTTTCTTGAGTGTTTTGAATTCAACCAATACGAAATTGCGCAAATCAGTTGCTAGCTGTCTTTTGACGGTTCTGAAAAGCCTAGCAGTCTCTAAACGTTATTTGTTTTGAAGAGACAGCTCTTGCTGGTGTGAAATTGTGCTGTGTGTGAAATACTGCATGGAATCTGGGTTTGTCCGCATTTATCTGAATTACCTTGTTATTAAAATTGTGTTAATGTCATTTGGAAGTTTTGTCACTGTAAACACAAAATAAAAATACACCCCATTTCTCCCTTCGTTTGAATAACTTACGTCAAATTTCAGCCATAAAATCATTACATTTTGCTACTTTCATGCATGTCTCATTCATGAAATGACTATTCTCTCTGAAATACAAATGAAACCTATCGGCACATAACACTTTTACCAAGGTGGTATGTTACAACTAGTACGTATTTACACAAGTCATTGCACTTTTGCAATTTCATTGCCAGACTTCACTCCGCATCGCGCATTTTAATGACACAGACTGTTAAGCAAGTCACAGGTGAAAGCCTGTCTGAGCCACAGCAACGACCACAACGATAAAGAACTTGGATATTTCTGTTGATAACGGTAGATAACGATCTACTTTGCAGATAATGCACACTCATGTATTTAAAACTGCTCCTACAGTTAAACTGAAGCTCCTTAAAATTCTTCGCAGCAATTAAAACGTTTATAAAATACTCGCTACCTTACCCACATTTTTGGTAATCAAAACACACAACACAAACTTGAGATGTAAACGTACTTTACAGTTGTAATTGCGATTCCGAAAATGGGAGAACTCCTAATTTAAAGTTTCCAAAGCAACTATATAAGTATAGTAATATCATGTTTGCATTTACATTTAACCCAACTTACCATTTACATTGGTCTCAGTTATTCATAAATAGTATAGTGAATTTATGTTATTTCCTTATTAAGAAAATTTATGTAATCGTGCGGCAACAAATTTGTCGATCAAAACCTAAAAAATGTAGTCGAAATTACACTCGCATCTTCAAAGGCTAGTCTTCATGTTCTTATCAAAGAATAGTCTACAACAGTGGTCGTCAGTCCTTTTTAATTATAAGACCATTTTGTTTTTGGTGAAAGACTAGAAGGTTGCATCGATTCATAAATAACCAAATAATATGATACTTAGATAACACAAACAATACCATAACTAGTGACCTACAACTGCAAAAATGTTGCTTACCAAAATCACTAAAAAGGTTTTCCAAAATGTAGCACGCACACTGCTCAAGAACAGAAGAAATACTCTCCTAACACACTGAAATAAATCACAAATTTTAATAAAAACAGTCTTCTCGAATACTGCTATAATATTTCATAGCGGACAGCATTTTCTTTCACGGCCTTGCTGTAGCATGGCGTCAGCTCTGCCTTGGCGCACTGAGTATGATAATTCAGTCTGTACATTGAGAATGAGAATAGGCAGAATAACAAACAAACAAACATTGCATTTCTCAATCGAAACTGCCTGATTGTTTTCGGATTATTCCACCGGTAATGGTGGCTCAGTAAATCAACTGATGTCACTGCAGTGCCACTGACCCGGAGGTCCTAGGTTCGAGTCCCGACGGTGGCAGGATTTTCGACTCTAGACTGTGAGCTAGGCTGAATTAAGTCGCTGTCTGGAGGAGAATTTTAAAGATCGGCCGATCTGGTTGGTAGTTTGCCGTGGTTTCTATGATCAACACCAGGCGACTGCCGGAGGAGTACACTCACAAACGGGCCACGGACCGCCCGCGATGTTTCCTTCTTCTTCCTTGTCCTATCCTCACACATACACTTACACTAACATGCACTACACAACCACACAAGCCGGAAGACTGGTCGGGGACTTTGAACTTGTCCTTGCTGGGGCAGTGCCCCGCTGGTGGGAGATACCTGGTAGAGGAAAACCTCGCTAGTCGACGGTAGGTCGGCGCCGGATCTTGTCATCCAGTGGGGGAAGATCACAGCCATCTCCCGATGAAAAGCATTCAATACATCTACGGGATTAATGACATCGGTAATTGACGCACCCGGAATCAACAATCAATCAACCAAAATCATATTTTTCCAAGGTCTAGGGTAACGAACCAAATCATTAATACCTCTCACATGGCCGAAGGCTGCGTAATTTTCTTTCAACTTCGCCGCGCATTAGAAATTATAAAGATTATATTACAATAACTGTAGCGATTACTTAACATCATAGAGTTTACATGTGTATGCATTATATTTTGTCTTACACTTTGCAATGTTAACAACAACAAAAATATTTTTTCGCGAAACGTAGTTGCGTGATAAGATCCAGAAACATCAAACCGGAGTCAGGTTTTTTCAAACTGTAATTACAAAGTAAAGGTCTTGACGCTTTTATGTTAATATCGACATGACACAGGAATAGATTGATCATACTGAAAACCGAACGTAAGATATAACCGATGAAAGAATTAAACTAAGTAACGGATAAGAAATCCATGCTTTAAATTTATTTTTTATTAAAACGTATGAATAAACATTTTTTTACTGTTGTTCTATCAAACAGAAAAAATATTTTTGTTTTTTTGTTGTTTTTTGTTTTCTTTTTAGAAAATAAAAGTGACGAACGTGCGCACATGCGGGCGATACAAATATTCTCTAAAAATGTCGAAAGGGGGCCAGTAGCCCTCCGCAAGAAAACATTTTAATTCCACAAATATGATCAATTCTTTTTTTTTTCACCTTTTTAAGCAGACGATTTGAGGAATTGATACACGACATTTGGGGAAGAGGCTCTCCATCAATGATTCCATATCAAGTAAACAATATTTATTATTGGAATGACAGATACGTTCTTTATGTACTATGTTTTATTTCCCCGTAAAATATGCCGTATGTAAATAGAAAAGTTTAATGGGGAAGCACCCAATAGGGGCCTAGATATGTAGTTGCCCTCCCCTTGTCATTTTAGGCTGCGCAAGTCTATGGTGACAGGAAAAATAGTCATAAACTATAAAATTATCCTGAGTGTTTTATGTTGGGCATGCCATCTTTGAGCAACTATCTTCCTAATCAATACCGTAAGTTACCGTTTTCTTGAAAGTTGATAGAATAACTCTACTGTGAATACGTGTCCTCCAAATACCCAATGCATTAATCCAGAAGGCCACAAGAGATACGACCTCCCTCTCATCCTTGTTAAGAAAAGTCGAAATTATGATGAAGATAAAATTAAAATAAGGTAAAATGCAAGCAGTAGAGACACATGGGGATTGGATGATTGTATTGGAAAAATTATTTTATATCGTATACTAGCACTGACCCAAAAGCAATGTTATCTGGTTCAGAAAAGAAATTTTCGAACAAAAAAAATCACTCCGTTATCCTTTAACAGCAAATTGTTGTAAGGGCTGTTGCCAAATATTATCTGTAAACAAAATAATCAAATAGTTATCTATCATTGACGCATAGAAACGTAGTCCCTCATTCAGGAAGTCCCTGAAACCCCAAATACAAGTCAAAGAGCAGCAGTAGAGAGCGTAGAGATGAAAGCGAAGATTTTTTCATGGTCAGCAGAAAAATTGCTTCTTTCCGGTCGTTTCTCTGCGCTTCATTCATCTATCGCCAACTCGCCGCGCGATGAGGCGCGCGGTAAAGAACGCGAGAGCGCGGCTCGAAACAGGCCGCCGCCGCCCCCCCCCCTCTGCCCCGCCCCCGGGCCACCACTTTCCCCGGGCGCCCCTCCCGCGCGCGCGCTCGCGGCAGAGGAGGCGGTGAAAGTGGTCCACGGCGCCTCCGCCCGGAGTGTTTTCGCCCGGGCTGAGCGGGCGGGTGGGCGGACGAGCGGGCGGAATAGGGTGGACGGCGGGTGGAGGCGTGGACGGGCGGTGGACGGGGGTGGACGGGGGGTGGAGGGGGGGGACGGGGGGTGGGGGCGGGGGTGGACGGGCGGGTGGACGGGCGGGTGGACGGGCGGGTGGACGGGCGGGTGGACGGGCGGGTGGACGGGCGGGTGGACGGGCGGGTGGACGGGCGGGTGGACGGGCGGGTGGACGGGCGGGCGGGTGGCGGCGTCGGCAAGGCGAAGTCGCGGGCGCAAGAAGGCCTCATCGGCGCCCGGCGAAATATTCAGAATCTTGTCTCGTCGGCCTCTCTTGGACGTACGAATCCGTCTCCCTAGTCTCTAACAGACGAATCCATTTCCTCGGCCGCTCTCAGACGGACGAATTCATCTCTTCTTTCTCGGACGAACGATTCCGTGTCTTCTGTCTCTCTCGGACGAACGATTCCGTCTCTTCTGTTTCTCTCTGACGAACAATTCCGTCTCCTCGGCCTCTTTCGGACGGACAAATGCGTCTCAACGTCCTCTTCCAGAGGCGTTGTCACGATCAGTGTAGGAAGGAGGATAGTGTAGGATAATTATTTATTGATCCATATATCGACATGTCAATTTTCGTCAACTCAACCGATATTCGACATTGGTATTCAATATGTGAACGAAGATGTTCAGCGACGCGAGAAAGTTGTTTGAGGGATAATACACAGGATCCAGTATTTTTATTAACAGGTTCGATCAGTCACGTCATAATGTAACTGACTCGGTATTCATGTTTCAAAATCCCAGAGAAAGTATTAAATCAATACTAATTTTAAAAAATGAAAACTATTAATGATAATCTCATTATTATTATTATTATTATTATTATTATTATTATTATTATTATTATTATTATTATTGAGTGCAACTTAATTGAAATGAAATTAAAACTACTAGAATGAAAATATTTGTCTTGACACACGAATATTCCACCAGATATGAAAATAATTCATATTACTCTTTAGTCAGAAAAGTCATACAATTGGAGGAAGCGATCACATTGCCCTTAAGTCCTCTGGATAATTCTGTCTGTAATTAAGTAAGTTTCTCCTACCAAAAAGAAATGCTGTCCCCTTTTGTTTGTCTTTTTATCAATTTCCTTTGATACCCATTGCCTCTTCTGCTACCTATATCTCTTTTCAGCTCCACCTAACCTCTTACTGCTTTTTCTTTCCCTTTCGAGGTGTTACTTCCTATTACTTGTTTCACATTTGTTTTGACTTTAATGCTCTATCTCCCTAGACATTTGGTGTCTTGACTCCGGCGTTATCTTATTTGGAGAGATATAGTCATTCTTTGTCAAGTCTTACACTTAAATTTCAATTTTTTGCCTTGTTTCATCTTTTAGCAATATGGACATTTTTATTTTCTTTATCTTCCCTCACCAATCTTAGTTAACACATTATTCTTTCTATTTCTTGTTAACATAAGCCATACTAGTATCCGTATGTGTAAAGTGTATCAGTGTGTGTAAGGTTAACAGCTAAATAACAAGATTGCTGCATTATCACAGCTGTAATTATTATTTAAGATATTTGTCGTAATGTATCTTGTTACTATATGAGATTGGAAAATTGCCATAAGGCCGTTAGGCCAAATGCGATAACCAATTGAGTATTTCAATAACAATTGAGTATTTCAACAAGTATTTCAATAACATTTATATAACCTTATGATAGTATATCATACAATATTTTATCCCCTTTGTAAAATTATGAGTAGATTTAATCTGAAATGTCTTACTAAGCATTCATTCAGTCTTCACGATTTTTTATCCGTAAGTGGCGACACTGTTCTCAACAAGAGAGAACTGTTGAAATACACTTACAGTATTCTTTTCAAAACGAGTCACACTTGTGATTTAGGTATCGAAATAGTAGCAAATGGTGCATTACAAACATTAATCCAAAACAAAATCAAGAAAACTATATGAGCTTGAGTACGGTATATTTAAAGATTGGTGTGTAATAAAATAATTCCATTTCGAAAAAAAAGAAAATAATGATGGCATACTGCTCTCGGTTGAGTAGTCGTTGGGCACATAATTCAATGTTTAGAAGTACATGTTCATTGAATGAAAATATTGATATAAGTGAGTTTACGCAATTGTTAGCCTTTTTGAAGGAAAAAAGTGAAAATTACAAAGAATACTAGAATATTTTAAAAAAAGATATCCAGTACTCGTCTTTACTTTATGGCACAATAGTATTAATGTAGTACTTCTTACCACTTTAGTTCGGTAATGTACTTTCTTACAGTACTGAATACAATGTCATAAAGTTTTATTTTACCTATCCAAAGTGGATAAATGTAAATATATCCCCCAATCGTGGCTTATGTGTTAATTTATTGTAACTAATAGTATCAGTGTGAATAATTCGCACAGAGTTCAACATAGTACTTCTTACCTCATGATTCCATTAATCACATAATCCCTTCATTCCCCATAAACGGTTCGTTCCCTTGAAGAGTGGATATGAGTTGACAGAATACTAGTTCTTCGCAGAACCTTCAGAGTTCATTGTTGAATTACAGCAAGTTCGCCAACTCACTATTTTGTGAAACACTTTGTTTTCTTACATATATTTGCAAATAGTTTTCTTAAAACTGAAAAATGATAAAAAATTAAATGACGGAAATAATTATACGCTTTCAAATGACACCTTGATCACACGAATCCGTTCACCGGTTATTTAGACCTTAGATCTGCATTTTAGCATATTTATAATATAGATCCTGAACATTTTTCCTGAATGAAACCATAGACATTGTGGCCCAGTGTTCGTTGCAAGAGGTGCTCATTAGGGGCATCCTAAGGCGAGATGAAGAGCCTATCCGAAATAGAATACAAGTGCTCTGTAAATTGGAATAAGGTTTTCCCTGTGCTTTCTCTCAACTTCAAACAAACGCCTTCAGGTCAACGGCTTCATTACGGCGGCGGAAATCGACCAACTACACCATGGTCAAGAGCAGCTCGAAGACTTTCCTTTGAAGAAGAATACCATCACCTATTCATGAACACAGAGCTATCGATCGCTTATTATTCTTATTATTCTTCTTATGGATTTGTATATATTACTCTCAGGCATATTCATTAAAAGAGATAGGAATGGGCAAAATTCCAAAAACAGATTTAATTTTCTAAGAACTAAAAACATTTGTAATAACTACGTGAAAAGTCATTAATATTAATTTCCTAATTAATTATTTGCCAATGATATTTAATTAAGTAAAATGGGTTCGATTGAATCTTTCAACATTTAAATTCGATTTTTTTTCAGAGCAGCAGAATCCCCCTCTAAGAGCACCCTCCTCTTAATTCTACGCTATTTTCTTTACAATTTTCAAGCAAAAGTATTTCTAGAAACTCAAAAAACTAAAAAAAATAAAAAAATTAAAAACTAAAAACTAAAAAACTAAAAAATGTCAAAAAACTCGGGAATGAGATGAGAAAATCGTTTCGAGAAGTGGAATCGTGGAAGAAAAACATAATCAAACAAAAAACAAGATATTTTCTATTAAATTTTAAAAACATTGATTCAGAAATTGAAATGTTGAAATTAAAGAAATATTAGAATGGAGCGTCTCTTTTAGGCGTGCTGGCCTGGAGTCTCATTTCATTTTTTATAATTTTGCATGAATAAATGTTTCAAAACTCATTTCAAATGTAAGCGCAATTTTCTCAAAATTGATAACTCTACTACTAATAGTAGTTATATAAGATATTACATGTTGTCGATTATATGCGCTTGAAATGGCGATTTGTTTTCCGGCAGGCTGAATGAGTAGAATGGAGCGATTTACAAAGGAGCTAATGGAATACTACTTATATGTGTTAATGGTATGCATTGAGAATGAAATATAAGAACAACAGTACTTTAAAACCAAAACACTCAATTTCTTGCCATTAAGCAGTCGTAAATATTTGTCAGCGGAAACCGCAAACTCTTAAGTATTCATCTGACACTGTTACGATTGCTTTCACAGCCGTTAGAACAGTCAAGGTAAGAAGATAAAATTGTTTTCTGTGTGGATCTACGACAACTGGGCATGAGGTGTCTTTTCGCAAGACTTTGTCAGTGGAAGCGGCTTGTTTCGTTATGCGCAGCACGCTCCACCAAAGCTTTCCGTTCCTTAATTGGGCAGCGTCAATTCCTTGCCTGCAATGCTACCTCGCCAATGACGCAGTAACAGGTAGCCCACCACCTACCAATGTATACTCTCCGCCATGCGCTTCATATGCTCCGCTTAAAACGTCGGAGGCAAGGAGCCCAGAACGATTGCAAAAAAACTCGGGAAATACCCTAAGGTTGAAATTATAAATAAGGTTGGTTTGGATGATTCGTCATGATGGCGAGGCGGGCAGATTTCAAGGATTTGGCATGGTAACGGAAGGGACTGCGGAAAACGTTCAAAGGTGTGGCTGTTCCACAAGGTCCCAAGGCTCCTGGGAATCCCAGAAAACACTTTACTGAGAACTCTACGAAGCTTAGCAACTAATCCTCCATTTACATTGAGTAGATGTATTATACGCGCACGTTTTATTGAGCCCAGGAAGATGTCCCCCCACTCCTTTACTAACAGTTGAAATCAGAATAAATTATAGTAAAGAGCGTTGTTGAAATAATCTGGTATCCAGAAATGCGAACGCCGGAGGAGTGCCCTACCAAACGGGCCACGGACCGCGCGCGATCTGTCCTTCCTCTTCCCTGTCCTATCCTCTCCTTTTACACACACACTTACACTAACATGCACAACACTACCACATATTCCGGAAGACCGGTCGGGAGCTTAGAGCTTGTCTCGGCTGGGGCGGTGCCCCGTTGGTGGGAGAGTCCTGGTTGGGGGAAACCCCACTAGCCGACAGTAGATCGTCGCCGGATCTCGCCATTCAGCGGGGGAAGATCACTGTCATCTCTCGAGAAAAACATGCACTACACCAACGGGACTAATGACCAAAGCAGTTGACGTGCCCGGAAATACGAAAAAATCAATCAAGCAATCCAGAAATGCCCGCTTGGCTGTAATTTACGTTTGTTTGTTTTTGGTACTTTTTTTCTTCTTTTTTTTTTTTAAGAAAAGAGCTATAGATTTGATGTAATAGTCCTGTCGACCAAATAATCAAACTCCCCACTCGTCTCTCATCTTGTGAAATGAGAGCTCAAGAAATGACGCGGATAATAGAATACATGGAGCTAGAAATACATAACTCATCGGTAGTATTCATTGCTCCATGGAAGTCAACGAATTAGAATGTACTATAAAGAGAGGCTGGTATTATGTTTGCAGCACTCTTAGTAGACGCTAGCAAAACTAGGAGCCGCCATGTTTTTTGCAGTCAAAAATAAAAATAATTAGTACACACAGGTTCACGTCATTTTTATGCCTCATTCTTCGGTAATTTCTCCCGGTATTTGCCCAAACTTGAACTTATAATTTTTCATTATGCAATTTGTAATAACTTAATAAAAGGAGTTTTAAACTTTGGTGGAATTATGAAATTACATTAATTTTAAATTAACTGTCTGTGGATCTCGTAAGAATTAGTTTATCTACGATCCTTTTTTATTTTGCGCAATCACTTTTTTTACTTCAAAAGATAAAATAAAAAAACTCATCATAAATTTAATGTTTTGTAACATTTCGACAGTTCTTCATTGTCATCATCGGATACATTAAAGTCGAACAGAAAAAATATTTATGATCATGCAATATGATAATCGTTAAATAAGGATCACGTACTGAGGCTGGCGTTGTGACTGAGATGTTAATTCGTTTTTGATTTTATCCTTTTTTATATTTTATTATTATTATTATTATTATTATTATTATTAGCCCATAACATCCCGTAAAGAGCAAAGACCTCCTGCTTTAGCAGGGTTACAGTAGGTAGATATTCAATTTCACTAAAGTTCACTCAATTTCATTAAATCGATTAATAGCACTCTGGATCATCATCTTCTTTTTGCTGTTCATATCCCAGTTGCCTCCATGTTGTTCTCTCTTGGGCCAGTCTCGTCCAGGTGGGACCACCTGCTTTGCATAGCTCGTCTGTCCATCTTCTCCTTTGCCTCCCTTGGTTTCTCCACCCATACCGAGGGTCCCAGGTTGTTGTAGTGTATGCCCATCGTTGCTAGTCTTGCCTTATCCTTTTTTATATAAAAGTGATAAACTGTCTAAAATTTAAAAAAAGATCATATAAAAACAAATTCTTGAGACAATTATAAAATTCTTCCGCTTTTTCAGTACTTTGTCGATTTTCTGAATGTGTATCGTTCACTGCATCGATGTAGGAAAATGTTTTTGTATTCGCAAGTAATGAAGGAAAACACGTGCAATCGCATATCGCAGAAGTCGACGATCACTTCACCCGCAATGGCTGTAGACAAAGCACAAAACTGAAATGCTGCCCTGGCCTCCCCGCAGCCATCGTGGACAAAAGACGATAGGCGTTTCGTCCTTGTTCGTGATGTTGCACACAGTGTGTTGAAACAAAACGAAGGGTCTTGGCCTTTGAATGAGCGTAAGCAAATTACTCTGTCATTGCGACAAATCAGTCAATTAACCAATTAATCAACAAAAAATACATTAAAAGTTTCACAAACATTGTAAAGTAATAAATACAAGTATTTTCCAATAATATGACTCATCAGCGTTAATTTTCATCATGAGTTATTTTTTACTGTCGCTTCGAGCAAATATTGTAAGTTTATTCACTGCCTGAAGGCTTTACTTCAATAAGTGAGTGTACTTATTGGGAGGTCCTAGGTTCGAGTCCTGATGGCGGCAGGATTTTCGACACTAGCTCGGCGAATGCCGAATGTGTGGAGCCGCCTTGACGGCATGCTTTGCCCGCGCGTGGGCGTCGTTTAGTCCCACTGCGCGCCGCGTGGGGCGCATCGGAGAGGCGCCGCCCCCGCTCCATTCTGTATGCCACCGACGGCCACGGCGACGGCGGCGCGACGTGCAGCATCGCGGCGCTTTCCCCTCTTCCGGCGGCCACCGCCCCCCCCACCCCACCCCCCGGCGCCATCGCATTCACCGCTCCCATCGTGGTCACCGCCCCCACCGCCTCCACCGCCCCCTGCTCCCGCTCCCACAGCCCTCACCGCCTCCACCACCTCCAGCGACCCCACCGGCCCCACCGCCCCCACCGCCCCCACTGCCCCCACCGCCTCCACCACCTCCACCGCCTCCTGCGCCCCCCCCGCCTCCACTGCCCCCACCGCCCCCCGTGCCACCGCGTGCCTGACGACGGCGCAGAGATGTGCAGAACGCATCCGCGTGCAATCGATGCTCATAATACGTTCAGAATAGCGTAATTGTTACGCTTAATAGAATCATATCATGGCTAATTAAAGTTACTGTATAATAGTGGAATATTTACCGGTCGGAAATTATCATAACTGTTGGCTGCAAGTTTCGAAGGTACGTAATTGCCTAACTCAGTCCATTCATTAAATTATTTCGCATTAGAAAGCTGCGGAACGAGTCGTTTAGAATGAATATAAAGCGTAAACAGTTCCTTCTAGAAATATTTCCAAAACATTAGAATTAGTAAGTATAGCAGCAAGAAAACAATGCAGGTGCTAGGATATCATGTTCTAAGGGGGTTTAAATTGTGTGTCTATTCGTGTCATTGATTAATTAATGAATTGAATGATGTTTACCAGCCCCGTCATAAATCCCGTTAGTTTGATTTGATTTCTTCGTGTTTCCGGGAACGTCAACTGCTTTGGTCATTACTCCCGTTAGTGTAGTGCAGTTTGTTTCTCGGGAGATGGCGGTGATCTTCCCCTGCTGGATGGCGAGATCCGGCGCCGACCTACCGTCGGCTAGTGGGGTTTCCCCCTAACCAGGACTCTCCCACCAGCGGGGCACCGCCACAGCCGGGACAAACTCTAAGCTCCCGACCGGCCTCCCGGTATATGTGGTAGTGTGGAGCATGTTAGTGTAAGTGTGTGTGTGTGTGTGTGTGTAAGGGAAGAGGATAGGACAAGGAAGAAGGACAGATCGCGCGCGGTCCGTGGCCCGTTCGGTAGGGTATTGCTCTGGCATTTGCCCGGTGTTGATCGAAGAAACCACGGAAAACTACCGATCAGAGCAGCCGGTCGCTAGAATTCTCCTCCAGACAGCGACAGAATTCGACCTAGCTGAGAAGCTAGAGGTGCTGCAGTGACATCAGTTGATGCACTGAGCTACCACTCCCGCGTGATTCAACAGCCAGTTAGCACGGCATATATTTCTAAGTACACGTGTTTCCTTTACGTTCTCATGACATTTCGTGCCATTTTTTTTTGCTTAATTTACTATTAATACGTGTTTGGTAAATAGAATAACTGTATTGTCTCTTCTGACAAAATACCATTTAGAATCCACGCCAGGCACAGCTTTACAAGCTACTCTGTAGGCTGCTCGGAGACTTCCTGCGTAATATTGAAACCTCCCATTGCTTTCTACTTCGTATGTTGTGCTCGTTGCGTCTTGCATCATCCTATGGCTGTTGTGCTCGTATATTACTGTGGCGTACAGACCATGCATTATGAACTCCAAATCGATAATTTGAGATTTATTGCCATCTTCTCCTAACTTAATCGGTATTAATGGTCTTAATATCTTTTCAGAGCTCAATATTTCAAAAGAAGAGTCCTCATTGACGTAATTAAACACAACAGAAATGAAAAAGCAACATATTTGATGTTATAAAAAATTCCTCTACCCACTTGCTACTTAAAAATCAATATTGTAAAGTGTATATTAATATACTAAATTCACATTAAATATTCATTTTAATTAAATACATTACTTAATCCCGTTCACGTAATGATAGATCGAAAATAATACTGAGCATTTTCGACATGTTTAGGAATTTAAAAACTACAAAGCCGGAATTTTTTTCATCAGCAGAAAATATAATTTTTGACCATTAGAAAGTGTTACGTTGAAATTAAAAAAATTATTAAAAACAATACATTCTAAAAATTAATGTCCGTAAGTTTCAAGTCAATTTTATTCAATTTAGATCTTAAAATTCTACTTCAAAGTCGTGAATGTTGAATTCTACCTGACAATGGTCTTCGAGAATGCGAACACCTCGCAATCCTTGACTTTCTCCTGCTGATCACTTCTAGACGGGCGTCTCCCGGGATGCCGCAAGGCCTCCCTGGCGGAAATAATGCACCATCACTGGACGGAGTTTCCAAGGCATTGGCTATTGACCTCCTGCTTACAGCCAACAAACATTAATTTACAATGAAGAAAATCGTGTTTTGTGATAATTGTAAGAACTTTTCTTCAAGTCATTGCGATTTTGTGATGGTGGTGTTAACCATTTCAAAAGGTATATTATATTAAATACTAAAAATTATCATGATATTACATGTATAAACAATCCTCTGGGTTTATTAAATACTTCAAACATCTCTGCTCTATCGACACTTTGACAATGTTCCAAGTGAGGTTGAGGAGGCATCATAAAAGGCTAGTAATCCCCAAGACACACCGATTACTCCATGCTGATTCGGAATCGTCATCTCCAAAGAGAAAAGAAAGTTGTAGGTTCTTCCCATCAGATGTAGTAGATGAGTACTTTTCCACTTGTCCTTCTGGAAGAGTTAGGAATTTCATTTCGTTTCTCAGTCAACGTGACTAAAGTCAAGCAGGAGTCAGCATTCTCTACTCGGTTGCACATGACGATTTCTAATTTTCCTCTGAACTGTCAACAACAAAAGTGAGTTACATTTCATAACAGTAAGAAGGAAACCCTACGTACGATTTTGACATTGCTGTTTTCACACAATCATATTTCAGTTTAATGCTTCATAATTCCTTGGTTCTTGAGTAATTGTTTTTAAACTAGTGGCGCTAAAACAGCACGAACTTTCTCGCCCATACGTTCACGCAAAATTACGCGAAAATTATTCGAATTTTCGAAAAATTGTACATAATCATATTTCAAAATCTATCTTTATGGAATAGATTTCATTAAGGAAGAAATCTTTAAAATTTTAGTTATAGGAAGACTCCGAATAAATTTTGAACGTTTGCAATTTTCCAAAAATCAGGGTTTTCAACGAACATGAGTCCTGCACCATTTTCTTAAACGCCTTTCACTCTATCCAACAACAAACTGTAATAAAAAACGATGAAGCGATTTATTCTGAAAATGTTTAAAATGACCCAGCGGCTTCATGTAAAGTACCCCCCGAATTAAAATATCGGTTTCAAATTCAAAGTGCCGCGACATCAGCCAGATCGATTGATGAATATCAATTTTGGAGAAAATAGGCTGAACTGTTTATCCGTTAGAGCTGTTCACAGACAGACGGAAGGACAGACGAACAAATAGACGGACAGACGTTTTGCCGTCATTCAGTTTCTCGGTATCAAGCACTCGCAAGGATTTTTTTCTAAATTTAGCAACTGAATTTATCTTCTTTTTCATTACCAGAGCCCAGTAATTCGAGTTTTTCTGCCAAAAATTTGCTATTTCTGGCACAGCATGACATAATTTTCTCTCTACTCCGCGAGAAAGTTAAAAGAGAACCAGAAATGCGAAAAGGAATTTTATTACACCTGAATATGAAGTACAAATTTGAACGTTTGCTATAAGAATTGTAGAGCAGCACATGGTAGACACTGTATGTTTGCTTTTCGTAGTTTTGCTGTCCTTACTGTATGTACACTTTTCACTTTATGTAGAGCCGATTTCTGTACACCAGTCTACGTCAATACCTTTTGAATGCAACCCAAATATTATATTTAACTATAATCCCTATTCTGCTCATTGCAAGGCTCCTTGATTTCATTCATGATATAATCCAAGAAGTAAAATTAGAATAAAAAATATTAATGTGAAAATCCAGTATAATGGATTGGAAGAGACCTTCATCCCAGGTCCCACATTTTAAGAGAGCGTAATGTGTAATATTTGCAAATTACAATTCCTAGATCCTTATACACGAGTATTTTTCTTCTTTTTCTCTTCTTCCTTCACATTAGTTATTAAATCTTACAAGAACGTATGTATTGAATTCGTTGAAGATAGCTTGTGGGCATTCCAGTACATGTTTGCTTCAAACGTATCTTTCATTACGCTCTAGAATTCATGAGGACTTTCGAATGCGATTCTTCAATATCTTAGAGGGTCCTTTTTTATTCCGGGCCCCGAATATAAACGCTTCCAATCAACAGTAAAGCAGAAAAAAAATATGAAAACTTTTTCCAACATGCAAATATTTATTTCTTGTCGAAATCGTATTAACTAATTGTGACGTAATAGAATTCTATAGGTAACGGGAGTGGGTAAGTGGAGTGATATTAATAGACACGTGTACAGCTGTAATTGAGTTGTACAATTACAAATTTTAATTACAATAATAAAAAATAAATTTCCAATTTACCAAATAGAAGGTATATTTAAGTGGTATTTTAAACCACATTAAAATTAGATAATAAAATTGTGAAAGCAGAAATGGATAGTTGCAAACATGAAAATTATAATATAATATAAATGTCTTGCCTCTGTATATTTCTCCCCACATTTTCATTGAAATTTTAAAAAAATATGCAACATTCTTGTCACATTCATTATTAAATTCTATATTATGTTGCTTTTTTTGTACACAGTACATAGTGATTGTGAACAGTATTGTGGTGTCGGGGTCCACAGTGTTGATGTACAATGAGACAGTACCACGGAAAAATATCTCTTTATCAAGGAGGGATGTTCTAATTGATACATTTTTATTCTTGTTTCTCAGAAAACCTGGAGTGGCATACGACTTTTTGGAAACAAGCCCTTTAATCTTTTGTGTACATTACATTTGTGTTATTATCATTTTTGTTGGGTGTTTCTTTTTTCGTACTAACCACTCAAAGATCCACATAGCAAAGGTGATGCAGAACAACGAATTTCTTACTTACATTGTAAAATTGAGGAAGGTTCCAGTCTCGTGTTCCTTGAGTACTCACAATAACAGGATGAGGTCTAACCATCAATTCTCCACTTACCTGTAAAAAATAAAAAAAATTAAATTCAGTGGTGTGTAATAAATATAAAAATTGTACTCTTTAGAATGTTACAGTTGCTAGTAACATCTTCTAAGGAGCTTATACCTTTGGAATAAATCCGAAAAACTTTCTAATAGACATGAATACGGTGTTAGTATCAATATAAATATATTTATTTGAGACCGTCTAAAAAATGACGCCTACACAGTAATCGACATGAAAGTTCAAGTTTTTTCAATACCAACAGTCTGGAAACGTACCAAAAGTACTTGCCATACTAATTTTGAATTCTGATTCTTTACTCTCTAGTACTGAAAGTACTACAATTAGAAGACCAAATTCATGTCAACTCCCAACGGAAACATTCATACCATGTTCTCGTGATAATTAAATACAGACGGAAAAAATAACATAAAATTAAGGTCTCGAATAAAATATTGTGCAACATACGGCAAAAGTCACTGACCACGATACGACGGAATTCATGGACTCGACTCGTCCGGCCACGGCCTCGTCCGGGAAGTCTCTCGTCTATTCATGAAAACATCCACTTGTAAATTATTATTATCATCTTTATCTTGGTTTACCCACCCTGAAATAGTCTCAAGGATCGTGTACCTACATTTACAACGTTTGTGGGAGATTTTCTCAACGTACTGGGAAATTGGAGAGGTGCAGAAAGGGGATCCCAGCTCTCGGCCTTCGGATGGGAGTTGCTACAGAAGTATCGCGCGGTCCGTTGTTTAACGTATCAACTGAATTCCCATCCGCCTGGAATCAGTCAGAAGAAACCAAGAAAATGACCGCCGGGAGTAGCGGGCCTCGTAGATTTTTCATCCAGGCAATAGTCTCTTTTCCTCGTGTCGACAATTCACGAACCTGCATCTACTGATGTCACTGCAGCGCCTCTGACCGGGAGGTCCTAGGGTTGAGTCCTTATGGCGGCAGGAATTTCGACAATGCCTTTTCAGCTAGGTCGAATTCAGTCGCTGCCTGGAAAAGAATACTAGCGGCCGGCTGCTCTGATCGGTAGTTTTCCGTGGTTTCTCCCATCAACACCAGGTGAATGCCGGAGCAGTACCCTACCAAACGGGCCACGGACCGCGCGCGGTCTTTCCTTCCTCTTCCTTGTCCTCTCCTCTCCTCTTACACACACACTTACACTAACATGCACTACACTACCACCTATTCCGGGAGACCGGTCGGGAGCTTAGAGCTTGTCCCGGCTGGGGCGATGCCCCGCTGGTGGGAGAGTTCTGGTTCGGAGGAAACCACAGCCGACGGTAGGTCGGCGCCGGATCTCGCCATCCAGCGAGGGAAGATCACCGCCATCTCCCGAGAAAAGAACATGCACTACACTAACGGACTAATGAACAAAGCAGTTGACACGCCCGGAAGCACGAAAAAATCAATCAATCAAACAATTCACGCATCGTTGTATAACGATCTAAAGGCACACGATACGACTTTCCTTCCGGTCTATGTAACTCCAGTGGCGATCCTGCAACACAACATCTTTCAGGCTATCGCTGCAGGTATTTGTATTAATCTCACGAAAATTATTGGAGAATAAGAGAAATAAATTCCAAAAATTATAATCCTAGCATCAAAATAGTTGCCAATCCATATTTTTAATATTACGTAATTTTATAATTTAAAAGACCACGAAATAAATACTTGTCTCTTCACGAAAGAAACTAAGTAATTCGTTTTTTATATTTTAATACACTGAATTAAATTATTTTCATCTAAACATGTTCATAGAATATCTTAGTACTAGAGAAATGCTTCTTAGGAGTTCATTCTAAACTCTCACTAAACTCTTGTAAGAAATTTGGATGTTTATATTTACATTGAATCGTTCAGGAGAAAATCTATTATGAGTTTTTATTTCTTAGGAGAAAAAACCTGCTTTATCACCACTCCATATTACAAAAGTAATCTCCTTCCTCTTCCTTGTCCTATGCTCTCCCCTTACTCACACACGTACACATTCACTTCACTACCACATATTCCGGGAAACCGGTCGAGAGTTTAGAGCTTGTGCCGGCTGGGGAGGTGCCCCGCTGGTGGGAGATACCTGACAAAGGTGTAGTAGCAAATTTTCTATTTGTTCGTTTTGAAACGTTTGAAAACCAAAAGTGTGTATTTGAACTTGGTTGGGCTCCGGGTGGGCGTGGCGCGCGCGGGCGCTGGAGTGGCAAAAAAACCATTGATGCTTTTAAAAATCGATGTTTTCCACCAGAAACATCGATATATTAACATCGATATTTTGCTTTCGATGTTTTCTTCACGTCCATATTTTGTTGCAAAAACATTGGCTTTTTTAAATTTTAATTAAAAAAGGGGTTAAGCACTTTGTAGAGTAGCAGGAATCCACAGCAATATCGTTGTTTTGCGTCATCCTCTTTGTCACTGCACATTCCGCTTGTACAACTTGAAGTACGGGAGCTGCTCGTGTTATGAATGTATGTTATCGCCAGGGGTGTCATTGGCTGCATCGATAGTGAAATACGAAATCGATAGCAATAAACTATGTTCTTCATTGTTAATTTAATTCTTAACATTCGATAATAATTTTTACGTACTATTAACATGCTGGTTTCCAAAGAATAAACTATGTCCCTTTTGCAATTAAACGTACTGTAATTAAAAAAATTGTATAGGAAAATAGCATGTCTATAATTGAAGGCCTAATGCAAGAAGGTGTTAACTCAAAAAAGCCAAAGGAGATATTTGAGATTTAGTGTACTTGCATACAACTTTTTTAATATTACTGGAAATTATTTCTTTCTTATATCACAAATATTGTGATTTTGATCTAAAGTAGCAAAGCAACGAATAGGAAACTCATAGAAAAGTCGTTTTGACGACGAAAATAAAAAGTGATTTAACACCTTCATGCACTAAACACTTCAATTCAAACGTCGACGTTTTAAACATCGATGTTTTCATCGACATCAAAACCCATTAAATGTATCAAACATCGATGTATCCAAACATCGATGTATCCAAACATCGATGTATCAAAACATCGATGTATCAAAACATCGATGTATCCAAACATCGATGTATCCAAAACTCGATGTATCAAAACAACGATGTATCCAAACATCGATGTATCCAAACATCGATGTATCCAAACATCGATGTATACACACATCGATGCATCCAAACATCGATGCATCCAAACGTCGATGTTTTGGTAAAATTTGCCATGACTAGCTGGAGAGCATCCGCGAGGAGACGAGTGTGGACGTCGCCGCCGGGCAGCCAACGGTGCCGCGAGGCGCTTTCTCTTGCCTCTGGGCCATCGCGGGCGCGATAGTGTTCGTGCCCAGGCTGGCAACAAGCGCGAGCCACGCTATCAGACGGATAATGTACGACATTTGACAGAAAGGGAAACCGCTTTGACACCGTGACCAGACTTGCGAAACACGTGGAACGCTTTGAACGTCGCTCATTAAGCGGCGAACGGCCGATAGACAGCACAGTTCTTTTTAACACGCAAGGAGTAGGAGGCGGTAGAATTGAGGTTTGCACGAGTATCAACTCAGTAAAAAAATGGAGCACTACCGAATATTTCTAATACTGATAATAGCATCGCAGCCGTACATCAAGTTCATTTTTTTTAATTTGGAGCGGGAGCGGTAGCTTAGTGCATCAACTGATGTCACTGCAGCGCCTCTGACCGGGAAGTCCTAGGTTCCAGTCCAGTCCTGACGGCGGCAGGAATTTAGACACTAGCTTTTTAGCTAGGTCGCATTCAGGCGCTGTCTGGAGGAGAATTCTAGCGGCCGGCTGCTCTGATCGGTAGTTTTCCGTGGTTTCTCCGATCAACACCAGGCGAATGCCGGAGCAGTACCCTACGAAACGGGTCACGGACCGCGCGTGATCTGTCCTTCCTCTTCCTTGTCCTATCCTCTCCCCTCACACACACACACACTTACACTAACATGCACTACACCACCACTTATTCCGGGAGACCGGTCGGGAGCTTAGAGTTTGTCCCAACTGGGGCGGTGCCCCGCTGGTGGGAGAGTCCTGGTAAGGGGGAAACCCCTCTAGCCGACGGTAGGTCTCCGCCAGATCTCGCCATCCAGCGGTGGAAGATCACCGCCATCTCCCGAGAAAAAAACATGCAGTATACTAACGGGACTAATGACCAAAACAGTTTACGCGCCCGGAAACACGAAAAATCAATCATTTAAATTTGGAAAATGTCCTAGGGGCTTCATATATATTGTACCCCCCCATTAAAATCTCCGTTTCAAAATTAAGGGGCCACGACATTAGGAAGATTAATTGAAGAATATCGACTTTGGGAAAAATCGGCTGAACAATTCAGCCGCTAGCGTTGTTGACAGGCGGACAGATAGATGCCTTCATTCGCTTTTTCCGTATCGAGGATTCCTCAAAATATGGATTCTGATACCCCACGAGTTAGAGATTTTTTTTCTAAATTTGACAACTTGATTTATTCACCTTTTTGTTACCAGGGCTCTATAATAAGAGTTTCTCTGCCGGAAATTCGCCATTTTTCCACGTAACATTATGTAACTTTCTCTCCACTCCAAAGCGAGAAAGTAATGATATCCACTCATTTAAGTATTAAATCTTAAGACAGTGCTTCAAATCAGATATTAGTGGTATAACAGTAACACTTCTGTGGTATTTGCGGATTCGGTGGTATAACCAGCGTACCGGAATGTTGTATCCGAGTTTGCGGGTTCAAATCCGATCCAAGCCGTGGATTTTCAAGGGCGAAAAAATCCTTCGTACGCCTTTCTTCGGAGGGGAAGTAAAGCCGGCTGCCCCATGTAGTAGATTTACTGCATGTAAAATATCCTCAAGCCTAAAAAAAGCCTCTGAGCAAAATTGAGATCCGCCTGTTTCGTCGCCCAAGATAATACCACCTTTCTCCGCTATGTGGTTATTTATTTAGTCAAAAACTGACGTATGGGGGAGAAAATCATCTGCGCACGCTTTCTTGAGTTTCAGAATCCCTTCCCAACAATTTAACTATTAATAGTTGAAAGATGAAAAATAATAGTAATAATAATAATGATAATAATAATAATGGTAATAATAATAATAAATTTAAAAAAGCCACAGATTAACATTTCAAAAACTAGATATTTTCGTTGCCGAATTATAGAAAACTTATTTTTAACCGTAAAGGAACGATCAGATTTAATTTTCCTGTATTGTTAACAAAATGGAAACTCACTCTAAGCTCTACTACCACTACAAGCAAAAGGAATGTTCAACAAAACGTGCGCATAGTGAAGCTACATTTATGTCCAGAAGCAAATCAAGGGGCCATCTCAGCATTTGCTCAATGGATCAGAGAAACTGGACAAAAACCCGATCGAGATGGGGGTCATTGACCCGGAAGCTGGAGTACATTACTTGTTACTATTGATAAAAATATACCATGTAATGAAATGCTAATTATTTCAAAAGTTTTTCTTTAGGATTCAGTCACTTAATCTTGTTTCCATCGTATAAGTCACAACACAAATTCAACATCGTGTATGACGCTTCTTAGCAAACGCACGAGAAGAATAATTAGGACAAGACCTCCTTCAGATATCCAAGGCACGCTAGTGGACTAAATGAATCCGGAAACGGTGGGCGATCGAATGAAGAAATGGGGCCAAACCGAAACCATTCGCGGACCAAGCAAAGCGTTGGCCCTGGCACACGCTGGTCCCAAACGAGCTTTTCCGGCTGTTTAGGCACAGTGGCCGCGACCAGAGAAATTCGGTCACAATTCACTTACTGGAAGTGCGTCCCCGCGGGGATCACGATGGCGTGTGTTGTCGTGATTTCTCGTGGAGTGTCGTAGACGACCACCCGGCCCCTGAGTCTCGCGGCGTCACTCACGTCGTTAGCTTGGAGGTGCAGGCAAGAAGAAGGTGATGCTAAGCTCCTGGTGGTCGGGTTCACCCGGCTACCCACGAGTTGGGCTTATGAGGCGTCGACCTTTGGGTGAAGGATGCTTTTCGGAGTACTCTGGATTCCACTTTAAAGTCCGGCGGGAAATCCAGAAAACACCCGTTAGGTTGCTCAAGTTCCGGCGTTACCCACGTCAATAGCGGGACCGGTAGCGGTAGCTCAGTGCATCAACTGATGTCACTGCAGCGCCTCTGACCGGGAGGTCTTAGGTTCCCACTCCCCACGGCGGCAGGATTTTCGACACTAGCTTTTCAGCTAGGTCGAATTCAGTCGCTGTCTCGAGGAGAATTCTAGCGGCCGGCTGCTCTGATTGGTAGTTTTTCGTGGTTTCTCCGATCAACACCAGGCGAATGCCGGAGCAGTACCCTATCAAACGGGCCACGGACCGCGCGCTATCTGCCCTTCCTCTTCCTTGACCTATCCTCTCCCCTTACACACTCAATTACACTAACATGCACCACACTATCACATATTCCGGGAGATCGGTTGGGAGCTTAGAGCTTGTCCTGACTGAGGCGGTGCCCCGCTGGTGGGAGTGTCCTGGTTAGGGGGAAACCCCACTATCCGACGGTAGGTCGGCGCCGGATTTCGCCATCCAGTGGGGGAAGATCACCGCCATCTCCCGCAAAAAAACATGCACTAGACTAACGGGAATAATGACCAAAGCAGTTGACGCGCCCGGAAACACGAAAAAATCAATCAATCAATCAATAGCGGGCGGTAAGTATTGGGGAGACGGGATGGGGGCTCCGAGCCGCCCGGACCTGAGTTCAAGTAGCCCCCAGTTGGGCTCTGGGATTCGTCGTGGCAGCAACCCGATACTCTGGACAAAGAGGAGGGAACTTGTTCCCAGCACATGTGAGTGGCGCATTGTTTTGACTCCGGTACTAGCCTGGAAATCCAGAAGCTCTGAGCTAGTAGGGCGGCCCCTACCCAGGCATTGTATGGGGATGTCTCCGCGAAGGCAAACTGGGTTCCGGCTGGATCCGGACGTCAGTCCGTCGGCTAGTTTAATGCAAAAGGATCTTGCTCCATATGTCTTCACGGCTTGGCCGGAATGCATTCGTCCTAAGATTATTGCAGATTGCATTGAATCAAAATTCGAAGAGGGAGTTTATCACTTCAACCTCTACTTCACTCTTTCTGAGGATGAATTTCGAAACATTACTTTTTTTATTGCTAGATACCTCGTAAGAGAAGCTTATATTCTAGCGTTTTTATAATATTTGCTTCAGATATTTTGGCTCTGCGTTAGTACGGCCGTCAGTCTGTCGGTACACTTCTTACGATATAAGAAGTTATTGGTTCCCGTATAAGTCGTAAAACCGGGAGCGGTAGCTCAGTGCATCAACTGATGTCACTGCAGCGCCTCTGACCTAGGTTCGAGTCCTGACGGCGGCAGGATTTTCGACCCTAGCTTTTCCGATAAGTCGAATTCAGTCGCTGTCTGGAGGAGAATTCTAGCGGCCGGCTGCTCTGATCGGTAGTTTTCCGTGGTTTCTCCGATCAACACCAGGCGAATGCCGGAGCAGTACCCTACCAAAGGGGCCACGGACCGCGCGCGATCTGTCCTTCCTCTTTCTTGTCCCATCCTCTCCCTTTACACACACACACACACACTTACACTCACATGCACTACACTACCACATATTCCGGGAGACCGGTCGGGAGCTTAGAGCTTGTCCCGGCTGGGGCGGTGCCCCGCTGGTGGGAGAGTCCTGGTGAGGGGAAACCCCACTAGCCGACGGTAGGTCGGCGCCGGATCTCGCCATCCAGCGGGGGAAGATCACCGCCATCTCCCGGGAAAAAACATGCACTAGACTAACGGGACTAATGACCACAGTAGTTGACGCGCCCGGAAACACGAAAAAATCAATCAATCAATCTAAGTCGTAACAATTTTGTTGAAGTTAAAGGAAGAAATAATAACTGATAATGTATCTGCCTGTTCATGTGTACGTACGGGGCAAACGCTGTTATACTATCATCAACGAGAAGCTATCTCTCCTCCGAGAGATGACTTCGGTGCACTGGCGATTTCCGAAACCTCTCCTCGTATTTCGCACGCAGAAAAAATGTCAATACATAATTGAAATGATTGAAGGCGTTGTCATTGTCAACAATACTATTTATTTCAATAAGAGCAGCTTTCGATGGCTTAGCCATCATCATTAGTTTTCTGATACAAGAAAAATATAAAATTAGAATTAACAGAGTTACATAATTTAAAAACATCTTAAGAAATGAAAGGAGAATAATTAAAGAAAAGAATGAAAGAAAGAAGGGGGCGGATAGTTAGATCTTTATAATATAAAATAATTGACAATAAATTTTTATATTTTTATATTTTAATTATTGTTGACAATGACAACACCTACAATCATTTCAATTATGTAAATGTCAACTACAAGTCACCACTAAACCAATGTCAATGCATATGCAATAGGCATAGTATCTGCCAGCATCTTCCCACATTTGACGGCGAACTGAGGAAGCTCTGACGCCTTGAGATGTACGTTACCGTTCAAGCTTTCAGGCTCGGTTTTGTTTATTGCTCTTATTTTTTGAATGTTTTGTCCATTAAATCTCAAATATAAAGAATAATAACTCTCACTGTCAAATTAAATTCTCCGCCGCATTAAACGTCTTCTAAAAGCTTCGATAGTTTTGCGGCGATGTATTATTGACATCGGCGTTTTACCAGGGAGTTTTTGCACCACGAAGCGTTACAGCACTGGAGAGCATTATCGATCTTCTGCACATGCACGGATTCACAAAATTGATGCGAGACCCAAACTCCGCATGCGCGGAAGATCGATAGGACGGTCGATTGCTGTAACGCTTTGAGGTGAAAAAACGCCCTGATGTTGAAGATCTATGTAATTAAACGTCGATGTTTTGTTGTCGATGTCGCACGCCTAGACTTAAGTGAGCCACTGTGCCCATGGTGGAGCCGAGTGGGCAGCGCATCGATGTTTTAATGTTGAACATCGATGTTATGAAACGATGTCACATCCTTAGTCGTTAGTGACTCACTGTGCCCTTGGCGGTGCCCAACGGGCCGCGCATCGATGTTTTAATGTTGAACATCGATGTTGTGAAACGATGTTGCATCCTTAGTCGTTAGCAAGCCACTAAGCCCATGACGCGCCCCAGCGGACCCGCATCGATGTTTTAATGTTGAACATCGATGTTATGAATCGTTGGTCACATTCCTAGTCGTTAGTGAACCAAAGTGCACTTGGCGGTGCTTAGTAGGTCGCGAATCAATGTTTCAACGTTGAACATCGATGTTATGAAACGATGTCTCATCCCTAGTCGTTAGAAAGCCACTGAGCCCATGACGCGATCCAGTGGGCGCCCATCAATGTTTTAATGTTGAACATCGATGTTATGAAACGATGTTGCATCCCTAGTCGTCAGTGAGTCAGTCATTGGCGGTGCCGAGTGAGCCGCGCATCGATGTTTTAATGTTGGACCGCGATGTTATGAATCGTTGATGTCCATTGGTCCATTGGTTGATGTCCATGAACCGTTGACGGCCACTCTGCACTTGGCGGTGCCCAGTAGGCCGCGAATCGATGTTTTAATGTTGAACATCGATGTTATGAAACGATGTCGCAACCCTAGTCGTTAGCGAGCCACTGTGCCCGTGAGCGTGCCCAGTGGGGCGCGTGAGTCATCGGGAGCGACGGGCTCGCACGAGACACTTGCCGCCCACGCCGCGCTCCACAAGCAGAGCGGACGACCTCGGACGGGTCCCAGACGCCCCCACAGCAGGCAAGAAATACGTTTTTTATACTCCCATTGTATCATTCTGTCATTTGATGGCTCCAACCCGTTGCATGATGATACTCATTACGATACACATTTCATTATGATACAGGTTCTTGATCAATCACAGAGAAATGTACAAACCAAGTATTTACACTTAATTAATCATTGAGAATCTTTCTAGTACATGTTTCGTTCGACTGTGTACCTTAAAATTACAAAAATTTTGTATTATGCTTGTCAGTTTTAATTTCTTTTATTATTAGTCATTTTACAGGGAATATTACATAAAATAGATTAGAACGTATTTTCGGGGGATAATAGGAACGATCCTATTTGACTAGCGCAGTGGTAGTGGTAGAGGGAATATTTGACTGATGTTAAGATGAGAACGCTAGTTATTGTGTGTTATATATTGCTGCCGAGTGTTTGTCCTTAAAACCGGCCAATTCTTGAGTTTGAAATGTTTAGTGAATCAGAGGAGTTGGCACCTTCAGAAATAAGAGAAAAGCGAAAATGGTGATCTCGGGATAATTGTAAGAGCAACTTTTGTATTCTCTCGCACTGGTAAACCGAAGACACCTGCGGCAGGTAGGGTAGCTGTCCGCTATATGGCCTTGGCTGAATCCTGCACGTCAACTGCCACGAAACGATTTAGTTATAAAAGTCATAGAAAAAGTACCGTATGAAACTCGATGTAATGGGTATTAATTAATACACTCGTGTGAAGTTTCCGATACTCGCTCGTATCTCGCTCGTATCTCGCTCGTATCGTAATAACACACTCGTGTATTAATACCCTTCATTACATCATCGTTTCATAATGTACTATTATGTACTATTTACTAGTGTATTGGCGTGTGTTTGTGGCCCTCGAACAAAACACTAAACAGTATTTTTTTTAATTGGTTTATTTAAGGTCGCTTCAACATCCAAGGTCATTAGCGACCACAATTGCTGTTAACGGTACAGTAACTATGTGAATGAAACGATATGATGATTGATGATAAGGGGTGAAAGGACGAACACAATTACAACCATGCCCGAGGCGGGACTCGAACCCGCGACCCTTCGGTCCGAGATCACTACGATACAACTGCCTTAGCGATCTCGGCCACAGGGCCGGCACGAAACAGTATTGTTAATATCCTTGTGGGCCTTTCTGATCCTCGGGCCTTTTCAATACTTTATGGCCCGCTGTAATACCAACACAACGCATACAATATGTTTATAAATTCGATTTATTAAAGTTAAAATACAAGCAGATGCAATAAGTAAATAAATGGCATAAATGGCTCAAATAAGTAAAATAACTCGTTATAAACCATATTTTGTTTAATTGATATGAAAATTGCAATTTTTTAATGTTCTCGAGAATTTATAATTGCCATTAGTCACTCATATTTTACTGTCACGTATCATATTTTTTGGAGACGTGTACTATGATTCTCGAGTAGCAGTACTACTAGTAGTAATAAGATGTTTAAGGAACATCGGCTAATATTTTCGAAATGTTATATTTTTATGTCATGAAATTTTCTTTATAATCTTCGGGAATAGATGCACATAACCTAGAAACCTTACCGAAAAATTAGTTAACGGAAAAACGTTTGAAGGTCTATGAACTAATCTAGTGGCTAAGCTACAAAGCAGGATTTTTATAAAAATTAATATTCCCCAGTTCATAGGGCGAACGTCCCGGCACATTGAATTCGAAACGAAAATTTTGATTTTGGGGGCTATTTCACATGAAATCTCAATTACATTTTCAAAATTTTCTCAAAACTGGTTACAATATTTTTTTCGGATAGAGTTTAGTACGCTTATAAAAATGGCAGAGGTCCAATTTTCATCTTCTCGGATTTTCGTAATTTTAAAAAGCTTCAAAATTTTCCCGGGATCTTTCTAGAATGCTTTGTGGGAATTCTGATGTGGTGGTGTTGCCGTTCTTATGAGAAGAAATACAAGAGGTCATCTTCGTCAACATATTAGTTTTATTAAGATAGCCGGCTTGCGACGGCTTTGCCGTCGTCAGTCTACAAGATACAGAAAAATATAACAAACTTATAAATAAATACAAAATAAGATAGAAAATTAAATTACAATTAATGGATACATTTGAAGTTTTTGAATCGCAGAATGCTTCGCGAGGTCTTGGATACAAGCTAGAAAGCTTCTCAGTTCCACGGGAATGTGCATTTATGCCAACGTTGGCATTTTATGCTTGGAATTTTAGTAGTAAGAAGTTGTTGTAACTTGTGAATTGTAAAATAGAGGTCTTTATCTTTTGTTGCTGCTGTTGTTGTTGTTGTTGAGAAAGTCCATTGGGACACAGTGTGATCTAAGAAGAAGCGATCGACGGGAAGTCGATGATAACGCCTGTAGGAGAATTCTAGCGGCCGGCTGCTCTGATCGGTAATTTTCCGCCGTGGCTTCTCCGATCAACACCAGGCGAATGCCGGAGCAGTACCTTAACAAACGGGCCACGGACCGCGCGCGATCTTTCCTTCCTCTTCCTTGTCCTATCCTCCCCCCTCACACACACGCTAACATGTACTACACTACCACATATTCCGGGAGACCGGTCGGGAGCTTAGAGCTTGTCCCGGCTGGGGCGGTGCCCCGCTGGTGGGAGAGTCTTGGTTAGGGGTACACCCCATTAGCCGACGGTAGGTCGGCGCCGGATCTCGCCATCCAGCGGGGGAAGATCACCGCCATCTCCCGAGAAAAAACTTGCACTACACCAACGGGACTAATGACCAAAGCAGTTGACACGAAAACACGAAAAAACCGGACCGAACCGAATCGATTATAACGTAACTGTGACGATTGAGGCGTCACACGGTGACTGAAATTGTGACCGTCATCCATTTTTACGAGTAAAATAATTATGATATGCGCATGATATCCGCAATATACATTACCCTGCAGTTTACTTTACAATCGTACGTAACACGAAAGCGGTGCGTCATTATGCCTTAAAACCAGATTTTCGTGCCCGCAACGGAGCACAGGTTATGTTTTGTAAGAGAAAATGAGACCCTTTTTCACGTTTTATTACACGTTCCTGCAACCCCTTTTTACCGCTGCTTACATCGTTCCTGCACCCCCATTTAAAGGATTGCCACAAGCACTGGAAGCTGGGTTACAGTGTGAAGCTATTTTCTCCTTCAAATCACAGATTTACAAAGTGTACAATGTATCCACGGATCCACCTAGTTAAAATTGTAATGCAAATTTTGCTATTTTGAATACAGAATTCTTAGCGTGTTCGGGTAACACGTGCCCCAAATTTTCGTCGAAAAATGTTTTTTTTTTTTTCACACACTGGAACATTCTTTAACTCCTGTTCTATATCTTTCGTAGTGTCTCTCGGAAACTGTTCTGTATAGTTAACTGCTGCGGCTGGGAACAAAGAATTTTCTGACAAAATCAACATTACCAAATCAACCAAAATCAACCACTGTGACAACGCTGTTTTAACCTCTAAGCTACTCTGCACTAGATCACGGAGTTTTGTTGCACAGAATTCAGAGCAAAAGGAATACAGTGTTAACAAGTATCAGTAGTGAAAATCTTTATAATTTCATTACATGTATTTGTATATTGCTTTTTCAAACATGAAAGTAACGCTGTAATTAAATATATTGTTTTATGAGAAATTTAATTAATAACGAATCTAATAAATTCGCAATACTAATATTGTCGTGACGAGATAATGTCAAAAACATTTTGCAGCCTTGTTAATACTATGGTTCTCCTACCATTTTATTCCATTCCCAGTGTCTGCAAATATCACGAAAGTATGCATTTATTCCAACTACACGTTCCACTACAATTATTCGCCGGAAAGTGAAACTATTTTTAAAAATTATCTAATAACTTACACGTGAAATAATAAACAAAACAACTTTGTATTCCTCAAACTCTAAAGCGTGCAACGAATTCTGAACGACAATTCAGCGAAACCGCGATAGTCGAGGTTGTCCGCCTGGAACACGGGAAAGTCGCACTGTGCGTCCCTCGCCGCCCAACTCCAGCCGCCAGCTTCCAGCTGCCTGCTCCGCCCTCTGTGCCCAACAAGTGTCACTTCCTGGCCTCATCGAGCGGGCGGCACACACAACCTCATTTGCCGGTCTCGCTGCATAAATGGGTCAGATCTCCCGCCGCGTTGAAAGCTTGCCTTCTCGAAACACGAGAGACGGAGTCCTGTGGCACCACATTTTGCTAGGAGATCTTTTCTTGGTTTGGTTGGTTTGCTTTTTCGTGTTTCCGGGCGCGTCAACTGCTTTGGTCATTAGTACCGTTAGTGTAGTGCATGTTTTTTCTCGGGAAATGGCGGTGGTCTTTCCCATTTGGATGGCGAGATCCGGCGCCGACCTAACGTCGGCTAGTGGGATTTCCCCCTAACCAGGACTCTCCCACCAGCGGGGCACCGCCCCAGCTGGGTCAAGCTCTAAGCTCCCGACCGGTCTCCCGGAATATGTGGTAGTGTAGTGCGCGTTAGTGTAAGTGTGTGTGTAAGGGGAGAGGATAGGACAAGGAAGAGGAAGGACAGATCGCGCGCGGTCCGTGGCCCGTTTGGTAGGGTACTGCTCCGGCATTCGCCTGGTGTTGATCGGAGAAACCACGGAAAACTACCGATCAGAGCAGCCGGCCGCTAGAATTCTCCTCTAGACAGCGACTGGATTCGACCTAGTTGAAAAGCTAGTGTCGAAAACCCTGCCGCCGTCAGGACTCGAACCTAGAACCTCCCGGTCAGAGGCGCTGCAGTGATATCATTTGATGCACTGAGCTACCGCTACTGGTGATATTTTCTTATTATCTACATATCTACCTAAATTAAAACCGTGACAATCGATTTTACGCATAAATATATCATCGGAAAAGACTTTTCACATACGGCATTTATTTACAATGCATTAAATTTCTGTATATTAAGTTTCTAAATATCTAATTACTCGGGAATTTCTAGCAGAAATTCAGATAAGTTTTCCTTTTCGATTTTGTCTTCCCAATAAAAATACAGCAAAGCATTTGTACCATGAAAAGGAGAGTGAATCAGGGAAAGTCAATGAAATGAATGAAAGCAATTTACGAAGTCAGTGAAGTGTAGGATATTGTACTGCTGCAGAAATGAGGAAGAGAAAGCATAACATAATGTTCCAGAATATGCGAAAACGAGAGTACCAAATTCTTAGACTGCCATTAATGAATGTATGTATGTACCTATAGCGGTTAATTAGCAGGTAGAAGTGTTTCCTAACCGAATACATGAATAAGAACAAAATATTTAATTGCATTCAAACGTGTCTCTTCTAGGAGGCAAATTACCAAAATATTAAGATGAAGATAAAATCAAAGTTTCGTCTTTATACGTATGTGTCATCGGACAATGTTACATTTAATGTGCAAACATTTCAAATTGTAAAACATCCGAGACAGTTATTTCCAAACGACTACAAATAAAACTCTTTTCCAAAGCGGAATCTCTCTCGTAAATACTTTGGTCCTTGGTATCTGCAGCTAGTCATAAAACAACAGCAGCAGCAAACAATCTTCTCCAAGACACAAAGAGTTTCTAATAGATTCGGAAGTTTATTTCCATACTCGTCAATATGCGTTTCACTTCCTGAACGTCGACTGACGACAAACTCCTCTGAGATATACACTTGATTAGTCTCTTTGTTAATATCACACTAGTATGTTTTTTTTTTAAATCGCCTTGGCATAATAAAGACACTAAGTTACCTAAAGGCCAATCCATCTGAAAACATTGACCTTATTACTGCAAGAAATTTGAGGAGATAAGAGATCATTTTAGTTATTTCTTTTCTTCCTGTTCCACAAAAGTCTTTTGGAAGGGTTGATCGATGTATGTTTTGTTATGTTTCTATAAATTTGTTTGGCCTCATCGACAGACCAATGCTGGCCTCAGTAAAACCTTCCGCTGTTGTTTCATAACTTTTTACTTGACCATCAGTATTTTTGCATTATTGACCAGGAGTATAAAGAGAAAGTTCAATAACTATAAATAACGCGATTTTGTAATTTATGGTGAGTGGAAGAGATTCAAGGGTCTAACGCTCAAACGAGATGAGATTTGACCAAGATTGAAGACAGTATGTTTCGAGTGTGATACCCGAAAGAATTGAAGAACGTAGAAAATGTATGCAAATGTTTTTTTATTTATTTATTTTACGTCAAAAAACAGTTAAAACTGCGTATGACGTGCTGTGGGGAAAAGTGAATTGTGTGCACATTTTCAAAATTCTGTGATCCCTACACTAAGTCATATACTACTTAAATTTTGAAAGGGAGAAAAAAAAGAAAAAAAACTCCCATGTAATAAAATCTACTTTCAAGGATAAATAAGCAATAAATATTGGTTCTTATCCATGTTGTCCTTCAGAATAGTACTTCCTGGTGCGACAACATGGAAACGATAATTTGAATAATTGTATTTCCCACTGAATTCTAGAAGACGTGCACAGAAAATGAAGTTACATTTATGTCCAGAAGCAAAACAAGGGGCCATCTCAGCATTTGCTCAATGGATCAGGGAAACTGGACGAAAAACCTGATCGAGATGGGGGTCATTAACCCGGAGGCTGCAATACATGTAAACAAATGTAAACCACATTTTAAGTTCTCCTGGAAAAGACCCGACCCATGGTCGCAAACCATAATCTGAGTAACTCTGGAATAGACTGCTGGCCAGCTAAAAAGCCGAACTAACGGGACAACTTTTGAAAAATGTCACTGTCGGATGAGAACATACATTTATACTCGATTTAGGGTAGTTTCGATTCGTTTTATGTTGGCTAAAGTTGTTGCCAACCGTCACACAAATACCCTGAATATATTACCTTTAAGCGGTAGGGACATTTTTTAAAATTTAAGTTTGCAATGAAACAATGACTACTTCCGTAGATACCGCCAACATTCAAAGCCATCCAAGTGAAATTGTGTTAGTTTACGAGTGTTGCTAAAGATTTGCATTTTGCGTTTTGGTGCTCTTCGTTCTTTGCGTTTTATTCTTCAATTTATTTATTTAGTAGTACTAGGCGTTTTTGAGTTTTATTTATTATTTTCCAATTGTTTTCTTTAGTAATAATAATAAAGTTAATTGAAATAGTTATAGTAGTTCATTATTTGTTGTTGTTGTTAAGTGTCCCTTTAGTATTTCCTGTTTTAAATTAATTATATTATATTTATTATTATTTTTCTGAATTCATTTTAATTATAACTGAAAAATAATGGTAAGCCTAACAACATGTGGGTCTATACTTAATACTGAACCTTTGAAGATGAACACGTTTTCAAAGACTGTGTCTGGTAACAATGGATAAGTTATTGAAAACTTACTTACACTAATGATGTTTTTCATTATTTTTTTGAACTTACTTTTAAAAGCTAATATAATTAAGTTAAATTACTATTGTGATATTTATTTGCGTTCAATAAAACTTATTACTACCACTTCAAAACGTGAAGGAACTGTTGGCACATCTCAAAAGCAATAACATAGAAGTATGACCGCAGATAACTTTTGAGGTTGTATTTTTCATTTGCACTTGACACTTTTTTAACACTTCTTAAGCTCGCAATAGTTGATAATGATAATTCTTAATTAACTTAATAATTATTCACAGAGTTAATATTAGTTTATAGATGAACATCTGTTTTTAATTCTACCGAAAAACGAAACATGTATTATAGAACAGTGGACAAGACTCGAGACCGCGCGAGGATTGTGAATGAGACAACAAACAAAACAAAAGCGAGAGACTTGATCAGAGTTATAGTTTCATCAGTTGGCTATTCCGACAGGAAATCTTTCAAGCTGCCATATTGCGAATTTAGTGCGGCCTGATACACGGCCTGGAGTCTACTCTTCAGTGGAATAAAATGAAAAGTTGTATAAAAGATTGCCTCTTTATAAGTTGCTCGCAGATATAAATAACATCTGCAATATAAGTACGGTTCTTCAATAAAGTACATTCGTAGCAAGAGGCAGTTTAAATTTTTTCAGAGCTCGTATTTATAAGCCATGAGGAAATATTAGAAAATTCACGTCAATCTACATACTGGCACGCGTAAGTTGGCAAGGATTACGAATGAATAACAGCTGCGCTTCGCTTGGGCATACCAATGAAGTTTTAGGAGGAAAGTTTCAAATGGTGCGAATTAAGAGTAAGTCTTAATACTCTAACAAAAACTTATCTTTGTGTGAGTAACAGTTTTAAATCTCAACCTTACTACGGATCTCAACTTACTATAACTTACGTAGACAAATAAAATTATCCCCTAAAATGGTGATATTTTCTTCCCTTAAATTAATGTGTATTTCAATTTTCTAAGAACGATTATTAACGAATTTTAAGAACGAAAAATAATATGATGATAAATTAAGAAAAATGAAATATTAAATATATAATATATTATAAATCTTTTGAACGTGCATATTAATTACAACTCCAAAATTAAATGTAATGGCTATTAGTTGGATATATGACTCATTTTCATTCAAAGATGAATAATAAAATGCTATTTTTCAATTTGTGCATTAATAGTAGTTTATGCAATTAGTTCATTACGGTAAACTTTACTGCATGAGTACATTTTTGAAAACGAGCGACGTTAGGAAAGAGTTTTCAAATTTGTTCGAATGCAATAAAACAACATTATAAACGAATTGCATACGCTTTTTCTCCCTTTCAAAATTCAAAATTTAAGTAGTATATGACTTAGTGTAGGGATCACAGAATTGTGAAAATGTGCACACAATTCACTTTTTCCCATAGCACGTCATACGCAGTTTTAACTGTTTTTGGCGTAAAATAAATAAATAAATAAATAAATAAATAAATAAATAAAACAACTTTCTTGTGATGTCTCTGGTATTTGACATCTGTGCGAGAAAACTGGTTTGCTGTTCCGTTTACCTCCACTCCCCCGTCGCCCTGTTGCCATTGGCTGAATGAGTGATGACGCAAGCCTACGTGCCGTAAAATCGAATACGTCATCATTTGTGTCGTAGAATCCCCTTTGATGAACGATTTCTTGCAACATAAGAGGTCGTTTAAAACGCTGATACATAAACAATAAGATTTTTCCACTTCAGTACGTGCTCCATGTTACCCGAAACTAAAAATTGGAAAATCAACGTAGACAATCTTTTAAATAGGTATTTTTAACTCAATATCTGTGTTTCGGAGACAAGAAAGAATGCACCAACAATATTGTATTAATTTTATTAAGAGAAAATGTAATCATACTAAGAGCAAATATGAAAACTCATTCCGGAAAAATTACCCGACGACAATTGCAATGGTATGGCTACGTAAGAAAAATTAATGCTGACTGTTGACCAAACTGAGCATACGGGTATTGTCCTACAAATAGAAGATCTTGTCACGCTTGAAAATAAAACCATTGAAACATCGATGGAAGAGAAAGGTTTCTCAGAAGATGACTGGAGAGATAGAGAGAGAGATGGAGTTTGAGATGCAGAAAGTGGCAACAGTCGTAGGAACCCTGCCAAGAGGAAGAAGAAGAAGAAAATGTAAATGGAATTTAGAAGCGACAATATTGACTCACCTAGAGAAAGTGTCTCCTCAAATTAATTGCTTCCCAACTAGAAAGGAAATTGAAGACATCACTGCAAAAAGAGAGAACCTGTATATTTTTCAGTCATCTGATTTTCTTAAAATAAAGTGGAATAGGAATTGTTCGAGTGAACAAAGGAGAAAATTCCACCCTATCATTATTTGTCTGTAATAGTTCAGGTATTCATGCAACAAGCGAACTGTTCCTAAGTTAGGCAAGTGATACGTACTAAGAATCTTCGAAAGTGCACATAGCCTTTTGTCCCTTCATTCGCTGAGAATGCGTCGTAACACAGCAAATGTATTTGAATGTAATACCTATGTTTTCTTTTGGCAACTCAGATTTTATTATTATAATACTGATAATTTAACGAATCTTTAATAATCTAATCGAAGTTATTTTGAATTTCTACGCTTATAGAGTCACACTTGAAATTAGTAGTTATTTTCTTGCTAAGGAAATCAATTCACTACCAACTTAGAAATGTATAAATAGTGAAGGACAGTATCTTATCCACAATTTTTAGACCTGAATTTTATTTGTCCTGTAAATCTAAGGAGGGAGATAATCTCTTTTCTCTCAATTACCATTTTAGGTGGCTCACGACAAAATGAACTTTGAGTCCATGTGGCGAAGACGAGGAGTCAAATGAATCACTGAATGGAAAAATGAAGAAAGTTCATTAACCTGCAGTTAGAGAAAACTAAGAAAAACCTATTAACACTTACAACTTTTGTTCCTGCAATTCTGTGATACATTACACAAGCGAAATTAGCTGTTCTGTATGGTAAGGCGTTTCCGTGCATTTGAGAAATACTTTTCAATTTATCCTCTCTTGAAGTCGGTGGGCTCTCCTTTTCCCCCCATCAGTGATGCAAATTAGAATACAGACTTCTTTTGAAATGAATATTTCTTACTGCTTAGAATAAAGGTCCGACCCAATGAAATCAAGATCTAAATAAAAAAGTTAACAATAAATTTGCAGGCTCAGACTATTTTTTTTAATTTGTTGCGTCGTTGTTAACGCAACGCGTCTCTAAACCCTTGTTGAAGTAATCCTCCGTTACCAAGTAATTACTTTACTGTTGTTGTGTAATTACTAATAACTGTGTTTGTCGAGTCTCGTCACGTCAGAGTCAGTCAGTGCCTTTTATCCCTTCGGCCAGGGGGTCGACGCCGTTAGATCCCGGGGTTCCTGGCCGGTCACCCAACCACAAACCCGCGAGTCTCGAATTCGCTTAACCTTCGTGACTTCACGGAGCGTAGTAAACGAATTCGGCTAGCGCCGCCGGCACTACATACAGCACTAGATACGTTGACTAGATACGTCACCACCCTATTCTCGGTTTTCAGAGTTCTTAAGTCGTGACACCCGCCGTCTTCTCTGTCCAGTTATTCTCGAACACTCTATGAATGAATATTTAAGTGCAACCAGAGGCCCATTTTTTTTTTTTTTTTTTTTTTTTTTTGAGAGATAGCGGGGTTAATTAATGGTACGCTTTCTCAGAAGTATAATTAAGTTTTTGTTCGAGCGAATGTTTTTCAAGCAAGTGCTGAAAACATTTAATAGAGCAAATCCCCCCGTGACCTGTTTTTCCATGTTGTTTGTTTAAAGAATTAACCCACAGTGTAGAATACATCCGCTTGCCTTTTTGATAAGTTTGACTACACAGACATAGGTGCATGGAACACGTTTATTTTATTCATTTATTTTTCGTCAGAAACTGTTGAAAACCGCGTGTTAAGTGCTATGGGGAGAAGTTAATTCTGTGGACCTTTTCAAAATTCTGTGATCCCTACCCTGTCATATACTTCTTGAATTTTAAATACAGAAAGAAAATGAGTGTTTTTTGCAAAGATTGGTAACAATAGTATTCGCTCCATAGTAATAAAATATATTTTCAAGGGTAAATCAGCAATAAATTTGGAATCTTATCCCCCATCATGTCCTTCGTCAAGGAATACTGTCACTACAACATGGAGAACGATAGTTTGAATAACTATATTTCCCACTGAATTCTACAGGACGTGCACAGATAATAAAGAAACCTTTTTTTAGACAGAAGCAACATACACTACACTCAAGAGACATGCCGTGTTTCGCAGAGAGACTGCGTAAGAAAAGGGTTAGTTCACGAAGCCATTGTATTTATACAGACAAAAGCTTCAAATTTTTTAATTTTTTTTTTTACAACTGGAGAGACATCTTTCGACATACGTGCATGACAATTCGTAATTTCCGTGTAGATGTATCATTGTTATTTTCTGCATTTTCTCCCACAAACATAAAATAAACAAAATTATGGATGTAACGACCACGAATGCAATTTGTATCCAGCACATCCAAAGTCTGACACCAAATCACATACAATTCAGATACAATACATATACATTATTTTACAACACTTTGCCTGATGACATTGAACGATTAAATTCGACAAAAAAGTTTAAATCCAAAGTGAAATCGTTTCTGCTGCACAACTGTTTCTATACAATTGCAGACTATACTGAGCATCACAAGGAAAGTAACATTAATTTTAACAGTGATATTTAATGCATTATTTACCATTTGGACTGTATAAATGTGTATAAACAACCTGTACCAAGTATTGTACTGCAGCCTCCGGGTCAATGACCCCATCTCGATCAGGTTTTTCGTCCAATTTCCCTGATCCATTGAGAAAATGCTGAGATGGCCCCTTGTTTTGCTTCTGGACATAAATGTAACTTCATTATCTGTGCACGTCTTCTAGAATTCAGTGGGAAATATAGTTATTCAAGTTAGCCCAAAATTTATTGCTTATTTATCTTTGAAAATAGATTTTATTACGTGGGAGCTCTTGTTTATTTATTTTTTTAATTCAAAATTCAAGTAGTATATGACTTAGTGTAGGGATCACAGAATTTTTAAAATGTGCACAGAATTCACTTCTCCCCATAGCACGCCATGCGCAGTTTTAACTGTTTTTGACGTTAAATAAATAAATAAATAAATAAATAAATAAATAAATAAATAAATAAATAAATAAATAAATAAATAAATAAATAAATAAATAAATAAATAAATAAATAAATAAATAAATAAATAAATAAATAAATAAATAAATAAATAAATAAATAAATAAATAAATAAATAAATAAATAAATAAATAAATAAATAAATAAATAAATAAGTAAGTAAAATAAAATAAAGATCCAAGCGAAACATGACAGGCTGAAGAGACCTGAGCGAACAAGCATTCGTTTCAGCTGAAGTATTCCAAATGAGGAAGATTCCAAACGGTCGCGGGCCACCGTTATTTCAGAACATACAATGCCTTTCTCAGGTATCTCGTGTGTCATCTTTCAAAGAGGTCACAGCTTTAGTAAATGAAGTTCACAAAATCAAAGACTTTACACCAAGCCGTGATACTCGTATCGTTTGGTCATATCAATGATCATTATAGCCAAATAGGTGATTTAGACATCCAGAGAGATTTGCCGGACTATAATAATGGCAGTAATTTCGTGACGACTTCAATTTCCCCTTTATAAATTAATCATTAAATGATAATAATTTGTACCTTTCAAAGAAGGCTGTACATTTTCAGATATAATTAAGCAATCCTTCCGTTTAGTGTAGTCCTTTGTATTTTTTTTAAATTTTGTACCTGAACCTTTCTTGCAATGTAAAATGATCGGAGTTGTGCCTCGGTTTTTTATGTAATTTCGTAGTCGGATATGCTACTAAAACACCTTGGAAAATATATTGAATTTATAGGCTATATTCGACACAACACATTTGGTTAATTGACATTTGACATTTAAGGAATGAAAATATTACATACATTCAAAGGCTAATTAATTAAGTCTTAGCTACAACTCATGCCACTCGCACGATGTACAGAATATCCGTGGAGGAGACGTCGATCGATTGATTGATTGTTTGATTTTTTCGCGTTTCCGGGCGCGTCAACTGCTTTGGTCATTAGTCCCGTTAGTGTAGTGCATGTTTTTTCGCGGGAGATGGCGGTGATCTTCCCCCGCTGGATGGCAAGATTCGGCGCCGATCTACCGTCGACTAGCGGGGTTTCCCCCTAACCAGGACTCTCCCACCAGCGGGGCACCGCCCCCAGCCGGGACAAGCTCTAAGCTCCCGACCGGTCTCCCGGAATATGTGGTAGTGTAGTGCATGTGAGTGTAAGTGCGTGTGTGTAAGGAGAGAGGATGGTACAAGGAAGAGGAAGGACAGATCGCGCGCGGTCCGTGGCCCGTTTGTTAGGGTACTGCTCCGGCATTCGCCTTGTGTTGGTTGGAGAAACCACGGAAAACTACCGATCAGAGCAGCTGACCGCTAGAATGCTCCAGACAGCGACTGAATTCGACTTATCTGAAAAGCTAGGGTCGAAAATCCTCCCGCCGTCAGGACTGGAACCTAGTTCATAGGCGCTGCAGTGACATCAGTTGATGCACTGAGCTACCGCTCCCGATAGGAAATGTGGAAAATTGGAAAATTCGAAAATAAGCGTTTAGACAATTTTAAGCATATTTTGTCTAATATCTGAATAGCTGAGCCGCAATAAGCACTCAAAAGTTGCTTTGAAAAAATGATTTCTAGCTAAAAATTTGCATTGTATAGAAACACTCCAGAAACAAGTAAATTGTTTATTATTTACAAAATAAATTAACATATTTGTTCATTAAGAAAAATTACCGCAGAAATAAAAAAACACCCAATTTACACAATTCGACTGCTTTTTTATTTCTGGGTTAATTTTTCTTAGGGAACAAATACATTAATTTGTGTAAATAATAAACAATTTACTTGTTTCTGGAGTGTTTCTATACGATGCAAATTTTTAGCTAGAAATCATTTTTTCAAACCAACTCTTCGCTTCGAATATAAAAAAATGTTTTGTGTAAGATTACATGATAAACAAGTATAATGAGATTTTGATTTGTTAGAGCCCCTGATGGTATTAGAATAACTACAGATATTTATACAATACTTCAAGCCGGAACCTTTGTGTCTGTAATACTTTCTCTCGGAGAAGCCATTTGACACCCAAATTACAATGTATGACAAGAAGAGTTTTTAATTATTCTACTGATCCGTGAATACTTAGTATCAAAAGATTGTTGAGAATTACTCACTAATTGTGATTCTTATTAATTTTATTTGTTTATTTGCTACTTCCAAAATGCTGCCGCAGTATCCAGGATGTATCACCACATATTAACTCAATAAATATTCTCATTTAAAAGATTTCACGTATTTACCTCGTACATGCAGTGTAAACATGTAATATATTGTAATATAGCATGCGGTTTGTAGTTCTGCAAAATTTTAACAAAATGATATAATAGAGAAAATTGAAGACAGTCGGTAATGCAACTGAAAAATGAAGAGAATGAAAAATAGCTTTAAAATACTTTCGAAGTAACGTCTTTAGCACATTGAACAAAAGTCCGCGTTTGCAACCGTTCCCTGGCCAAGCGACCCTTGAAGCTCGAGTAATCCACAAGCAACATGGAAATGCAGTCTATTTCCGCCCTCGTCCGTTACAGCCCCACAAACGGACCACTGCGTCACGCCCCCTTCTCCGTCGTGGTGAAAGGAGACGCCCTACAAGTGGTGGGCAGAGAAAAGGGAGGAAACGCAAGAGAACAAAGTACCCGTTTCTGTGCACTCCAATGAGGACGAAAAGAAAGAAAAATGCGGGCAAGCTAATTGAATTAGTTAATTAACGAAAGAAGATAATATGAACCAGTAACTAGGGAAAAATACATAGCAAACTAACTGAAACATGAACAATTGATGAAATATTGAAGGCAGGTTAACGGGGCTTGGTCGTACGTAAAAACGAACTACAACGTTTCGGAAAATTCCGACGTTTCGGAAAATGTATTTTCATCCTCGGGGCTTTCAACCACAACATGAAAACATAATTAATATAATAATATGTAATTATAAATATTAATTAATATATTAATTATGTTTTCATGTTGTGGTTGAAAGCCCTGAGGATGGGAATAAATTTTCCGAAACGTCCACAAATAACCAGCTTGTAGTTCGTTTTTACTTATGACCAAGCCCCGTTAACCTGCCTTCAATCTAAGTGAAGTAAATTAACAAAGAAACAAACAAATAGGACGAATCTTGTCATAAATACATCACACTCTTCATAAATACATCATACTCATGACCTACAAAAAATTCTAAGATAACCACGGATTGATTGATTGATTGATTGATCATTTAGTGTTTCCGGACGTATCTCCTGCCATGGTGTCCTGGTTGGGGGTAACCCCGCTAGCCGACGGTAGGTCGGTGCCGGATCTCGCCATCCAACGAAGGGAAAATCACCGCCATCTCCCAAGAAAAACATGCACTACACTAACGGGACTCATGACCGAAGCAGTTGACGCGCCCGGGAACACTAAAAAATCAATCAATCAATCAATCCTGCCATGATCGTTAGTCCCGTTAGTGCAGTGCAAGTTCTTATCGCGGGAGGTGGCGGTGTTCCTTCCACAGTATATCGTGATATCTGACGACGACCTACACGTCGGTTTGCTACAATTTCCCTCCTCCTGGTATCTCCCCCAGCTGGACACCGCCCCAGTCGGGACAAACTCTAAGCTCCCTCCCTAGGGTCTTCCGTCACATGTGGTAGTGTAGTTCACGAAAGTGTGTATGTGTAAGTAAAAGGTGAGGGAAAAGGTATTATTCCTTAACGAAGGACATCATGGATAAGAGCCCAAAATTTATTGCTGATTTATCCTTGAAAATAGATTTTATTACATGGGAGCTTTTTGTAAAAAAAAAAGTCAAAATTCAAACAGTATATTACTTAGTGTAGGGTTCACAGAATTTTGAAAACGTGCACAGAATTCTCTTCTCCCCATAGCTCGTCATACACAGTTTTAAATCTTTTTTTACCTAAAAATAAAAAAAGGAAGCAAATTTCGCATGCAATCCGTGGCTATTTTTTTAAGGTACTGCTTATTTGAAAAAACACGGACAACTACCGTCCAGAGCAGCCAGCCGCTGCAATTGTCTTCCAGGCAGCGACTGAATTCGTCCTATCTGAAAAGCTAGTGTCGAAAATCCTGCCGCCGTCAGGACTGGAACCTAGGACCTCTCGGTCAGAGGCGCTGCAGTGACATCAGTTAATGCACTGAGCTACCGCTCCCGGTATTTACATTATATGTTGCAAGTACTCTAATGCAAATCATTCCAAACGAGATGGGATGGGGTTGACTTAGGTCGGAGCGGGTGGTTGGAGAGTAAATTAATGAATGAAAATGAAGCCTCTGAATTTGAGCTAGCTATCCAGCTAGTGTTGGAAATCCTGCCGCCACTGAGACTCAAACACCAGGACCTCCCAGTCAGAGACTCTGAGCCACCTCAACCGATGTGAGGACGAGAAGCAACATAAAATAGAGAGAGACCATAGAACACTGCAAACCTATTTACAACAAACTATAAAACAAAGAAAATCTCGAGTTATCTTGCAACACGCGAACTAATCGTTCCAATGCCGAAGTCATCAGATACCGTAGAAACTGGATACATCACGAAAGTATTGATGCGTTTTCTCTGCACTTTCTACCAAAACATTCGAAGATCGACTTGTCTGCAGTGCATTTTATTTCAAAGAATCATGTAGTTTGACTACAAATAAAAAACATTCCAATCCTCAAAATAAATTGGTTTGTCTTATAAATTCCCTTTAACGTCATGCGTAAGTAACCAGATGTGATGTCCAATTGTGGTTTCATTTATACCAAATTCTATAAATGAAGTAATCTTCGGTATCTTTCTTTTTGGAATTGCAAATGGAAATGCATCTTTGGTTTGAAATTTTTTAAGGTCTTCTTAACAACTTGGTCATACAGCGACCACTGTGATTGCTTTAACTGTACGGTGTAACTCAAAGAGAAACACGTAAGGACCACACGAAAACACACATCCATGCCCGAGGCAAGAATCGAACCCGCGACCTTGCAAGCCAAGGCAGCCTTAGCTCCCGACAGATCTCCCGGCATGTGTGATAGTGTAGTATATATAAGTGTGTGTGTGTGTGTGTGTGTGTGTGTGTGTGAGAGAGAGAGAGAGAGAGAGAGAGAGAGAGAGAGAGAGAGAGAGAGAGAGAGAGAGAGTGAAGATAGGACAAGAAAGAGGAAGGAGAGATCGCGCGCGGTCCATGTCCCGTTTGTTAGGGTACTGCTCCGGTATTCGCCCGGTGTTGATCGGAGAAACCACGGAAAACTACCGATCAGACCAGCCGGCCGCTAGAATTCTCCTCCAGATAGCGACTGAATTCGACCTAGCTGAAAAGCCAGTGTCGAAAATCCTACCGCCATTAGGACGCAACCCTAGGACCTCCCGGTCAGAGGCGCTGCAGTGACATCAGTTAATGCACTGGGCTACCGCTCCCGGTATTTACATCATATGTTGCAAGAACTCTAACGCAAATCATTCAGAACGAGATGGGACGGGGTTGACTAAAGTCGGAGCGGGCGGTTAGAGAATAAATTAATACACGGACAAGTCAATTTACTTAAGCTAGTGACCTATAGAGTTTCCATCAGTCATCCTATATGCATAATTCGGAGATTTCTGTTTATGCTTTGCACGAAGAAAAAGTGCATTCATCTGAATTGATTTGTTGCTACAGTTTAAACACATATTTTCATTCTTCTTTTTAGTTTGATATGGCCGACTTTTCCCGTGAAAAACGGAGTCATACCTTTCATACACCGGATTGCAGAAGGATTACTGTACTGAGAGAAAGTGAACAGAGAAAAAAGATGAGGGAAAGTACACCAGCTGAACAAAGAACACCATAATGTTTCTCTCAGTGGTGTTTATACTCTCCGCGTGAGAATATCCATCATTGGCTGTTTGCAAGCCAACGCTACCCACATCTAATACATAATGTGATTTAAGGTAACTGTATTTCAGTTATTTTGGAGGACAGGCACGTCAAACTGTGCCACCGGTAGTGGTAGCCCAGTGCATCAACTGATGTCACTGCAGCGCCTCTACCGGGAGGTCTAGGTTCGAGTCCCGACGGTGGCAGGATTTTCGACACTAGCTTTTCAGCTGGTCGAATTCAGTCGCTGTCTGGAGGAGACTTCTAGCGGTCGGCTGCTCTGATCGGTAGTTTTCCGTGGTTTCTCCGATCAACACCAGACGAATGCCGGAGCAGTACCCTAACAAACGGGACACGGACCGCGCGCGATCTTTCCTTCCTCTTCCTTGTCCAATCCTCTCCCCTTACAGAAACACACACTTACACTAGCATGCACTACACTACCACATATTCCGGGAGACCGGTCGGGAGCTTAGAGCTTGTCCCGGCTGGGGCGGTGCCCCGCTGGTGGGAGAGTCCTGGTTAGGGGGAAACCCCACTAGCCGACGGTAGGTCGGCGCCGGATCTCGCCATCCAGCGGGAGAAGATCACCGCCATCTCCCGAGCGAAAAACGTGCACTACACCTACGGGACTAATGACCACAGCAGTTTACGTGCCCGGAAACACGAAAAAATCAAACAATCAATCAAACTGCGCCCGCACGAGCTACTTGCCCGCCTAGGAAACCCGGCGCTCCCACGGGCACGGGCAGCTTCCCCTGACTTGCACGCATTTCCCCTTAAAATCCAGAAAGGGGTGGACATGCGCAAGCTGAAGCGGTGCGAGGCGATGAATAGTGGCTTCACAGCAGATTTTTTCTATCAAATAACTTTAAAATAAACAAAATACATTCTTGTGAATGATCTTGGCTGTCCGGGTGACGCCGCGTCGAAGGCTGTGTTGCCAACGTTTTGACCATCATTTCGTGGTCTTTCTCAGGGCTGGTCTGAGGAAGGTCACGAAATGATGGTCGAAACGTTGGCAACACAGCCTTCGACGCGGCGTCACCCGGACAGCCAAGATCATTCACATGACTCCGGCCGCGGAAGCCTACGACTTCAAAATACATTCTTAATACATTTTAATAAATAAATATATTCTTCACTTCTTATCACTACTTTATGTTTATTTTCTTACTAAATTCTCCTATATATAAACCTCTTTGCTAAGCGACCAGAATATATTTGAATGGCGGATTCTTGCCCTGTTTTCCTTTTGTGTTGTGATATTAAATCATTCAGTTATTTACTGTATTTATCAACAATGTGAACTAATTTAACAAATCTCTATAAGTTAACAATCATCGCTTACAGATAGACAACGCTTTTAAGAGACAAATGTATTTGTTAAACCTTGTAACCTGAACGTAAAAAGTTAATACTTTTATATCATTCTTAAGTAAACAGGATTACAAAATCAAGATATTTTTTAAATATACTCTGAACTTAGAATTTTAAATCTCCCTGATGTATTAAATTATGTATTTACTTATGTAAATTATTGTATTTCTTTGCCTTTAAGAGAAAATAGGAATTAATGTAGCTAAATTTGTAACAATAACTGTCAAGTAACTTCTCCCAAAGACTGTCAAGGGCCAGGTATGCAGTTACGTACCGCCACTCCGAAGCATTTTTAAAAATCTTAATTTTAAACCTCGTGCGAATTTCACTGGACGCAGTGCCCGCGAACTCTCAGAAGCTTATTGTCCGCGACCTTCACATGTCTATTGTAAGGTCTCAAAGTAAAGAGATGGAACTATCAGTAAAGGAATTGTATAAGATAAGACCATCAGCAATCTGTTAGGTATGTCTCTTAGGGAAATGCATCGTTTCGGCCCAGTTATGGGAATGCAGGGATTGATATTGCAGAATTGCGGGCGTGATAATTATAATAATATACAACAGAAATAACAAATTATAATTTCAAGAAGAAATACATCGATTTATTACATATACAGTACGAATACATATACAGTATTCCAATCTGTTAGATTTATAAATAAGTGAGTGTCATTACATTTTCTTCTTCGTATCCACCATGTGTCACTAACACACTTCGTATCATATAGCGGAAAAAGCTAAAAGAAAATTCAATGAAATATGTATGGTACAGTTCGATACGGATTTTGAAATAAATTATGGTAGCTCATAACAATTTATTCAATAGACACACACACGCTCACACACACACACACACACATAATCACCCACTCACACTAACGCGCGTACACACACATTCTCTCTCTCTCTCTCTCTCTCTCTCTCTCTCTCTCTCTCTCTCTGTCTCTCTCTCTCTCTCTCTCTCTCCCTCTTTCTTTCACACACACGCACATACACAAATACAAACATCCACACACACACTAACGCACACCACACACACCTACTGACACGCACGAGTGCGTAAGATTCTTCCTTAGTTAACAGGCGTGGCCATTTATTTTCCTTCATTTCATTAACATTTTCCTCACTTCCCAAACACGTAATTGTGTAGGCTGCCAACAATGTCGCCTGCAGAACAAGCGCCGGCGTTCCAAAGACAAAAGCGCAGCGAGAAAGAAGAAACTCGCTTTCGCGATCGCAAAGGGTGCCGCCTCCACGCTCCGAACTCCTGCGTTGCTGCGACGCGTGACGTAAGCTGGAGTCGCGGCGCGGGTAAACACACGCGACAAAGGATCCCCGCTCCCTCTCGCTCGTCGTGACGCCGTCGCTGCAGCTCGCGAGTTCGTGGCACGTGCGGTGCACGGGGCCTCTCTCAGGTGGGAGCATGACGAGGACGAACAGCTCTGCCGCCAGACCGGGAGCGGTAGCTCAGTGCATCAACTGATGTCACTGCAGCGCTTCTGACCGGGAGGTCCCAGGTTCCCACTCCCCACGGCGGCAGGATTTTAGACACTAGCTTTTCAGCTAGGTCGAATTCAGTCGCTGTCTGGAAGAGTATTCTAGCGGCCGGCTGCTCTGATCGGTAGTTTTCCGTGGTTTCTCCGATCATCAACAGGCGAATGCCGGAGCAGTACCCTACCAAACGGGCCACGGACCGCGCGCGATCTGCCCTTCCCCTTCCTTGTCTTATCCTCTACCATTACACACTCACATTAACATGCACTACACTACCACACATTCCGGGAGACCGGTCGGGGGCTTAGAGCTTGTCCCGGCTGGGGCGGCGCCCCGCTGGAGAGAGAGTCCTGGTTGGGGGAAACCCCACTAGCCGACGGTAGGTCGGCGGCGGATCTCGCCATCCAGCTGGGGAAAACCACCGCCATCTCCCGAGAAACAAACATGCACTATACTAACGGGACTAATGACCAAAGCAGTTCACGCGCCCGGAAACACGAAAGAAACAAACCAAACCAAACCAATCAGGTGGGAGCATGACGAGGACGAACAGCTCTGCCGCCAGTAGGCGCGCTTATTTTTGCCTTCTCGCTACGGAGTGGAGAGAAAGTTATCTAAAGATGCGCAAAAAAACCGACGAATTTTCGGGAGAATAAAAAATTATCGGCCCGATGGCCAGGATCGCTAAGACAGTAGTGTTGTAGATATCTCGAACCGGAGGGTCGCGGGTTGGAGTCCCGACTCGGACTTGGTTGTATTTATGTTCGTCCTTTTACCTCTTATCATCACCGTATCGTTTCATCTTCATAGTTACCGTAACGGTAATTGGAATGATTGAAGGCGTTATCATTGTCAACAATAGTATTTATTTCAAAAATAGCAGCTTTCGATGGCTTAGCCATCATCATCAGTTTTCTGCTGTCTGGAAGCCACAAAAACGGTTGGGTTTATCCGGTTTAAGTTTTTGTGGCTCTCAGACAGCAGAAAACTGATGATGATGGCTGATGATGATGGCATCGAAAGCTGCTATTTGTGAAATAAATACTATTGTTGACAATGATAACGCCTTCAATCATTCCAATTATGTAAATGTCAACTACACCTCACCACTGAATCAATATATCGTAACGGTAACTCGAATAGTGGTCGCTAATGACGTAGATGTTGATGCGACCTTAAATAACAAAAACGTATCGCGGGGCTCCGATAACGAAAAAGTGGATAAATCCAATTGTAAAATTTAGAATAAAAAGTCCTCTAACACGGGGTTTAGTCTGAATCTATGTTTTTTGGGTCCTAGACCGAAAAATGAAATAACGGCAAAACGTGTGTCTGTGTGTCCGACAGTCTGTGAACAACGATAGCAGCTAAACCGTTCGGTTGATTTTCTCCAAAATTGATATTCCTCAGTTCATCTGACTAATATTGCGGCCCATTGAATTTGACACCGATATTTTAATTTTTAGGGGTACTTTACATGAAGTCCTTGGAACATTTTCAAAAAAATAGATCCATCGATTTTGATTACATTTTGTTGTGTGTGTGTGTGTGTGTGTGTGTGTGTGTGTGTGTGTGTGTGTGTGTGTGAGTGTGAGTGTGAGTGTGAGTGTGAGTGTGAGTGTGAGTGTGATGTGTGAGTGTGATGTGTGTGTGTATGTGTGGTGGGCGCATCTGGATGTGGGGGGAGAGGCTGTTACAAGGATGAAGAAGGAAAGATAGCGCGCGTTTGTTGAGATACTGTGCCGGCATTCGCCTGGTATTGATCGGAGAAATAATGAAAAACTACCGTTCAGAGCAGCCACTAAAATTCTCTTCGAGGCAGGGGCTAAAATTGACCTAGGTATTTAGCTAGTGTCGAAAATCTGCTACCGCTGGAACTCGAATCCTAGGACCTCCCGATCAGAAACATTGCAATAGCAAGTGGCATAACCCATCTGAGGTGGTACACAAAAACCGAGGGCCTAGAGTTTCTTTCGTAGACATAACTATTTATTAAAACAGTAAAGATCCGCACCTAAACAAATATACGAATGAATTTCATGAAAGAACTTAAAATAAATTTTAATGTGGTAATATATCGTAGTAGAATATGCTATAGTACTGTAAATTAGTATATTACAGTACAATGAATTTTTTTTCACATATCTGTGTGACTTCAGTGCCTCCCTCAAGTTTAATGCTATTCGTATTTATTTTACATAGAAATTCAAATCCCCATATTCCATTCTTTTACTTCATAATGGTAATTATTATATTTGTAGTAATAGTGATTAATATCTATTATTATTCCCTAAATTGTTAACTAAAGATAATATACCATTATTATTATTAATATTATTAACATTATAGCATGGTCACTGAAGCACTTGACTGGCAGGCCATTTGCATTACCAGTGGTCGTCGTTTTAAAATAATGGCTGGAGCGAAACAACGCACTTAGGCACACGGTAATCTTAATGACTTCGGTCTCCTGAAAAAGAAGGCCCATGTTTTATGATTTAATGACGAATTGCAACTTTGCGTTAAGCTGTCGTTATATTGTGTCATCACTCCGTTCCATAAACTGCAAATTCCTTTACGTGAAGACTGTGCTTTTATTCCTTATGATTAATCCTAGGTCGGAACTTCTATATGGTTTTGTTGTTTTCAGAGAACATAATTGCAGCTTTTATTGTAATGATCACTGAACCACGTAACTTATTCACAAAAAATCCAGTTTGAAAAATACATTGCATTGGATAACAGCCATCAGTTATCTTGGTGTGATCACCATGACTAACAACTTATAAAAAAAATTTGTCGTTGCAAATGGATAAATTATAGCTTTCTGAAAACGAAAACGCAAACGAAGAAACGTTGCATTTTGTATATTGCATTATTGAAGAGAACGTATTATTTATATACTATATATAAATCTCTTTGAGACGACTGCAAGCAAGTATGTGAACATTTAATCAATAATTAAAATATGACAAAAAGTACGACAGCTCAAGGAAAAATACGACTATAACATGAAATGTTAACGGAAAATGATAAAAGGGTTTTAAAAAAGGCCAAATATGACGGTATATGGCACGTGAAAATTGGATAATTTTAGTCATTGTAGATAAAATCACGTCCAACTTACATTTTCAAAAGAAACGACAACGTAAAAAAATATGGCATGACATAAATATCTGAGCTCTAGTTAGCAATTATCGTACTGGGACAGGGGCTGGGGCGGTGATGGTCGGTGGGGCTGAGAGGGAGGGGGGGGGGCGGCGGGGCTGGGACGGTGGGGGGAGGAGGGGAGTGGGGCCATTGTGGCGGCGGTGGCGGGGCGTGGCTGGGAGGAGGGGCGGGGAGGCCGAAAGTGTGGCAGGGGCGGGGGCTGAAGCGGGGTGGGGGCGGTGATGGACGATGGTGGGGCAGGGGCGGGGGAGAGGACACGGGCCGTTGTGGTGGCGGTGGCGGAGGCGGTGGCTAGTGTCGAGGCGGGGACTGGGGAGGCGGGAATGGGGAAGGTGCCGGGGCTGGGGGGGGTGGAAGCGGGGACTGGGACGATGGTGGGTTTTTGATTGATTGATTGATTTTTTCGTGTTTCCAGGCGCGTCAACTGCTTCGGTCATTAGTCCCGTTAGTGTGGTGCATGTTTGTTTCTCGGGGGATGGCGGTGGTCTTCCCCTGCTGGATGGCGAAATCCGGCGTCGACCTACCGTCGGCTAGTGGGGTTTCCCCCTAACCAGGACTCTCCCACCAGCGAGGCACCGCCCCAGCCGGGACAAGCTCTAAGCTCCCGACCGGTCTCCCGGAATATGTGGTAGTGTAGTGCATGTTAGTGTGTGTGTGTGTGTAAGGGGAGAGGAGAGGACAAGGAAAGGGAAGGAAAGATCGCGCGCCGTCCCTGGCCCGTTTGGTAGAGTACTGCTCCGGCATTCGCCTGGTGCTGATCAGAGCAGTCGGCCGCTAGAATTATCCTCCAGACAGTGACTGAATTCGATCTAGCTGAAAAGCTAGTGTCGAAAATCCTGCCGCCGTGGGGAGTGGGAACCTAGGACCTCCCGGTCAGAAGCGCTGCAGTGACAGTTGATGCACTGAGCTACGATGGTGCGATGGTGGGGCAGGGGCGTGGAAGAGGACTGGGGCCGTAGTGGTGGCGGTGACTGGTGTTGAGGCGGGGACTGGTGAGGCCGGGTGTGTGGCAGAAGCAGGGGCTGGAGCGTGTGGGGGCGGGGACTGGGGATGGTGGAGTGGAGTGGGTGGGGTGGGGTGAGGCGGGGACTAGGGGACTGGGGCCGTTGTGGAGGTGGTGACTGGTGTTGAGGCGGGGACTGGGGCGGGGACTAGTGAGGCCGGGAGTGTGGTAGAAACAGGGGCGGGAGCGGTGTCGTGTGCAGATGGTGGCTGGTGTGGCTGCGGGGGCTGTGACGGGGGCGAGCGCGGGGCGGGGGGTCGGGCGGACGTGCGCAGAGGGGGGGGGGGGGGGGGGGGGGCCGGGCGTCGTGCGCCTGGGCGTCGCGAGGCGCCGCGTCCGCCGCCGGCGCGGCGGAGAGAGTGGGGCTGCGGAGAAAGGAAGGGAGAAACGCGCCAGCGCCGTGCCTACTACACCACATCCGCCCCGCCCCTCCCCCCTCCTCCTCCCCGTCCTGCCCAGACGCGCCGTGTCGCAATTTGTAATTCCCAGTCGCGCCGCGCCGAAAATTAAGAAAATGTTTAAAGAAATTAAAGATTGCCTATGATTGATACATCATTTGGTATTCATGTTTTTGAAAAATTGAACATAACATTATTTTAGATCTGTTTTTTCATGAACACTTTCATTAAGAAAAAAACTTTTATCTTCATAGTTGTCGTTGTAGGAAGACGTCAAAAAAATTTGATTTTTTTTTTCAATTTTCGAAAAATTAGGGTTTTCAACGAACATGAGACCTGCGCCATTATCTTAAATTACTTTCTCACTATCCAATAATAAAATTCAATCAAAAACGTTGGAGTAATTTTTTTTGAAAATGTCTCAGGGACTTCATGTAAAGCCCCCCCCCTAAAAAAATAAATTATCGATTTCGAATTTAAGGGGCCACTACATCAGTCAGATCAATCGGGTAATATCAATTTTGGAAAAAATCGGTTGAACCGTTCAGTCGCTAGCGTTGTTTGCGGACAGACACAGACAGACACACAGACAGACACAGACAGACACAGACAGACACAGACAGACACAGACAGACGCAGACAGACGCAGACAGACGCAGACAGACACAGACAGACGCAGACAGACGCAGACAGACGCAGACAGACGCAGACAGACGCAGGCAGACGCACACAGACGCACACAGACGCACACAGACGCACACAGACGCACACAGACGCACACAGACGCACACAGACACACAGACGACACACAAGACAGACCCCCACACACACACAGACAGACAAGTTTTGCCGTCAATAATGGAGTCTGGCTGCACCACGTGTTAGAGGATTTTTTTCTAAATTTAGAATCTGGATTTATCCACTTTTTCGTTGTCAGGGCACTATAATAAAAATTTTCTGCGTAAAATTCGCTTTTTCACGCAGCATTACATAATTTTCTCTCTACCGCAGTAGCGGTAGCGACAAAGTAATACGTATCACTCAAATAAACGGAATTTCCTTTTTAAACGTCTAGTTTTTCAAACAAAATCAGACAATAAACCCCTAGTTGGCAAATGCATGAAACTTGCAGAGGAAAACAGTTGTGGAACGGGCGCTAATGAATATAAACTAGTGTTATAAGGACTACACGCTCTTTTTCATTATTGGATAGCCAGCATTATCAATAATTTAGAATTAGCATTTAAAAATTAAGAGAATTTAAGTTCAACAGCTGAAAGGATATTTTATTTTTGTTTCAATGAGATCCATTCACTAGCAGAATCAAACAAAAAGGAACTATCCTTGTTATCTTCATCTGTATGTAAAATATTTTAAGTATTTCATTTTTTAAATACATCTGTTTTATGTATTTACATACATCCATTTTATGTATTTTAAATACATCTCTAAAACACATGTCCAAAAAACTCAAAAATACAGTTTTTCAAATACAAAATGTATTTAAAATACCTATTCCACATTCAGGTATTTAAATAGTGCTCAACCCTGTCTATAGGTTAGGTCAAACGTTGCCTTAATTCATAATTACGTATCTCTAAGTTGAATGCGTCAAAGTTCGGGTACGGGTAGTACTCCTCATGGAAGTACCAAGTCCACCTACACTGTCCGATTAACGCATATTACTGACAAACTGCTGGTATTTATTAACTAAACGTTTTGGGTCAAGTGCCGCGTTGAAGACGAGATTAATCATAATGATACAATTAAAATTCATTTCACAAAGGTCACGAGGATCTTGAAACCACACACACAATTTCTGCTTTATACATAGTTTCCTTTCCAGATATGTAACGCCAGAATTTAGGCAGCGAAATTCTTTAAGTTTAACAGCTTCAATCCCTTGGAAACTGACATTATTAGTGTTAAGATAAAAGAGTGCCTAGGATACTATTTAATATCTCCCAGTTCTGAAAAAAGTCTTAAATGGTGTTTCCAAAATACAGACGACTCAGTACACTGTTACAAGACCAGTTTCCAAATACGAGCGCGGTGTGAACCAATAAAACGACTAATGATATCCGATTACCTACAGCAGCCTTTTCCTGTTATGTTCGGAAATCTTAATCAATAATTGCACGTAGATACAGAGATCTGTGTAATGAATGTTCGCCAAGTTCCAAATGTATTGCAGGTCGGGTACTCTCGTCATCGTTCAACATATCTCAAAGATTCCTAAGATGAAATTATATATATATATATATAATTATCTCTCTCTCTCTCTATATATATATATATATATATATATATATATATATAGAGAAGAGAGAGAGAAGAGAGAGAGAGAGAGAGAGAGAGAATGAGAATGTAGACATATACACGCTCTAATCCATCCAATCTATGATTATTCAACTTCCTCGTGATTAACTGAATTTCAAACCTTCTAAAGGTTACTCACCCTTGTAAATGATAGAAAAGACTTTTAAAATTCATCTAACGCTTCCCTCCTTCTGCCTGCTTTTCAGACCGCATATCTTCTCGACCGAGAAACCCCCACTGCACCAGGAGTTGTTCGCACTCTACATTGTTCCGAGACACAATAGCCAGCAGAGCAGACACAACAGACAGGATAAGAAGATCCCCTTTAAGCACGTCATTCCTTGCAGCACTTCTAAGTATTTGAGTCCGTGAAAGTTGTAGTATCTTCCCAATACATTTTCTTAAAAAAATGCTAAATAATTCTTGATTCAAAATTTCGCATTGCGGATTTTGAAATAGAGTGAAAATAATAATACTTTTACATTAAACATCAGAAAGCAAGTTTGTTTCAATTCTTTTTTCAATCTCTATCAGGGCATTTATGATAGTACAGTACCTCCATTCATGAAATAAAAAACGCATTTCAGATTTAAGACTTAAGAGTTTTGAACCTCAGTAATTTGATAGAAATGAACTGTTAACATGAATGCGGTTTTTAATTCAAAATTGCAATTTTTGAGAGCACACTCAAGATTACGTGCCTCTAAAGACATCTTTGAACACCGAATGAGGCTGTAGGTCAACCGACCAGCTCACAACCACTGAATTGCGACGTGATACGCTCTCATCACACATGAGGAAACAATTCGTAAACAAATACCGCTCCTTCAGATTTCGCTTCAGCTACTGTATCCAAACATCCGGCAAAATAAATTCATTATTTCCAAATATATTACAGAAATTTTGTTGACATCCGAAAATACACACCTAACAACATTTGAGACGGTACATCAGAGAGATATTTACATCTGACGTGCAAAATATGATCGTATGTTCAGGCAGGCGAGATTGGCTGGTAAGGAATTCACAGCAGAAAGTGACTCGTTGAAACGGTGTAAAAATGGTGTGAAAAAGACTTATAATTATTTCGCCAAATTCCTAAAACACATATTTTTATAGGAAACATAATTTGCGAATATTAGCCTTTACTTCTACTTTATAATGTAGTTTGGCAATTCTTCCGTTTGGTAATTCTCTATACAGTAATTTATATTATTAGAGCTCCATAATGTTTGAATCACTTCAAAATATAAATTACTACTTTAATATTTCAACATACAAATTTCATATATATTAGCGTCTTGACTCAATAACCGATTTTGTTTCATTCTATTCGTATGATCTCATATGGTAGTTTGAACTTTTAACGTTTACTAACAAGTAAGTAGCTAAATTGAATTGACGCCCACTCCAGAGACATTCGAAAGTTCGTTACATTGTGTTATTTACAGTTTCCTTTGTACTTCGACACGCTATGCACAAAGTTCAATGTCTGCAGTGCTCTGCTAGGAATAAGCGAAAAGTCTTCTGAAGCATCATTATAAATAATAAATTAAAATGTTAGGATATAAGAGGTATCAACCACAATTGTAAGCTATATAAATTTACTGTGCAGAAAATTCAGCCATACACGTGTTTCGGGAATTTTTTCCCGATCATCAGTGGGTCTACAATATTTAAATTAAATTAATAAATTAACACATGAATAACTACATCATACAAGGAAGTACATAATCTGATTGAACATTAAAGTACTCTAATTAAATAATTTTATTATTCAATCAGATTATGTACTCCCTTTTTTGATGTAGTCGTTCCTGTGTTAATTTAATTTTAATATTGTTGAACCACTGATGATGGGAAAAATTCCTGAATCACGTGTATGGCTGAATTTTCTGCACAGTAAATTTATATAGCTTACTATTGTGATTGATACCTCTTACATCCTGAAATTTTAATCATGTGGTACCACAAGATCTACGCTGCCACTATTGATTTTAGGAAATAATATTTTTTTATTCTTGAATGACGTTTCTAAAATCATGAATTGTCATTCTTTCTTGGACCTCTCTGATCGGCGGATATTCGTATTCAAACTCGTCGAAGAAAGTCATTTAGGCTTCAGCTCCTACTTCTGTGAAATGTTAATAGGCCACGCATGACTGAGGTGAGATGTAAAGCAGAGTCGTCTATCAGAGGGTATCAAACATTCTGCCATCACATGCGCTTTTCGACGCACGTATTATTGAGAGGAAGGGAATGACAGTTCGACCTTCAAAAATAAGTAGCGACGGTCCAGAGTAGCGCAGGCTGGTTGCACGTGGTAGGTAAACGACAGCCGAATTTGTTCGCAAAGTAAACATCAAAACTCTACAATACGTACGTAAGAAGGTAAGTATTTAATACAGAAACGAAAATGACACCGAGAAACAAAATCAGAGAGTTCAGAAAAAGGAATTCTGCAGAGCAGACATCAATGTAGTTTCGATATTACGTGCCTGCACGTCTCAATCGGCAGCTGTTATCGTGCCCCAATCGAACAATATATTTTTTTAATATGATGAAAATACTAGCATGGATTTCTAGTGAGGAGAAATTATCCAACTGTTCCTTGCAAATAAACACTACAATACTGATACATCTGTACTTATATCTGCAAAATCTGAAAGTTCTCCACCGTGCCTAATTTCAAATTAAACGTTTTGAGAAACGACATGTTTTAACATGAAGGTTTTTTTCAGCAGGATCCATTTCTAATCCCGGTATGTTCGTAAAGAACGTTCTGCGTTCAACCCTTCCCTATTTTTCCGAAAGACACCAACAGAAATCATCACCCCTGACCTGCTAATCCGATGACAACGTCCAACCTCGAATCACATTGGCTCCGGCAGGGCGGTGCATCGGAACATCACCACCGTCTGCCGCCAGGGTGGGGGGAGGGAGGAAACCCCACTCACCTGATGATGTCGGCGTTGGCACTCCAGCTGAACATGCGCGCCCCAGCGCTGCTATCCGAACTCATGGCTGCGGCTGCGTTGACCTCGCCAACGAACACTCACAGTCCCTTGCACCCCGGGCTCCGGCCGACTACTGCGGCTCGCAGCCCCGAACCGCCCCGACGCGCGCCTACCCCGCCTTGGCCGGTTCCCTCGCCTACACCGGCCCGGACTCTTCTTCGTCTTCGCCTCGCGGGGGCACACGGCTTCTTCACTCGATTACTTTCCACGGCATGCCGGCGCGTCCTAGACGCTGGCGACTTCACACAGACGGGCGGCGCGGCAGCTGCTCGGCGGATGACTCGGATCCCGACGGCACTTTCGTTCTTACGCGCGGGGGCGGGGGCGGGGGCGGGGCGGTCAGCTGGCGGCGGGGCCGGGGGCGGGGTCGCGGGGGCGGAGCGGCATGTCGCCCACGGGGCGCGGCGGTGGCGAACGAGCGGGCGGGCGGGCGGGCGGCGCAGGCAGCGAGCGGACGAAGACTGCCGCGTTTCAGCCACGCTCCGGTGCCGCCACGGAAAGGAAAGTGGCGGCGGCTGCAGCCACCGCCGCCGCCGCCGCCGCCGCCGCCGCCGCCGCCACCGCCGCCGCGCGAGCCTTCACCGCGACGCTACTACCCGCCTCGCGTACGTACGGCCCGCGCCGACGCCATGCGAGCGCCGAGGAACCGTAAAATGAACGTCGTCGTATTTGTATTTGTACAGGGCTACGTTCAAGGCCGGATGAACTCGAGGGCATTTAGGACTGGCACACAGGGAGGCTCGAGAAAGAAAGCGGAAAGCATAAAAAATAATCCGCTTGGAAAAATCTGGGTGCTTAATTTTAAAATTTTTAAAGGGGAAGGGAAAAGAATAAAAGATCAATTTTGTACAGATACTGTATATTTTTATTTACTTAAATTATTTTTATACAGATATGAATTGCAGATAAATGTATATGAGAGTACTGTGCGAAATTTTTTTAAGCAAAGTGTTTATCATGGAAGAGTAGCTAGAAGAAAATATTATGTGAATGAAGTTCACACACTATATTATCGTTCACATATTTAATGATGAAGCTAGAAGAAAATATTATGTGAAAAAATATGTAAATAAAAAGAGTGAGTTTTGCAAAATGTTATTTTCACCGACGCAAGCAAATTCTACATATTTTCTTCAGATGGTAGACGGATGATTTTTTGACTTTTCGTTACACGTAAGCCAATTACAACTTTTTTGTAGAAATCCTTAGATGTACGAATACTTTTTACACTTACTGTATATTTCACTAGCAGAACCCCCCATCGTCTCTCTCTCTCTCTCTCTCTCTCTCTCTCTCTCTCTCTCTCTCTCTCTCTCTCCTTTCTCTCCCACTCTCTTTTCACTCCACTTTTTCCATTTCTTTTTCTCTCCCCCTTTTTCTTTTTTTTCATCCTATATTTTCCCGCCTCCTTCTTTCCCTCTCTCCTTCCCTCCCTCTTTTTCTCTTTCTTTTTCTCCCTCTCCCCGTAACATTACTCTCTTTTCCCTCTCTTTTCTCCTCTCTCTCCCCTCTCTTTCTCTTTTTTTCTTTTTTTTTTTTTTCTCCTCTCTCTGTTTTCTCCTTTCTCTTTTCTCAACTCTCTTTTCTCCACTCCCTTTTCCACTTTTAATAATTTGTTAATATATTGAAGATCCAGTCTTTTGTCTCATTCACTCACTCACTTTCCATATTATGAAATTTTAAAAAAATCTGTTCAAGTTTTTTTATAATTTTCTTCTATATAAACCTTGTCCTGACAATAACGAATACAAAAAAATTACCAAATTTGGTGCAGTCGTTCGAAAGTTATTCGCTTACATACATTTCGGCTATTCATTTTTTAATTATATAGATTATTAGGCCCCTGATGATTATGACATAAAATGTTAGACATATGCAAGCATTTACGACCTAAAAAATATCTTGCCGTTTTTTAATAACCATTACATTGAAAATATACTTTTAAAATCTGGCACGTTCACAATTCAACCCTTCTTCTTTTCAAGACAACTCTACGTGCTAAATTTATTTATAGAATCGGTTGACCTTGGCACAAAACTAAACTAACTCTTTCTAGTGGTCTGGTGGTTTTCCGCTTCTTTTCCTCATTCTTTATAGCTTATCCTCCCAATTCACAATATACAAATTACATAACAATGAGGAGATGTATAAAATGTCTTTCAGGTGACTGTAAGCAAGGATCTGAAAATTGAATTAAAAAAAAGAAATATGACAAAAAGTTTGACAATTCACGGAAAAATATGACATTAATATAAAAGTTTAACGGAAAATGATACAAGAGTTTTTAAAAAGCCAATATATGACTGTTTAGGGCACTTGAAAATTGCATAATTTTAGTCATTGTAGATCAAATCATGCTTAACTTACATTTTCAATGGAAATGACAATGAAACAAATATGGCATGTCATTCACATTCGGGCTCTATATATAATAAATGAGCTATTCAAAATTTGAAATGCCTCTTACATTCAATTGAAATTTGCCTACAAACTGGTTACAGCCGCACCTCAAGGCCCTAGAAAGTTATACCTATTGCCTTATTATTGCTGAAATAGACTCTCATTTAATTCAGACCGAGACTTCGCTCGTGCAATTTTGCAAGTAGTCTAATTTTTACGGCAATAAAAATAAATTTGAAGTAAATGTAGCGAAAGATTCGGGCAGATTACCTTGAACATATTATTCCTGTTTATAGATGTTCTTCTCTATAGGTGTTTATAGGTGTTCATCTTAAAAATCAACATTCAACGGAAATGAATTATGTACTAAAATGTATGTACGATAAAGTGCCGTTCCGGTGGCCGAGATCGCTAAGGCAGTAGTAGTGTCGTATCGATCTCGGACCGAAGGATCGCAGGTTCGAGTCCCGCCTCGGGTATGGTTGAATTTGTGTTCGACATCACAACATCGTTTCATTTCCACAGTTACCATAACGTTAACTCCAATAGGGGTCGCTAATGACCTAGATGTTGATGCGACCTTAAATAACAAACAAAATGTATTAAACCTTCTAGCGACTGTTAGGGTGGGGGGAAGGAGGATGTAGGCAATGCCCGGATGCCTCCGACTCTCATCTTCGCCTCGCTGCCATCCATGTTACAGAATTATGAATTAACGATCTACAGTATTCTTGGGGGAAAAATCCTTCAAGATCCAAGAAACTGTTATAGATGCGCTGGCGACGTAACAACGGGTCTCATTTCATCATTACCAGTCCTTGCCGTCCTAGTGATGTAGTAACGCAAGGCAGCAACGCCAAAATACGCGTTACACCAAGAGAACAGGTATGAATCATTCATACGGTTCGATTGATTGATTTTTTCGTATTTCCGGGCGCGTCAACGGCTTTGGTCATTAGTCCCGTTAGTGTAGTGCATGTTTTCCTCGGGAGATGGCGGTGATCTTCCCCCGGTGGATGGCGAGATCCGGCGCCGACCTACCGTCGGCTACTGGGGTTTCCCCCTAAACAGGACTCTCCCACCAGCGGGGCACTGCTCCAGCCGGGACAAGCTCTAAGCTCCCGAACGGTCTCCCGGGATATGTGGTAGTGTAGTGCATGTTAGTGTAAGCGTGTGTGTAGGAGGAGAGGATAGGAAGAGGAAGGAAAGATCGCACGCGGTCCGTGGCTCGTTTGGTAGGGTACTGCTCCGGCATTCGCCTGGTGTTGATCGGAAAAAACACAGAAAACTACCGATCAGAGCGGCCGGTCGCTAGAATTCTCTTCCAGACAGCGACTGAATTCGACCTAGCTGAAAAGCTAGTGTCGAAAATCCTGCCGCCGTCAGAACTCGAACCTAGGACCTCCCGGTCAGAGGCGCTGCAGTAACATCAGTTGATGCACTGAGATACCGCTCCCGGTCATTCATACGGCATGGGTGTTGTGTGCACTGGCAGGGTTGTCAGACACATCTTCTATGAAATATACTCTAAACCCTCTTCCTTCTCGATCCAAACACCGGGTGCGGTGGCTCAGGGTATTAACTGACGTCACTGCAGTGCCTCTGACTGGGAGGTCCTAGGTTCGAGTCCTGACGGCGGCAGGATTTTCGACACTAGCTATTCAGCTAGGTCGAATTCAGTCGTTGTCTTGAGGAAAATTGTAGCAGATCGTTAGTTTTCCGTAGTTTCTCTGATCAACACCAGGCGAATGCCGAAGCAGTACCCTAGCAAACGGGCCACGGACCGCCCGCGATCTTTCCTTCCTCTTTCTTTGTCCTATCCTCTCCCCTTACACACACACTTACACTAGCATGCACTACACTATACATATTCCGGGAGACCGGTCGGGAGCTTAAAGCTTGTCCCGACTGGGGCGGTGCCTCGCTGGTGGGAGAGTCCTGGTTAGCGGGAAACCCCAGCTGAGGGTAGGTCAGCGCCGGATCTCGACATCCAGCAGGGGAAGACCACCGCCACATTCCGAGCAAAATGTGCACCACACTAACGGGACTAATGACCCTAGTAGTTTACGCGCCCGGAATCACAATCACAAAAGTCAAATTGCATCCATATCAGCTATTTTCCCGCTTGGGAAGTCAGCTCCTTTCAGCACAGACCATTTCCCCTGATTACATTTTTATTTCCCTCCAAACTCAGAAAGGGATGTACACAACTAAAGCAAGGAACATAAGCGCAAAGCTTGGTTAAAGTATAAGAAGGATGGCGACTTCAGACGAAAACAGGTTTGCCTGGTTTGTTTGTTTTTTCTATCAAACAAACGAGATTTGAATTTTATTTACATTACATTTTATTTAATTATTGTTTTATTTCATGTTCATTTTCTTAGAAATTCTGCCTTGAGTAAAACTTTTTGCTAAGCAAAATGTATGATTATGTTGGAATGACGAATTATTTGTTCGTTGGTTTGCGTTTTATGTTCTTTTATCAAATCATTCTGTTATATGTTGTATTCAGAAATACGTTTGTATTTTGGTCCGACTTCGCCGGCCAGCTACCGGTGTCCCCCTTGCCTGGGCCTAGTCAAATTCCCATGATGCAGGTAAGAGCGACATGAGGCGAACATGACGTATTCTCTTCACCATAACTAGCAAGATCCGCCTGCTTGAGCTTTTCTTCGCCATAAAGCTACAGAAACGCCGCAGCACGGGAAGCTAGTACGCTGCCCATGAGCCGTCCCAGAGGTCATTCAGAAATAAAGTGGGTAAATTAACAAGTCTCTCTTACTGGTGGAGAGCTCTTCAAACAAACAATATTTGTCTTTTAAATTTCCTAACCTGAACGTAGGACGGTTATGCAATTATTGCATTCTTAATTATTCATATTTACGAAACAAATATCTGTTCTATTGTAAATTTTACCCTCAACCGTCAATTTTAAATGTAATAGATTCACATACCATTTATATTGTTTAATACATGAAAAGAATTAATATCGCTTTTGGGGCCATAACTATCAACTAACGTCTCAAAAACACTTCCATGGGTTATTATTCAAAAAATACCGCCACTCCATAGCCGTTTCTATAACTCTACTTGAAAACCACGCGCCATTTTCTGTTGATGTTGCTATGATTGTGAATGACGGTAACGCGTAGATTGAATATTCAACTTTATACCTTAGAAGGGTTTGAATATCATTCTAATTTTCAACATATCTTCAGAAACTTCTTTCATACAGTATACGGTTATACCAGAACATTACGACCTGAATAAGAAATCACTATGGTGATAGAAACGTAGGATTATTTCGTAGGAATCAGTGTCTCTCGCACAACCCAAATTTCAGAAATTTCAGAGGTTTATTAAATTTCAACATTTGTCTCTCGCGTCCGAATAACTTTTCCATTCGATTTCCGAATGCTTTACCACAAATCTCTGCTTTAAATGCGTTATCATTTGGCTATGAAGATACCACAGAAACTGACAACGGAAGGTCACTGTTGGATTTAAATGACACTTGGTTTATTCGAAAGATCTGAAAAAGCACATAACGAATTACAAAACATTGATATGTCAGAGTCAACAAACATATGGTCTCATTACATTCCGCATTCCATAACCCTATAACACAACTATGAAACATGTTTTCCAGGCCACTAAAACAAGGTTTCATATTTCGCAAGCAGAAGATGAATCAACTGCAGAACATGAAATTATACAGGAGATCTGCTTGTGAAAGTAAAGCTAGAAGTCTTTTATTCTTTGTGCTAGATTTTATTTATGGTGTGGGGCGAACAACGAGATTTAAAGTAGCCAACCGACAACAAAGGTGGTTTCTGATGGGAGCCAGCGACAGACCATAATGTTGACAAAGTGCCGAAATGCAAGCCACAACCGTGACCTACAGCCAGCTCATACAGAACCTGACTGTCAGAGGAAATCCTCTCTCCTCTGCCGCCCTTTCCCTCTCGGCCTCATTATATACAGTCATTTTCTCTCAATCAAAAACTTTACAACTGCTCTTATTTCTCAATTAATGGTCGAAAGATTACTTTAAATACGTTTTCCGAGAAGAAATGATCGGACGCAATTTCACACGAGAATGCGAACAAACAATATCGCTATGCTACTTTGTCCTGGAGTAGCAGAAGTTACTACCCGTGCACGACCTTCTAGTTGCATGGGAGATATGCCTACATGACACTACTTAACTTTCGATAGATGACAGTGCGCTGCTTTCTAGTTCCGTGGAAGATATTTCTATTTGACATTACTTAACTTTCGACAGCGACAGTGTCGGCCTTCTAGTTGCAAGGGAAATATTCCTAGATTATGCTTCTTAAATATCGATAAACGACAGTGTGCGTCCTTCCAGTTGCGAGGGAGATATTTCTAGATGACGCTACTTTACTTTTTTACGGCAGTACGACATAATATCCAACACTAACAATTCAAAAAAAATCAATTTGAATAAAGACATGAAACTATTTGACGAAAAGCTTGAGAGTCCTTCGTTTCAGCGACAGATCATGACCCAAGGTCCCTTTTTGCATTACAAACAAAATGTTAAGATCTCGGGGGCAAATCATGGGAAATCGTGACCTATTACATGTTCCCCCATCTTACACACACACACACACACACACACACAATCTATTTATTCTTTACGTCGTACGTAGCAGAGAAATTGTGCAAACATTTAAAAGCGAATATAATACTGACTGGGGAGCTTAGAACAATAAACCAATTAAATAAATAATTTAAACAAATAAAAAACGATGGATTCCAGGGTTCGGTTTTAATATGACTACTGGTAAGCTAAATAATAATTATTGTAATATTGATTTTCCTTCAATCATTGAAGTCGTCGCGACTACACTTCACAGTACGTCACTGTATACAAAATAAAATTATTGTTTGTAACCGAAATATTTACTATCAAAACGGCATCCAGAACACACCCAATTAAGTTACAGCCTCGGAATCGCAATAATGAACAATAACACATCATTTTTTAAAACATCCAGACTGATGTCACCTCGGAAGAGATTATTTTAATATTGATATTTTACGAAGATATTTCCGCCAAAAGAAAGCGATAAATAAATACACGGACCTCATATTTTCACTTGAAGTAGCCTTTTCAAAATTCCATTAGGGATATTATAATTTCATCGCGAAATAAGTACTAAATGACATTGAAGAATCTAACAAGGGATCACCTAACGTCTTTCTTATTAGTAGGGAACGGAGTTTATTGTAATAAAAAAAGCAAAATATGTACATATATATATATACATATATATATATATATATATATATACATATATATATATATGCACTTATTTTTTTTAAAAAATGTAAGAAAAAATAGGAAATATGTAAAATAAATATTCGTTATTATGTTTACAATTCCATTCTTCAAGCGTTTTCCGAGCAGAGTACGTTGCCGATCAGAACTTTACATGGATCTAGAGAGACTGAATGAAAGTTTTACATCTACAGAACAGAATTATTCGCTAGTTTCATCCGAAATATATAATACTTTCGTATTATATATACAGTGTTGTTTACGAGGAGCCGGAGCTCATGTGAATAATACCGTGTAGCCTGTGATAGAGGGGGGAGGGGGTAAAGGGAGCATACTCCCACCCCAACTCCAGAAAAAGGGATAAGACAATGATCTGATTTTTTTTGAGTTACGCATGGGGTCTATAAAACACGAGTAAGCACGTGGTTGAAGTTCTTTCTGCTTCACATACTACATCCGCACATCGTTGATCCCGACCACGCTGTTTCCAAGAAGCAGTGGGGCGGGGGAGATAAGTTTGGCAATTAATAGCGATTGTCCGGCGTTAATACAAGCGCATTGCGTATTTTTTAAGTATTTCAGTAACTAAGTTAGTTTTCAAGTAACATATGTTTCGACCATCACAAGTGAAATGTTCATTTTCGACCTATAAATATATTAAAATGTAACGAAATATGTAGCTATAGATAAAATACGTAAAAATATGTAACTATACCAAAATATGTAAAAATATGTAAAACAAAAATGGTTTCAATTAGTTTAGAATGTCATGTTAAGTGTAAAAAATATTAGTGAATGCAGGTATCTTGTTCCTGTAAAAATATATATTTACATGAAAATCCGTTCCCTACTTATTAGCGTACCTCGTGACTCCACGTTGATCAGCTTTGCACAAGAAGGAAAAACAACATTGTCATTTAACTAAATTTTAATTTCCATTCTCATTGATCTCATAAATACTGAGGGACTAAGAAATTATTTACTTGATTATATTACGGAATACTGGGTATTATTTAAGTTGCTCGACTGGTTCTTTATTTTTATTTATTACTATTCTTTCATTATGATATATCATGAAGTGACGAAATGGAGGAATAAAAATGAAGTTACGCGTTTTACTAATTATCATGAAGACAAATGTTTGTCTTACCCTTCGTTGTTCGATAACTTACGCAACTCCAAGGCAATATGGACTGCATGTTTCTGCTGTGATTCATTACGCGTCTAGCCTAATACACTAACTGCTTTTTAACTGCTTTTTTGACGTAAAATAAATAAATAAACTTAATATATGCATTTCGCGACGAGCGATGTTCAGATGTTTCAGAATCTACGAAAATAACCTTTTTTAAACTTCTACGCAACACAAGTTTCACGACAGTCGTGTCTTTAGCCATTCTTAGAACTGCCTCCCGCACTGCAGAAATGAGATATGGCGGCCGCGAATAAGTCAAGGTCCGCGAAGATATGTCCCCCTCCACCCACTTGTACCAACCGATAGCAAGGCCTTCAGTCGCTGTCTACGGACGACTACATACGACAGTGCGTCGACCAACGGGCGCCGTGCACTAGAGCAGTCAGCGATGGCCAAAAGACCGAATGACCAGAAACAAGATGTGCCCGAATTTACACAGTTCAATGACCTGTGCAACGAAACGGTACGTTTCTAAACAATTATTTGCGCAGCTTTATATTCGGAGGAGTAACCTTTCTTCAGTGTTGTTTTTTTTTATTATTATTTTGTACATGGTAATATCGTTAAACTGCAATTTGAACCTTGACTACCTAGAACATGAATTAGATTGTAAATGTTTGTAGTACTTTTGTAATTGTTCTAATTCTAATTGTATTCATGTTATCTTCCTGCTCTCATAAAAAAATCGAATGATCCTTCCTAAATATTGTGCAATATTAATATATTATTTGTGAACAGTCCCAAATAAGGGAACAATTCCAAATATTTGTACTTTTCAATGTAACTGAACGTTTCTGTGATCTGCGTGAAGCTTCCCACGTTTTCTTTTCCGTATCAAGATAATTAAGCGTTTTTTAAGGCTAATTTTTGTGGGTAGCTTTTCCATGTCAATTAAAACAAGCGTTTCTTTGATCTACGGGAAGCAGTCCTAATTTTGTAATAAACTTATTAAATAGCACGTTAAAATAAAATTTTCTCTACTATCAACATCACAAAATCATCAAAACTTTTCCGAAACATTCCCCTTTGGGTATCACTGTCTGGCTTCGAACTCGTGTCTCCCCCCCCCCCAACTGTGTGGCAGAGTCATGTGGATCTGTTGGTAACGCTTCTGTTCGTAATAAACGCTGCTAGGATCTTGACAATTGCTAGTACTGTCCATAAAAATACTGAAGGAATAGCGTCTATCAGGATTATCTAAAACGTATCAGAATACTCCCGAGCAGTATTCTGAACAAAACATCCAGGCGAATGAAAAAAAAAGAAATTGAAAGTGATTCTTTAAGCCAGAATGTCTCCATAGATATTTGCGTCATGTCTAGCAACATAACTCAGAACTATTGAAGACAATAAGAAAATAATTTTCCATCACAATTGTCAGTCGAACTTTTTAATTATTTACTGTTACCAATTGCACTGAATATGTTTCAATGAAAGTCATCCACTGTTATCTTCCCTTTTCAGGTGGGAGGTCAAGTCCTTTTCGCCACTGACGATTGGTTTGCTGTCGCAGAAAATCTTTTGAAGGTAATGTAACTGTTTACTCTCATCTCTTCTTGATTCCAAATTCATCACTTATCATTAACTAGCACTTATCATTAACTCCGTACGTATGTTCACATTTGGTATTGTGAATAAATCAATATTGTTTTGGATTGTTTCTCCCGACATTATCACGTGCTATTAGCAAAACGACATTCCCTCTGCACTTTTTCTGAAAAATTTACTTCACGTTTTTTGCAATAGATATAATTTCTAATGGTTTGCAAGAAATACATAAAAATGAAGTTCCCAATGTGGAGTAGAATGTGGAGTCGTTTTCCCATTGAGGATTTCTTTTCGTTGCATGAGGCCCAGATTAATGTCTTCAGGGGACCTAAGCAAGACCAAACCACTCCCCCAACCTTAACAGTAAAATTCTGAAAATAAGTAACTAAAATCATTAAGAAAATAATTTAATCTACAATTTTGCACATGAATTAAAAAAATTGGCCTATCTTTAGAATGTGAATTAAATTCATTATTTTATACTTTAAAATTTATGGACTAATATACTAATTGTCGAAAAAAATATCAGAGGCCCCGGAAGTTCAAACTATGTGCTTATTCTGCTGATGTATTATTCCACTACTGCATGCCTATGTTTCTAAAACATCAATATTTTCGAATAGAAACATCGATATTATAACATATCAAGTCAATTTAGAAATAACTAGACATGAATTAGAAGTATGTTATTAAGATCTAATTTTAATTGTACGAATAATACTAATTGAAAATATTTGTAGTACTTTTGTAATTGTTCTAATTCTAATTGTATTCATGTTTGCCACCGAGGATTAGCTCAAAAGATAAATCTATCTAACATCGATGTTTTGCTATCGATGTTTTCTTCAGATCGATATATTTGTCCAGAAACATCGATGTTTTCAAATATAAACACTCATGATGTAAATAAAATTTATAGTGTCTATTTTACTTGTATATTGCTCACAATCATATAGCTGCCGGCGGCACTAGCCGAATTCGTTTACTACGCTCCATGAAGTCACGAAGGTTAAGCGAATTCGAGACTCGCGGGTTCCTGGTTGGGTGACCGGCCAGGAATCCCGGGATCCAACGTCGTCGAGCCCCTGGCCGAAGGGATGAAAGGCACTGACTGACTGCGACGTGACGAGACTTGACTTGAGATTATTGTAACGGAGGATTACTCCAGAAATAAAGCACATTAATGGAGGATTACTCCCCAGTGCAAAGCGCTCAACGCCCCTTAAGGGGCTTGGAGACGCGTTGCGTCAAGGTGTAGATGCAACAAATTTAAAAAAAATTAACAGTCACTGACAGCTGTCATAGTTGTCGATCCCCAGGCGGCACGAAACAATTCAGCGTATTCGCAACCTTTCTTCGTTTTTTTTTTCTTTCCATTATATTGTTCATAGTAATATCGTTAAACTGCAATTTTAACCTTGACTACCTAGAGCATGGATTAGAAAATGAAGATGACCGTCAAATTTAAGGCATAAAGTACTTTAAACCAATTATTGGTGTGTTACATTAGAACCAGAACATTTTACTTCGAAACAGGGGGGAGAGGGTCTCTTGCACATCGTATCCGACTTCAGCCAATGAGCTCCCGGCACTAGTTTGTGTTACAATATTAGCGGGAATTTTACAAGCAGCCAGTTACCAAAACAATCACCTTGGCACGAAATAATGAAACAAATATACGAAGCATTTTTTTTAAATATTGCAAATTGTATTTGAATTACAGCGTTATCGGGTTACTATGTATTAAAAATTGTCACTTCATGGCACTTTCAAACTGCTTCTCTACACTTTCTCGCTCTCTATGCAACATGGCGGCCAGTGTCTGGTCCGGCTTTTCAAACGGAGTGCCCGTGTTGTGGTCACGTGGTTCGTGACGCAAACTGGTGCAGCACAGAACGAGCAAAAATCGGTGCGCCGCAGTTACCCACACACATCTTTCCACCATGCTTTGAAATGTTTCATTACATTTAAAACATCCGATGATTTTTGATAACCCTTTATTGCATATTTTTTTTTATTTTTCCTTGGAATAATTATTTTTCATTACATTTACATATTTTAATTAAGGGAAAAATAAAAAAATCAGAAGTAAATATTGATAAGATAAACACAAAACTAAATTGTGTTACTCCCCAACAAAAAGTGCTATATTTCACGATTTAAAAAATTTTGCTTGTTTTTCAGGTGATAAAACAAGTATCAAGCAAGTCAATAAAATAAGTATCATTCGTATTTTAGTTTAATTATTTTCGTAAAAACGTTTCGTTTCTGATATAAGAGAAATAGTATGTGTTACTAGGAAGTTCCGATTCACGACGCCACTCGATTACTATCATTTTATCTCGTTGCCTTATCGCGTTTACCGCCTAACAATGCATAGGGTGATATAAACGCATTATGTACATCACGTGTAATATAAAATAGTTCATAATTAGTCAGAATGCGTTTATGACCTAAAAAATACTATGGTACAGCTGAGTTACACTATGCAATAAAGGGTGTTTTCGTCAATATCGAAAACCTTTCGACGTATCCATGTTTTTGCTAATCATAGGGCCAGGATAATAATGTACTAAAAAGGGGGGAAATATGTACACACACACACACACACATATATATATATATATATATATTATTAATTGTGTGTGTATATCGTTATATCAATTCTATTTTATTAAAACACTTTCATAGTGCATATTGTTCTGTTTCATCAACATAAAGACCAATATTAAACATTCTTCTCCTCATAATCCTATTATTTACAGCGATCGCCGTAACAAGAACGGCGCCTATTGAGCAGGTGCGTGTAGTTTCTGGTGAAGGGTATCAATGTCGAGGGAGACGCCTGAAAGATGCGAGGTGGCAACGCGATGTCACCTGCAAAATGTATCGTTTCCAGAAACCAAACTTCCTCTCTATTCTCTGCGATACTCGCGCTGAAAAGTCACACCAGAAGCTATGGATTGCGTCGTCGCCTTGCCTTTCGATTTGCAATACCGTTCGTATTTATGGACTGGCTTATTTCAACGCGATACAATAGCGGCATTTTAGAGAGGATGCTGCAGAAAAATGTTTGACAATGCTGAATTGTTTGTCTGGAAAACTCCTAATCAAAAGGAAAAATGAATAATTAACTAAAAATTGCAATAATATGTAAATTCAAGTACTTTAAAGAAAAATATGTAAAATATGTACTTTCGGGTAAAATATGTAAAAATATGTACTTTGGGTAAAATATGTAAAAATATGTAAAATATGTAAAACATGTAAAACGTCGACGTTTTTGGCACTAACCGACATAAAATGTGAATATATCGTCGGTTCGACTTGAAAAGAGTTACGTTAGGAAAATATGTTATTACATAATTATCCGAGCCCTATTAATGAGGGCCGGGGTGACCGGTGTGCGCAGGCGTCGGAGCCCGAGTGGCGCGAGGGCGAGTTCACGGCGTGCGGCAAGTGGATGGACGGCTGGGAGACGCGGCGCCGGCGCTCGCCCGGCCACGACTGGGCCGTGCTCCGCCTCGGTGAGCAAACGGGCGGGATCCGCCCCACTACACGTTTAAACTTCTTTTTTCAGTTAATATATAAACATATAGAAGTAATTCTTAACTGCGTATTTTGCTAGCTATACAGGTTTTACTTTCTCGCGCGTACTTCCTAAGAAGAGAAAGTTATGTTATTATGCGCCAGAAAATGGAGAATTTATGGCAGAAAAACTATTTTTGCCGGGTCCTGGTAACAAAAAAAGGGCATAAATCCTCTTGCTAGAGATATGAGTGGTCCAGAATCCAACCGGGAGCGGTAGCTCAGTGTATCAACTGATGTCACTGCAGCGCCCCTGACCGGGAGGATTTTCGACACTAGCTTTTCAGCTAGGTTGAATTCAGTCGCTGTCTGGAGGAGAATTCTAGCGGCCGGCTGCTCTGATTCGTAGTTTTCCGTGGTTTCTCCGATCAACACCAGGCGAATGCCGAAGCAGTACCCTACCAAACGGGCCACGGACCGCGCGCGATTTTTCCTTCCTCTTCCTTGTCCTAGCCTCTCCCCTTACACACACACTTACACGACCATGCACTACATTACCACACATTCCGGGATACCGGTCGGGAGCTTAGAGTTTGTCCCGACTGGGGTGGTGCCCCGTTGGTGGGAGAGTACTGGTTAGGGGGAAACCCCACTAGCCGACGGTAGGTCGGCGCCGGATCTCGCCATCCAGCGGGGGGAAGATCACCGCCATCTCCCGAGAAAAAAACATGCACTTCACTAACGGGACTAATGACCAAAGCAGTTGACGCGCCCGGAAACACGAAAAAAACTATCAAATCCAGAATTCATTTTTTAATGGGTCTTTGATACCGAAAAAAACATTGATGTTAAAATTCTGTCAAAAAGCGACAGGAGGCTCAGAGCATCAACTGATATCACAGCAGAGTCTCTGGCCAGGAGGTCCTAAGTTCGAGTCCCGACGGTGGCACGTTTTTCAATAAATACCCGGTGAATGCCGAAGCAGTACCATTATAAACGGGCCAAGGACCGTGCGCGATCTTTCTTTTTACTTCTTTGTCCTATCCTCACCCCTTACTTACACACACCTATACTCACATGAACTACACCACCACACATGTTGGGAGACCAGTCGGGAGCTTAGAGATTGTCCAGGCTGGGGCGGTTTCTCCATGGTGGGAGGTACCTGGTAGAGCAAAACTCCGCTAGCCGACAGGAAAATCGGCGCGGGATCACATCAACCAGCGGGGGAAGTTCATCGCCTCCCGAGGGAATGCCGAGCACTACACTTACGGGACTAATGACCTTAGCAGTTGACGCACCTGGAATCATCAACCAAGCGACCATCTGTGGCCAACGCTAGCGCCTAAACCGTTCAGCCGATTTTGTCCAAAATTGATATTCCACGATCGATCTGAATGAACTCAAGAGTTTGGGCGTTTCAACGGAATATTTTGATTTTTGAGGATACTTAACATCAAGCCTCTAAAACATTTTCAAAAATTTCTCAAAAATGGCTCCAAATTATTAGAAGAAACATGGTCCTCTACAGCGTAAAAGACGCTGAAGAGAATGGTGCAGGTCTCATGTTCGTTGAAATCCCTTATTATTCGAAAGATGCAAAATTGCAATTTTTCTTGCGCATCTTGCTACAACTTCAAAATTAAAAATATAGATTTTTCCCATAATGAAATTAGTTCTATATAGATACATCCTGAAATAAAATCGTGTTCAATTTTTCGAAAATATGAGTACTGTTCATTAAATTTTCGGGAAATAATTAAAATATATAAAATAATTAAAATTTCGAGCAATTTTTTTTCATCTCTATCACGCTATATGTTTTCTTTAAATTGTATTCTCATGTATATCAAGGGATAGTAAAAATATAATGCTAGTCCCGTTTCCGGCAAACCGGTCCGTTGCCGACTTTTCTTTGGCGTAGTGGTACGGCTGAATATTAGTTAACTCAAAGGATCTAAGCTCGAGTCTCGTGCGAAAAATAATTTTTTGCTGGTTGAAAACACTTTTGCACGTTTGTGTAGTATGAGGGTCAGTCAGAGTGCCGCGCATTTCCCTTTCATCCAATAATATAGGTAGACAGGTGTAGTTATTAACTCATCAGTGTCGTATTTCCAGCGTTAGTGTGTGAAGTTTTGAGTCTCTCCTACAGATGGCAGTTCCTTAACGAGCTGTTTAATGGCGGCTGAAGACGACGTGTATTATGACGAAAAAATGACCCTGCAAAGTTGCAGGGCATCAATCTGGGCCCGATCGAATCGGAAATACCCATTTTGGGAAAATAATCCTACGAATAGTTTAGGTGCTAGTTTGACTGATTGATTGATTTTTTCTTGTTTCAACACGAGTCAACTGCGTTGGTCATTAGTCCCGTAAGTGTAGTCCATTTTTTTCTCGGGAGATGGCTGTGATCTTCTCCCGCTGTATGGCGAGATCTGGCGCCGACCTACCGTCGGCTAGTGGGGTTTCCCCCTAACCAGGACTCTCCCACCAACGGGGCACCGCTCCAGTCGGGACAAGCTCTAAGCTCCCGACCGGTCTCCCGGAATATGTGGTAGTGTAGTGCATGTTAGTGAGTGTGTGTGTGTGTGTGTGTGTGTGAAAGGGGAGAGGATAGGGCTAGGAAGATGAAGGAAAGATCGCGCGCGGTCCGTTTGTTAGGGTACTGCTCCGGCATTCGCCTGGTGTTGATCCGAGAAACCACGGAAAACTACCGATCAGAGCAGCCGGCCACTAGAATTCTCCTCCAGACAGCGACTGAAATCGACCTAGCTCAAAAGCTAGTGTCGAAAATCCTGCCGCCGTCAGAACTCGAATCTAGTACCTCACGGTCAGATGCTCTGCAGTGACATCAGTTGATGCACTGAGCTACCGCTCCCGGTTTTAGGTGCTAGTGTTGTTTACAGACTTTTTTTAAAAACTCATTTTCGATACCAGGGATCCCCCAAAAGGGTAATTCTGTTAGTCTCAAAATCGATTTTCCACTGCATCATATAACTTTCTGTACACTACGTATATTACTCAGTATATACATATACAAGAAAATAAAAATCTCTATCGTCAATAATGAAGGTATACAAGAGGCTCGAAAAGAAGTCGAACTTTTGCACCTTTTTGTTATTTATCATCCATATAAACACATTTTGCTCCATTTTAGTAAGAAATTTACAGAAAGTATTTGGATCGGTTTTTGAAAAATGTTCAAAATTTGGAAAGAGGTTCAAAGTAGCCCCAAAAACTTGATCAAATGTGAAGAGTCTTGAGTTGGATCAGATCAATCAGAAAACATCAATATTGGAGAAAATTCATAGCTAAAATGATGGCGATTTTTTTACTACCAAATTCAGGTTGTTGAAAAAACAGATCATAATCTGGGTGTCGGGAATCCCCACATTATGCCTTTCCATCAAAATCTTAAGACAATTTTTTTTGTAGTAATAAGTTTCTTTAGCACACTAGCAACATTGTAAACATAGGCAGCATTTTTAAATTTTAACTCCCTCGCCCCCTCCTGAATTGACTGCATTCTGAAAATGTAGTGATAGTCCTTTGTTTCCGCCTGTAAATAGTTTTCCGTCCCCACCCACTCCCTCAAACACACACACGATGACAAAAGTCATGAGATACTTCCTAATATCGTGCCCCACCTCCTTTTGTCCGGCGAAGTCCATCAACTCGACTCGTGTGGACTTAACAAGTGAGTGGAAGTCACCATGATGCCTTTATAGCTTCTATATCTTTTGTGCACAAACTGCCCCTCGGTATGTCCCATGAATGACGAATATTCGGCACACTCTTGATACTGTGGATCTCGGAATATTGAATTCCCTAACGATTTCTGAAATGGTATGTCCCATGCGTCTAGCTCGCACTACAATTCCGTGTTTAAGTCTGTTAATTTCCGTCGTGTGGCTATAATCACGTCAGAAACCTATTCACAAGAATCACTTGAGAACAAATGAAAACTCTTCCAATGCACGTGGTACTACTGCCATCTGTATATTTGCTTATTGCTATCCCATGACTTTTGTCACCTCAATGTATGTAAACAAACCCTCAGTGCCACTCCCTCATATGTATGTTTCAAGCATATAAACGCACACAAATAAAATTTTAGTGATAAACAGTTAAACAATAACTGAGATAATAGTTTGTGAGTTTGGCATCTACTTCAGTGTGTTTTAAACAAAATCTCAACCTGAAAAATTTGAAAAAATACCTTTGACATGTCATATATTAGTTATGATTCACAAAAATTGTTGGATCCTGGCATCATTATTTTCATTTTAATTAATTTTTGGTTTTTTTTCTTTTTCTTTTAGGAGTACCAGGCATTATAAAAGGTGTGCTTATTGACACTGCATACTTCACTGGTAATTATGCACCTAACGTTTCCTTACAAGCTGCATATCTCCAAACTAAAGGTAAGCTTAACTGATATAAAAAATTAAAACCATCCGAAGTTTTAGATGGAAACTTGTATTCAAAATACAGTGCGGCCATTTTATAAATGTGCCGGTCGCGCGGGCATTTGGCCTCCGCGTACGGGGCCACGGATGCCGCGGAAATCGAGACAGAGCGGTCGGTAGAATCGCCGACGCGGGAAGGTGGCTTTCCGCGACTGGAAAGTTTAAATTGTACTCACATTATACGGGGTTACCAACGTTATGGGGATTTTTCACACATTTGCACTCTTTCAGGAATCCCCAAAGGAAGAAATCGCACAGAGTCAGATCAAGAGAGCGTACAGGCCACAAACGGTGATAATTGTGTATTGCAGCCTCCGGGTCAATGACCCCCATCTCGATCAGGTTTTTCGTCCGGTTTCCCTGATCCATTGAGCAAATGCTGATGTGTCCCCTTGTTTTGCTTCTGGACATAAATGTAACTTCATTTTCTGTGCACGTCTTCTAGAATTCAGTGGGAAATACAATTAAAATTCAAATTATCGTTTCCACGTTGTTGTGGCAGGAAGTATTATTTCGAAGGACAACATGGATAAGAGCCAAAATGTATTGCCTTTTTATCGTTGAAAATAGATTTTATTACATGGGAGGTTTTTTTTCTTTCAAAATTTAAGTAGTAAATGACTTAGTGTAGGGATCACAGAATTTTGAAAATGTGCACACAATTCACTTTTCCCCATAGCACGTCATACGCAGTTTTCACTGTTTTTTGACGTAAAATAAATTTAAAAAATAAATAAATAATTCTGTCTACATAAACGGCATGGAAACACGTAAGGAAACTGAAGCAGTGTGTGCGATTACGGAGTCCTGTTGAAAATGACTGTAATTATTCTCATTTGCCAATATTTTGAAGAAAGGCTCCAGGATACGATACATATAACGGTTTGACACATTTTACGTATGTGTCATAAACACACACTTCTGTTCGAGAGTGAATTTCGAGTGAGCCATCATAAAACGACAATTCAACAAGACTGGAAAACATGCCTTTTGCAGGGCGAGACTTTGAAGCTCTCCCATCGGCAGCATTCCCAGGGGAGTTCAGCACTTGTTTCTCCGATGAGTGAGGACCCGTCGGCCGAGCAAAACTTTGCACGATCGCGGCACACAAATAAATTAATCGCACTGTATATACCCTATTCAGTCATTTTGACCTCATTTTATATTTTTAACAAGAATGAGATTATGGATCTCGTTCTTCAATCTCGTTCTCCAATAACATTTGTAGATTTCTTAATTCTTTTAACTTAATGAGAAATGGTATGAAATGTACAATAGTAAACCCTCATTAACACGAGTTCCAAGGGACCGAAATAATCGGAGTTCGTGTTATAAAAATTCCTGTTATCCGAGTATTATAAACGTCAGCATTACCGTAATCCCTTACAGGGACCGAAGTTTTTTGTTCGTGTGAAATTCGTGTTAAGCGAGTTCGTGCTAACGACGAGTTACTGTACTTAATAGAATATTTGAAAGTAGAGAAGTGCAAAGTGCCGAAATTGAGAGAAATGCATCTCTACCAGGGACGGCCCCACAATGAGAGCTGCAGAGCTATATAACTACAACGTATTCTACTTCTCTAAAATATATTTTTTGTATACCATCATTATAAACGACCCTTTTCGATACCCCGAATCGTGCATAATCCAGTATTTTATCGCACGCTACATGACGTCATCGCCATTATTAAACGGGACATGACGTCATCACACATTCAGCCAATAGTAGCGAGAGAATCGTGGGGAGGTAGAAGAAGACGGAACAGCCGACCACCGTTTTCTCGCACGGATGTCAACAATGCCATCTTGAATTTCATTTCCAGAGGGCGTTGGATGTCAAGCACCTGAGACGTCAGAAGAAAGTTGTTTCGCGAAATTAAGTTTGATTCTCTTGTAAATTTATAATGCTGTTATACAAAAAAATAGCGTATGCAACTCGTTTATAATGTTGCTTTATTGCATTCGTACAAATTTGAAAACTCGTTCCTAACGTCGCTCGTTTTCAAAACATGTACTCATGCAATAAAGCTTAAGATTATAAACTAATTGCATAAACTACTATTTGCATAGGCTTTGCTCTAGAAAGACAGCTTCTATATTTTTGGATGATACTGTGTTTACTCTCCTCGCAATTACATCGCGAACACAACCGAGTGCACAGCGCTCTCCAAGGCTTCTGTGAGCTGCAGTTTGAAGCTCCTAAACATTTTGCATTGCTGTCAATCTCAGTTATTGGTCGGGGTTTCACTCGTCCCTAAGAGACCTTGGGATCTGCGCTCCAAGCAGCTCTGGGGTTCCGAGGAACCCCGATTGCTTCACGAATAAAGCCGAATCGCATGCTGCCCTTCCAACGTGCAACTCCAGAGGAGATAACACACGCATCTCGCATAGGTTTCGTAATAGTTACTTGATGTATTGTTACGGTGTTGTTTCGTCTTGTGAGTAGTTCATCGTGCTTTGATAAGGCGTAGTGATTGGCTTGCGCGAAGGTATCTTATTAATTATTCAAATTGCGGTGATCATATTAGGTCGAAAATGAATTCTGTGAGTCACCTTATTGAGCAGCCATTTTCTTCATTGGTTTATGAGGGTAAGGTACGAGTAAAAGAACAAGGTATGACTCTTCCAAAATTAAAATTCGAAAGTTTAGGCAGCAGCCGAGGCAAAACGTTTACAAGGCGTTTCGGTAAAAGCATATGAAAGAAACCAGTGGATATGCGGAATGTGTGGATATAAAATTCATGACTGAATTCACCACCTGCAATCTATAGTAATTACTTGAAGGTGATCAAATAGTATCTCAGAAGAAGGAATCTTCATTCCAAAATCCACATATTCTCTTATGTTGCACCTTTCTGCTTCATAGTTTCTAATTTGGAATGTATGAAAAGTACAGAGGTACTCTATGAGATCGTGTGTTGATTCATTCGGTTTATAATGTTTGTTTTTGTTGAACTAAACTATTTCTTGCCATTTACTTTTTATTTTCAAAGCATAACTATTTGTTTTAGATGAAGAATGTATTCCTCAACGAAAGAGTGAAATGGGTAGAGCAGCTTCTGCAGAAGAAATGAGACAGATTCAACAACTCCAGTCTCAGGTTTATTTTTGACAAATACAAAATAGGTACCTACTAACTAGTTAACCTAGAATAGTGAACACCTCCTCACCGATATCAGAAAAAGAACTTAAAACTATGCTAAAGGAACTAGGAGCAAAAACGAAGCTAATGCATGTCGATGATACCCTAGACTCATAATGATATCACTGCTTCAGAAGAAAAATGTCACAAGTAAAAAATATCGGGAACAACTGGGTAAGCACCTTGTCCTAATAGAAAAACTAAACTTCTCCCTCAGCTGGATAACACAAATTATGACTTGTGTAACTTTTTAACCACAAAGGGAAAACAACCAACAAAATTATAATTTTTGAGTACCGTAGTGAAGATTTTTTTAATGAGCAGCAATGTACACCTTGGTCAAACTGCACACAAGAAAATAGACTACAAACCAATTCATATTCGTATGATTAATGTTATGTTTTGGCTGAAACTAGCAATCAACAACCAAATTACATCTTTCCAAAAATCAGTGTCAGTAATAAATCTAGAAACAATTTATAATAAATAATCTTGAACAGATTACGAAGAACCTTATAAAAATGAATACATAAATAAATTATGCTGAGAAAAATTCAAAACTATGTTGTCTGCTAGTCATAAAAATGATTGGTGAACTTATTAAGAATTACATGAAACTTCATATTGCTTTAATTTATTTTAACAATAATTGAATTACTCAAAAAATTATATTTGTTAAGTTATTTTATTACTTCAACAAAATAGAATAAAGCATTATCACTGCAAAACAACGTCCAAATACTCATAAGCAATTTTTAAATAGGCTTACATGAACACCTACGATCCTCCTTTCTTTAAGACTGATAATTCATTTGTTGATCTAGGAATGGACTTACTTGCTTCCTATGACTCCACTGAAACCTGGCTATGAAGATTCACGTTTTAATTACTTTAACATAAATAATCAAGAAAAATGGACACACCTAAGATTCAACTTGTATCCTGATGGTGGAATAGCACGGCTTCGTGTTTTTGGAGAAGTCCAATTTGACAAAAACTCTCTTTTAGGAAAGGTCAGAGCAAGAAATCATCAAGTAAAATTCATTATATTAGTCTTAAACCCTACTGTTATTATCATTCTATAAAATGTATAACCTTCTAAACAATATTTTATAATTGTCTTATTTGTAATTTTGAGGACACGGTTTTGCCTTTTTATGTACTGAGACTCGCGATTCATTTCTTACTACTAATTTTATTTACTTTTTAAAATAATAAAGCTATTTTCGCCGGCCTCGTTCTAACTCAGTAGTCTATTACTATGCAACAGTTTATCATTGCTCTTTTTAATTTTCGGAATGGAAATCTCTCATTGACCTTATAGGAAATTTATAATTCGTAGGTCGATAGACTTGTCCATATGGGATTTCAAGTCGTGAAATTTACGTGGGATTTTCTTATTATATTTGAAGTATTTGAACAAAAGTACACTAATTGTTCCGAAATATTATAATTTGTCTTTACACTTACAAATAACACCCATTATCGCAGCTCCACTGTTGACGCAACGAATAAAACACAAATAATAACTCTAACAATACAATAACTTCCCTCCATATTTAAAACACATTCCCACAAGTTTACCTTTCGTCCGATATTTGTGAACATGCTACCTCTGATTCTCTCTTGTATTAATACTTCTTAAATATAATTAGACACAACTTCGTCTCCCTACATTAACTATTTAATATCTGTGTGCACCTTCGGATGACCACTGCACTCTTGGTCGATGAAACAGCTGTCATACTCCGTTACAAGTCCATAAGATCCCCTGTTCGCTTGTTTTTACAAGATGTCCTAATCCCTTGTGTTATCCAAGAATTGCTTTTCCGTGAAATATTTAATTTTCGTTTTTGAAGAGGAAAGCAAGTGTTAAAATGAAGTGAAAGAGTTGAAAAAAAAAAAAAGAATTATATTTGTCGTTTGTATCAGCAGTATTATAAACCGTTTCCCATGACTCCTGCATCAACTAATCAACGAATAATTTAATTTTACTTTTAGTACACCTGTCATCTCGTTTGCTTCTTCTGAGTTCGAAGATTTAATTTAAGTACATCAATTACGTAACGCTAAAGGGGGAGAGGTGGGGTCAAGATGGAAATGCATGGGTGAGTTCCTCCGGTGCACCGATTTTTGCTCGTTCTGCGCACCACCAGTGTGCGTCACGAATCACGTGATCACAGCACGGGCACGTCGTTTGAAAAGCCAGTCCAGACGCAGGCCGCCATGTTGCATGGAGAGCGAGTAGTGTCGAGAAACATTTCGAAAGTGGTACAAAATGACAATTTTCAACGGTAACCAACCAAAACTAACGCGAAGAAGTTGTACAACATGCAATACGTTCCAGGTCTGAGAATATACATTTTCCAGGTTCTTTATCGCACATTACAACATATTTTTACCTTCCACCGCTTACGCAGTAGAGAGAAAGTTATGTATTGCTGCGGAAAAAAGCGGCTACATTTCGACAGAAAAACTCTTATTGACGGCCCTGTTAACGAAAAGTGGATAAATCCAGTTGCTAAATTTAGAAAAGAAATCATCTAACACGTGTTGTAGTCAAAATACAAGTGGAATGACTGCAAAACGTCTGTCCGTCCGTCTGTGAACGCTAGCGGCTACATCGTTCAGCCGATTTTCTCCAAAATCGATATTCCGCAGTGGATTTGACTGTCGCGGCCGCTTGAATTTGAAACCGATATTTTAATTTTTTGGGGTACTTAACATGAAGTCCTTGGGACATTTTCAAAAATTTCAAAAAAATTGCACCAGTGATTTTGGTTAAATTAGTGAGTGTTGTGGTTGAGTAGTGTGAAGGACGTTTAAGAGAATGGTGCGCACATCTCATATTGAAAACCCTGATTTTTCGAAAATTGCAAAAGTTCAACATTTTCCGGCGTCTTCCTACAACTATAATTATCAAGATAGAGATTTCTTCCCTTAATGAAATCTGTTCCTTAAAGATATATTTTTTTAATTCGGTCATGTACAATTTTTCGACAAGTTGAGTACTTTCCATGTAATTTTTTGTGAAATATAGTCAATTTTTTATTTTGTTTAAACAATTTTTTTCTCAAAACCGGTATCGATCATTTTGATTCGATTTTCACCTCGGATAGCGTATAGGTCATTTAAGAGAGCAGATCTCATGTTCGTTGAAAATTTTGATTTTTGAAAATTCCAAAAATTCAAAATTGTTTGGCCTTCTTCCTACAACTACAATAATAAAGATTATTTTCTTAGTGAAAAGTGTTCATCAAAAACAGATCTTTAAATAATGTCATGTTTAATTTTTCTAAAATATGAAAAGTTTTGCGAAATTGTGAGTCAAATCATTTTTAATCCATTTTTTCTAATTGCACTTTTTTTATATTGAATTTGGATATTAGCGTAAAGAACGATTAAGAGAACTGTGCTGGTCTGATGTTGGCTGATATGCCCCATTTGTCTAAAACTGAAAAAAAAAAAATAATTTCTGCGTCTTAATAAAACTTCAATTGTGAAGATACAATTTTATTTTCGTAATGAAATATGTTCATCAAAAACATCTTCAAATAAGGTCATGTTGAATTTTTCGAAAATATGAGTATTTTTGGAGTAATTTGGCATCATAGTCGAGCGTTTCGAATTTCATGTGCTTCGTGAACACAATTTGAGAGGTTTTTGGAAGCCATTGCTATTCTTATAAAAGAAAGTAGATTGATGGAAGGTAAAATTAACTTCTTAACTAACAAACTACTTATTTACTTCAATAAAGTTTGATCGCTGATTATGGTATGTTTCATTTGTAAAGGTTTGAAATGACTATTGCTCCTGGCTATTGAAATAAACGCTGGTATGCACCTCAGGCGCTTCTTTTGAATTGATTGGGTATGGATTATATTAGCATTATTTCCAATACTTTACATGAAAAAAAAATTGAAAAAAATTTAGTAACATAAATTTGTACCAATATTATAACTTTTATTTCACATTATTATCTGCGTTGCCTCGGGGAACAAGGCAGCGACGGAAATAGGGTTTACTCGTATTTCCTAGCGCGTATTCCCGTCAAGATCTCAACATGTTCATTTTCTTCTTGCTCCCTGTCAATTCGAACACTGTCTCTCTTAATCTCCATATAGACTATAAGCAAAGATAGCTTCGTCTGTGCTCTTCCTCAAAAGAAGTTAAAATTCCCTTCGAATATCATGGACGCGAGAACATGGTCGTTTCGTTCGGAAAAATAGCAAAGTGGTACCGCTGATGTCATCAAAGAAGAGGCGCGACACTAATCGAAACTCAAACTTACATGTATTGTAGTAAAAAAAATTAATCGAAACTCAACTATTGAGTTCCTGGTGAGACGTTTGTTCCAACAAATATCTCGCCCATGCACGTGCAACCCATATAGGTGCTAGGTACTCTACCCATGTTGCACAAGTGGCGGTGTTTGAAGTTATGTTACGCGTGAATCACGAACTTCGCAATCTTCAAGAAAACTTGAGACACTTCTCATACATTCTTCGATTTTAAGACTCGCCATTATCATGTACTGAGTTGAATTATGCACTTTACTGAGTTCAATGTCGTATGCGAATTTGTGCTAAATGTTGGGGAAAATGTGAAAATAACGAAAAATCCCGGTTTTCATGTCAAATTCCCGTTGGTTTTTTTTTCTGTTCTTCCAGGCTTTTTCAAATTCCTGGTTTTCAAGGATTCACTGACCACCCTGATTATATACGACGGCGTTTGCACGGCATATCAGGAAGTTCCTCACCCATCGTCCTTCCTTCATTTAGAAAATTGTCTTGAATATTATTGTTAGATGAAGTCCCAATCGCCAACGAATTAGGACTTTAATTATCATAAATTTTACTGTAGAACTAAAATAATATAATCTGTTCTTTCTACTTTATAGTTTATTTTTACTTATTGAAAATGGGGGTGGGGTGTCTTGACAAAAGCGTTACGTAATTATTTTGGGGAGTTCAAGCACGTGTTACATAGGGGAGAGGAGTTCAAAATACTCCAAATTTGCGTTACGTAATTTATGAACGGCCCCTAACAGTTTCTGGACTCATACACTCAGACCACGACTACCTTCGCGCAAGGAAGTCATACCCTGGCACGACCGTCTTTTTCACAAGTTTTTTAAAACTCTCAAAAGAACGCCAGCCAGCAATGACGGATCCGGGGGGAACCCCCGCCCCCCTGAAAAGCCTTGAGTTGCCGTTCGTTAATTTCTTTGTTTGGCAAAATTGATTTAAATATTTATGTTAGAATTATGTAATTATTTAAAAAATAATTACATAATATTGTACAGTACCATATACAAACTACAAAAAATAATATACAAAGGTTTATTACTTAACAAAAATCTATGATGGCCTCCTCCAAAATGATTGGCTGGATCCGCCCCTGCCAGCCACTCTTGGAGATCTCTTTCTGCCTTCCTCACGACACAACAATGGCACTAAAACAATAAACTAGTGAACAAATGATAGACGGAACTTGCTAGCTTGCGTAGAATATTATTGCTTTTTTATTAACATAATTTAACACGTCCCTTATATTTTTATCACCATACAACTTTTATTTCACTGTTTACCCTTTTCTTAGCCCTCTAATGCCCCTTGTTACATATATGTAACTACATTACTGGTCAACTCATATTTGCACATTTTGCAAATTTTATTTATTCAATAGACAGAGACATCCTAAATGAAACATATGCAATTTTTTTTCATTCAGTTTTCCTGATCTTTGAGTGAGTGCTGAGATGGCTCTTTGTTTTGCTTCAGGACATAAATGTAATTTCACTATCTGTGCACGTTTTCTAGAGCTTAGTGGGGAAATATAGTTATTCGAATTAAAATTTTCCATGTGCTCACAGCAGTAATTCCATTCCTTCACGAAGGACACAATGAGGAACAATGGCCAAAATCAGTAGTTCATTTGCCTTTGCAAATAGTTTTTATTATACAGGAGCTAATATTTACTTATCAGTTTTTGTCAAAAATCCTCGCTTCCACCTGTATTCAATTTGTTTTTGGTTTAGGGTAGTTCCCAGATATGAAGAAAACATGCACGTAAAATATTTCTCCTAATAGTACACTTTACCTTTTTTTTACATTAAATCAATAAAGTAGTAAAATTAAAAAATTGAAATATAAATTGCATTAAAAATGTCCATTAATTTGCATTTTGTATATACTCAGTATTCTGACAAAAAGAGAGAGTTCAAGAAGGAAATAATTATTGAACAATAACAAATCAACAACTTGATAAATAGAGCATAACAAGTGTTATGCTAACTTGTAACTAAGTAAAGCCAAGTTTCAATTTACCATGTAAGTAATATTTACTCAACCATAGTTACAGTATCAGTAGCCAGATAGACAAAAAGTCCATCTATTTGTCATCATTCCATTAAATTTTAAAATTTATCAAACGTAACATAAATTATTTTATCAGGGATTGAAAATATTTACAAAAATAAACTGATTTATTACACAAGGCTAAGGGGCCCCTTTTCAAAATACTCAGAGATAATGGCTTTCTTGTGTACACACCCATCTTTCACCACAATACCTCTATCCTAGACTAGTTCATTTCCATAACTTTTCTTTTCATATACATTCTCATTCTTCTTTATAAATGGCCATAATACTAGTTCTATTCCTCTCAACTTACTAAGTGCCTACCCTTTCCCTTCCAATGATACTCTAATAATAATATTTTAAATCTTTTCTCATTTTGCTGCACACTCTAAATCCTCACCATTATTGTTCGTTTGTAAAAAATTAATTTTTGTAATATAAAATAGTCCAATATTTTAAACAAAACATTTATTACAGAAAATTGATCTTTTGTCCATATTAAATGGAAGTGTCTGTGTGAAATACAGCAATGCTCACTACGGTCATCCACGTAACATAATGAAGCTAAATCCAGGAAAAGACATGGGAGATGGATGGGAAACTGCCCGTCGTTTGGACAGACCAAGCATTCTGAAAGGTAAACAAGATAAAACATCACCAATATAAACAAAGTTTAACCACAGATTTCTTTTGAAATATTCTCTTTGCTGGTCTTCTGTATAAAAAATGTCTCAATTGCAGTTGATAAAAATAATATTTTGCAAGTTCCTGGCAATGAATGGGCAATATTCAAACTGGGATGCTCTGGTACAATACAAGAGATTGAAGTAGATACAAGCCATTTCAAAGGAAACTTCCCCGATTCTATCAAGATTGAAGGCACAAAGGATATTAATGGACATGTTCTCTGGGAAATATTACTTCCTCCTGTTAAGGTATGTGCATAAATAAATTGATTGATTTATTGAAAATATTTTAATATAATTCATAAAGTACAATAGCATATTTAACCTTGTTTAACTTTTGCAGCTTTCACCACATAAAAACCATATATATCTAGAATCTACACTTCAAGCAAAAGGCCCTTTCTCATATGTTCGAGTGACAATTGCCCCTGATGGTGGAATAAGTCGTTTAAGATTGTGGGGTCATGCTGTATAGATATATTTCATACTACATTGGAAAAATTAAATAATACTCTTTTAAATAAAGTGCTTTTCTTGTTGTCCTTTGAGAGCTCATTTCAGTAAATTCTGTTTATAAGACCTTTTGATTATTTGAATAATCACAATTTGCAATTCTTACCATTTCTTTAACCAATTTTTCACAAGTGATTAGAAGAACACAATCGTCCACAGAACCCATTTGACATTTGACATCTACACGATTAACAGGGAGTTTCTTTGGTCGCCTTGCTGATGCATGGAATTCAATAGCTCCTGTAGCGTTTAGTATGTTGGCGATATTATTTTCAGTAATACCTGCTCCCGGCATAATCTTAATTCTATTTCCAGATTTCGAAATCAAATTCTTAATTAATCCAACACCTTTCTCGGCACTCGTTTCTTGGCCGCTAGTCAATATTCGCGCAAAACCTAACCTAACTAATGTTTCTAATCCTTCTAATGGATCTACAAGTACGTCAAAAGCTCTGTGAAAGGTCACCGGCAACGGAGAAACCACATTTAACAACTCTTTACATACATCTTCGTCAATTCTTCCGCGTTCGTCTAGCGCGCCAAAAACGAAACCATCGGCACCAGCATCCATGAGCAGTTTAGCATCCTTCTTCATTACGTCAACTTCCAATCTGCTATACATAAAATCACTGCCTGCGCGTGGTCGCAACATAGCGAACACAGGAATAGACACACGCGATTTTACAATTTCCAAGAGTCCACATGTGGGAGTGAGGCCACCTTCACTCAATGCACTGCAAAGCTCGATTCGCTTAGCACCACCTGCCGCTGCATTTATTGCAGATTCTACACAATCCACGCACACTTCCATCACAACCATGTCGCTCTTGACAGCAGGGTCTGCAACGAATGATTGTGTATTCTGATCACTCACCACGTCACATGCATTAACCACAGGTGGTTGCTGTTGCTGAATGCCGCAAATAGTGCACACCAGTGCATACGTCAATGGTTTTGATCTGGCAGGCTGTCAGTTTTCTTCCCGCAAGCCAATAAGCGAGCGTGGTCCAGATGACGGCTTATGGGAGGAAACTTCAAATTCTTATCTGCGTCGACGCCTACTTTAAATTACATCTCTTACTTAAGACAAATATTTCTTAATTCGTTTCTTGTCTTTCCATTTCACTCTCGAATATTCTAAAATATCCTCTGTTATTAAAGAAATTTTCGTTACGTCATGTGTCTGATAAGATATCTATCTGAACAGTCTTGCACACTGTGTTATTGACCAGATGCGCATCATTTACCATATTTTAAACATTCATTCAGCATTTACCCACGCGAATTTTAAAAAACTTATTTTTTAAATTTTGTTTTACAATCTTTATTTAAAAAATATCAATAATCACAATGTAATATAGAAATAATTTAGCTCAAAACAATGAGTAGTATAAAGTAGACATAAATAAATTAATATTAATATTCATAAATTTTAAGGTTTAATTCATTTCTATTGTTTAAAAGAAGACTTTATAAATTTTATAGAGATTATGTATTTTTCTATCCTTTAATAACCAAAAACTCTAATTTATTGCAATTGTCATAACTATTAATCTTCATAACATTACTTTTTGACATTAGTAGTTAGTAGTTATTAGTATGATTAGATGCTACAACCATAACCTGAAAAATATTACATGGATTTATTAATTAATTCAGAAATTATATTAAGGAGGTTAATTTTCCTACGAATTGGTAAGCTGCCTCCCCTCTCCCAAGCTATAACAAACATTTAACTTTGTAAGTTTGACCCAAGCTTATGAGTATAAAATCTATAATGCCTAAACCTAACCACTTACTGTTTAGAGGCAGCGGCGGTTCCTTGGGGTAGGCAAGATAGGCACTGCCTATCCTGATGAATATGTTCTAGTGCATTTCATAATAATGAAAAAATAAATGACTCTTACAATTATAACATGGTGTATTATTCATCTGGAAATGTATACTGAATATTTCATGATAGTAGCTCGAGCCATATTTCTATTTAAAGTGTATTCTAAGAGTCCGTGCGCAATGCGAACAGTCTCGTCTTCCCGCAGACTTGCGCATGCGTGCGTCTCTGCGGGTAGGCACGCCCGGGTGCTGCCTCACCTCGCACCGCGTTCTGAGAAAAGGCCCTGTATATTTGGGTTTTCGTAACGTCGCAGCTGAGGGTATTATCTTCAAAATGGAATATGGCACGGCTTTTCGTGTCTTTCTCGTTCGTGCCGCTAGAATCGCTTGATCTGCAACACTGGTCACGATTATGTGACATCTTGCGGCAGGACCGAGAAAGACGCAAAATGTCGTGCCATATTCCATCTTGAAGATAATACCCTCAGCTGCCATATTACGAAAATCCTACGTATTGTTACAGCGTGGAACAGTAGAGTGCTGTGTCCGTACTTGGCGCAAGCGCGTTGTGCTTAGGCCAGCGAATTCTGTGGCTGCCTGCCTGCAAGGAAGACTCCGATTTCCACTCACATGCAACCACTCACCACTCACTCACACATCACCACTCACACACAGATATACTCTTTGCTCACACGCGTGTGTTTACCGTTTTGTTGACGAGTTAACAAGGGGATAAAGTGATTATTATTTACGAAGATTTTTTTAAAATTTATTTTAAATTAGTATGCTGCGATTTATTAGCGTTATGAACAGTCATAGTAATTACATATGTCATTCTATAACTGGGGCGGATTCAGAAAGTATTTCAGGAGGACCACTTACAGTTTGGAACTTTTCTCCATAAATTTGATTAAGACGGTATTTTTTTTTTTACCTGAAAATCTTCAAATCACATCCACGACTGCATGCTCAATGGAAAAACTGCTTTGGAATGTAGTGAAATCAATAAAACAATTGCTTTAAATAAACTGAATAAAATTTCAGAAAAAAATTGGATTGAAGTGTGGAATGGCCTTCCCAGAATCCGCCGCAGTTCCATTATTTGTTTGGTCTACTCTGAACACTTGTACACAAGCCGCCACTGATTAGAGGAACTAGTTTTTTATTTGTTAATATGCATTCATTTTTTCTTCAAAGAAAAACAATATAATTTGAGCAGAAAATTAATACTTTGTTTTTTTTTACTTGCTCGTCTTACTCCGTTCGTATGTAGTAAAGAGAAATTATTGTAATGTTGCAGCAAAAATCGGCGATTTTCGACAGAAAACTCTACTTCAGTCTGGGAAATTGTAAACATAGACAATGCAAAAACTCATGATGATTGTTACTTGTATATACGATGGATGAGAGTGCACATTGTTTTGGAACACACCACTCACCTACAATACCAAGTTCACAAAATTCAAAGCTTTCTTCAACTTCAGGGAAAACAATTGAAGTATGACCCAGATATCCCATGGGCTCAGTTACTCAAATGTACCTTAAATTGTAGGAAATATTTTATTCAAAAAACCACAGCATTAAAAAATAAAACTTTTATTCACATGCAATATTCACTATCTTCTAATAAATAATTTGCTCTCACAAAACTCAACTTTTTTGTTCTCTAATTCCATCTCTAGAAAGGAGATTGGAAGCAAAATACTTCATGAGCTCAAAGAAATAATTCTATGAGGAATTGATAAGTTAGTAGATATCTCCCATATGCATGCACCATTGACTGCCATTAGTATGGGGCAAAACAGCTTAATTTCACTGAAGTTCATTTAAGTTGAAAAAATATTATATCATATATTACCTCACAATTGGTACTGAAGATCATTCTGTTTTATGGCTCTTCTACAAAGGAAAGAGCTATTCACAACTCTTGTAACTTCCCCCAATGTATCTAATGATCTCATTTATCAATGAAAAAAATTACTTATGCAATAATTTTTTTGATTTAATAATCTGTTTTAGAATCAGGTATATACAAATTTTTCCTTGTATAACTTCTTAGTTACTTATCTCAATCCATAATCTGTCTTCTTAAGCTTTCCATGAATGCGAATTCGATATATACAAGTGTAGTTTGGATGACCATAATTAGAATGGAATTTTACAAGTACATGGTCAAATGGTTCACTGCTCTGAAACTAAAAAAATAATAAAATTAGGAGATAAAAACACAAAGACATGATGTCTGGGATTGACCATTTTGTGGACTCCAGTAATCAATATTGTCTCATACATTCCTATTAACCATGTCTGGAAATGTACGTAACACCTAATTTCTTCTCCTGTATCTTAGTATGGTCATTGCTATTCAAATGTGCCTCTATTTTGAAAGCAATTAAAAAACATTGAAATTTTGTTTCTGTTAATGCAAGGGATTTGAATGCATAATAATGCTGTGTCTTCATGTGAACATTGTATCTAAACAGGGTTCATAATTGGTACAGGGCACAGGGTGATACCAGGGATTGTTATCCTCTAGAGAGTTTGATGTTCCCTTCTGGATGAGAATTCATTTGTTCATTGTTACAGACACAATTAATCCATTTGTATATGGCTCATTAATAACAACCAACTTTTCAATGTTGAAATCAAAGTAATTGGTCAAGACGATTTCCCAAAATCATTATGAGGATTCATTGAAGCTATTCTGTGAAAGAGAATGGTCTTTCTTTCTCACATCAATACTTTAATGAATCACTTTCTATTTTGGAAGATACAGGAAGGTTTATCAACCAAGAAGCATTGGGGCTATTGACAACAAAACGCATATAATTGACATGAACGACAATAATTGACATTGACATGATATGAACGACAATAATTGACAATGAAACAGTATGTCATGGACATGCAGATGAGGTGTGTGCAAAATAAATGCAAATTGTATGATCTAACTTGTTTATTCATTTTGTAACACAGTTACACTACAAAACCAGAAAAAGAAAAAAAAACACATCAATTATGTCCACAAGAGCACACAATATACTCTTATTACAATGTAGTATACCCAAAAGTACACAACTGTAATCCTATGTGTAATAATTTAACCTCGATTTCACCAAAATCCCGAAGTTATTTTTAAAAGCATGGTCCAGCCCCAAAAAATATATGACAATGTTATTAAAAGAAGTCTATACAATCCTTCATATGAATGATTATCCTTACAGAAAATGAAGACCTGAGACAATAAGAAATAAAGCTATAACTTTTATTCAATCTCCAAATGCGGAATTGTTTTTTAAATTTTTTAAAAATATATAATTTATTAATTTATGATTATTCTTTCTCTAATGGTAAATCAGGAGATGACAAGCTATTGGTGTATTGTAAATTGTGTGATTTCAATGCACTTGTAATTGCAAATAAGATCTTAGACAATCATATAACATCTGTCAGTACTTCAATAATTTCAAAGTATGTAATTGTATGTTACAGGTTGTCAAAAACTGTTTAAATAACTTCGAATGAACATTAATAGAAGCAAAATTTTGTCTAAGAAATTTAACAGAACAACACCTTCAAAATAACCTTCTAGAATTTTTGAAAATATTTTTTTAAATATTAATAATAATTTTAAGTCTAGGTTAATGAACCCCATTTCAATCAATTTTTTAATTCTTTGATCCATCAAACAAATGTTGAAATGGTCCCTTGCTTTGTAATAGAACACTATAAGTACCTTTTCTTCCTTCCCAAGTCATATACTACTACTTTTTTCTGTTTTTGATATTAAATTATTTAACCAAACACAAACTAGTGAAATGGGCCTTAGAACAGGTATATTAAATTATCCTTCTGAGAAAAAATTGTGAAATTTAAATTTAGGTTAATAAGTTAAAAGAATGGTAATCTTATGGTACCTGCACTGGGAAGTTTTGGACTGGTTTCCTTGAGTTATCATAAACAAAGTTTCCAAGTAAAACACGTTCATCATCCTTTTGACAACTAATACCCTGAGAAAAGAAAATTATTTAATTAAAATATTTAAGAAATTATTTTAACCCAAACATTTAAGAAATACAATTTTCAAATAGAATACAATGATATGAATGTAGTGGTAAAACAAACAAAATGAAAATATTTCCTCTTTGCATTTTTATTTTAGCGTTGCAAAGTAGAGTTCATTACAAACAAACAAGTAATAGTACACAAGAGAGTTTCATGATATACTCGTTTACTTCAGAAAATAACTATTGTAATACTGTAGTAAAATACCTAGACATTTTTTTAATGAAAACAATACAAACATTATTTTTATATAAACTACCAATAAAGGGTCAGTTACGAAAACAACTTCTTCAGGTTCTCATCACCACTCTAAATCAAAGGAATCAATAGTTGTTCATTAGTCTTAACAGGATGATACAGAAATGCATGCTCTAAATTGGGGGTGCACCTGTAAAAGAGGGTAAGTAAAATTTTTGTTCAAAACACAATATACTAGGACATTGCTTTACTACAATACTATTATTGTATATAGGAAAGTAAGTGACATTTCAATTATGCCATTAAATTTTAATTTAATGGGAATGACATTTCAATTTTGCCATTAAATTTTAATGGCAAAATTGAAATGTCACAAAGCCCCCTGTGCACAAAGATAGTATCATAATAAAGCAATGACCTGGCATACTTGTTTTGGACGAAAACGAGACTTATCCTCTTTTACATACGCACCTGCCAATTAATACCTTAAAAAATGAAAAGTGAAAGTACTTCTTATTGAACCTGTAATGGGTCACTAATTATCTCAGACACTGAGATAACGTGCTCCCAGAGTTTGGAGGCCATCACCCCACATCTGTCTATCCATGACAGAACACTAACGATGAATCTGTACACTAGATTTTTTCTAAAATATATTTCATTTGATTTGCTTCAAACTTGAGGCCCTGCAAGTTTGAAAGAAATCTTTTAATTTTAAGGGGAACTTTGCATAAAGCTTGTTCCCCATTTCCAAAATTTTCCTAAAAATGGATAAAAAAAAATCCTGTTTCAATACATGGCATGTCATTCACAAATGTAATTACCATTCAGTTTTATAAATAAAGTTCTAAAAACTCTGAGTTAACAAATAAGATTTCAAAAACAAACAACTTAAGAAACCCTTTAGTAGAGCTAACAAAATCTCACCACTTGACACTACTAGCTTTCTACAAAATGCAACTTGACTATCTGGCTTGGTTCCTACGGAAAGCAGGCCACAAGCCTGCATTTTCCCTCTTGTTACCAGTGTAAGAGAAAATTTTGGCTAGTCCATGACAGGAACTTGGCCTTTTATTGAAATGTTACCTTAAATGTATATCATTATATTCTAAATTTATTATTAGAGCATTCTCCATTCTCCAAGACATATAAATACATAATAAAAAAAAGTGTGGCATTGCCTTTTACAACAAAGCCAGTCTATTTCTTGTTTATGCATCTATTACTGAAATTTGTGGAAACCACAGTGATGATTTAAAAATAAAATAAACAACATTCATTTTATTCAGTCTAATTTAGAAGGAAGATAGTTTCTTTTGAGTCAAAGTATTCTGGAAATTGAGTAGGTGGAAGTCTTCTTGAGACTTCACTCGTCCCATTTGGAAAATCAGATCAGAAAGTAAGAGAAAATATAAGTAGCCAAGAAAATTCTGCAGAAGGAAATCAAAAACGGAGAACAAATATATTCATTCCAGTAAAATAATCAATTGTTGATTCACAATCATCAGATTATTTATTACTCTTTATTCCATTATTTGTGTTACATCCTGTTTTATAATTCAGCTTCCGTTTATAAGCTGTATACCCACTGAAGTGGGAAAGGCATGTTTTGTGGGTTCTTAATATTGCACATAGTATTTATCATCGTTGTTTCTTATTTTCATTTACTTTATAATGGAATTCATCAAAATTTTGCTGAAGCCATCAAAATATATTCTTACCCATAATGAAAATTCACGAGGAGCTGTATTAGTATGACCAGCTGGAGAAATCTTTGATGGAATGTGCTCCAAGGACACACTAGTTATGTTTACGGTTCCCAATAGTCTTATTATAGCTGCTCCATTTCCACCTTTAAATGCCCAACACTCTCCAGGAAGAGAGCTAGCCTGTTGGTATCAATGGTATGAAACATAAGGTAATGATATATTGGAATCAAATAGTAGTAAGGCCATACACCAAACACAAGTCATATTATGTACCCTTATCATTTCTCCAGGAGTATTTTTAGGATAACACAGAGGTATTCCAAACAAAGTAGCAGGCTGAATTCCAACAGTATAACTTTCTGTATCTGGTGTACTGATCACAGCACCTCCTGTAGACAAATATTATTTGTTATAGAAGTGTTCAAGTACATGTAATACATAACTGAGAAATTTAAGCACAAAAATACTAGGACATTTTTTGTTATTAATAATTAATTATTTCAAAATATATTGTTAAAACTCATTAAGAAAGCCCCTAGGGGTACATTTATAAATTTGTTCAGTATCAGAACATTTGATTTTGTTAGACAACTAACTCTTGAGAGGCAGAATTGGTACAGCATTCTTGCACCAATACACCCCTGAAAGCACCCTCAAAGCATTATTTTAGTAAAAAAGAACTTCACACTATGTTTGGTATCTTGAACAAGATTTTAGTTGTAAAAAGCTAGATGAAGAGGGGTTTTGAAGTGTAATTGAAATAATTAAACATTAAAAAAGGTACAAATCTTTAAATGTTAGTCATTTTATGTTTCTTCATAACCAAGGAATTAAAAATTCAACAACTATGATGAGTTTTTATCAGATCTATATCTGGTGGAAATTAAAAAGGTCTAGTAGGAAATAAATCAAACAACAACCCAGCTTTTAATTTCTTCAATCTTTACTTCTGGTGATCTGAAACATTTCTGTGGAGTTGATGTTACTCTGAAAAAAAATATCAACATACAACAATTTCAAAAAGCAAAAACAGAACGTGAACACAATTTAGTCTTTGGTTTGTTTTTTATCCTTCTACCAGAAACTTTACACCAAGATGCCTTCATTACTGGCAATGGTTACTTCGCTGCTTCATTTTGTTAAGAGAAGATTTTCTACACTCGGTTGTAATTTTAATAACAACTCAATTAATCAAAATCAAGAATTTACAGTTAAATATATTGAGAACAACATGGAGTGAATGTAAAACTAAATGCACTGTTTTATTCTGCAATATGTTCTTGGTAGAGATAGTGGAATCAAGAACATTTCTACATCAACATTTGATTTAAATTTCAATATGAAATTTTCTTAAAAGTAAATATATAAATAATTTTAATATAAGTTTTTAATTTTATTACATAAATCAGAAATGGGAAGAAAAAAAGAAAGGAAAAAAAAGCCATACTTAACAAAAAATAAAACATGATGTGGTTTGCTCCACTCATTATGTCTTATTTTACAAAATACATTTGGACAAACCGTCACATTTTTTTACACCAAAATACGGATGAATTCTTTACTATACTTATTTAAAGCATTAATGGTTTTAATGAATTTACCTATGTATTTCTTGCAACACTATTTGACAATGTTCAACACAAACTATTTGTATTACAGAAATATGAATAATGAACTTCATCTAGTAAATAATATTAGGTCAACTAATTCAAGATACCTGCACTTTCTAGGGCAAAGTCCGCTAACCCAATATCATCAGCATCGTAAGTAGCAATTGCTTGTTGGACTTTTTCTTCAATTAATGTTGAATAGGCGTTTCCTTTTTTCAAGTCTATAAAGATCACAAAACTAGTTATAAATTGCCAAATGAATAATTCCAAAGACAAGTGTGGTTACACACCTTCTTTGCATTGCATTTCTGATTTCTTGTCTCTTTTTGTGTCATTTGCAAGACATTGAGGAACATCTTTTAGCTTTCTACCCATTTCCACTTGCAAGTTTTGAAGATTATCAAGATGTTCCTGTCAAATAAAATGTTAAAAAATGTATAAGTGACTTAATGTTTTTTTATGAATTGACCAACGGAAGAGTCGATATTTATTATGAAAAGAAATAAAGTCCTCTTTCAGCACAAAATTGAATTCAACATACCACCCGAGAAATAGTTTCCACTTACATGTATTTGGTTTATTTTGGCATGCAGTCCTCGCATTTCTGCTTTGACATTGCTTGTTGAATCAGATGGTACAAATCGTCCAAACAATTGGGATAGGGCAAAGGCTGTTAAAGTATTGTAAAATTAATTTGCAACAATTTCCCCAAATATATCACAATTTTTTGCATTTCATTAAATACACAATTTTTACTTGTCACTGAACTTACACAAAGCTAATAACACAGCAAGAAATGTCAATGGTTTCTTCCAATTTTCCCAACGCAGTGAACTACTACTACGTCCTGCATAACAGTTGCATGGTATAGTACGCATATCTATCCTCTTCTGAAGTAAATAAAAAGACGAAAAATACTGAAAAATTGTCCAGGATATCAACAGTAAAAATGATGAAAACACTGTGTAGTTATATTCTGCCAAAGAAAACACTGAAAATATATTCTACCTTTCTGTCAGCTTGCACATAGGTAGAAATCAAAGTTAAAATATATACATTCAGAAATGTATTAATACACACTATATATACACACAAAAACTGTTTACTCTCTTTGTTGTAGAACACTACTCAGAAGTGTAAGTTACATGACAAAAGACTGAAGATGACAATTGCATCCATAGAGCACATTGTTACATTGGAGCAGAGGAATGAACAAGAAAAAGATACACTTTTGTTGTCAACAAAGTTTATTATTTAATCAGTCATATATAATTATCAAAAATATTTGTAACAAAGTATCACAGCATCTTCTTCACATACACATAATAGATGAAGAATGTTATTCAATGCAATTAAAAAAGTTTCATTTAGAATACATTGGCAAGATTTATTAAAATGAACAAAGAGTAACAACTTCACAACACCATATGCAAAACAAGGAAATAATTTTTCTGTGCATTCTTGCATTATGAGTAAGTAAAGTGAATAAAAATTTCCTATTCCATTGCAGTCACAAAACAAAATAATACAGAAAATTTCAGGGAAATAATGGACGTTAATGCCTACATTACATGAAGTTAAGAACAACATTCAGTATATACATTTACAAATTATTTTATCAAAGTAAAATCATATTCACAAATAACTATTATTTATTCTAAATATTACATTAGTTATACAATGAAAGAACATCGAAGTTTATGCTTTCCGTAAGTGACTACAATTTCATAACAAATCGTTCTCATATGGGGTAATCAAATTTGTCTGTCATAAAAGTTATCAGTTATAACTCTCAGAAATCATCTTTAACACAAAAGTAGAGGCAAAATAGGAACTTCAGTAATCTACTTTGGTAAACAGACTGTCTCCTCCACCTTTTCATTTTCTTCATGCAATCAATTTGCCTTTCTTATAAGAGACATCCGTTTTATATGCACAGTAGTTGCAGTGTGCTCTTGTTTCCCATCAGAAATGGACATCTGTATATTGACTCATCTCAACTTAATAATGCAAGAAGGATGATCAATCGTTTCACTCAGCAATTCAAGTTATTGGCTATTTCCAAGCACATAACTTGCACCTTTTGCACCCTATATTGGAGCAACTGCATCAGCAAATTTTCTCCAGTATCTTCACAATGAGATTTTCAATTCAGAAGTTATTAATTTATTTATTTTATTTTAGTCCAATGTTCCGAGTAAGCTGTAAAAACAACAAAAACACATTCTTAATTTATGTATATTCAAGATTGTATTTAATGATATCGTTTTTAGGATGATTTTATGGAGTGAAAAATAAAATAACCCAAAAGAAATATTCCAGTACCCTCATCAAATACTAAGAAATACAGTTTTTTTTAACATACAACGTGACTGAACATTGGCATTGGCCAAATTGTAAACATCAAAGTAGGTAAGTTATCCTTCAACAAATCTTAGTTTATGAATGTGAAGAGTTAAAATCATAATTCAATATTGTTTATACCTGTTCGTATACTGTCCATGCCATAGCTGCCATTAATGTTCTCCTCAGCATCCTAGGAACAAGACCCTTGAAGTATCCTTTCAGTCCGTATTTCTGGGGGATAAAAAAATTTTTTGTGAACATAAAAGCTTCTATTTTGTAAATACATTACTTAATTACAAGCAACAAGAAAGAAAAGTCAACTTGTTCAACGGAACCCCCTCTCTTCTCAGCCACTAGCTGTCAAGTAGACAGAAATATTACTTGAACAATACTCTCTACAATTTAGTATGCCCGAAAGCAGTTCTAAGAACATTAGTACATAATCTTATATGTAGTAGTACCAAATACTACATGTAGATCTACACTAAACTGTGCTAAACCAATGCTTTAAAATTAAGTAGGCTGCATCTCTTCTGTTCAATTTTATAAAATAGTTTTAAACCCACATATTAGTCTCTATAATAAGTTGTTTTAGGTTGTAATGGAACACTACTTTCAATTATAAGAAGAATAGACTACTTCTTGGATAATAGAATCTAGCAATGCTTACCTGGTACACATAGAGAATCACACTATGTATTCCATCAAATTTCTGAGGGAATAACTGCATTTTGGTTTTTAAAACATCCGCAGGCTGAGTAACAATAGATGCCATTATTCCAGCAACAATTCCACAGCAAAAGTTGGCAGGTGCCGATAAACTTGATTTTTGCCAATCTGAAACAAAATATTTTTTTTATATTTAATTTTCCGTATTTTTATTTTATTAATAGAAATTATACTTTAAATTACAGTAAACAATCAATAATCTCCAAAATAAACGTGTTCAATATATTTTCAATAGTGAATGTCAATATTAAATAATGAAGCAAAATGACAAATAAATTGTTTTTGATTAGATATTTTGAGTAATGAATAAAGATCTGGAAGTATTACAACCAAAAATTTGCACATTAAAAAAATACTATTATTTAATACAAAAAAGGTAGATCAAATGCATATTTTACACGTTTGACATAGACATTCAAAATTAAATATTTGCACATTCCACAACTTTACAATATTACATAAATGACATTTGTACTGCCTAAAATGCCTATTTCAGAATCAGAGTCCAAAAATACCTAATCATCTTTTAATTACCTAGTTTTAGGATTTTTTTAAAATTTACATTGGCAATATAGAAGCTTGTTCTGTCCTTAAATCACCTTAAGAGATAAAATTCTATTCTCGGGACACCATTTCAAGCTGCTTAATGCTAGCGATTGTTTCAAATTACAATAATGCATACTCAACTATATTACTTTATAGAAACACCCTCAAATTGGGCATTTATATTAACCTCAATGTTAGGTGTCACAAAATTCAATGAACCATTTGACCAATTTACATCTTACAGGATTATTGTGGCTTTACCCGCATCAAAAATTCTAGCAGATGGCAGCTCAGAGGTCAACACAAGTTCACTACCAATTATCTCCAAAAGTAAAGGGTAGAAGTAGAAAAATTATTATTTGCTTGTATCAAACGATTCTGAGCGATAAAAGACACAGATTCCAGCTTCATAATTTAAAAGAGGTTTTGGCTGATTGTTGGAAGACAAATTATGTAAAATAACTTTGATCCAATAGTTTTAGACATAAGAGTATTTCTTGAACATTGTTTATTTTCTATAATTATGTTTTACCATCTACATCTTAATTGTTTCAAATATATCATGTAAAAAAAATAGTTGGGAATAAAATAAAATTTATTCTGGAAAGTCATTTTTATCACAATTTCAACTATCTATTTAAGCATATAAAATGCTGCTTTTGTCTTTTATTTATAATCACAAAATAAATTCTATTAGAATTTAACAAACAATGCTTACCAGCAGTAAATTTCTTGGTCTGAGTATAAAACATCAAGTATAAACCCGAAAATGGTGCATCTCTCACAAGAGTTGGCAGCAATCCACAACTCAAACCTCTTAGACCTTCTGTTCGATATATAATGCGAAAAGCATTTATTACACCAGTATAATTGTACACTCCACTCTGAAAAAAAAACATAATTCGTGAATTATTCATCTTGTTGAACACAAAAATTTGTGATTTAATTTTTTTAATTATTAATAATTTAATTTAAAAGCCAGAGCAATTTATAAAATATATTTCTTAACTCATTTACAAAAAGATAAAATGCTACTAAAGAATTGTACTAACTTCGTATCTTGTTTTTATAACAGTAACTGGTATGAGACAGACACCACTCAATGTCCGAGCAGACATTCCTATTGCAACAGCTTGAAGAGGGCTCGGTTCATTAGAAATCAAATGTGATTTCATTACATCAACAGACATAAAATATAATCCAACTCCTGGTATACAACGTGTGAGGGACTGGAAGAATAAAGAAATATTAAGTTAAAAAATATGGCAAGATTTTAAATGGTTTTGTTTTGAACATTGTTTTATTAGTGTAATAACAACAGATACTTACAGGAGTCATGCCCTTCCACAAACCAAAAATGTGTTCTTTCTGAACTATCCGACCCATAATTGAAATCATACTTCTGGAAGAATATGTTGAGGTACTAGAAGAAGCAGCAGTTCTGCAATTTTTTAATTTTAAATTAGAAAAGCAACAAATATAACTTTTATTTCTTATCGACACAAATGAAGAAGCAGTGCTTTCTCATTTCTTTGAAAAAGTAAAGAAACTTACCCAATGGCAATAGGTGAAGGGTTTTGTAATCTTGTCTTAACTAAATCAAGCGGTTGAAAAATTACTGTGGAGCATGTACCAGAAAGTGAGCCAGCCAAAAATGATTTCAGGACAGGATTCTGAAATAACAATAGGTTATGAGAAGTTTGAAAAATTCTCTACATCACATAAATAACACACGTTCAATTTCACATTGATTATTCATAAAACTGAAAACAGAGACTTACATTTGACACAATCTCCATGATAACACTTGTATTCTCTGTGCTAGTCTGATCAGTATCCAACTCTTTCTTGGGTGTTAGGCCTTCCAAACTAAGCAGAGGATCTTGTTCTTCGTCTCCTCTGGATGAAGACCACAATTTCCACACTGAAGGAATATCTTCTCCAGCACTTGGCACGCTTAAAATGGAGCGAGCCAACAATTCAGTATTTAGATGATACAAGATAGATACATCTGTCCTTTATAAGTCTATGTATCAGAGTAATCTGAATAATATATTGGATTCACACGATGTAAATAACACTCTGTCATTTTCAATTCGTTGTTGTAAAATATCATTAAATTAAATAATTCCAATTTGAATAACATAAAATCCAGAGTTGAAGCAAGTTCTGTGGTAGCTTTCAAAAGATCAAAAATTAACTTTCTTGAAATCTCCACAATGAAACTATCGTTAGAAATATGTTTATAAGAGATACACACCGCTCACAACTACCCTCAGAACTGATCGCTTCAACACTGATTTCGGAGTTACATATACCATTTCTTATCAGTCGAGTTTACGTCGCAGGGTTCAGGCGCCTTTGACCTGCACATAGTGCAAGTCCTAATATCAAACACAAGATCCCATGCGAGGGACAAACTATTAACAACATCCACAGAGTTGAAGAAGGGTTGAAACTTCCTCAGATGATTATCACAAATTAATGATGGTTATCAACCTATATCAACAGTCAAGGTCAACCTAATGTTACGAACCTGTCGGTGCAACTCATCGTTACAATGCTTACGCCTACTTGTTAGAGTCTGAGTGATGGCATAAATAAACATTATAAATCAAATGCATAAAAATAAACACCTATGCACCGGACTGCATCTGCATGTGCATGACTGCATCTGACGTGTGATTGGCCGTCATGATTCTGGTTCTCCGTTTCTGGCGGGAACTGTTTGAATGCTCTGAATGAATTTTTTTACCAAGATTTGTCTTTTCTTCACAGTAGGAAACCATTTGGAAAATATGGCAGATGTCTTTATCAAAATGAAGGAAATGCAGATAAACTGTTAGCTAATAGGAAATAATAATTAGTCGGAAAAAGTTAAAAATGCAATAAAAAGAAGGAAGATTATAGAAGAACTGCGGTTGTAGAGCTCTTACGCCGTGGGAACATCCACCCTTACACATTGTGAAGAACACTGAAAATAAATGTTCGAAATAATCGTCAAATCTTCAAATTAACGTTTCCAGAATAGTAACATCCTTCAAAACCAAAATGCTACATACCAAACTATTTGGAGATTTCAATACTTATAAGTTCGAATATTTATCCTATTGTAAAGAAAAATTTGCATAATTACCATAAGAACATTTTTATACACAGCCAACCCTCATTAAACGAACTAGCTTAACATGGATTTCGCCATAACATGAATAAAACTTAAGTTCCGGCAAGAGATTATGGTAATACGGACATTTATAATTCTTGGATAACACGAATTTTTGTAACACGAACTTCGTTTTTTTCGGTCCCTTGGAATTCGTGTTAATGGTTTACTATATTCCATTCCCTTGAAATAGTTAAGAAATTATCACATTTTACTGCAAAATCATGTCTAATGAATAACAATGCGTGAGATATTCTTTGTTAGACAAATTAAGCAAGCAACAGCGTATTTCAATTGGGGTTGAAGGGGTATATCTGTTAAAGCGGAAGAATAAACAGTCCCCCTAGTCAACAAAAATAGAAACTAAACATTGCATTATCAGTGTACTCGTGGTATCTGCCTTGGGACGGTTATTTGGGCAAACCATCATTTCAGTTCGAGTCTTAGTGAATTAGTAAAAGGATTTTGTTTTGAATAAAGATGTGCTTCATTTCATGTTTTCGGGAGTTTTTGATAAATCTTAATGACTAATTTCATGGACATGCCTTGGTTCTTAGAAACAAATTCACATGCTGGTGAAAAATGAGAACAAACATTGTACTTCAATCTCCTGAAAACTTTTCGCAGCAAATAATGCCGATAAATAGTATTCGAAAATGCGTATTATTGAAATTATTTCATTTTTCAAGATTACATTGCACTAAAAATATTTAATATGTTTAAGACTACAGAATTTTCCATGAACAAAGAGCTCACTGATCTTTAGTATCTTCATAATTCACAATATTTATTCAACAATCTGTCGGGAGGTTCAGTTAGAGCATTTTTAGAAAAACTATTTAACTTAAATCACATTTTATTGAAGAAAATATTTGTTCAGTATGTTTTTGAGAGCTGTGGATAAAGGATCCTAGCAATAATTATAAGCTCTTGTCTCAAACCCAAATTATGCGTGCAGCTGCCATACAAATCTCTTCGGACTTCGTGTCGGTAATTATAATTCGATGAATGTTTACTGAACATCAACATCAAAGAGCGAAAAGGCCATCACGTGGACACTCGTGATCGGTACCCCCCGGACCTCGCGATACGAAATACTGCGTTATTGCCATTTGGCAACATTCATCACCATGGAAGTGTTGATCGTAAACCAGCGCCGGATCGAAGAGGGGGACATGGGGGCACGGCCCCGCGGCAGCAATCAACATTTTTTTGTAATTTTACTCAATTAAAAAAAAAGAAATTATTAGATGTTGATCGCACCACACGGAAAGAAGAATGATTGATTGATTTATTTTTTTCGTATTTCCGGGCGCGTCAACTGCTTTGGTCATTAGTCCCGTTAGTGTAGTGCATGTTCTTCTCTCGGGCGATGGCGGTGATCTTCCCCCGCTGGATGGCGAGATCCGGCGCCGACCTACCGTCGGCTAGTGGGGTTTCCCCTAACCAGGACTCTCCCACCAACGGGGCACCGCCCCAGACGGAACAAGCTCTAAGCTCCCGACCGGCCTCACGGGATATGTGGTAGTGTAGTGCATGTTAGTGTAAGTGTGTGTGTAAGGGGAGAGGATAGGACAAGGAAGAGGAAGGAAAGATCGCGCACGGTCCGTGGCCCGTTTGGTAGGGTACTGCTCCGGCATTCGCCTAGTGTTGATCGGAGCAACCACGGAAAACTATCGATCAGTGCAGCCGGCCACTAGAATTCTCCAGACAGCGGCTGAGCTCGACCTAGCTGAAAAGCTAGTGTCGAAAATTCTACTACCGCCGGGACTCGTGTCCTGGGACCTCCCAGCCAGAGGCAGTGCAGTGACATCAGTTGATGCCCTAAGCCGCCCTTACCGGTACAAATATATAATAAATTATTTTTTAAATATTGCAGTTGTTTGGCTCGTCAATTCTTTGGCATAGAAAGTTTACATGAAAAAATATCGATTAAGATATGATACTTGTTTTCATTTTTGTTTCATTACCAAATTAGGTTTGATTATCGTCAATCTGATGAATCAAGACGTAACATTTATGGAAATGTCAGAGAGTAATTTACGGCGTTTCACCAATGTACTCATATGTGCATTGAAACCATCAACACGTTTTTTTCTAGAATTCTTCCAGACAATTCTAGAGAAATCTGGCCACGAAGCGTAAGGATCGATCGATTTGTCTGGTCAAGAGGAATCGACTGAACTACTGATCACTTCTTCAGGTGCCGTAAATCACCCAAAATGCGTTTTAGTTGCCTAAACAAAACAAATAATTACGTTTCTAGAGAAATTTCTTAGAATGTTGCGGAAGGATCCGCAAAAAATTATCAGGAGACAGAGATGCGCCGAATGAAACCTCAATTGTCTCGGGTGAACCAAGGCCCTCTAGAGAGTGCCTTGGTAGTGCCCCGGAGGGCCTTGGGTGAACCGGGATTCAATTGATTGATTGATTGATTTTTTCGTGATTCCGGGCGCGTCAACTGCTTCGGTCATTAGTCCCGTTAGTGTAGTGCATGTTTTCTCTCGGGCGATGGCGGTGATCTTCCCCCACTGGATGGCGAGATCCGGCACCGACCTACCGCCGGGCTAGTGGGGTTTCCCCCTAACCAGGACTCTCCCACCAGCGGGGCACCGCCCCAGCCGGGACAAGCTCTAAACTCCCGACCGGTCTCCCAGAATATATGGTAGTGTAGTGCATGTTAGTGTAAGTGTGTGTGTGTAAGAGGAGAGGATAGGACAAGGAAGAGGAAAGACAGATCGCGCGCGGTCCGTGGCCCTTTGAAAGAGTACTGCTCCGGCATTCGCCTGGTGTTGATCGGAGAAACCACGGAAAACTACCGATCAGAGCAGCCGGCCGCTAGAATTCTCCTCCAGACAGCGACTTAATTCGACATAGCTGGAAAGCTAGGGTCGAAAATCATGCCGCCGTCAGGACTCGAACCTAGGACCTCCGGTCAGAAGCGCTGGAGTGACATCAGTTGATGCACTGAGCTACCGCTACCGGTCCGGGATTCAAGTTACAATACTAATTACCTACTGAATATTCGAAGAGCCTTCATCCGTCCTGTCTGTCCGTCAATTTTAATATGAGCTATTAATCAACCTATATTTCGCTGTTTTAGACATGTAGGGGGGCCATGGACCTGTTACCTAACAGGAACTTTACGCACAGCACAGTGTTCAGCAAACGACAGCAATAACCATCTTCAGCGCACGCGCAGTTCGATTGCACATCATTTTTAAGGATCTGCGCACGCGCAGGAGGCCGAGAATGCTGTCCGACGCGGAGTCTGAAGTCCCTCCTGCCTCGCGTAGGCGCTTGTCCCGGCAGTGGGGCCGTGCGAAGCGGCAGATGGTGAACCTCATGGAGACAGCCGCCGACCTCCCCGCGGGGGGCGTCCGATAAGCCCCGCCCCCCGCCCCTTGTGGCCTCCCCTGCGAAGAGGGCGGTCGCGTGAGGCCGCGTGACCCGTGGCGGGTCACCCGGTCGCGGCGACCGACCGCCCGCGCGCCGAGCCGCGCAGCCGTTGCCGCCGCAGCGGGTGGCGTCATTCCCCTGGAACGGCCAAGGCCTTCCGCGTCCTTGCGCTAGATGCAACGGCCCCTCGGCCGAGAATCCTCCACACGCGGTGGCCGTGCGGTATGGGGAACTGTAGGAAGTCGGGAGACGTCACGAATAAAAGGGAGTCCCCCGCGCACGGATTTGTGCGTGAGATTGATTGATTGTTAGTTGATTAATTGATTATTGTTAGTTGATTGATTGATTGTTAGTGATTCCTGGCGCGTCAACTACTGAGGTTATTAATCCCGTAAGTTTAGTGCATGTTTTTCATCTGGAGGTGGCTGTGACCTTCCCTCATTGGATGGCGAGATCCGGCGCCGACCTCCCGTCGGTTAGTGGGGTTTCCCCCTAACCAGGCTTCTCCCTCCAGCGGGGCACCACCCCAGCCGGGACAAGCTCTAACCTCCCGACCGGTCTCCCGGCATATGTTGTAGTGTATTGCATGTATGTGTGTGTGAGGGGTGAGGATAGGACAAGGATGATAAAGGAAAGATCGCGCGCGGTCCGTGGTCCGTTTGGTAGGGTACTGCTCCGGCATTCGCCTGGTGTTGATCGGAGAAACCACGGAAAACTACCGATAAGAGCCGCCGGTCACTAGAATTGTCGTCCAGACAGCGACTGAATTCGATCTAGCTGAAAAGCTAGTTTCGAAAATCCTGCCGCCGTCGGGACTCGAACCTTGGACCTCCCGGTCAAAGGCACTGCAGTGACGTCAGTTGATGCACTGAGCCACCGTTTCCGATAATTTGTGCATGAGGGGGAAGTTCCTTCGGTCCCGAGTTTCTGCGGACGAAGAGAGCCGTGAGGTAGGGGGCGGATTTTGATTACCTAAAACATCGCCAAAATTATCATTAAAATGCTCTTAAAATGTTTTAAGGATGCCCTAAAACCAAAGAAAAATGACGTAAAAAAATTGATCAAAACCAGTTCAGACGAACAACTCAAGATGTTTGATATGTTACTGAAGTAATCGAGGCTTCTTCGATTAAAATAACTTAGCTTGCAAACTTTGGGTCCGGACTGTTCTTTACCAGAAATAGGTTTTAAGTTATCGCAAAATCGATCGAACCGACTGTGGCAAATATAAGGTTTTCTGGAACTTTACATTCTATACTAACAATGGCTGGCATTACAATTTCTGAGAGAAGAAATCGAACAGGCTACTCAGGATCTCTGTGGCGAACATTTGCTGCTTCTCATAACTATATTATAGTTTTTATTTTTACATTTTGAGCAAAATATCGTATTCACCAGAATTTCTATTCATTGTGTGTGATTCTATGCTTTGTCGCTCATATTTGACACCTAATCCTTTTTCAAATAGGCGGAATCTAATTTGGGTACCATTAGAACATAATTAGGTATCTTGAAAACGACTTCTTTGCATTGACAAAGGTTAAGCAATCATTCTCGTTGTCTTGTTCCTCAGTAATGTACGTCATATCAGTAGTTTACAAATAACATTCTCGATTTTGTACCTAATACTGTGGCGAATCTTTTTTTTTTTTTTTTTTTTTCAATGAACCGAATAGGGTATTTTCGGCCTCTAGGATGATATACGGAAAATATTTAAGATCCAGTAAATCACATACGAATTTGGACATCGACTAACAACTCAATGACTTTGAAGATTTTTGAAATAAAATTTTTTTTTCAGTATACAAATAACTCCCCAAAAAAACTATTTAACATCCAAATTCTCATCGAGATCTAGTTCTGTGAATTTTCATTTCAAAGTTTGGATTTTCCAAGATAGTATGCACAGTTATCTCATTTTGTTCACGGTGATTTAAGGTGTGCTTTTATTTGCAGTAGGGAGTTTGTGCACGCTGTAGCGGGCAGCAATCGACTGCGATCTCGATCTTCTGCGCACGCGCAGATGCACGAGTGTTGAGAAACTTGAACTGCGCGTGCCCAGAATATCGATAGTAATTTCGATTGCATTAACGTGCAAGGGCGTACAAACTCCCTAATGATTAGAACAGATGCAATTTTTGCACAGCAGATAAAACTTCCAAAACTCGCTTCAGATTTCTGGCGCAGAGCTTATCTGAAAATGCAATTTAATTTGTAAGCACTCTTTATCTGCCGAAGAGAACGATTCTGCCTGACGACGTACTTGAGCTAAAATATTTATCAGTTGTTTTATGTCAATAGTCAGTGAACCCGGTAATATAAAAGGTCTATAAAATGTAATAGTATGTAGAGAGTTGTGATAGATTATCCAAAGGCATGAGCAACGTTAAATAACTTTCACCTTTCCACGTTACCCCAAAGATTACCTTGTTTTAAAACGTTACTCCCAGTCTGGTTATAATGGAATCGTATTGTAATTGAATCCAGAAGAAAATGAATATAGTTATGAATTCCGTCAGAGCTCACAAAGCTTAAAAAACAGATCGTCTTTTGTTTATTTCACCTACGGAATCGCAAGCAGATACTATGCCCAATTTGATTATTCGATATTTCTCCTGCATTTTAAGCCAAGGACTTTATAAAAATTCAAACTAAACAATCAGAAATAATTCACTTAATATGTTTGCCTTGTTTTGGTTTGTATAGAGTATGTTTACATTTTCTCCTTGTTTAGGAAACTACAATAAATGAAAAAGTATTTCCCAAAAGTAACATACCACAAGCCTTCCGTGTCTTCAATCGAATACTAATAGAAACCTATAGAATAAGTCATATCCATAATTAAAAATATCATGTCTTTTAACGCTAATATCTACCAAAACGGCTGCCAGACCTAAACTTTATTCCTCATAACAACCTCACTATTCTTCGGTGTCCATCATTAACCAACTAAATTTCCATCTCACCCCTTAAAACCCCACTTTCGCAGGACCCCAATTGGATCATCCTGCGATATTTCGTAAAATTCACTGAAAATAACCAACGGTAACCAAATATATAAAAACAAAGACTGCTTAGTGTAATTAAAAAACTTTTAAAACAAGCTATAACACTCGCAAACTTCAGACAAAGGAGGAATAACGACCTCACAAGGAAAATGTTTTTAAAACTTGAAGAAATTCATTATTTTTATATTATCAATAAAATGGTTAAAACGTGGTTTTACTTATTTATCCAATCATATAAAATTTTGTTTAAAAACTAATGAGGATCCTCTATTTAGCGGGAACCGTAGGCTTAGTTTAACTGTTGCATTAACCCATCCCTGAATCTAGAAACAAATATGCTAACATTTTTGTGCAAGCGAGACTTTGTAAAAATGTAGAAATATTTGTAAGTAGAACGTTTTATAAAAGAGAAGATATTAAATTGTAAATAAAACTTTCGAATTCTGCGTAAAATGCATCATGCAATGATGCTAATACTCCTGTAGAGTTATAGGGATAAATGAAAACTGTTTTTTCGTTTCTAGAAATTTCACAAAATTTAATATATTAACGCAAACAGTATTTTTTAAGTCAAAATTTTATAGAATAAGTTAGCCAAGTGCCTCTTGATAATTGGCTACAAATAAAATAACTAATTTCAAGAAAAAGTATATCTCATCCGTCGAATTTACGATTACTCCCGATCAGTCGAGGTATAAGATGAACAACTGTTTTCACATTTATTGCAGTGACAAGAAGCTTCAATGGTGCCTCTTATCGATTGGGCCCAAGTTTCAATCTATTCTTGACACCCTATTGACTCCAAATAGTAAAATGTTTGAACATGTTTCAGATTTGTGTTTGTGTTTTACAATTACGTTTGTTTATATTTACCCCGCGATTTATCCTAAATTATATGAAACACTGTTCACGCAAATTTAGGAAGGGGATTTTTTTTGTTGCCTAAAGTCTAAAACGAGAGGGGGAGCAACCACATTTCTGAGCCCCTTATCCGTTTAACATTCTTATTTTCTTACAACATTCTACTTGGGCAACATTTTTCAGGATATTCTTAATGCCTGAAATGTATTTTTGGGTGTTTGTAGGCAAGATTGACTTGACAGCATTTTCGGGGTAGTTTCGAACATTTTTAGCTTTTTCGGATGATTCTGGCAGTTTTGCAGTTTTTGGGAAGTGAGTAAGTTTAAATTGACCACATTTCAATGGCTCATTCGGAAGTTTCTTCATGTTTTTTTCTTCGCCCAATTCGTCGGCACATAATGCACAATTTCAATTTTCTTTTTATTTGTAGAAACAATTAATACTTTTGACGTAAGACTTGTGACGGAATAAAGAAAGCAGACAAATCTACGAAATCTGGCATTTCTAAACTGCTGGAGAAATGGACTGTGTCTCATTCAATTGAGTGCAGAAGTTCCTAAAAATCCATTAAGAAATGCTTGAGATGAAGCGAGAGAAGACTGTTGTATTCATGTGCGAGTTATATACTACAAAACCTTTAACAAGCAAAACCGAAAGTATGTTTTTAATTATAGACAATATTAATTTACATACAAAGTTCAATATAAGTTTACTGTTCCAAACCACTACATAAGATACTACATAGCATGTAGTATACTATGCCCAATTCAGGGGCGGATCCAGCCGAATATTGGGGTCGTAGATTTTTGTTAAATAAACATTTTTGTTATTATATTGTATATTATTTTTGTAGTTCTGTATATATGATTTTATACAATATTAATATTTAAATAATTACATAATTGGAGCATAATAAATATTTAAAACAATTTTGCCAAATAAAGGAAAGTAAAGGAAAACTCTAGGTCCTTAGGGGAGCGACATGGCCCCTCTCTGGTTACGCGAGTGGCCCAAGTATAATATTTATTACTTATAAAGTATTTTGGAGAGAATTACCTATAAAAGCTACATCTTCAGTTACGTCATTGATATGAAAACTATTTCGAAAGTATTGCGTGGATTCTAGGAAAGAGACTAGATTAGGCGCCTGAACGTGTTTTTCAACCGTGGACCTTGACTTACTTTGCGTGTATTACGTTGCAGTCCTTGATACATACCTCAAAGTGATTGGAGCGCAGTCAACTTCTAGAGAACAACACCTCCAAGAAAAGATGAACGTGGATCCTCCAGCTAAGCCGCAGACCGAATGCGAGATTTTCCGAATAAAACCAAGGATTCCGATCCCCTCGACTTGACGTACTTCTCCAGCCTAAAATCGCACTGACGTTCTTTGCGAGCGGGTCAGCCGAGGAAGGAAGCAAATCGTAAGAGGATTCTGCCTTTCATCATACATTCTTAACGAGACATGTACGTCATACAATTAAGAAAGCGGGATCAGACTTGTGATAAACCTCACTTTTCAACCTCCGCGTTTTTCGCCGACCGTCGTCCTCTGTTACCACCCGCCGAGGTCGCGAAAGGCTCTCTGCAGGGGGTCTCGTTATCGGGGGGGTCAGAGGTCGTCGATTGCGGGCCCCCCGCCGAGGGTCGCGGCGCGCTGCCGCAGCCACCCGATAAACCGCGTGACGCGCACCGCGGCGCGCCCGCAGTGCCCCGCAACGGGCAGAAACGGGCGAAAGAAAACAGCACACTTGCCCAAATAGTCTTCATCATCATCTTCTTCTTCTTCTTCTTCTTCTTCTTCATCTTCTTCTTCTTCATCTTCATCTTCATCTTCTTCATCTTCATCTTCATCTTCTTCTTCTTCATCTTCATCTTCATCTTCATCTTCATCTTCATCTTCATCTTCATCTTCATCTTCATCTTCATCTCTTCTTCTTCTTCTTCATCATCTTCATCTTCATCTTCATCTTCATCTTCATCTTCATCTTCATCTTCATCTTCATCTTCATCTTCATCTTCATCTTCATCTTCATCTTCATCTTCATCTTCATCTTCATCTTCATCTTCATCTTCATCTTCATCTTCATCTTCATCTTCTTCTTCTTCTTCATCATCATCTTCTTCTTCATATTCTTCTTCTTCATCTTCTTCTTCATCATCATCTTCTTCTTCTTCTTCTTCTTCATCTTCTTCTTCTTCATCTTCTTCTTTATCTTCTTCATCTTCTTCTTCATCATCTTCTTCTTCATCATCTTCTTCTTCATCATCTTCTTCATCATCTTCTTCTTCTTCTTCTTCATCTTCTTCTTCATCTTCTTCTTCTTCTTCTTCTTCTTCTTCTTCTTCATCTTCTTCTTCTTCTTCTTCATCTTCTTCTTTCATCTTCTTCTTCATCTTCTTCTTCATCATCTTCTTCTTCATCTTCTTCTTCTTCTTCATCTTCTTCTTCTTCATCTTCTTCTTCTTCTTCTTCTCTTCTTCTTCTTCTCTTCTTCTTCTTCTTCTTCTTCATCTCTTCTTCTTCTTCATCTCTTCTTCTTCTTCATCTTCTTCTTCTTCTTCATCTTCTTCTTCTTCATCTTCTTCTTCATCTTCTTCTTCTTCACTTCACGGATTAGGGAAATTCCCTGTTCCGGCTTCATTACACCATCTCTGTCGTGGACGGCCAATGTAGTGCCCAAATAGTACAGAACAAATTTTTACGAAAATGTGCAAAGGCCCCTTGGTTCATATCAAATACACATATTCAAAGGGAACTTCAAATAGAACCCCCAATTGAACATATAAGAAAAAAATGTAACAATTTTTTTACTCTTCTTTCATCCTCTCCTTGCAGTACAAAATGGCCCACCACTTATCTTCCCATTCCGGATTTCCCCCTCCAGATATCTCTTTCAATGGATTTGGTTGATTGCTTCTTTAGTATTTCCGGATGTTTCAACTACTATTGTTAGTGTGGTAGTGTAGAGTGTTTGTCTGTGTGTGTGTGTTTAAGAAGAGGAGAAGAAGGGATGGATCCAACCGATCTTTTTTTGGGAAGTCATAGATTTTTTCTAAATAATAAACATTTATTATTATATTGTATATTATTTCTGTAGTATGTAAATGATATTATACAATATTATTTTTTTAAATCATTACATAATTGCAATATAAATATTTAAATCAATTTTGCGAAATAAAGGGGTGTATCAAACGAACTCTAGGCCTTTTGGTGCGAGGCTTGGCCTCCACCCCACACCTCAGGTCCGCCACTGATAGTGACGGCAGCTTCCTGAGGATGGTTACTCGCTGTCTGGAGGAGAATTCTAGCGGCCGCCTGCTCTGATCGGTAGTTTTCCGTGGTTTCTCCGATCAACACCAGGCGAATGCCGGAGCAGTGTCCTACCAAACGGGCCACGGACCGCGCGCGGTCTTTCCTTCCTCTTCCTTCTCATATCCTCTCCCTTTACACACACACTTACACTAACATGCACTACACTATCACATATTCCGGGAGACCGTTCGGGTGCTTAGAGGTAGTCCCGACTGGGGCGGTGACCCGCTGGTGGGAGAGACCTAGTTGGGGAAACATCCTAGTCGACAGTGGGGGAAGGTCATCGCCACCCCCTGAGCAAAATCAAAGCACTAAACGTACGGGACTAATGACCTTAGTAGTCGACGCGCCAGGCATCACAAACAATCAATCAATCAATCCTGCAGATGACACGCTGCGCATCGCTTCGGCCCACTGTGCGGCGAGGAGGAAGCCCTCCCGCCCTCCATGGCCGGCCCGGGTGAGCTCCGCCGCGGAGGATCCGCGTACTGACGACGTCACGGCTATTTTCACAGCTCGCTTCCTGGGGGGAATAAACTCCTGTGCAAAGGAGGGGCAAACAACGGGAGGGTGCGATGGGTTTTCATTGATTGATTTTTCGTGTTTCCGGGCGCCCGAACTGTTTCGGTCATTAGTCCCGTTAGTGTAGTGCATGTTTTTTTCTCGGGAGATGACGGTGATCTTCCCTCACTGGATGGCGAGATCTGGCGCCGATCTACCGTCGGCAAGTGGGGCTTCCCCCTAACCAGGACTCTCCCACCATCGGCGCACCGCCCCAGCCGGGACAAGCTCTAAGCTCCCGACTGGTAGTGTAGTGCATGTTAGTGTGTAAGGGGAGAGGATAGGACAAGGAAGAGGAAGGACAGAACGCACGCGGTCTGTAGCCCGTTTGTTTGGGTACTGCTCCGGCATTCGCCTGGTGTTGATCGGAGAAACCACGGAAAACTACCGATCAGAGCAGCCGGCCGCTAGAAGTCTCCTCCAGACAGCGATTGAATTCGACCTAGCTGAAAAGCTAGTGTCGAAAATCCTCCCGCCGTCAAGACTGTAACCCAGGACCTCCCGGTCAGAGGCGCTGCAGTGACATCAGTTGATGCACTGAGCTACCGCTCCCGGTGGTGCGATGGGGTTTTCTGGTATTTTCATATTTCGTTTTTTCTCTTTTCTTTTTTCTTTCTGGACTTTTATCAAACCGACAGTCCGTAACCCTTTACATCCCGATGGAACGTGTATTCGACCACACTCTATACACCAACTCACTAGCGGGATCCTTGGATCAGGACCGGGAGCGGTAGCTTAGTGTATTAACTGATGTCAACTTTTTTTCTCCCTTTCAAAATTCAAAATTTAAGTAGTATATGACTTAGTGTAGGGATCACAGAATTTTGAAAATGTGCACACAATTCACTTTTCCCCATAGCACGTCTTACGCAGTTTTTATCTGCTTTTTTGACGTTAAATAAATAAATAAATAAATAAATAAATAAATAAATAAATAAATAAATAAATAAATAAATAAATAAATAAATAAATAAATAAATAAATAAATAAATAAATAAATAAATAAATAAATAAATAAATAAATAAATAAATAAATAAATAAATAAATAAATAAATAAATAAATAAATAAATAAATAAATAAATAAATAAATAAATGTCACTGCAGCGCCTCTGACCGACAGGTCCTAGGTTCGACGGCGGCAGGATTTTCGACACTAGCTTTTCAGCTAGGTCGAATTCAGGCACTGTCTAGAGGAGAAAGCTTGCAGCCGGCTTCTGATCGATAATTTTCCGTGTTTTCTCCGATCAACATAAGGTGAATGCTGGAGCAGTACCCTAACAAACGGGCCACAGACCGCGCGCGATCTTTCCTTCCTCTTCCTTGTCCTATCCCCTTTCCTTACACATACACTTATCTAACATGCACTACACTACCACATATCCTGGGAGACCGGTCGGGAGCTTAGAGCTTGTCCCAGCTGGGGCTGTGCCCCGCTGGTGGGAGAGTCCTGGTTAGGGGAAACCCCGCTAGCCGATGGTAGGTCGGCGCGGGATCTCGCCATCCAGCGGGGGAAGGTCACCCCCATCTCCCGAGGAAAACATGCAGTACACTTGCGGGACTAATGAACTAAGCTGTTGACGTGCCCGGAATGACTAACTAACCAACAAATCGGATCAGGAGAACGCGTCAGAGGTCAGCAGAACGCGAGGCCCTCCGCGACAACATACATGAAGGACGAGGGACAAAGATCCATGCCCAAGATGGGACTCGAACCCCTTCGATCGAAGCGCTGAGTCGGTACACACTTTTAGCCACCTGGGTCATCCAGGTCGGCCTCTTATTTCGTTCTGCCGGCTATTTGTTAGCAATGTTGCTTGTAGGATGTTCCATGGCAAAGCGGAAGAGTGGCAAAGAAGGCTGAAACCAGGCAGAGATGAACAAAAATGCTTCTTCGTGTTTAAACGTTTCATTGAAAAGAGTTTCCATTGAGGGTTGTTATTTAGAACGGGCCACAGACCGCGCGCGATCTTTCCTTCCTCTTCCTGGTCCTATCCTCTCCCCTTACACACACACTTACATTAACATGCACTACACTACCACATATTCCGGGAGACCGGTCGGGAGCTTAGAGCTTGTCCCGGCTGGGGCGGTGCCCCACTGGTGGGAGAGTCCTGGTTTGGGGAAACCCCGCTCGCCGATTACAACCACTTAGCCACGCCCAGACCCTGGTTCAACAATGTTTAATTGCTATCTCCCTCTTCTTTCCCGAAATGACTATTTTAGTTGAAAATAGTCACGAAGAAGCCCTACCTAAGACACTGCAGTGTGATCAAAACATCCGCCACCTCATTCATGTACTATTAAGTAATTTATATTTTGAACTTTTGTAAGTGTTTTCTTAGAAAAGGGTGATGAATTTGAAAATCTCCCTGGGATATATAGTGCGCCAATAAAATGTAACCGCAGTGGCACCAGTGCCTGGGAGAGTTCTAGCAACAGAAATTATGTTGGTAGCACGAGCTGCAGCTCGTAACAAGTGAAAATATAAATTATATACTCCTCACCAGGGAACGAATTAGTATTATTTAGGTCATTTCCATTTTTCATATAAAAATGAAATGTCATTTTTTCTTTTCACTTTAGAACAATGCCGTTTAGTATAGAAATTCATTTTATTTTGACAAAAGGAATTACCATTTTTATAGGTCATTATTTCATTTTTGTCGATTTCGACTAATAAGTCATTTTTTACCATATTACGTCATTTTTAATGCATTTTTGCTGGTTTCATCGATTTTAGCGTCATTTTTAATGGTACTTCAAATAATATTTACGAGATGCAACAAACGTTTTTCACAGTATTACTCAGTAGCCTCTTGTTTTTTTGTTTGCTCAGAAATTGTGTTGGCAGTTGTGATGTAATTCTTGTGACGTATATCAGCGTCATTGTCGGTCCGGGCCGATTTCCGGATAACTCTGAAGACATATTTCCTAGTAAAGAACAGTCCAAACCAGAAGTTTCAAGCGGAGTTCACTCGAACGAATGGAAGAAGCCTCGGTTACATCAGTAGATACCGGGTGTCAGGGTTGCCAGATCGTACCATAATTTTCATCCCAAAAAATAAATGTACCATAATACCATAATTGTACCATAATTTTTTTAAAGATAAAAAAAATGAAATGTTACTGGTATTCGGAAACTAATATTTTTCTCAGACAAAAAGAATCTATCCTTTATTTTCTCGTTAGTAAGATTCAGTTGGAGCGAGATAAAAGTGCATTCTCCAAGAAAAATAATAGATTCAGAATATGCCATAAGAGTAAGATTTGGCATTAATTCTTGCTCTCTCTTACTTTAACTTGTGAACCATTGATCTCACTTCTCACTCATGAGTGTGATTCATTGCTGGATTGGAATTACGATAACAATTGAGAGAGAGAGAGAGAGAGAGAGAGAGAGAGAGAGAGAGAGAGAGAGAGAGAGAGAGAGAGAGAGAGAGAGAGAGAGAGAGAGAGAGAGAGAGTGAGTGTTATATGTGATCTTAACAGGCTAAAGAGAGAAAAAGTCTAGATAGTCATTCCACTCCTGCCATATAAATCTACAAAATGTACCATAATTATACCATAATTTTCTACATTTCCGTTGTACCATATTGTACCGTAATTTTATGTCCCCCACTCCATAGTTCACGTTATTGCATCTGGCAACCCTGCATAACTTCTAAACGGTTCAGGATATCGAAATGCAGTTATCGTTGAACAACGCAGAATCATGGGGCACGTAACATGCCGTAGAGAAATTGTCTATACTATTTTTAGTTTTCGAGAAATTTAATCATCTTTTACTTTGATTGGAATGATTGAAGACGTTGTCATTGTCAACAATAGTATTTATTTCACAAATAGCAGCTTTCGATGGCTTAGCCATCATCATCAGTTTTCTGCTGTCTGGGAGCCACAAAAACGGACTGCCAACTGAAATAAATACTATTGTTGACAATGACAACGCCTTCAATCATTCCAATTATGCAAATGTCAACTACACCTCACCACTGAATCAATAGTACTTTGAGTATAAAATTAGATTTTCTGGCATGAGATTTTCACGTAAAAGGGCAGCCTTGCTACAGTCGCCACTGGAGGAAAAGATGGTCTTCGCGGCGTTTCGTGGAGAGAATGAGAAAGGGGTGGTCGTACAGGATGAAGGCGTAACTGCACAAATTCGTGGTCTTGACACGAAAAACATATGAACAAATATCAATTTTAACGATCAGAATGAGAGACTTTTTCCTATTTGTTCATCTTAATTGAAGTTTTCTTTTTCTGAAATTCCAAATCAACGATAATCGGAAAGAACGAAATAAAAAACAGATTTTAGCCAAAACGATAATAATAAAGGTCATTTTCAAACTTACAAGAATCGAGCTCAGTGCAAAAACAAGCCATCATTTTAAAACATCGGAAGCGAATGAATGCTTAAAGATTTTCATTGTAATATCTCGATTAATTCACCAAATAATAGGTAGATATTTTATCTTATTTACTGTTAATAACCTTTCTCTTTAAACACATACCGAAAGAACAAAGCAATAAAAACTTTAAAATATTCTTGACAGTTCTATCAGGGTAAATTTACAAAACTTTAACAATAATGCATATCTTCAGTCGCGATTGCTAATATTGATTAGAGAGTTTCTTACGTCATAGCGCCAAGTGCTCCCACAAACTTGAAAATCCACGGGAGAAGACCGAAGTGCATTGTTTTTTTTCATTTCTGAACAGCAGTTGTATGGTTGAAAAGTGGACGAGTGATCATTTTATTTAAAAATTAAATGTAACAACGAAGAGACGGAGATTGACTTCTTATTCAGTTTGAAAATGATATTTATTATTATCTTACGCTACCATTTTTTATATCGTTCTTTGAAACGATCGATGTTTTGAAATTTCAGTAGAAGACAAGTTAAATCCAGATAAATAAATGGATACAATCTTCCATTCTGATCGTTAAAATTGGTATTTCTTAGTGTGATATCTGTGTCAACACCAAGGATTGCTGTAGTTATGTATCTTATCCCTGACTTCCATCCTTCTCAGTCTCTCCACGCAACAGTCTTGCCGCGAAGGCCACCTTCAGGCGCGAGATGCAAGGGCTGCTACACGATTTCTCGCTTAATTGAAAATCACATGTCAGAAAGCCTAATTTTATACTCAAGTTACAATGAAAATAAACATGATTTTCATCCTCTTTTCAAGGTTTATCCATTGCTGGTGAGAAATATATATATGTATATATATATATATATATATATATATATATATATATATATATATATATATATTTCCATTTAAAAAATCGAAGATGATTAAATTTCTCGAAAACTAAAAATATTATAGACATGTTACTTGCCCCATGATTCCGCATTGTTAAGAAAAAACTGCATTTCAATATCCTAAACCGTTTAGAAGTTATGGGGGTGGTCCATAGTTCGTGGGACATTCTGTATAAGTACGTATACGAGAAAGTAAAATCCTATGAATGGTTTAAGCTCCATATTTGTTTTTCCTCTGATGGACGATGGACGAACGCTTTGGATTAAAATAGTCCTTTTTTGGTGTCTCAAAACTTGTACCGGAAGCGGTAGCTCAGTGCATCAACTGATGTCACTGCAGTGCCTCTGACCGGGAGGTTCTAGGTTCCCACTCCCCACGGCGCACGGTGGTGCATTTTCCCGAAATCCTGGCCAAAACCTCAAAAATGAAATCGCGTTCACTGAACTTTTGCAAATACTACGACACACTGTATACTTGAGGGCATCTGTTTCTGCCCCCTTCGTGTCTCTGGGTCAATTCCCCTGGCACCAGTAGTCACCCGAACTTACCCTTCGCGGCGTTCGGTAGACCTGCAGTGCGAGAGTAACATAGAGAGACCGTTTTTATTTGTAAGTTGTGGCCATACAAAGTTGTGCAGAGAAAACTGGCAGTATGGATTCTCTTTCTGATGGTTTGTAGAGTATTTTCATGTTTGTTTTATAATGCAATAATGCATAATACCGACGTGGGATGAATTATTAAAATGCATGAAATTAATACAATAATTTTAATTACTCATAAGTTCACGTAGGCTGAAAGTTACCAATTTCGCGGAATTCCGCGATGTTTCTAATTTTATTTACTAGCTGAATCTATCCTCTTTCGAATCCAGTTATAAAATCATGCCCCAACTTGCCCCATTAGTAAATATAAAGAATTAACTTTTCGTGAAATACGCGTGACCGCCGAATATGACTCGTCGAGATCCGTCCTGAGAACTGAAACTGCTTTTATAATGTTGTTTCTAGCGGAAAATTTGGATCTCTTTTACTGAAATAACAAATTTACTTAATATTACAAACAAAAAATTAATATTTTAATTTTTGTTTAAATATGACTATTCATTTGTACATAAAGTAATATTTACATAATATGTGTCATCAAAGCTCGTCTTAAGGAAGGGTGTGCGCTCGATGAAAGGTCAAATACGTACGTGATATCAAAGAAACTCATCATACCACCTTTAAAAAATAAATCAAAAATATAATTGATCGTAAAGTAATAGTTGTTTACTTAACCCCTAAGTTACATACCAACACTTATTCATATTAGATTGTTATTGTTATAAAATTAGTATTATATTATTTTGTATGAAATAATACTGCAACTACAGTTTGAATATGGTCAAGAAACTTATTCAAATGCAATTCAAAGAAAAATAGTCTGAATGTAGAGCTTCCCAACAAGCTTATGGTAATAGCAACGACAGTAATTCAGCATGACGCTTTTTTGAGAAATCTAAATAATCCTCAGAAATAATCGAATATTTATGGTAATGCATGCATAGAATCTATTCACAAAGATATAAGGCGGTATGGAGAAGGATTTCCGCGAACATGTTCAAGACTGCACCCAGTCCAGGAGATGTTTAATCGCCTGTTGAGATTTTCTGTTCCTTCATTTCCAACTTGAGGGATGTTTCCAAAAGAAAGTTAAAATTCTTGAACAAATATGCTTTGTCTCATTTGCCTGAGCCAAATATCACCGTAGGGAGAAATGTACCCTAATGAAAAATGTGATCTTCCTTTCCGGTTCTTCGGATACTGTATATGAATTTTCTCTGACAGAGGGCATGAGATGGCATTAATACCAGCCTTCTTTATGCCAAATGTTATCAATTAATATGTAAGTAATCCCTACGGTTTTGTAAAATCAATTTTGTGAATTGATAAAATTTAACCAAGTTTATATAGAAAGTATATATTTATATTTCACAGATTTAAGAAGTGCATTATTCTGGTATTGTGTTACGAGCTCCCTTACATTATAAAGTTAATCCAAAATAAATTTCGTCGTCGTAGAAAACATACTATAGCTCTCAGAGGTTTTGGCCAGGAAATCGCCAAAATGCACCACTGTGCGGCGGCAGGATTTTCGACCCTAGCTTTTCAGCTAGGTCGAATTCAGTCGCTGTCTGGAGGAGAATTCTAGCGGCCGGCTGCTCTGATCGGTAGTTTTCCGTGGTTTCTCCAATCAACACCAGGCGAATGCCGAAGCAGTACCCTACCAAACGGGCCACGGACCGCGCGCGATCTGTCCTTCCTCTTCCTTGTCCTATCCACTGCCCTTACACACACACTTACACTAACATGCACTACACTACCACATATTCCGGGAGACCGGTCGGGAGCTTAGAGTTTGTCCCGGCTGGGGCGGTGCCCCGCTGGTCCTGGTCCTGGTTAGGGAGAAACCCCACTAGCCGACGGTAGGTCGGTGCCGGATCTCGCCATCCAGCGAGGGAAAATCACCCCATCTCCCGAGAAAAAACATGCACTACACTAACGGGACTAATGACCAAAGCATTTGACGCGCCCGGAAACACGAAAAAATCAAATCAAAACTTGTATTTCCGTTACAATCTCGACATCCGTTTTTCGTGATTATGATTTACGAGAGTAATTAAACAAATCAAATATGCTCCGTTTCAGAGCTCGTTTCCAGCCAAAAGACAAGACAACACCGTGAAAAAGATATCTCGAGAGCTCTTCAGGGCTGATACCATAATCAACATCGTGACGCGATCTCCTGTTTTGCATGAAACTCCTTCAAATCACACATTTCACAAACTGATTGATTCTCATTGTTTATCAATTTTATCTTATTTCATATTCTTTAATCCATTTCAAAAGCGAGACTTCACAGGAAAAGAGCTTGGAAGAGTTATCACAGAACGTATCTGACAGCTGGTTATCTAGCAGAATTTATCTAATCTGAAAGTACCGGTACAGCGAAAAACTGAAAGAATGGCTACAGTTTATTTCTTTGTGATACCGAAGACAAAAGATGTTCGTTTTATATATGTTCCTATTGCATTTAGTTTTTACTTGCAACGGTGATATAGATTTTTTGTGTTCTAAAGAGTTTTGCTCTAAAGGACTTGAAAACGATGCGGAACGATGTACAGATGTTATACCTTCAGGATGCCAAAACAAAGGAGTGATGCTTCAATCACCATCACCGTGCAATTGCTGTCAATACTGCATTGGGTATCTAGAAGAAGGAGCAGAATGTAATTCAGGAAACCAAGGTTCAGCAACAGTTCAAAACATTTGTGGTCCTGGCTTGACATGTGCCAAAAATGATAAAGGTTCAGAAATGTGTGTTCCGATGAATGAGACACAGTGTGTAGAAAAGCAGAATGAATATGATCGAACTCCAAGTAAAGCAGAAATTTCTTGGCGCCCAGTATGTGACAGTGAAGGGAATTTTGGATCAGTTCATTGCATACCAAATTCAATTTGTTACTGTATTGAGCCCAGAAATGGAAACAGAATATTTGGTGAAGCTGTTTTCTCAGATGATGCTACACAAATGAGTTGCTCGTGTTCTTTGGCAGCTTGGGAGGCATCAAAACTTGGAGACAAAAATGATTTCTTTCGTTGTATGCCAGATGGAATGTATGATGAATTGCAATGTGTTGATGATGAATGCATATGTGTTGACAGAGCAACTGGATCTCCAATTGGAACAACAACTGTTCACTCAAGTAAACTAAAGAAAGGTATTTTGCCTTGTTTTAATGAAGAGATTCATCCTGAAGCAGAATTTGAAAAATCATGTGCACTGGAATATAAAATCATTTTACGTGAAGTGTCAGATTGGGAAAATAAAAATTTTGAAGTTTTGAGTGTTAAACTACCCAACTGCACAGCTGATGGACATTATCACAGAGTTCAAACACCAGAAAGTGGAAAAGGATTTAGATGTGTGGACCCTGATGGTAATCTAATTGATGAATATGAAAATGATGAAGGAGAAAGCAACTGTAATTGTGCCTTTACAAGCTGGCTGCTAAGGAAAGAAGGTATACGGGAAATTCCAGTATGTAATAGTGATGGTTCTTTCAGACCCTGGCAATGCTCAAGAGATAAATGTTATTGTGTTGATGAAAAGGTGATAGAATCATGAACAAGTTCTTAGTTCCAGTAATGTTGGTTCATTAAATTGTTTTAAATGAAACATTAACATAATGTAAATTATTATTATGAGTTCAAGTGAATTTTTTTCTTTGAGTAAATTATATTCCTACTCTTAATGAATATCTATGCATATATAATGAAAAGATCAATAAATACAACACAAAAAAAAATTATTATTTTTTAATTTTTTTTTCAAAATTTCTATAAGGGAAAAACAAAGTTTAAATATTTAAAATTAACTGCAATTCAAGTTTCATTTAAATAAATTTTCATGTCACAATCTATTGTGGTTATATCATGCAAATTTATACATTTTTAATACCAAGTTATGTAAAGTCATGAAGTGTGTTGCAAATTCTTTAAAAATTAATTAAAATTTTTTTTTAAAAATTAGGACTGCACCAATTATTCTACTTGAAAAAATTCTGTTAAATCTCTAGAATATTTTATTATGTGAAGTGAATCACAAGCTACTTTGAAAAATTGTTAATACCAAATCCTATTTCTTTTGTGTTGAAGTACAACACTGACATTTCTATTTTGATGAAGCCCTATTTCGAATGAGTCCACCTTGCTGACTGGTTACCATTATTCTGTTAAGATGAAGAATGGGCATGTAGTTGGCACATAATGTAATTATTTAATTTCAAATCCATCTATTTGTGGAAGAAAATTATTACAATAAAAATTAAAATAAAAAGATTTACGATGTATATATTTACAAAGGGTAGTACTATTGGTAAGCTGTGGTTCAATTTCATGAATACGTCTTTTTTTCTTGAGAAAATCATAGGCAATCTTTTAAATTTATAGAAAATAAAGTAATATGCTTAATTTTCATTAAAATGCTTTCATTTTGGAATAATTTGAGAACTCTACTTTCATCTTCCTCCCATTAGACTTTTATAAGTCCTGACAATCTGCTTAATTCCACACAAAGAAAGGTTTTCACCCCCATGTACTGTATTATTTAGTCATATTTCTCACAGATTTCATTAAGAATTCTGATGTATCTTTGACATATGTAATTAAAAATAAGAAAACTTAATATAAGTCTTTATAAAGAAGGTACTGCATGTTATTGGTGTGAAAGTTGAAAAATTAGATTCTGTAACCTTATTGCATTCATTGATTCACATGTATACAATTCATTTAAAACACATGAAGAATTTTCTTTCATACACACATGCTCACCACTCACCTGTGCAATGAAATGCATCATTGATCACTTTCTACTTGTCTTGTAGTGAATAAATATGAAAAGAAGTTATCACAAGATTTTTTAAAAGCATCACACAAGTTGTCAAGTTGGGAAACATCACAATGCATTATGATATCACTCCTTCCTTTCCTTTATACAAGTTCCAAACTTCCAACTCCTTCCATTTGGTGCATATTAAGCACTGAACGGGAAACATTTTTAAAACAAACTTCATACAGTGCACTGAGGCATGTTGAAAGGGCACATGGTTAATATACCATTTGTTGATGATAAACATTCTGATAGGTATTAAATAACTGTAATGAATGATATTCTCAAATATCTTCCTTCAATGGAAGTCATGAGATAAAAAGATAATTTGCCAAAGGTCTTGGAACTATATGGATTTACTGTCATAAAAATTTTCAGTTTTAGAAACCAATGCAGAAATGTAAGGAAGAAGGATGAGGTAAATATGAGACTCTTCACTTGGTTATTTACACTATTAATGTGTATAAGAAATAACTTAAATATCAAACATTCTGTACTGATATATTTTTTCTTGAATTTCACATTTTCAATAATAACCAGTGATAACTCTGCCAAAGAAAAAATACTAAAATTAATCTATTGGGTAATTTTGAATAAATGAATAAATAATCAAAAGGACTAATAATTTATTCTTCTGTTCCAAAGAAATCAATTGAAGAGCCATCATATTTTCTGAATTAAAATAAACAAATTAGCATTGTTCATTAAATCAAAGTTACAGTTCAAAAATAATTTAATTTGTGATAATTATATTCCAGATCTAGGGTATAAGAGAAATCAAACCAGATTTTCTGTTCTTGTTGTGATTTTGTTTTAATTTTTAAGTTTTATGATATAATTCATAAGTCAAGAATTATTGGTTTTCTGCTCTTTTTGCATACTCTAGAATAAAATTGGTCATGAGTACGTTTGTTAACATATTAATGATGCACATTACATAATGATAATCAGATATCAAGTGTCATGAATACCTGCTTTACACAGATTCTTCCTCTTCCCGAGGCAATAGACACAATCACTATAACAGATGCGATCATACAACAGTTTATACCTCATGTCACATTGTCTCTTGAAAACTCACAACAAAAACAATCAATTTGTATAATACTATATAGTTTGCATCAGACTTCATACAAGACAACATGAATTTTTTTCATTTTATTTTAATATGAAAATTGGCACGTTCTCAGTTTTTGCAAATATTTCATCTTTAATTCCATCCAAAAGTATATTTAAAAATTAACATCAATGGTGAAAGCTTCATCACTCACACATTCTTGATAGTTTATCCTTTTTCATTGACACTGATTGTAAATTCAACGAGTAAGGAGACGTTAAAACTAAATGTGGTAGGACACACATTTTATTTATTAATTGAATGGTACATTTCCCTGTTTCATTTTCTTGGGTAAAGTACGACACCGTAAGTTTTGCTTCTGTATTTCACAGTCTTTCTAATGCATATTTTGCCATACTTATTGTGCAATATGGATTATTTTGTATCATGTTAGCATACAAATAGAACTGTCACATATACAACTATTATTGTTTTATTGAATGCCATCTTCAAGAGTAGAGCATGAAAATAAACATAAAAGTCAACAATAATCATTATTTTTGACAGTTCTTAGGATCAGTCTTGATCAAATCAAATTGGAAGGAAAACAGATATTTGAATATATTGTTTTCGTATTTAGCTAACTTTTAGCTTCACGATTATTCATTCCTGTAGTACTTGTACAAAAGGAAAACAAAACAGCCGTAACATATTCCTAAATACAAGTTCATTTGTATCTGATTACACATGGTAAAGTTGCTTCATAATTCGCCTTGAAGCATGAAAGTTTTTGGTATCCACAAAGAAAAATCATATTGTTGGTCAACAATACTTGTAGTTTCTCTGTGGTTGGAAATTTCTTCGTGTGTCTAAATGTCCACATACACTTGCTGGCAACAACTCTCATGTTTGTCCAGATATGACCCAAGCAGAACTTGAGACATACGTTTACGGTTCCAGCTAACCGTACCCACATTCGTCATACTACAGGATCTTCGCGTTTGAAATTGATGTTTTGACTGGCACAAAAGTCTCGAGTAAGTGGCAGACAATTAAAATATGTACAAATTTCACAGTCATACACAGGAATCACATAAAAGAGAATAACTAATGCAGCAAATAGAAACAAAGAAGACAGACAGCACACCCATATTAGAGCGATCTTTTTGTGGCGATCGTATTCACCAAATGAAACAAAAGGCATAAAAGCATATGAGAGAAGAAATCCAAATATGAAACCAAAGAGATGGGCATAGTTATCAACCCATGGTAATAAACCAAATAAAAACAATACAAGAGTAATGGCAATGAGTTTAAGGAGAGCGTGATCTGGATGTCGAAGCATGGGCCATATGTTTAACACTTCTACAAACAAACAGGCCAGAAGACCGAAGTGAGCTCCAGCAGGTCCAACCTAAAAATAAAAATTAAAAATATATTAATAATAAGAATGTACTAATACTGTATTAAGACAAAAAGATAAATCATTATATTTCATGAATATTTTTGTACATCTTCTATGTAAAACAATGTTTCTAATGGAAATACTCATTTTAGAACTAGAAAGATGTCAAATACACCTTATTTCATGCAAACATTTATTTTATTTCTCTCTGACAATTTTTAAACAATACATATTTCAACAATTCTAATAATGGGGTGGGAATCTAAAATCCCTCCAGATGAGATGCTTAAAATAAGTGAATTGTGGATCACAAAGGATTTACAAACCAGTTTCATAGTAACCTGATTTTTTAAATTATTTTCAAAGAATTAAAGGAGATCTACAGATTGACAAGCATTTAAAAAATCATCAATAAGCATTTAACAACAGTTGTATTTCCACTTGCACCAAATCTCCAATAAAGAAGTAATTTCATGTAAAAAGTTGGTCACATCGATAATAATACCCACTCTTATTTTTCATTTCATGAAAATTGTAGGAAAGATGTTAGCATATTTTCGATACCAAACATTAATACATTCATGATATTTAGAATGACATTTACAAGTTTAGGTGAAAATAGTGAACAAAACAAAACACTTCATACGGATCAGCATCAAATTCTATGAAGTATCATCCTTTCAGAATAATTAAAGAAGTTACGTGTATAAAAATTAATAACCTTGGAGTTTTACAAAAGGATGAAAAATTAATTTACCCCTTATGAAAAGAAATAGAAAAGAATGAAGGACAAAATTAATAAGATAGTGAGGACCATTTAATTTACCCATAAATTGTTTAGGTTAGGTGTTGATGTTTTATCCACATATTTTTACACGAAGCATATTCTTGTTTTATTGATTTTTTGGATAATTGTTGATGACTATCATAAAACAAATGATACATTAAAGCTCACTCACACTAGTATATCTAAATTTGTAGCAGCAATTTACTTTTCAACTGAAGGAAGTTAAGAAATCACAGAGACCTAATAAAAAGTATCTAAATGTCTTGTCTTGTAATGTTAGAAAGAATACAAGAATTATGGAACAACAATAAAACTAATTTTAGAATAAAATCATCCAGCTTTTGAAACAATAAATTCAGATAGTGGACTGTTTAATGATACATTTGGAGATTAGCAATGATTTGTTCTAAGAACAGATAATAGATTATCCTGGATATTTATGTTAAGTGTATCCTTACCTCTGCTCTGTATGGGACAAATATAGCACTGGCTAGATTGCCAGCAACACCTGACCCCATGTAGATAATTGCAATCCTCAATGAACCTGTCAGTTTTTCCAAATCTCGCATTAGAAAAAATTGGATAACTAATGTAATAGCCAAATGTAGAAGACTGGAAAAAAATACATAAAATTCATTAGGTGTAATTTTTTGTAATACAAGAACAGAATAAAATAAATCAGAAATACTAAAAATATATTTTCTACATAGCACATCATTTTGGAATAGTAAAATTTACCCTGCATGAAGAAATAAGGATGTCCACAACCGATAGAACTGATCAGGAACTTCAGGAGCATAAAAGGGAATCATTCCACACACATCATCCAGACATGATACCTGTTAAAACAATGTTTGTAATGAGATAAGAAAGGTAACAAATCCCTTCAGTGCACTATTTTCAGAGGGAGAACATCCCTGAAAATACATTTTCCTTGAACTTTCTCTGTTCAACTCTTGAAACGGGTGTGAGAAGAGCATCCTAGCATATATCAGATCTCAAAATTGGCAATACTTAGAACGTACATATAATATGAAATAATATTTTATAACAAAAATTATTTTCATTATTCAGGGGCATTTTTGGCTGCACATCATTTACTGTCTTTCATAATTAAATGTTTCATGTTTAGAAGTTTTACCTGAGAGCAGAGGGAAGCCTCTTCATGGAAGTAGCCACGAACAAAATCACAGTACTCTTTAGTTGTAATGCGACACATGCCATGGATGCCAATGCAACAAGGATGACCAATCACTTCGCACACCATATGTTCAGCTGTTTTGTCCTTATACCGGAAACGCTGGGGAAAGGAATTTGTTTTGCGACAAATTGGCCATTTGGTAATGTCATCCGGCCATTCATATGGTGCTACTGATGCAGGAGCTTCACAGAACCTGTAAACAAGCCAATTGTCTTCAAATATTACATTTTGAGAGCAAGAACTAAATAACATTAAAATTTTTTAAAATAAATGGCAATGATAAAAAACTTTTTAGCATTAAAAATGCATTATAAAATGATTTATACTTGGAGAGCAATTTAGAACATTTTATTACTTAATAATTTTTATAATAAAACATTTTATTGAATAACACAAAAGTATAGATGATCTTGTTTATAAAAACAATGATTTAAAACAACGTTATTTTAATTTTTAATTTACATATTTTTTTTTGTAAAGTAAAATTTAAACCAATTTTATTTCAGAATATACATTTGAACTTCACTAATAAGTTTGTCTTTATTGATTTTCTAAAGGTAAGTTGTTTTACAAAATTTAACATATTTCCTTTGAAGGTTAATACTATTTTTTTCAAAATTCTATTAAAAATTTAGACATTTCACTGAAAACATTTTATCAAAGCTGACCAGAAACTCAAGTTTATCACAGTTGCAACATATGAAAATTGTACAGGACAAATAATTTAAGAAAGAAACAAAAAATCAATAAATTGTTGCACATTTCATTGAATTGAGATTCATTTAATTCCCTTCTAATATTAACCAATTGTAATTGACAACAAATCATATGCAATAAAAACTAAACATGTCAGGGAAACCAATGGACATGTTGTTAAGTCATAATGTGTCAAAATAATTCCATCGATCCTTCCTGGAAACACCTTTGCAAAAGCTTTATTAGCACTACACTGGACTATAATAAGGATCCATCCATTAACTCTGAGACACAAATTTGGAGTATTTTGAATCCCCCGTCTCCCCCCTGTAACACACTCTTAATGCTTGAACCGCCACTAAATAATTACATAATGCTAACGACAACACCCCCCTCCCCCTTGTAAATACAAGAAGTGAAAATAAAGTATTTGTTTATCAAAATCATGGTCGCAGCAACATGCTGTTATACACATATCTTACAAAATTGTTTAAGTGTCGCAAATCATGTTCTATATTACATAAATCTATAAATCACATATTTAGTATCTATGTAATATATTTCTCAGTATCATAGCACAGTAGAAACAATTTGTATTTATTTTACTTGTGTTGTACATTAAAATTAATGATAATTAAAGTAGAAATTGGTTGATGATCCTGACTGCACATAACAATAAAATTGTGACAAGTTGTGAGCAAATTGTCCAGAAAAATCACCACCAGTGCATACAGCATCGTTGATGACACATGAGAGTTTGCACCAATTTAAATGGATTCTAGAATATACTACATATTAGTTTGGAATATTTTCTTCGTAAACTTACAAATTCAATGAAAAACTGATGAAAAAATATTTCCATTTATTGTAACAATTTACATCTAATAACTTTAATTTATTTGTGTTTTTAAAAGAAATTAATTAGTAAATATTTTAATATTTTAGTACAAGACTCAAAAAAAGGAATTATTTCAATAAACGTTGAAAAGATAAAAAAAGAAATATCAACTTTCTGTGTAACACTAAACTAATACCTCCTCTATCCCTAAGTAATGCAGTGTAATGCTGTCTCAAATCCCCTCCCCCCTCTTAATTTAAGGATGACCCCTAACTATAGAGGACATCTTCTAGAGCTGGATTAACCCATATGGAAGCTTTGGAGTGGTCTTTTGAGGGGGTCACTGTAACGCAATGCACTCCATTATTCAATCCTGATTTCTGCTTAGGAACTGTCAAAAATCAGAAAGTGATGTCAAACAATATTTGTTATGAAGCAAATTTGATGTGACTTATACTTTTGAAGAATATTTAATGAAGTCCTTAATTGTATATACTAGGTCTCAGTTAGAAAAAGGTAAGTTGAAAAGGTAAGCAAAAATGAACATTATTAGCATTTTACACTGTTTAAATACCGCTTTAGATGCAAAAAACATAACAAGTAAAGAATGTATATTGAGAGCCACAACTGGCCATAACATTAATCACAAAGAAAAGTATTGAATATAACAGTCATTATTTTACATTATTTGCGATTACAAAAACTATTCTTTCCCTGCCTGACAAAGAGAACAAAACACACATGTATCATGTAGAAGACAGTTAATGGAGTTTATTTACTTGAACATTTCCATGAAAAATAATATGGAGGAACTTCATCATCATCATCATCATCATCATCATCATCATCATCATCATCACCACCATCATCATCATCAACTATTTAGGTAAAGACCAAAGATCTGTTCCTATTCTTCCAGTCCCTAGTCACTGCTAAGATCTTCCTGGTCTTCTCATCACTTCTTTGATTGACCTCTTTCACTTTCACCTCTCAGTCTATACTTAAGCACCTCTTTTGATAGCCTGGTTGGTTTCATCCTTTTTATATGATCCTGTCATTTCTCACGTATTTCTTATTTTGACTTTCCTTTAAAGCTTGAATTTTTTCAATATTCACTTACAGAAGTAATGAAACAATGTCTATTTTTTGGATTACTTGATCTTTGTAAATAATACGAATTAATTTAAATTTATTTGCAAAATACGACTTCAGAAATTACCCATTCCAGAGAGTACACTAAGTACAAAATTAATTACTTTAATGGTAGAGGAAGGTACTTTCTACCTAATATTTTTGATTTCGGTTATATCATAGTAAACATTTCTTGTCAAATTCAATTTCAGTAGCTTTCATTATGCTAATTTGCGTGGCGTGAAAGTGTACAATTTTAACAGAAGTTCTACTTACGAAATATCTAAAAGACCTTCCTTTAGGTGAAGTTAAAGTTCATTTAATTCCAATGGTATCAACATTTGAACATCAACTATCGTTACGCTGCTAATAGCTCCGCCAACACTCGCGGGAATTAAGTTTGAGCAAGCCGAGCGCACTGAGAAAGGATGAAAAGTAGTAGCGACTGTTTCAGTGTTCGTCCATCGAGCGATCAAATCAGCGTTTAGTCTCTCTCAAATTTCACCAGTTAGAGAGGCAATCTCGCTAACCCAGAAAAGGACAGGGAACATGGCGGGATGGATGTCAATGCAACGCTGAAAGTTCATTGGCGCCGGGATGCTCTTTCTGGTGAGCAGGAAATGAAAGATAAGGGTAAGGACATCTTTTCCGGGGTAAAAAAGAGGAAAAGATAACGCAGTACCGCCTGGTACTAAGCTTCGCGCAGTCTTCATGTAAAAAAAGGTCGACTTGCGCGAGCGGACTCATGATAACGACCGACAGCGAAGACCGTCACAGTATAACATTAAACAATTGAAAGTGTCACCAGAAAAAGGTTCTGACAAAAATCTAATTTTACAGGAACCACAAAAAAAACATTTAATTATCAAAATATTGATAATTCTTTACTGGTTTTGCGTCTAAATCGTTTCTATTTGCCTCATTGTGTGTACAGCATCAGCATTGCTACGTTTGAAGAAGGCTATTACAGTATATTGGTCATTTTAGGAACAATCTAGTGGCAGAAGGACTATATGCCAGTTAGCACCTTTTGACGTCTGACAGACACAGTAAATAAAATAAAATCTGTATTGGAATATTCAATGAATTTGGAAGAAATTGAATGTTTAAGTATGTTTATTGTCATACACTACCCATCAATCAAGCAATTGACACTAACTTGTCGAAGTTAACATACAGGAAGCCAGTTCAAAGCGACTTTAGTTCAAGGGATTTTCTTGTAACGTATTTACCAGTTTCTTTTAAAGCTATTAGTGTGCAGCTGGAACGGATCTAGACGATTATTTTGGAGAGGGTCATTAGAGATTTTTGTTAAATAATAAACATATATTGTTTTTGTAGCGTATATATGGTACTAAACAACATGATTGTTTAAATAATTGGATAATAAATTCCATTCCAGATTCCATAAATAAATATTTAAATCAATTTTGTCAAATAAAAGAAGGTAACGAATAAAAAACTCTAGGCATTTGCAGGGCCCCCGACCCCACTTCCCCCTGGAATGGTGTGCAGTACCCATAGACATATAGTACTATATGTCTATGGCAGTACCCACGGTCTTTTGCATCTTACCGCAATTGGAGGTGTTTTCGCTTGGACTGCGTCCCCCTTGTCGGTTTGAACTATTTTCCAGCAACTATGATCTTTGTATTCTTCACCCTTTGCCAAACATCATAATTTACCTAACTTTTTTACCTTTATTCAGGAGTTTTATGATGTTCGTGACGGGTGGCGTGAGCACCTTGTCCGCCATTTCTATGCAGATAGTACCTTGTGCATCTAATGCCAACTGTCGAATATCGAAAATAATGCTTTGTAGTAAGGGTACGCTCACGAGATTGCCCCAGCGACACAATTCTCTCGCATACAACTGTTCTGCATTGAAATGTAACTTTCGGCGAGAGTGTCAGTTAGTACCTTTTGCTGGTGACCCTTCAATTGATGATGCCTGGGAAGTCTAAACCCGAACGATAACGCACACAAGAATCGCCGTCAACAGTGTAACTGCTTGCAGCAAGGGTTTACAGCATTACGTTACGTGTAAGTTTGCATTGTGAATGAGGTCTTACTGGCTACGAGAGTGGCGAGTCGCTTTTCCATTTTGAGGGCGTTCTCGGTGCAGTCTCATGCTTACGAAATCGAAAGATGCGGCATTTGACAACGTCACTTTCCCTTCACTCCTTTCTTTCTGTTTTCTGAATCGGTTCTATTCGGAGGGCCTGTGGTGTCCCCCCAATCAGAAGAAGAGTTGTGGTTGCTCCGCTAGTGGAGGGGTACAGCCCCTCCCCTTCCCCTTCACCGGGCGGTGAGGGATAAAACCGCAAGACCGGGAGCGGAGCGCTCTCTACGTTACGAGACACGAGAAACTCCAGTTCGCTACCTTGCGTCTACATCTTGACGCAACGCGTCTCCAAGCCCCTTAAGGGGCGTTGAGCGCTTTGTACTGGGGAATAATCCTCCATTAATGTGCTTTTACTTTTAATAATTGTCAAGTATCGTCACGTCGCAGTCAGTCAGTGCCTTTTATCCCTTCGGCCAGGGGCTCGACGCCGTTAGATCTCGGGGTTCCTGGCCGATCACCCAACCACGAATCCGCGAGTCTCGAATGCGCTTAACCTTCGTGACTTCGTCTCGAATGCGCTTAACCTAGCACAGGCCGTGGCATTATCGGCTCCCGAGCGCTTGCCGTGGACGTCGGGCTGTCTGCCTCACTGCCGGGGCCTTACCACCGTAGTGGGCGACAACAGCCGTCGCTTGACCCTGCTGGCCGTCGACCACCGCTACAAACGCAGACTGTACGGCAAGAACGCCGTCAAACCGAATCTGTATTGTTATTGTTCCTTCAATTTCATGTGTATTTGTTTGTGCCAGTAAAACCGTTTCGGAAAATTGTGTGTACAATTTACCCCGCAAATAAAACAGGGCCTTTACGTTTTCATGGAACTAGTCTACCTGTGCGAGAACTCTCGCATGTTAAACCCCACCCTCTTCACAATTTTTTCATTTCCTTTTTAAGCCTGTAATATCATTTTCTTCAAGACCTTCCTATCCTTCGTTACACATTACATTATGCATTACAATTTTATTAACTACAACGCACATAAGTTACAATTTTCAAATACTATTGTAATTCATAACATCAAATACACACTAACAAACTCCAATAATGTATTAAATTAATATTAAGAACTAACTAAAATTAGAATCCATAGCATGGATGAGTATGGTTAACTAACCACCCCAAAAACCTGTTGCATATTTACTGGAAAAATCAGTAACAAAACAGTAGAAAATACAATTTATTTAGTTAGTAGGTTCATATTTATTTATTCAGTTATTTGTAGACTGACCATTGACTTCTTTATCTATTCCATCACTTTCATAATACTGTATTCAGTGTGAAATTACTCATTTGCAGTGAGAAGGAAAGAAGATATCAATTAAAAGAAGATAAAGACAATCTTTATGACACGAGTGGTTGAGAAATCAAACATAAAATTGGAAATAAGATAGGTGCGAGTTTTAAGTTCTTCCAATTATAACATTGCACAGTTAGCATTCCTTACAGTAAAGGACTTCAATCAACAACTGTGCTTCATAAAAAAATGTTTCTTGTCCAATAAAACATTGTTTCATCTTACCGCAAAATAAAAATGCATTCACTTCATAATTAATTTTTGAATAAAATAGCAAGGGGCACTATTTAGAGAATAACCACTAAAAAAAATAACAACAACCCTAATTTGAAGTATCCTGACAGGGGGCAAGTTCTGTGCTTGCCAAGGGTGTCTGAATACCTAGATATACCTCTGCACATACCACTAATTTCCCTCTAATAAAGTAGTTTTAATGTTTAATTTAATGTAGTACAGTGCATAGATATATTAAAGTATTAGTTCAGCAGAGGAATATTTTACATACTTTGGATCAAGGCCACAAACGGATCCTGAAATTCTTCCTCCCGGACCTGCATCTCTTGTAGTCCATTTTTTCCACGTTGATATTGTATTCTGAAAGAAAAATTAGAACATTAATTTTGTTGCATTCCTCCTGCTTCATTACTCAATTTCCTTAATTTGAGGATACTTCACAAATGCCTTTCAATTTGTTTAATATGTCCAATTTAACTCTAAAAATGAACTCAGAAGAGTTGAATAATCAAAAGATGTCAAATCATCATGAATGTTTTTTTCATCAAAATAGGAATAACGTTTTCTTCATTTTTTTATTTATTACAATTTTATTCAAAATTTCACAAAAACCATTCATATTTTGAAATTAATATTCATGACATTATTTAAATAATAATGTCCCAAATAATTTAGACTTCCAGTGAGAGAGAAAGCTAACCAAAATTAAAAATATTAATTTGTCATGCATTCAATTATGAACACATTGAATTTTTGGAAACCAATTTGAAATTGAAGGAATTTCATTTTAGTACTTTTTGGAGTATTCTCATTGTCTACTTCACAAATTGAGTATTTTTCAAGTCATGTTAAAATAATTTATTTTAGTCAGTAATTTGTGAAGTTGTGGACAGAAATTACAATAAATGAAAACACTTCAAAGCTTTCCTCCAACACTTGAGATTTTTAACTATTAGATATAAAGGTAGCATTCCATTAGTAATTAGAATGAATAATAAAATAAATGAAAATAAAAAGTACTTGCCATTTATTTGAATGTCTTTTCAGACATTTCAAGCAATTTCAATAAAATTATATATTTTTGAAATGGATTACATGCATTTTAAAGATTCTTCTACAATTTCATCTCACAAAATGAAGGTACAAGTTGAAACACAACAATATTTCATAACATGATCTCTTTTCATTCAAACTGATGTTGTGGAAAATCACAAATTAAATTCATTCAAACTGATTTTGAGAAAACTTCAGACATGAAACATATGCATGAGCATGAACACTAGTCAGCAAATCAAACATTTTACTCACTCAGATGAAGGTGCTCATTTATGTGTATACATGCACTCACCCAAAATTACATGCACACACCATGCTCAATCATGCCCTTTTGAATGTCTACAATTTGGAAAAATAAACAAACAAAAAAATAAAATAGAGAATCTTGACAACCAAGGGAGCCTATGTAAGAAATTAAGAATTTTTCTTTTTTTAGATATGAAGGATTGATAAAACTATGTGTCACCTTCTCTTTCAAACACAAGCAAGTCTTTTGTTGTGTCTACTTTTACTGCATTAGTATTAACTTTTGAAATAGAGGAAATAAATATAATTAGCACTAAATTTGATTATTATATAATTCATTCGAATTGTAATATATTTTTTGAATCATGTTAGATGTTCAGAGCAAAACTATCTACCTAAATATAAACAAATTAAAATTTATTACCCAATTTTTAAAAAATAAAATTTAAAGCTCTGAATAAATTTTTAGCCAGAGAAAATTTCAATGCATATCATTAAAAAGAAGTTAAACTCTGTACACGCAACTTTAATTTGAGACAACAACATCATCATCATCATCATCATCATCATCATCATCAACTGCAGGTTGCTAGGCGTGTCCCCTGTTCCTGTTTCCCAGTAGACCAGGAGGCTTATTCCTGCAGGTGTTCCTGATCTAAGCACTTCTTTTGGAGTCTTCCCACATTCCTTCATTCTATTAAATATAAGATATAAAATAAAGAAATATATACTTTCCTATTTGCTTTGAATTGCCTGAATATAACTAACAGGACAACTAAGAATCTAATAAAATACAATAAAAATAAAACAGCTGACTATTAATTTCTTTTTATTAAACTATAAAATAAGTTTATTGAAAAGTACATTTTAAATTATATTTACAAAAAAAATTATATTAAGACAACTAAATCAACACTGAAGCAGTTACCCCAAAATGCAACTCAGTGGGATTGGTAACGATGAACTGAAAACAAAGGACCATCAACTTGTGATCCTCAAAGATGTAGGGGCCTAATGATGATATCGGGGGAAATACCAATCTCAAAATCCACATCAATATCTTAAATGAATATAAATATGCATGTTGTTGAATTTATAAAAAAAATCACATATTGAAAAAAGTATTAAAAATAATTATGTGGGAATGTTGGTAATATTACTTTAATGTGTGAAGGGGTAATAAATCAAAATAAAAGAATGTAAGAAAGAGTCATGAATAACAAAAATTTTTATAAACATTTGTTACAGTGGATTATTCTTCTTGTGCCTTATCCATACAGGATGCTCAGATATATGCCTCAATATACTTATTTTTACAAAGGCGTCACTAAAAGAAGTGTTCAAAAGTTTTATCTTCTTTTAAATATTTTCCCTTTGCTTTACAACAATTCAACACAAAAATATCCTTTGAAATAAACATTATAATTTGACTCCTTACTCCTTTTTTGTTCAGGGAAAATGTAATTTATATTTGAGTGGAATTTTATGTATCTTTTACCCCAGTGCAGTGAATAATTAGATAATACACAAAAACTATTTTTTTAGGAGATCAACACACCTTGCCAACCTGTGATTACACCTGTGATTGGACATTACTATCCAATATGCATAGAAATTAAAAGAAAACAATACAACATCTGGCCACAAGACAAATGTCTCTAGTTTTGTTAGATACCCAGGAACTTAAGGGAGGAGAAGGAAATTACAAAAACAATGAAACAGCTTTGATTTTCATGCAAAAATGCAATGTGGCATTCCATGTATTTTCATACTGTATGTACTGACTGATTACTCAGTGTGTCACTGATAACAACATAGCTGAACTAATGTGACTACAAGGCTCCAAGTAAGAGGCCACCCTTCATTACATATTTGCTCTTGGCGGATTATTGATATTCTTGGTTTGTACAGAACTTTTGCACTCTAAATACATAGTATGTAGTATTCATGAAGACTCTTTGTGTTAAAATATTTAATTTATTGCAGTATTATACAAGAGTATTTCTTTTCTAGTTCTTGAGCAGTGGTTCAACAGCATTTTCATGCTGCAGGACACCATTTGAACTAATCTTTTAGTGTGAATAAACAGATTACTCAACTTATTTGATGCTAATCAATGATTTCAAATCATTACAGTGTGTTTCCTCAGGCTACTTGACGTATCTTGTTATGGTTTATGATTTTAAAAAATTATATTAGCACATAGCACCTATTACTTGCCACTAATAAACTAGAAGGAATGTAACTTAAGTAATTATTCCCTGATGTAGAGAATGATTAATAGAATCCAATACAACATTTATCTAACTTTTTGCAAAATACCGACTTATCAACTTATTCTTTTGGGTCAAATATATATTTTAATAGGTATTTTTGCAATACAAACAAGTGGAACTAAAATAGCATGTACTTTCTCACCCGTATTTTCATTATGGAAAAAGTCTCCTTTCGTCATAATTGTAGTTGTAGGAAGACTCTATACAAATTTTGAACTTTTGCAATTTTTGAAAAAGCAGGGTTTTTAACGAACATGAGACCTGCCCCATTCTTTTAAACATCCTTCACACTATTAAACAACAAAATTTAATCAAAAACAATGAATCCATTTTTTTGAATATTTTGAAGATATCCAGTGACTTTATGTAAAGTATCCCCAAAATTAAAATATCAATTTCAAATTCAAGTGTCTGTTACATCAGCCAGATTAATTATGGAATATCAATATCAGAGGAAATTGGCTCAATGGTTGAGCTACTAGCATTGTTCGCAGATGGAGAGAGACAGATAGATAGACAAACAGACTGATAGACAGACAGAGATCATCATTGAGATGTTTTAGGAGAGTGATCACTGAAATCTAGGGCCAAAATGTGTGATCCACATGTTGGCTAGAAGCTGCATATGTTGTTCTCAACAAAATAAGATCCCACCTTTGTAAAAAAAAATAAAACTAAGGAAGAAGATAGTCATATGTTATGTTTCATCTATGCTTTTGAATGGAAAGGAGTCACGGACCCTTAAGACAGTCACCTAGAGGTTGTGGAGATGTAGGTGCTGAAGGGAATGCTAATGCTCAAGATCTTTGGGTTGACACTGCCTTCCATCTCAAAGAATGTACTTCAGAGAGCATTTACCAAATGCAAATTGCTTAACATTATCAAGGAGCAGAAAAATCACGCACCTCCACCATATTTAACGGGAAGAGTGAGAATTTAAGGCTGGTGTGGAAGAAAAAGTTGCTGGGTAATAGCAAGGACTGTTACTCAGACTTTGAGAAAAATATTTAAAGAAGCATGAGAATGAAGCCACCTCAAAAGGAGGTGGTCATTATCCAAGAATTTGGACATGGCACATAAAGAAGATTTTTAGTTTGATATTAATAATGTAATAATTATTACATACACATTCAAAGAATGTTTATCCTTTATTAAGTGCCTACTACCATACTTCGTTTTTATGTTACAGATATGGGATCTTCCCACTGCTTTCCTAATAGTAAACACGAAGTAAACAACCCCTTAAAAGAAGAAAATTTTGTGGTTGAAGTTAAATTGAAGAAAACAAAGAAATTTCAATATAGTAACGTGAATGATCCACATGAAGTTTTGAATATATATTTAAGAGACATGGATATTACTTTGACAGGTGGTTCATTCTAAAACAAAATTTTATTTCAACAACTACAAATAAAATGAATAAATAGCAGGTTTTTTTTATTGAAATCAGAAAAAGATAATTTGTTATTTTTTAAATATAAAAATTACATCTCAAAAACAGACTAAAACTGAAACTGTTGTGCACTAACAACACCAAGAAATTTATCATTTTAAGTATTTTTCTTGAAAACTACAGAGTAATGTGGAAGGCAAAGAGACTTTTCTTGTTTGCTATTTGTTAATACCTTTGTTGTAAAGAGAAATTATTCAAATTTCATGCAAAGATAGAAACATACATTAAATGAATTGTCATTAAAAAACAGATAAACGAAGTCAAGCAAAAGCATTCCTAAAGTTAGAATGCTACTGATGAAAAACATACCGTTGATCTTAGTCCCCGCACCAGTTGTTTGGAAGAAAGAAGAAAAACAGGTTACATAAATTCTGACACATAAATGCTAGTCTGTTTATTTGCATTCTTATTCATTAGTGAATGGAAAATTATGGACTTTTAATATGCTATTTGTGTTAAAATGGTAAGGTTCACAAAAATTCTCAATCCTTGGTGATACATTTGGATACATATTTTCAAAAGAAAATTTGAATATATTAAATTTTACCTCACTGAATTGATGAACAGTTGTGATTGATAAAATAAAATGAACTAACACCACTACATATGTGACTAGTAATAGTTGATTGAACTTACTGAACAATCTGCCTGAGAAGACTGAACACAGCCTGAATCATCATTTCTAATACAGCATGCTGTTTCTCGTTCCTTTTCCCTTCCCTTCTCAATTTCTTTTATAATCTTTGCATCTTTTCTCATACATGGAGCAAATTTTGCTCCTAAATGTATCAGGTCAGCCTAAAAATAAATTTTTGTTTTATATTTTAAATTTAATGTACATTTGAATCAATCTCAAAATTAAAAATAAACAGCACTGACTAAAAGAAATATAACTTACTGCTCTTGGTCCAATCCAAAAATTGGCAGGTTCAAGGTAGTCCACTTGCTGTAAAGACAAACTGGTCACCAAAACCTGCAATAACACACATTGGAAAATTATTTCCAGGTTGTGTCAATTTTTCTTCGTTAATAAAGAATGAAAAGTTAATGCATCTTTAAACAGGCAATGTGCTACTCATGATTATTTTCTAATTTCTTTGTATAAAGACAAGATATTTAGACATCAGAGAACACCTAATAATGAAGCAAAGTCAAATCTCTTTTTCTCACAAATTATCATCCACGTACATAAATTGAAAGTATGGGAACTACTCATGGAACTATCATAGAAAAAACACTATTGTAATCCATGAGACATCAAAAATAACTTGTGTTGGACATACTGAAAGTGAAGATCACAGAAATACTTTACAAATATTTATAAAAATGATACACTAATATGAGAAGTTCAAAATTTTATCACAAACATTTCATTATAATTTCTGTAAAAATGCAGTCATTCTTGAGAAAGATGTTGAATTTTGCCTTTAATAAGGTAATTTTAAGATACTTGGAGAAAATACTTTTTGGTATGCACAGGAACTCAATACACATGTTAAATAATACTAAGACAAAAATAAGTAAGTTTAAATACAACAACTTATTGCAATATAAACGGTATTATGTTATATTTTTATAAATATGATTGTCACTTTGTATGAGAAATTTTTCAATATTAACTAAAATCTCTAGATTGTTGAATAGTTTTAATCTGCAGCTATGAAAATTACTAAATGAAAAACGTACACTCTGAACACTTCAGCCCAAGAATTTCAATTAAAAATTAAAAAGCACATATAAAGTTTATTGGAAATATAATTTTTTTTTATCTTCAATAAGATGTTCCTAAATTTTATTCATGGCTTCCAACACATCCACAAGACACATCCACAACACAACCCAAGGCTAAATAAAAATGTATACCTCTATTTTCAAGATAATTTTGATTTATCAGTTAATTATAAATGTATTGTTAAAAAATATGGTAGTTGGATAACATTTGAGAGTGAAGAATAGTTTAGAAGATAACTTGTCGCCAATAAAAACTCAAATTATTAATAAATAGATATTTTCTGGCTTAGATGAAATTCTATTCTAATCTATTTCTAATAACAATAAATCTATTCAGCTCAGATCTATTTCTAATGACAAAAGCAGGAAGAGCTGTTAAAAAAAAATACCTGGCCTGAATGAGGTTTCATATCTATCCCGAAAGGTCCCAATCCATAACAGGCAAGTGATATGATAAGAATAAGAACTTGCACTGTTGTCACCCAATATGTAAAGAATGGTCGATGGTCCAGATCATCCAACTGTTCCTTTGCTGCAGGGTACCCAACAACTGAATGATGAGCTCTCCGCCTACATACACAAAATATTGCATGTTAATAACACACATACAAAAAGAAAACAACTATTATTTCTACCTTGAGGGAGAATAACAATGAAAAGAAATTTCACAAGGACTCCAATAATAAAAATAATACAAAAATATTTTGCAAATGCGAAACTTACCCAAAGAGACGTCCCATTATCCCCATTCCATATTGACGCCTATCAGAGTTATCAAAAACACGATCCAGCACACGGCTCCATATGCGAGAACTACCAACTTCAGGGCCTGATTGACTCACAGCCTCCAGGCGATCAGGTGTCCTGCGCCAACTGGGGGCCCTGTGCAAGGAAAAAAAACATGTCAGTCTTTTAACATATATTTCTTGCAATACAAGAAATCATGATCTTTCTGCTTTGAGACACAAGTGGATTATTTAAGAAGTGGATATGAAAATAAATTGAGTTTAATTTTGATAAAGACTACCCAAAAGTAATTTTCAGTGATAAGATGTAATGGGGGTGGTGGCAGAGATGATATGGGCCGATGTGAAGCGGGGCGTAGAGGAGTGGTAGAGCAAGGAGCAGAGCGGAGCGGAGCAGAGCAGAGGGGAGTGGAAAAGAGTAGAGCAGAGCAGAGCAGAGCGAAGCAGAGCGGAGTGGAACAGAGTGGAGCGGATCGAAGCAGAGCGGAGCGGAAAAGAGCGGAGCGGAGCGGAACAGAGCGGAGCGGAACAGAGAGAATGGAGCGGAACAGAGCGAAGGGGAGCGGAACAGAGCGGAGCAGAGTGGAGCGCAGCAGGGAGGAGCGGAGCGGAGTGGAGCGGTATGGAGCCGAGCGGAACAGAGCGGAGCGAAGCAGATCGGGGCGGGACGGAGCGAGGCGGGATGGGGTGGTTTGGGCTGGTGTGGTGAAGGGGCGGGGAGGGGCGGGCCGGAGCGGAACGGGGTGGCGCGGGGCGGACGGGCGCGGAAGAGGGTGGAAGGGGGACGAAAGGGGCGGGGAAGCGGGGACGTACCCCTTCACCACTACTGATCCTCACATCCCATGGGTGTCCCTCCTGCAAGGACATGTAGCTGTTTATTCGTGTGTACTCTTCTGGTCATTGCAAGTTTATGCAATCATGTTGTATTCATTCCTTCTAAATTATGTTCACTTAAATTGTATCAAGATAGAGATTATACATATATGACAGTTTGTCAAATATACGTTTTTTTTTGTAGTCTTATATTTTTCTTGATTTTTCTTATCTTGCATAGCTCTGATAATGGAAATACATTTTCCGAAACTTGGCAAACAACCGTATTAAAACAATTTTGCTCCTATTGACGAAGCCCTGTAAACCTGAATTCAGAATAACATTTATGGTCATTAAGGAATCTCCGCGTTAAATTTAATGCACAATAATTATAACTGAGCAATATTTATAATTTAATAAATAAATAGATAATTATTTGTATAGTTAATATTAGTTCATTTTCTCTTTGTGTGTTTACTCTCGTTTTCGCGCAATGTGTAACTTTTTACATATTTCCGACAATGATCTGGGTCAGAGATTCCTATCTCCAACGAATTCTACGTTCAATTTCCCTTAGTTCAATAAGCAAAGGTAGAATTGGTTCTTTCCTTTCCTTTTGAATTCTAATGTAACTTCAGTTTGGGGTTTCCGTTTTCGGAATTACTCGCCTTCGCATGTGATACATTGAATTTCACATTACCCTAGAGCAGGGTTGTCCAACTGGTGGCCCGCGGGCCGCATGCGGCGCGCGGGGCCATTTATTGTGGCCCGTGAAAGGTTCATCCATGTCGGGCGTGAGCATTGTGTCATTAGTGCACGCACCCTACCGTGGTCAATTCCCCATTTTACCGTAGATTAAAAGGCAACCTGTACCAAGCATTATTACAAAGGTGTAGTCTGACAGGCTACTTCGTGTAAAAATAAAGAATTTGTACAATAAAACACTAAATTAATGGAATTGATCTTCCGGTGACGCCGTATTGAGGCCCGTGTTGCCGTGCAAGACGTCTTCCAAGACCTCGAACCGGTTTCATTCTCCCGCTACCCACGTTTCAGAGCAGCCGAGCAAAGTGCCAAGATCATCAAAACGGGGAAATCACATGTGGTTGGTCGGTTAGTGATTCCGGGCGCGTCAACAGCTTAGCGCCGTAAGTGAAGTGCATGCTTTTTCTTCGGGAGATGACCCCGCTGGATGGCGAGATCCGGCGCCGACCTACCGTCGGCTAGTGGGGTTTCCCCCTAACCAGGACTCCCCCACCAGCGGGGCACCGCCCCAGCTGGGACAAGCTCTAAGCTCCCGACCGGTCTCCCGGAATATGTTAAGATAAGTTAATGCCTTATTTTACGTGGCGAGACTCGGGCCATCAGGCCCGCTCTTCCGTCTAACAAAGCAAATTTCACTACGCTCCTTTCACCACCTAGCGGAGAAAGGAGGTATTATCTTGGGCGACGAAACAGGCGGATCTCAATTTTGCTCAGAGGCTTTTTTTAGGCTTGAGGATCTTTTACATGCAGTAAATCTACTAACATGGGACAGCCAGCTTTACTTCCCCTCCGAAGGAAGGTGTACGAAGGATTTTTTTCGCCCTTAAAAATCCACGGCTTCGATCGGGTTTAAACCCGCAAACTCGGATACAAAAGTCCGGTACGCTGGCCGTTATACCACCGAATCCGGATATGTGGCAGTGTAGTTCATGTTAGTGTGTAAGTAAGGGGGAGAGGGTAGGACAAGGAAGAGGAAAGAAAGATCGCGTGCGGTCCGTGGCCCGTTTGTTAGGGTACTACTCCGGCATTCGCCTGGTGTAGATGGGCGAAACCACGCCGATGTGCGTAGCTCGGTGGCTCTCACCTTTCGCGCGGCGCGTAGTGATCGCGCACGTGGTGGTGCAGGTGGTGGTGCGAGTGGTGGGCTGGGTGGTCCAGTTGGTCCCGGCCCGCGGGGGGGAAGCCGCCCTCCGCCGCCGCGGGCTCCGCCGCCGCCGCCGCCGCCGCCGCCGCCGAGGACGCCGGCGTCGCCGCCGCCGCCGCTCCGGCGCCCCCCGCCGCCGCTGTCGTCGCGTCGGGGTAGTCGGCGCCCGCCGGCCCCGCCCCCGTCGGCGGCGCGGCGCTGCTCGTGGTGGCGGCCACCGGCCGGTCGAAGAACACCTGCGGCAGCAACGGCGCCCCCCGTCACCAGGAGCTCAAGCGCGGCGCAGTCCCACATTCAAATTTCAAGGGGAGATGTTTGAAAATCACGAGCTGATCAGGGCTCCAGTTTCAAAGCTTGTAACATTATTGTTACACTTGAATATGTAATCGTTTTTTCCATGAATGATTCATTAGAATAAACGTTACAAAGTTCTATCGACTGTAGAGTGGTCGAAAATGATAACGTTTTGCCAGTGAATATACAGCAGGAAATTTCATGCAACAGAGTTGAGTCCTGATTGTTGGACAACGCAGTACGTATAACTGTTTGTCAGGTACATGAAATCACTTAGACTGCGTCAGAAAGTGATCTACCTGTGCATAATGAGTTGCCCGACAGTCAGGAGTATATGTATAACTCGATAGTATGTGTTCACTTCACCACTTCATGTTCTTTGGTAAAAAGAGGTCAAATTTGAGCCCGCCTATATGCCGTAGAAGTTTGTAAAATTTATTCTGATACAAGTGTATATAAAATATTTAAAACGGGAAGTGACTTCAGAGATATCAGCCACTCGTGGAGTCTGCCTCTATGAGGACATGAACATATGGTAAGGAGAAACATACGATTATAAGAAAGCCTGTAAGTCATTCCATTGGTTAGCAGACACACAAATTGAGTGATATTTCCAATTAAAATATTACATTTTCCAACGTCATCAAATTGACTTTTTAAAACAAATTTATTTCTAAATTCTGTACCTCAGGTTTTCAAGATATTTGGCAAATTTAAATTTGAAAAAAAAGTTATGATTTGGAAAAGGTAAATTGATGGTCATGATTCTTGGTAATTTCTCAAGGAGCAGTTGTTTGTTGATGAATACAACTATTAATTGGTTATTGCATTTTGTGAAAAATGAAAAGTTTTAATGAAAAAGCAATTTTACAGTACTAGGAGCCTTTACTGTGTTCGAATTATAAATATTTACTTACGAAGAAGATAATGTATAAGAATTAAACTGTTGTAAAAACAGCTATAAGGCAAGCAAAGTTCACACAGCCTTTTTCACAAAAGTAACCGTTACGAGAAATGTCAAGTGCAATGATATCGACCGCCATTGTGTTTTTCAAGAAATTTGAGACTTGAATTTACGGAACAAATTTACTTATACAATAACGGAATCAAATAAAACCGAAAACACGTCAGAACGAGGCATGTGACCCAAAACAATACTTATAGTCTAACATGAAATATTAAGCACATTGCAGTTTAAGGAGCACACGTTGAAGGGGCGAGAGGGGAGTGAAGAAGGGAGGGGAGAAGGGGAGCGAGGAGGGAGGGGGAAAAAGATAGGGATTGAGGAAGGGGAAGAGGAAAGGGGTGGAGGGAGATGACGGAAGGAGAGCGAGGGGTTGAGGCCGGAGAGAAAAGATGAGTGATAGAGGGAAGGAAAGGGGGAATCAGAGCGAGGGTCGCGGGGGAGTGGAGGAGGAGCTAAGGGTGAGTGTCGAGGAGCGGGGGCGAAGAATGAGGGATGAGAGTGATGGTGCTAAAGGTTTGGGACGAAGAGTTGGGGAAGAGGGGCAGGGTAGTAGGGAGGGCAGAACTGCGAAGGACGAGGGATAGGGGCTAGGGGTAGGGGCTAGGGGTAGGGGCGAGGGGTAGGGGCGAGGGTAGGGGCGAGGGTAGGGCGAGGGGTAGGGCGAGGGGTAGGGGCGAGGGGTAGGGGCGAGGGTAGGGGCAGGAATGGTAGGGGCGAGAGTAGGGCAGAGGGGTAGGGGCGAGTGGTAGGGGCGAGTGGTAGGGGCGAGGGTAGGGGTAAGGGTAGAGCTGAAGGGTAGGGGCGAGGGTGAGGGTCGATGCGTAGGGGCGAATGGTAGGGTCGAGGGAAGGGCGAGATATAGGGGCTAGGGGTAGGGGCGAGGGATAGTGGCGAGGGGTAGGGGCGAGGGATAGGGACGAGGGGGAGGGACGAGGGATAGGGTCGAGGGGAGGGGCTAGGGGAGAAGAAGGGGGGAGGGTCGTGGGGTAGGGGCGATGGGTGGGGGTGAAGGGGATGGTCGTGGGAGAGGGTCGAGGAGGGTCGAGTGGGAGCGAGGGATAGGGGCGAGGGGTAGGGTCGAGGGGTAGGGTCGAGGGGTAGGGTCGAGGGGCAGGGTCGAGGGTAGGGTCGAGGGTAGGGTCGAGGGTAGGGTCGATGGGTAGGGTCGAGGGGTAGGGTAAGGGTAGGGGCGAGGGGTAGGGTCGAGGGGTAGGGTCGATGGGAAGGGTGGAGGGTGCGGCGGGCGCAGGCACCGCCGAGGGCGCGAAGCTGCGCGCCAGCTGCCTGCTGCGCGCGCCCTGGGGGCGCACCTCGTCCGCGACGGGGGGCCGCCGCCGTCGTCGGGGAGCGCGCCGGGCGCAGGCACCGCCGAGGGCGCGAAGCTGCGCGCCAGCTGCCCCCGCGGCCGCCGCCGGCTCAGCGCCTGCGGACAGCCAATCACAGCCTCAGGCTCGGCGCTCACGCACACGCAAAACAAATACAATAGTATAAGCAATTTCAGTTAACACAAGTTTGTTTTCAGTTAGAATGCCAATTTGGTGAGGATAATTGTTTAAAAATAATTTAATTATGAACGTAATATTTTTGTGAATACAATAGTATACTATATACAATAGTATTAAACTAAGATTGCCAAACAGGAAATAATCATTTTTTATAGGAAGTATTTCTCTTTGAATATGTTCATGCCTTTTTGTAAATTTGATTTGGGATAACAGCAATACCGTTTGTATACAATAGGAATATTAGACATTGTTTATTTTGGCTGGTCACGTTCCGACACACCCGCGGAGATTTCGTGTGCCTGGCGAACACCAGAGACATATGTCACACGTGCAATTCCATTAAATCAACTTTTTTTAGTGTATGTTCATTGACAAAAAGTGATACTTTTTGACTCCTGGAAGTTCCCTAAAAGTTTATATCATTTATTTTGAGATACTTGTACATAGGAGTACCTGTACATTACATCTACATTTTTGAAGTTTTATACTCTGAATCAATCGTGATCCAATTGTAATCATTTAATAAGTTGCAATAGACTAATGTATGCAATGTCCAGTTAAAGTTACTCGTACGTTCTTGAAAATGGCAATAACCTATAAATAAAATAACACATTAGACCTGTCCTCTATGTTGCTTCTCATGGTCAGTTGGTCATGCAAATTTATATTTTGGTTTGATACGTAATTACAATCATCAAGTTGGGAACGAAGAAGGGAAGGACTTGTCCAGTAGTCTATTTAGGTTTTCGTAAGCAAAAGTCAAATTAAAATTCTTACTTATGATACGAGTGGTTAAAGTAACATTTTATTTAGCGAGTAGGAAATGTTGCGAGACGAGACCTATAGCCCGGGGACGCAATCCTACGATAAAATAAAATCACTTCTCCATGTAGATTGTAGTGTGCGGTCGTATATTGAAAACGTTTTATATTTTTACAATTACAGAAGACATATTTCATTTAGGCAAAAAGTAGTAGAAAGCCTTTTGCCCCCGAGTTATATAACAGAGGTATACAAATATGTTTCGTAAATAATAAATAAATAAATATTATTCATCGTCTAAAAGGCTTGTTAAACTGCTCATGCTTAATTACATTAAATTTCGAATGTCTTAAAAGGTGGCAACCAATTATTCGTTGTAATTCATATTGAATCCATAGGTTTTAACATACATCATTTTTGAACCGATGGTAATTCTTTAAGATTTATTTTATTTTATTTTATTTTATTTTACGACAAAAAACAGTTGAAACTGCGTATGACGTGCTACGGGGAGTGCATTCTGTGCACATTTTCAAAATTCTGTGATCCCTACCTACACTGTCATATACTACATACATTTTGAAAATTAAAAAAAAAGCTCACATGTAATAAAATCTATTTTCAAGGATAAATAAGCAATACATATTGGGCTCTTATCCATGATGTCCTTCGTCAAGGAATCTTCCTGCCGCAACAACATGGAAACGATAATTTGAATAGCTATATTTCCCAATGAATTCTAGAAGACGTGCACAGATAATGAAGTTACATTTATGTCCAGAAGCAAAACAAGGGGCCATCTCAGCATTTGCTCAATGGATCAGGGAAACTGGACGAAAAACCTGATCGAGATGGGGGTCAGTACAATACTTGTAACAGGTTGTTTATACACATTTATACAGTCCAAATGGTAAATGCATTATGTATCATTGTTAAAATTAATGTTACTTTTCTTGTGATGCTCAGTATAGTGTCTAATTGTATAGAAACAGTTATGCAGCAGAAATTATTTCACTTTGGATTTTAACTTTTGTACTGAATTTAATCGTTTAATGTCATCTGGAAAAGTGTTGCAAAATAATGTACATGTATTGTATGTGAATTTTTTGTAATGAGCTGTTGATACTGTCACCTGATGAATATGATTTCTACGTCGAGTGTTATAGTAATGGACTTCGGCACTTTCTGAAAATATATTCCCACCCTTAAGCAAGTCATTTTTGACAAAAAAAACACTGATTCGTAAATCAACAGACAAGGTAATGGTACAATTCCTAGATTAATGAAGAGAGGCTTACAAGAATCACGTGGGTGGGATTTGGTTATTATTCGTACAATCCTTTTTAGTAATCTAAAAGTCTGGGAGCTATAAGATGTATTTCCCCAGAATATGATGCCATATCTCAGGCGGGAATGAACATTCGCGAAATATACACAACGAGCAGTATGAAGGCTGACTGAATTTGCAAGAATTCTGAACGCGTAGCATAATGAACTTAATTTTGTGTTCAATTCATTTAAATGGACGTTCCGTTTACGGTTTGACTGAATTGAGAGACCTAAAAATTTTGTTGCCTTAAATTAGTCAATGTATTTTAATTTAATGCAATTTAATTTAAGACTGACCAAACTCAATCATCAGAACTCTAATAGATGATGACATTACTCTAATTTCAGTTTATAAGTTACAAGGCATTAAAATTAGTAACTTGAAAATCTCTAGCAACGTATCACCATCAATTACAAAAATAATTAATTTTAATTGAATTCACATGCAATGAGAAGACCCTCATTCATTTCACATTAAACTATATAGGAGAACTTGCCACAAAATGGAGCCTGATTCTCAAGACGGCTCCAGCTTCGCGTGTACAGCTTCGGAGTGAACCAGAGCGACATCCTTGGCCCGGTCCCGCCCCGCCCCTCCTCGGAGCCACCGGGCTTCGGGCCCGGGGCCCCGGACACCCGTATATTACGCAGTCCCTGCGCGCCCCAATAAGTAAAGTTGCTTGTCTTCCCACATACACGAATCTTGTTAATGGCGGTTCTCTGTCCCCTAATGAGGGGCTCGCTCAGGCACCCTCCCCGCCCCGCCACGCCCTGCCCCGCCCCGCCTCACCCCGGCCCGGCCCGGCCCGGCCCGGCCCGGCCCGGCCCGGCCGGCCCGGCCGCACTGCCCGACCGCCACTCGATCCCACCCCACCCCTCACCATCCACCCACCCCTTGCCAAATGAAGGAGATAATTTAGTGCACGGAAGGGGTGGCAGATGGGAGGAGATGGGGCGGGACGGGGCGGGGCGGGAGGTGGAGGTGGAGAGGGAGCAAGGATGGCAAAAGGCGCAACTGAGGGAGTGCAAGGAATTGAGTAGAAAGAGCCAGGAGTATCGATCATTTCGATTTCTTGTAACGATCGATATTAAAAATTGATTCTATTTCATTCAACTGTTAAAAAATACTTAGTCTTAAGATAATCGACTATTTAAATTAGAAGGTTGAAGAAAAGAACTTCTCGATTGCTTAAGCCAATTCCTTAGAATTTTAATTTCATTCACATATTAAAAAGGTCATAAGCTGCAAATAACGGATTTTAATCGTGTTTTGTAATGAAACTTTATCTCATTTTTAAATAATTTCTTCGTGGACATTAAATGTTCACAGAATTTCACTTTTATACCATGAAAAATAAATTTTATACTCTTGAGTTTCCAAAAAAAATTGGCACATAAAAATTCTATTTCCTGTAAATAATTTGAAGTCAGAAAATTTATACTAAAGCCCAGAGTAACTCTAAAACAAGTAATTTGTACTCTCACAAATGTATACTTTTGAGAAACAAATCATTTAATGATATTTAATGTTTCTTACTAGCATTGTGAACAAAACGCTGGTGACACATTTAGATTTCGAATCGAATTTAGCCGAAACACCAAAACAACTAGCTAAATAACAAAATAACTTATAATCACGAAATTTTGTTTAATAAAAAGAAAATACTACTTAGAACTGAGGAAAAATAAAATTAGTGTCAGTTTTAAAATAATGTGACAAATATAGCCCAAATTCTCTTTCGCTCTTTTTGACCCTAGTCATCTCCGAACCCGTCATTTCCCAATATTTCACTTTACCATTGGTGTTTTTCTCTGTTATCAACCCCTCCCCTTCCACCAATATTATTAAAGTTTAATGAATAGATTAAATGTATTACATATTTTCAAAGAAAATCAATTCAGGAAAGTATTTTTAAAATCTCATTATCAGTCATATCACTACGACGAGAGCATGGAGATTTGAATATCATATTCACACTACGCGCAAATGAATTTAACAATATATTCAGTATCACCATTATCAAGAAATGAAACCGCCCATGATCCATGAATCCCTCAAGTGCTTCATTCTACCGTTGGTGTTTTTTTTCTGTTATCACGTGAGGCAGCATGGCATGGGAACATCGTGTGGAGAGTGGATGAAAGTAGATGAGAAAAGAGGGGGCGGGACGGTAGGAGTGAATGAAGATTAGCTTCTAAACTTTACTAGCTTCTCTCGTCTGTCCTTTCCACCCTAACGGCTCTTCTTCTTAGCACTATGTTAACTAGGAGTTCCGACGTAGTTCCCTCGTACTAGTTAATGCCCACTCTACAGTTGTGCATACAGCGAAGACCGAGTTAATTAGGCAAGTATGGAAAGCAAAGTACGGAAGCAGATTGTAATACATGAACATCTGCTTTGCGTTGCACGTAACTTTCTGAAATCAATGAAGTTGTTTGCGTATTTGTCATTTAAATTAATCTTTATTGGCCCTTTTTAAATTAAACAAATGAAAAGCATTCAGATGTCTGACAATAAAACAACTGTATAGTGAAGGATTTTTACACATCGTAAAACACATTTTTTGAAATTGGAAGCGCGTATTTGAGTGTGGTTTTGACAAAATAATAGAACATTGAAGACGAAATGATACATGTTTAACATTTTTTGATGTGGGAAGTAAATATTTTTTTTAAATGGCTGTACGTTTAATAGATCAACAATAAATCATTTTGGAATCGACCGATAGATTGCGACTATGATATACACCTCACGATCCACTAAGCATCTCCTAGTTCATTGAATAACCTTGTGAATCTCTGCCGCAAGGTCTACTGTTGCCGTCAAATATTGACAATTGTCAATGCTTAAATTTCACTGCTAGGCGGGATAGGCGGTATTATACAGCATATTGCTATAAAAGACGCAATTTAACCTTCGACGAAATAACTGAAGACTTGTTTCTCCCAGCACTGCTTTCTTTGGCTATTTTAAAAATTAACTTCTGGGTCGTAATTTTTCTAGTTGACTTTTGTCTTAGGAGACTAACAATGAAAGTCCAACTAGTCAGAAGAAAGACATTTCATTAAAAAAACGTTTCTTTTGAGGGTAAAAAATGTACACCACATTTTCACCGTGATATTCTTTAATATCAGCTGTGCGTTGAAACTACATTCAAGAATTGGCTCGTATTTCTTCACGGTCAGCTTTAAGTGAATGAAAGACAAGAAGAAATAAACTTTTCTTGGTTCATACATGGATCTAGATCACCAGTTCAGTGTGTGATTCGTCGCAAATGTCCGCAACCGCTAATCTACGTTTTGAGAACTACAGCAACATTTGCATCGCTAACAAATGCGGGAGCGAAGTAAATGTTAATTACCCCAATACGGTGATTAAATTTTCACCTCGTCCGTGAGCGATCTAATAAATCATGGGCCACATGAATAAGATGTGAACTTGATGTGACTCTAACAGTTTCGAGAATAACAATGCTGTGAGTGATGTATTTTAATGACTGAGTATTATGACTCACAAAAAAAGAATGAAACCTATATTTAAGGTAATGCCTCTTACTTTTTACACTCATATTACAACTCCCTTGTAACTGAATCCTCCTCTAACCTCATTCAAAATCCCCTTTTACTCACGTGTCATATGGTTCGTATGTGAAGAGGTAGATTAATGCAAACTCAGTCAAAACACGTGCTTAGGGTTCTTGCTCCACAGTGACTGCCAATATAATTTATACAAATCAATTTTTGTTTGTACGTAATTTATGCGCTGCCATACCACTCATCCGATTGCGATAAAATTTTGCCAACTTATTGATCGCACTCGTGCGAAGAATATAGGTATAGTACAATGAAAATGTGCGTATGTCTGTCGCACATTAGATGAACAATGGGGGTGTTGATTTTATGTTGACTCAAGCGTCCCTGAACAGAAGCTCTACGCAACCCGCTACACCTTCACGTATTAAGCGCGTCTTTGCTGCATATCCTGTCCCTGCAATTGTGAAATATACACTAGAATTTTTACTTGAACGTTATCTCGGACAAGTAAATCAAATCTCTCCATGACAGTGCCACAGCGAATGCACGACCAAACCTGGGGGAGAACATTTTAACAAAAGGATACTTGACAACCATATTAAAACCAGGACATGTAACGAACCCATGCTCGTGAAAAGACTTTCAAATATTAAAATTTTTGCAGTGTAGCGTTAAACGTGATCAACAATCACGTGACCAGTAGTATGTAAAGTGTAATACATAGCAATAACGAAGAATTGTTGGGTCCACTAGTAATTTATATTTTTATTAGCTCATTGATTGATTGATTTTTTCGTGTTTCCGGGCGCGTCAACTGCTTCGGTCATTAGTCCCGTTAGTGTAGTGCATGTTTTTTCTCGGGAGATGGCGGTGATATTCCCCCGCTGGATGGGGAGTTCCGGCGCCGACCTACTGTCGGCTAGTGGGGTTTCCCTCCAACCAGGACTCTCCCACCAACGGGGCACCGCCCCAGCCGGGACAAGCTCTAAGCTCCCGACCGGTCTCCCAGAATATGTGATAGTGTTGTGCATGTTAGTGTAAGCCTGTGTGTAAGGGTGAGAGGATAGGACAAGGAAGAGGAAGGAAAGATCGCGCGCTGTCCGTGGCCCGTTTGGTAGGGTACTGCTCCGGCATTCGTCTGGTGTTGAACGGAGAAACCACGGAAAACTACCGATCAGTGCACTCGGCCGCTAGAATTCTCCTGCAGACAGCGACTGAATTCGACCTAGCTGAAAAGCTAGCGTCGAAAATCCTGCCGCCCTGAGGAATGGGAACCTAGGACCTCCCTTGCAGAGGCGCTGCAGTGACATCAGTTGATGCACTGAGCTCCCGCTCCCGGTTTAAACAAGTGGAAGTGTACGTAGTGTATTGGTCGGAGGCGCCCGCAGCGCGTGCGTCGGGCGGTGGCGCCGCACTCACCTCGACGAGGTACGCCAGCCCGCTGAGGGTCATCTGCGCGACGGACTGCTTGCGGCGCACGGGCGCGTCCGCCCACGCGGGCGGCGCCCGCCCGTCCGCCGCGTCCACGCCGGCGGCCGCGCCGGCGGGCAGCACGTCGGGCTGCAACGCAAACGCACGCTGCAGCAGGACAAACGTTACAATCTTCTAAGACGTATGACGCGATTGAACACACATAGGGAAATTGTATACATAGGAAACAAAATATATTTATGCAAGTGGCATAAAGCCTTTGCCAATCTAGCTGCTTAGCACACACGCTGAATCAGGACAAACGTTACAATCTTCTAAGACATATCACGCGATTGAACACACATAGGGAAATTGTATACATAGGAAACAAAATATATTTATGCAAGTGGCATAAACGCCTTTGCCAATCTAGCTGCCTAGTACACACGCTGGATCAGGACAAACGTTACAATCTTCTAAGACATATTACGCGATTGAACACACACAGGGAAATTGTATAAATCGGAAACAAAATGTGTTTATGCAAGTGGCATAAACGCCTTTGCCACTCTATCTTCCTAGTACACACGCTGGAGCAGGACAAACGGTACAATCTTCTAAGACATATTACGCGATTGAACACATATAGGGAAATTGTATACACTGGAAACAAAATATATTTATGCAAGTGGCATAAACGCCTTTGCCACTCTAGCTGCCTAGTACACACGCTGGATCAGGACAAACGTTACAATCTTCTAACACATATTACGCGATTGATCACACAAAGGGAAATTGTATACATAGGAAACAAAATATATTTATGCAAGTGGCATAAACGCCTTTGCCACTCTAGCTGACTAGTACACACGCTGGATCAGGACAAACGTTACAATCATCTAAGACATATTACGCGATTGAACACACATAGGGAAATTGCATACACAGGAAACAAAATATACTTATGCAAGTGGCATAAACGCCTTTGCGAATCTAGCCGCCTAGTACACACGCTGACTTGGGATAAACGTTAGAATCTTCTAAGACATGAAGGACCTTACGCGATTGAACACACACCTAACCGTGTAACATCTATGTATACGGGGTTGCCTAAATATAAGGGGCAAATGCCACATGTATAAATGCATATAACTCCGTTATATGCAATTTTGTACTCTATGTTCACTGTGAAAAAGTGACCCTTTTTGGAGCATTCGATATGCCCTAGAAGTTTGTAACATTTATTCTGAGACATATTGTAATGACGTTTCAATGTAACTAACAAGCTGATAATAATAATAATATATTATGCTTTGGTCCTTTAACTTTTGAACAGACCTTGAACAGCTAATGGAGATGAATTATTTCATATTTTTCATTTTTATTATCTTGGGACAGTTTCGAGTGTTATTTTTTCCCTCATCTTCGGGCCAGAATATTACGTAATTAAGAAGAACATGCAAATAAGATCGCCTTCCCTGGGAAGTCATCATCCTGACCCCCCCCCAAGGGAAGGCGACCACGATCACGTCGGTGGCGTGGTGGTGTTGAGTGGAGAACGTGGTTCGTTACGGTACGTCATCGAGATGTATCTGTACGTCATCGTGAACGTCACCGTGATGTAACTGCGCACGTTTCATATGCTGCTATAACGTGTTCATACTTACATAATGTTCTGGCCTGAAGATGAGGAAAAACGTAATCCTCGAAACTGTCGCAAGATGATGATAATAATAATAATAATAATAATAATGAATAGTGTGAAATAATTAATTTCCATTAGCTGTTCTGTTAAAAAATTAAGGGCCCAAAGCATAATATAATAATATACACGAACAAATACATAAACACTTAAAATAGTAACAACAACAATAATAACAATAATAATAACAACAACAATAATAATAACAAAGAGAACAACAATAAAAAAAACAACAATAACAACAATTCTAACGATAACAAGAACAACAACAATAAGACAATAACAATAGCAAGCACGCGCGCGCGGGCTCACCTGCTGGGATGCATAGGCACTTGTGGGCCGTGGCGCGTGCGCGTGCGCGAGCGCGTGGGCGTGGGCGTGGGCGTGCGCGGGGCGGGGCTGCGCGGGGGCGGCCGGGGGCGGCGCCAGGCACTCGGGGCGCAGCGGGCCGTACTTGCGCAGCGCCAGGCGCTTGCGGCGGCCCAGCCAGCGCGCGCGCTGCGCCTCCTCGCGGCTCTCCTCCACGCCGAAGAACGCCGCCGTCTCGCGCCGCAGGAACCTGCCCACGCGGTTCATTGGTTAAGAGACTCGGCCCGTCAGGCTCGCTGACCACGCTACGCTTCTTTCCGCATATAGCTCTCAGTGTTACTCTATACTCAGATGTTTTAACGTGGCGCTTCAAGGTCACGAGCTGGACGAAGAGATAGACACTCCCTTCCAATCGGGAGCTTCGTTACGATTTAAATTTTTGGTCTGGAGCTACCAATTGGATGACAATGTCCCCCCTCCTGTCAGCTTGTGACCTTGAGGCGCTGCTTAAAACAAATAAATCAATTGATTGATTGATTGCCTTTTTCGTGTTCATTCGTTATGCCTCATTCACAATGCAAACTTAAACGTAACGTAAGCCGTAAACGTATGCAGTTAACTTTTCACGTAAAAACGAGCATTCACAATGGCAAACGTAAGCTGGAACGTAGGTTTTGCCTGAACCAATCAGAATTCAACATATTGATCGATGCGTTTCTAGCTGTTTTTTCGACTCTCCTATCGATTTCACCTTTTGCATTTGCAAGCAGCTGTTGCGCCCCTACCTATTGAGGTTATATGCAAGCAGTGAGCTTTAAATTGTGTACCGCAAATATATTTAACGCCACGTTCAGATTTTGTCATGGAGAGAGATTTGGGCGTGCAGCTTGTGCTGTTGCAAGCTTCTGCAGCATTAATTTTAGGGGCGCTTTATTTAAAAAGAAGAAGGAGGCGCTTTATTTGCCATTTCGAATCAACACTTCGCAACTCGTACCAAAACTCCACAAACTCCTCTGCTCTACCTTTCAACTATACACACCAACGCACACCAATACACACGCATAAGCAAGAATCGATCTGGAGTCAACCTTCCTTCTCGCGGATTTTGTTGTGCATTTGCTTTTTTCATGCTGCTCTCTGATTGGTCTTCGGTAGAATTTCGACGTAAATTTAAACGTAGAAGCTTGGAGCTTGCGAGCTCTTTAAGTTTACGTCTCACGTCTACGTTTACGTCAAGGCATTGTCAATGATCGCGCTGTATAACCCATTTCTAGGTTTTGCGGCTCCGTTACGGTTACGTTTAAGTTTGCATTGTCAATGAGGCCTTAGAGACTCAGCCCGTCAGGCTCGCTGACTACGCTACGCTTCTTTCCGCATCTAGCTCTCAATGTTACTCTATACCCAGATTTTTTAACGTGGCGCTTCAAGGCCACGAGCTGGACGAAGAGAGAGAGACCCTTTCAATCGGGAGCTTCGTTACGATTTAAATTTTTGGTATTGGCGCTACCAATTGGATGACAATGTCCCCCTCTCCTGTCAGCTTGTGACCTTGAGGCGCCGCTTAAAAGAAATAAATCAATTGATTGATTGATTGCTTTTTTCGTGTTTCCGGGCGCGTCAACTGCTTTGGTCATTAGTCCCGTTAGAGTAGTGCATGTTTTTCTCGGGAGATGGCGGTGAACTTCCCCCACTGGATGGCGAGATCCGGCGCTGACCTACCGTCGGCTAGTGGGGTTTCCCCCTAACCAGGTCTCTCCCACCAGCGGGGCACCGCCACAGTCGGGACAAGCTCTAAGCTCCCGACCGGTCTCCCGGAATATATGGTAGTGTAGTGCATGCTAGTGTGTGTGTAAGGCGAGAGGATAGGACAAGGAAGAGGAAGGACAGATCGCGCGCGGTCCGTGGCCCGTTTGATAGGGTACTGCTCGGACATTCGCCTGGTGTTGATCGGAGAAATCACGGAAAACTACTGATCAGTGCAGCCGGCCGCTAGAATTCCCCTCCAGACAGCGACTGAATTCGACGTAGCTGAAAAGCTAGTGTCGAAAATCCTGCCGCCGGGTGGAGTGTAACCTAGGACCTCCCGGTCAGAGGCGCTGCAGTGACATCAGTTGATGCACTGAGCTACCACTCCCGGTTTCACTATCTAGCAATCTTGATCTTGATTGTACCGGAGAGTCGGTAGTTCATATTCGGATATTGAACCCAGTCTATCTCTTAATCGTTATTGACCCCCTTTCAAATTACGAATTACGACACCTAAGGAGTCCATAACGATCATTGGCTATGGAACCCGTATTCTAAACAGTTGTTGAATACAACCTAGCTATATTAGTTAGTTAATGCCTTATTTTACGTGGCGAGACTCGGGCCAACAGGCCTGTTTTTCCGTTTGACAACGCAAATTTTGCTACGCTCCTTTCACCATTCAGCGGAGAAACGAGGTATTATCTTGGTCGACGAAACAGGCGATTTGAATTTGGCTAAGAGACGTCTTTTAGGCTTGAGGATCGTTTACATGCAGTAAATCTACAACATGGGACAGCCGGATTTACTTCCCCTTCGAAGGATCTTTTCGTTCTTAAAAATCCACGGCTTCGATCTGGTTTGAACACGCAAACTTGGGTACAACAGCCCGATACGCTGACCGAATCCGCGAATACCACTGAATTCGTTAGTGTTAGGGGCGTGGCAGAGTACAGTCACCTTAGCAAAGGCGCCCACTGTTATGGTTGGGGCTAGGACAGTAATAACTTTTTTCTATTACATTTTAATATATCATTGTAGAAATCACGACCGTTAATAAGTAGTAGGATATGGATCACGGGATCGGTCAATTAATGAAACACATTAGTTTGCCAACGGTTCGGAATATTTAATTCCTTCATCAGGGCTTACTAATACACAACCTGATCAGACATCATGTTCGCCTACAGCCTATATTGGAGCCTATATACAGCCTATAGTGGAGGAACCCTCGGCGGAATGTGACGTAGATCGGTGTTTAGCTAGTGTGGAAAAACCGCCACAGTCAATCTCTAGGCCTCGCAGACAGCGACGCTTTAGAAGCTTAAGAAATGCTGTGAATGTACACCGTCTGTGCAACCGAACTCAAGCTCCCTCGCACTTGACCTACGAGACGCAGAGCGACAGATCAAGCTCTGTCCAGTGAGATAGGAGAAATGGGACGCTGGTTGTGGAAATGAGAAAGTAGTTCACAGAAGCGAGAAAGTATCTCATTGGGATGGAATTGGAAAGAAGCTCCTATAGTGAGGAAGGATCTCATATTAGCGAGGAAGGGACTGGCGTGCAAAAGGCTGAGTGGATGTTTATAGTTAAGTAACGCACTAGAAAGGAAGTATCTTGAAAATGGAAAGTATATCGAAAGAGATGAAAAGTTCTTCAAAGGAGATGGAAACTATCTCGAAGGAGATGGAAAATAGCTTGATGAAGAGAGATAGTAGTTTGAAGGAGAAGGAAAGTAGCTCTCACGAGATGAAAAGTAGCCTGATAGAGATGGAAAATAGCTCGAAGAAGAAGAAAGTAGTGAAGGGGATGGAAAATAGCTCGAGGAGAAAATAGCTCGAAGAGAGGAATTTGAAGAAGAGAGAAAGTAGTTGGAAGGAGAGGGAAAATAGCTCGAAGGAGATTTAAAATAGCTCGAATGAGAGGGGAAGTTCATTGAAAAGAGAGAGTTGTTCATTGAGAGGGGAAGTAGTTTGCGGAAACACCGAAGTTCATGGGCAGGTTATGGGCATTGAAAAGATCTTGAAGGCACGGTTACAGCAAGCAGACCTTCATATCTTTGTCTTAATATTTGAGAAGAGAGATGTTTATATTTTAAAACTTATTCTATTTAAGTAATCGATTCACCTTCCATTTAATTAAAGAAGGGAAAGGATACAAACGGGAGCTCATAACAACGAAACTGTTGTGCATGCGGAGAAGTTTTTAAAGTTTGGTGGCTGTCATGAAAAATGTACGGAGAACCTGCGAAATGAGGGAAGAAAATATCACGACTGATGTAGTTTAATGAGAAGTAACTGTACATTGTTCATGTAGTTTATGGACGTCGAATACAAAAGTATTCTACGCTAATAAATGTTAATTTTATAAGTCATTCCTCATAAAATGATAGATGTATAATCCCAAAAAATACTAAAGAAATAAACTAAATACAATACGAACAGTTGTGCACAATCGTTACCAGTAATATATAATTTGATAAATTCCTGTCAATTAATTAATTTAAAGTACTAAATGGAACGTTTGACTAAATACAATATAATTATATTGCTCTTGAAAATTACTAAAATTACTGATTAATTTCACGGACGAAAATTCATTACCCATGGAAAATTGTTTGGTGGATACGTTATTTATGTCCAGTTATGGTTAGATTTTACATATTAATAGAGTATGATTCCAAAATTCTCAACGAATTACATTTGCACTGCTTTTCTGGGATCACGAACAATGTAATTGGACATGATTCAGGCTAGAAAGATTAGATCCGATCCCATGCCTGGCACCTTTGTGTCATTACTGGGCACTTGCCTAGGCGAAATAGATGGCGACAGGGCGGGCAATCTGCGGATGTGTGTGAGTCAGTGAATCGTCTGTACGAGATTGGAAGTAATGAATGAAGCGCTATGTTGTTTTGAAACGTAAAAAAGTGATGAGCGTAGATATCGTTTTTAAAACTGTGAATTTAGCTAGACTTTTTTCCATTTAAAATTGTGTAAGTTAATTTTTGATTAACTGGTTGTTGAGTTAACTTACTGTGATATTGAGTAGTTGGATAATAAAAGTGATATAATATCCTTGGACGATAAGGATAGCGACGGAAAAATAGACAAGAAAATAAGAAAAAGGGAGGAAAGAATGATGGGTAGGTGCATAAGTTAGCATAGAGGGAAGAGGTGAGGCCGCGCTGTGGGCGGGGCGGGGAGGTGAGGCGTGGAGGTGAGAGGGGAGGCGGGTCGGAGAGGCGGGTTTGGGAGGCGGGTCGGGAGTCAGGTGGGGAAGGCGGATCGGGGGGGTTGGGCGGGGAGGCCAGCAGGGGGGCAGGTGAGGAGGCAGGCGGGGAGAAAGGGCGGGGAGACGGGGCGGGGAGACAGGGCGAGGAGACGTGGCGGGGAGACAGGGCGGGGAGACAAGGCGGGGAGACAGGGCGGGGATACAGGGCGGGGAGACGTGGCGGGAAACGTGACGGGAGACAGGGCGGGGACGTGGCGGGAGACGCTGCGGGAGACGGACAGGAGACGTGGCGGGGACGCTGCGGGGAGACGTGGTAGGGAGACGTGGTAGGGAGACGTGGTAGGGAGACGTGGCGGGAGACGTGGCGGGAGACGTGGCGGGGAGACGTGGCGGGGAGACGTGGCGGGGAGGGGCGGGGCGGAACTGGTCGGGGGGGGGGGGAAGGGGTCGAGGGCGAGATGGCGCATGCCCCAGGGGCAGGAGCAGGGACAGGGGCAGGGTAGGGGCAGGGGCTAGGCGCGCGTGCACTCAGGCAGCGGCGCATGACCTCAGGGGAAACGCGAGCAAACTTGCCCATTACCAGCGCCATTCAAATTCGGTAAATGGAGGCTGAAATTGGTGGACTTGCGCCGATTAGCCCCGGCGGAGGCGGACGCCGCCCTCGCCCGCCCGCCCTCGCGCTCCTGTCCCTCGCCCATAGGTCGCCTGCCGCCCGCCCGCCCGCCGCTGCAATACCGCGTGGGCGGCCTCGAAATGGAGCACGCAGCGCGATCCAATACGCGGTTATGCACCGTCCGCCTGCGTGCGCTCCCAAAGCACGCGAAGGTCAGCTGCCCACTTCGCTGATCACGTAGTGTTCTCTAACCCCCCTTAGAAATGCGTTACACGCAGTAAGAATGGGATGTTTCGCAAGAGAGAGGAGATAAGAAAAAATGATGCACTTGATCAGAGATTCCGAAATGTGTTATTGATGTTCCTCACTGGCATGTCTCGAAGTACCCTCAAGATGAAACATACAAAACTGACGTGTTTTAAATATATCCACGAAGCAAGTGAAAAACGACTCTTCTGCTTTTGGCTGTGAGCAGGAATCTACAGGATAATTCAATTATCGGTTCTAAAACTCTAGAACTTTACCAAATGAAACACGATATGAATTTGATGAAACTGTATGTTTAAATGTCAATTGCAGATTGGAGTTTTGATGGCCAAAATGAAAATAAAATTCGCCAGGGTTGTGCGGGACGTAGAAGGCATGGGATCAAATAATGTACAGATAGGAACAAATACAATTACTCGAGGCAAAAACAAACAAGAAAGACAATGTTTTTGATATACAAAACGAGTTAAAATAATTTGCATTTATTACTTTTCTTTCCATTATTCATTCCTTTCCCATCCAAAATTAATTATTTTAAGTTATTCCATGATATTCCGTATTATTCCAAATACTCCATGGTATTTAAACAAATTTTCGAAGAAAAACACAACAAACAACAACTAATTATATTGCGTTTACCTTTTCAGTTTCCTATATTTCATTTCTCCATTTCTTACCTAGAATTACTTGATAACTGTCTTTGAGCATTGAGGATTCAGTCACTTTGTTCGTAGCTTTTTCCTGCTCCATGCGTCATGTCCTGTATTTTGACGCGTGCATGAAAGACTATGAAAGAGACTCAACTCTGTGGTGAGGTTGAGTGTCGGCTAATCGTCCTAACTGAATTTCAGCAGCTTCACGCGGTCAATGGGAGAAGCTTTTAAGGCGTTTTCCGCCAATGCCCACCAACTTCATTTGTCAAATAAACTCCTTACACCCACGTATACTCCGATTTAAACACAATGGTTCTTCAAAGTCACGAGCTCGACGGAGAGAGGGACACTGTCGTTCAATCGGGAACTGCGTTAGAATTTAACTTTTTGGTGTTGGAGCTTCCGATTGGATAGCAATGTACTCTCCTTCCAGCTAGTGACCTGGAAGTGCCACTTCAGAGTATACGTGTAGATGACATCCAAGTACGTGTATGAGCGTAGTTTTTGCCCAGATTGATTGATTGAATTTTTCGTGTTTTCGGGCGCGTCGACTACTGTGATCATTAGTCCAGTTAGTGTAGTGCATGTTTTTTCTCGGGAGATGGCAGTGATCTTCCCCCGCTGGATGGCGAGATCCGGCGCCGACCTACCATCGGGTAGTGGGGCTTCCCCCTAACCAGGACTCTCCCAGCGAGGCACCGCCCCAGCCGGGACAAGCTCTAAGTTCCCGACCGGTCTCCCGGAATATGTGGTAGTGTAGTGCATGTAAGTGTAAGTGTGTGTGTAAGGGGAGAGGATAGGACAAAGAAGAGGAAGGACAGATTGCGCGCGGTCCGTGGCCCATTTGTTTGGGTACTGCTCCGGCATTCGCCTGGTATTGATCGGAGAACCCACGGAAAACTGCCGATCAGAGCAGCCGGCCGCTAGAATTCTCCTCCAGGCAGCAACTGAATTCGACCTAGCAGAAAAGCTAGTGTCGAAAATCCTGCCGCCGTCAGGACTCGAACCTAGGACCTCCCGGTTAGAGGCGCTGCAGTGGCATCAGTTGATGCACTGAGCTACCGCTCCCGGTGTTTTTGCCCGGAAAATGCCTTGATGCATGATGTCGCTGAAGATCAGTTTGGCTGATTAGCTGCGAACGTTTTACGTATTGTACGCGCACTTTTTCTTGAGTCCCGGAATACCTACCTCCACTCCTTTGCCAAACATTAGTTGAATTAACAAGAAATGATACCAACTAGAGTTCTATACAAAATATGATAACCAGAAATGTTTGCTTTCATGTAACAGAAACTGTTTTGTATCGAAAAACGAACTTCAAATTTGATATGAAATTCTTTTTGTGAAAATAGCCAAACTCCCCACTCCTCTTGCAACAAGTGAAACGAGGGCTCAAGAAAACGTGTTCGGGTAATACAAACATCCAACATGCCTCTAACAGCGGAGTTGAGTCTCCTTCTTAAGGCAATTCCACACACTCCGTAGTCGGTTAGTAGCGAGCGACCGCTCGCTGAATCCTGAGAATTGCGGAAAGATTGTTTGCTATTTCAAACAGCGATCACCAATCGATGCTCGCCCTACCCACCGCGTGTCGGTCTTACGACGGCTCCACACATTCGGCATTCGCCGAGCAGCGAGCTAGGTCTCGCCCAACCCCGAGCAGCTGACATGTTCGGCGAATGTTCGTTCCCTTTGGCTCCACACATTCGGCATTCGCCGAGCAGCGAGCTAGGTCTCGCCCAACCCCGAGCAGCTAACGTGTTCGGCGAATGTTCGTTCTCTTTGATGTGTCCAAAACACCAACGCGCGGTGGGTAGGGCGAGCACCGAACGTTCGTCGCTCGGAAAAATAGCAGGCAACTCATCCACACTACTCGGGATTCGGCGAGCGGTTGTTCGGTGTTCGCCGAATAACGAATGTGTGGAGCCGCCGTTAAGGACACTTCAAAGGGAGCGAACATTCGCCGAACACAACTGTTCGGGTTTGGGCAAGCAGTAGCTTGCTGCTCGGCGAATGCCCAATGTGTGGAGCCGCCCTTACAAATTCATGGACCAATCAGGAGCAACTAATCAAAACGATTATTGTCCTTTGGTGGAAAAAATTGAGTTTTATACGAAATTGTATAGTTTTTAATAGGTTCTACGTGCTCCAGTTTGCAGATTTCTTCAAATATCATTTAATTTAATGTGTTAAAATGCGTTTTGAAAATATCTGAAAGCAGAAATGTGTATAACGTATTGGCGGCTCCACACATTCATTATTCCGCGAATAGCGAGCAACCGCTCGCCGAATGCCGAGTAGTGTGGATGTGTTGCTCGCTATTTGCCGAGTGACGAACATTCGATGTTCGTCCTACCCACGGGGTGTCGGTCGTTTGGACACATGAAAGGGAGCTAACATTCGCCGAACACGTCAGCTGCTCGGGATTGGGCGAGCACTAGCTCGCTGCTCGGCGAATGCCGAATGTGTGGAGCCGTCTTATAAAGTACTACACGATTTCTTACCAAACTCAATTTCTCCCACCTGTAGACAACATGATGTTGGTTGGTTAGTGATTCCGGGCGCGTCAACAACTTAGATCATTAGCCCCGTTAGTGTAGTGCATGTTTTTTCCTCGGAAGATGGCGGTAATCCTTCCCCGCTGGATGGCGAGATTCGGCGCCGACGTACCGTCGGCTAGTGGGGTTTTCCTCTAACCAGGACTCTCCCACCAGCGGGGCACCGCCCCAACCGGGACAAGCTCTAAGCTCCCGACCGGTCTCCCGGAATATGTGGTAGTGTAGTGCATGTTAGTGTGTGTAAGTAAGGGGTGAAGACAGGACAAGGAAGAGGGACAGGAAAGATCGCCCGCGGTCCGTGGCCTGTTGGTTAAGGTACTGCTCCGGCATTCGCCTGGTGTTGATAGTTGAGAATTCCCCTCCAGACACTAGCTAAAAATCTAGTGTCGAAAATCCCGTGCACAACAGGAGTGTTGATTCGTAGAGCCCAAACGAAAGGGGCGCGGTGTACTTACTCTTTGACGATGTCGGTGCGCGATCGGTGGTCCGCAGCGGCGGCGGCGGCGGGGGCGGGCGGGCGGCGGGGGGAGGGTGGTCCCCCCCCCGGCCGGGGGGGGGGGGGGGGGGGTGCTGGTGGTGGTGCGGGGGGCCGGCGGGCGCCAGCAGAACGCGCTGCGAAGGGTGCTCCGCGCCTCCTGCGACAGGGCAAGCGCCCCGGCGGGCGTTAGCGGCCGCTCCCGGAGGGCGGGCGCGGGCCTCCATCTTGGAGAAGGCGGACGCGCTCACACAAGGCGGAATTGGCGGACACGCACACTCCATGTTCATCTGCACTCGTAATGTTCTGGTGTGTCGACATAATGCAACCGGCGAGGCGAAAAGCCACTCTTTGTGGCCGGCCGTTAACGATTTTAACAATCCTCCATACGTTAAGTACAAACAAACAAACAAATGAGTTGTTGCTAATGGTGGTGTATGAGTACAAGTATGAATTTACTTCTCCTGAATATAGTGTAGTTAGTACGGAAAATACTAGATAAAATAATAGATTTTAACAATATGCCGTCCGTTAAGTACAAACAAAACAAATAAGTTGTTGCTAATGGTGGTGTATGAGTACAAGTATGAATTTACTTCTGAATATAGTGTAGTTAATACGGCAAATACGTGTAAGTGAATGATAACTTTTAACATTCCGTCGTCTCTTATTGATTAATGTTCCAGACCGTCAATTTATTTGATAAAATAAGCACTTACATTAAAATTGGGATTGTTTGAAGGATAAAAATATTTTGAGAAGACGAATTCTGTTTTGCTCAAAATGTCCCGTTATGTAAGGAATTTTGACATTTTACTCTTTCTATTGCATACTCTGATACTTTTGTGTCTCATGGGTGATATAAAACCGTAATTCTTTCTTTGTGTGCTATACTTAGAGGGTATTTTTTAAACATTATGTTAAATTTAACTTTCAATCTTATGGAGTATTAACGTTGCGTAAATTGTAGGTCGAGAATAATTAAGTTTCTGGAAATGGTTATTCATACTTTAATGCGCACGTAATCTGTATTACAAAGAGAATTCATTTAAAACTAAATCAAGGATTTCTATTACCAATCTAACAATTGAAGAATTTATGCTATTTAATAAATGCTAACTATTTTAATAATTGACAAGAAATAATTTTAATTCGAACAAAAAGTCTTATTTACTAACCACAATATTTAGTTTTGAAATTTGAAACAATCCTCTGCTTATTATTTTCTTCATTATGAGACATTTTTCAACATCTGAAAGGTGACTTTACTTGAAAGGTTTTGAAGTAAATAAAAATAAATAATATTATTGCAAGAGTACAAAACAATTGCATTGACTTCTTTTTTACAATAATAAGTGGAGTGAATGTACATTTTACCATGCAACATTACACGGAACATGAAACTGTAACAGCTCATTTTCTCAATTTTATTAAAAATTGGAGAAACAATTGTTTAAATATCAGAGTTTGAATTATTAAAAAACATTTCTGGAACATTTAAGCATTGCTGTGATCGGGATTATTGACTTTAAGAATGACTATGTTCCATCATTATCATGCAGAAGAAAGATTCTTTCAAATGCTACTGAATTCTTGCAACACAAATGCGTTTACACGACTGAGGACGTAGAAGAAATAACTATAATTCTGTACGTAACATAAAGGTGGAACTTATTCGTGAAATGTCTTTGGACATTAACGTATGAGCTCCCAGACAATATGTATTCTGACCTAAAATGACAAACGTTGCTTTGAAGCTAATGTCGAAGTGATAATGTGAGAAAATGTAGGTGTGAGAGAGTAAATGGATTTGCCAATATTGGCTTGTAAGTTTCTAGCAGTGAGTTACAGTCCTTTGTGTGTAGTTTTCCTAAAAATGATATATCGATTCCCTAAAACCATTAATTCGTGCCGAATGGAATGACTTTCACAATGCCATGAGGTACTTTAGGGAATAACATAAAGTTAATTTAAAGTAACTTTAAAGCGAACGTTATTTTATTTCTTGATTGATTAGGATATATGGCAAGTCCTAATGGTGATTATTAGCCGTTCTCTCCTCGTACAGTTGGGGAAGAGTTGTTTGTTTCCTTGATCTGGTAATTTAAATTCGTTCCTTCATATAGCATTTATTTAGTACATGTGGCTGCTGTATTAATATTTCTGTTTACCTTTTAAAGGTATTGTTTTTCAGTACAGCTTTAATTTGTAATCCTCGTTGAAATAATTACTTAGATAACTAGAGTTTAAATAGGTTTATATTGCCACGTTCACTTATCTTTGACAGAAATGAGATTGCATTTTTCAAACTCGAAGTAATGACTGCGATAGCCACCATGTACAGAGACATGGTATTACGTGCCTTTGTTCAAACAATTCGCAGTTATTCTTTTGGAAATTTTAAAAATAATTTTGTAAATCTTAAAATTGTGACGTGTGACTAATGCATTACTTGTCCAGATCCACTGTTCTTTTTTATATTTCCCTTTGAGGCTAATCATATTCATACAGATCTAATGCGTATGGTTGCAAAAACATTTACTCAGACCGTGCAATAAAAATAGAAATTACGTCAGTTTTACAACTTTTCTAAACAATTTTAAATACGGTAAACCACCGTTAGCACGAACTCGCTTAACACGAAAAGCGTGGTAAAACGAACAAAATTTGCATTCCACCAAAGAAAGTGGAAAGTAAATGCAATAATAATTCGAGCTTACGAGGGAAAACTTACATAAGTAATCTCGGAACTTATTACTATAACAGGTGTGAATAATTATAATTTGAATTGTTAGATATTAGCAGTATATTTCAAGGTAATACTAAATTTTACTATTTATAAATACTATAGTTCGTTTTTATAAGAAAGGAAGAGCTAATTATGGTTTGAATAAGTCATTAGCAACACGTGAACAAGGGTTAGCTGATTTACCAAGATTGAGTGTAAAGGTTCATTCACAATGCAAACACAAACATAATCATAACACATAGACGTAAACATTAACATAACTGATAAAATGAAGTATTCACAATGTTTAATATAAACGTAAGCAAAATAAGAGTTTCTATTGTCTGTGAGACATTCTAGTTTACAATTGGTTCGATGTGAGACTCGATTTGGAGATATCGACTGTATCCATGACTCTTGCCATGGATAGTATTAGTTCGTCTATCGACTTATTTCGGGTTTGAGTTAACGTACTGTGATTGACTGATTCCTTATTTCTGACATAGGCATAAGTACAGAAGCTTGCAAGCTATTAAGTTAACGTCTTACATGTTATGCTTATGCGAACGTATCGTGACACCCCATCTCCCCCCATCTCGATCAGGTTTTTCGTCCAGTTTCCCTGATCCATTGAGCAAATGCTGAGATGGCCCCTTGTTTTGCTTCTGGACATAAATGTAACTTCATTTTCTGTGCACGTCTTCTAGAATTCAGTGGGAAATACAATTATTCAAATTATCGTTTCCATGTTGTCGCGGCAGGAAGTAATAAGAGCCAAAATTTATTGCTTATTTATCCTTGAAAATAGATTTTATTACATGGGAGTTTTTGTTTTTTTTCTCCCTTTCAAAATTCAAAATTTAAGTAGTATATGACTTGGTGTAGGGATCCCTGAATTTTGAAAATGTACACACAATTCACTTTTCCCCATAGGACGTCATACGCAGTTTTTAACTGTTTTTTTGACGTAAAATAAATAAATAAATAAATAAATGAGTCCGCTTATGGACGTCGTCCTAACTTTTATGTTAACGCCAGGGTTGTGTGCTTGCGTTTACCTGCGTGCGAGGCGAGGGCCGGGGAGGCGGGCTGCTGGGAGGCGGCGAGGGCGGCGGAGGCGGCGGGGCCGGGCGCGGGCGGCGGCGGGGGCGTGGCGGCGGGGACGAGCTGCCCCCACCAGCACCGCGGGCGCCGACGAAGGCGGTGGCGCCGCGGCGGCGGCGGAGGCGGCGGCGGCGGGCAGCCCGGCCGTCTGGGACGACGCCGACACCGTCGACGAGGCGGACGACGGCGCCGACGAGCACGCCGACGACGACGAGGAGGAGGCGGCGGACGAGGGCGCGGACGCCGCCGACGGCCCGGCCCCGCCCCCGCGGCCCCCGCCGGCCCCGCCCCCTGGGGCGTGGGCGACGGCGCGGGCTGCACCCCCGCCGCCGACGAAGACAGGATGGAGGAGCCGCCCGCGGGCGCCCCCCCCCGCCCGCGCCCCCACGCCCGGGCCGCCCCGCGCCGCCCGCCCCCGGCGCCGACTGGTGTTGCGCCACGCTGCGCCTGCAACAAACGAAAGCGCACACGCTCAGACATTGCATTCATTTAATGTACGACTGTACATGAATGTACCTTGGACATGAAAGGGATATTAATGTACGACTGTACATGAATGTACCTTGGACATGAACGGGATAGTAATGTACGACTGTACATGAATGTACCTTGGACATGAACGGGATATTAATGTACGACTGTACATGAATGTACCTTGGACATGAACGGGATATTAATGTACGACTGTACATGAATGTACCTTGGACATGAACGTTAATGTACACTGTACATGAATGTACCTTGGACATGAACGGGATATTAATGTACGACTGTACATGAATGTACCTTGGACATGAACGGGATATTAATGTACGACTGTACATGAATGTACCTTGGACATGAACGGGATATTAATGTACGACTGTACATGAATGTACCTTGGACATGAACGGGATATTAATGTACGACTGTACATGAATGTACCTTGGACATGAACGGGATATTAATGTACGACTGTACATGAATGTACCTTGGACATGAACAGGATATTAATGTACGACTGTAATGTACCTTGGACATGAACGGGATATTAATGTACGACTGTACATGAATGTACCTTGGACATGAACGGGATATTAATGTACGACTGTACATGAATGTACCTTGGACATGAACGGGATATTAATGTACCAGTACATTAAGTTAAATTTTTTTTATTTAAAAAAATTAAATAAAAAAACAGTTATAAAATAAAAATGTGGGTATAGTGATGGCTAGAGACAGGAAAAATATGTAGTAAGAAACGTTAAAATATGTACATAAGTATGTAATGAAAACAGTAAGAATATGTTATAAATATGTGAAATTGGATATTATATGTAATATTAAAATTCCCTAATTATAAATCATATTTATATAATACAAAATTATATTTATAAAAAGTTTTCTAAACGAATTAAAAAAATAATAAAATCGTCTTAAAATCATTTGGAGAGCACAAGTTCATGCATGCACTTCGCACCACACACGTTTTCCATCAGTAGTAGAAGCTATCCAGGTCCGTCGTTTTGCAGTCTCTCTAGACACAATAAATATATTAACTTATTTCGTCGTAAAAACTGGCCAGCAAACTATTACTGCAGCGTGAAGAACTCTAATTGGAGGTTAAGCGCCGGCGATCGACAGTATTTTTTCGAAATCAAGGTTAAAGGTCACGATTCACGGTGTCAGCGATACTTTTCATACCAAAAATATCACTAAATGATTTCAGTCGCTGTCGCACTCTTCCCGCCACTGAGATTACTGAAGCAGCCGCACCGGACAATGAGAACTTCACGCGTCTTCGTATGGAGAGTCCGGAGTAGACGCAGTAATAATATAGGAACAAATTGTGGGAATTCGGATTTGGTGTTGACGTTCTTATAAGAAGAAATAAAAGAGGACAACTTCGTCAACATAATATATTGACGAAGATGACCTCTTTTATTTCTTCTTATAGAAACAAATGCTAAATTTTTTGATAATACTTATTTTCATAAAAAATATGTAATACAATTGAAAAAATTCATAGAATGTAAGAATATTGTGTGAAAATACCAAAATGTTTCTGTTGGAAAACATCGATGTTTTAAAATTATCGATGTCCGTCGCGGCTCGTAGTTTTCTAAATAGGTAAAGCATGCATTATATTTCTATACATAATATCTTACGATACTGGCAAAAGAGAGGAGCGCTCCTATCTCAAATTGGGAAAATTAGTTGATTCTCAATGCTACTCGTTGAGCTGCATAGTAACGCTATCTGGTGAGCAAGCCCTTCTTCAGACCCTACGCCCCGCCCTTGAAGGCTGCTTGTCCACAGCCTTCGCCCGCCCGTTTAGCCTGTGCAGTGAATGCATGACGTCACGCCTGCTCGTTTTACACTGGCCTTATGGTGGAATGAAGTGGGAGCCTAACGCTTTTGCCTTCCCTGGCAACAGCTTCAAATGCCATACCGACGATCGTTATCGAACACACAAACAAAAATTTTGTTATGATTGTTACATAAAGTAACCCAGAAAGCCATTATTAATAAATAAATACATTTATAAATATATTTTTACATTTGTTTTGGGAGGCGATTTCTAAAGGAGAGGTTCCGCCTTACAGCCTTTAATGACGAGCCGCGCCTGATCAATGTTTTCTTGCCATCTCTAAGCGTGAGGTTCAAATGCGATGGGTTAGACAACGCGGAGATGGCAGTCACCGCGTCTCTCAGGGAGACGGGGAAGGAATTTATCTTCTGGAGCGGGCATTTTGCCTGCCCCAGATGAGGAACAGTTTGTCGGCACCATGAAACATGGACCGACACAAACACACACACACACATACACACACACACACACAATCATACATACGATTAAACGTTACATCATGAACAAACAGTACACTGAGCTCAATTTACGACAGGAAGCAAGTTATATTAAAATGTAAGAAGTAAATTCAGTGTCTTCTTTGTGAAGGTAAGAGCCAATATGCCAACTGATTTAAACTCTCAAAGCTTTGCAATTTAATGAAGCATCCAGATAAATGGTTGTCTGCACAATGAGAACATGGACCAATACACACACACACACACACACACGTCAATAAGATCAAACGTTATATCATCAACAAACAGTCCATTCAGCTCAATTTACGACAGGAAGCCAACTCTATTAAATTGTAAGAAGTAAACTCAGTATTACCTTCGTAAGGGTTAGAAGCTATTTGCCAGTTGCTTTAAACTCTCAAAGTTTGACAATTTAATGGAGCATCAAGATGAATCGTAAGGGGCCACTGAATGAGAACGAGAAATTCAATCCATTTAAAGAAATTATCCACGTACGACGTAATGGCAACGTTCGATATTCCAGAAATTCCTGGCAGTGAGAAGGAAAATCAACAACAAAAGAAATAATGATCAGGAATTATATAATAAAACTCATAAATCGTTATCTATTTACGGAAAATGTACTTTTCTGAATGTCTTATCTAAGTAACAAAATATGTATTAAATTACATATTTCTCTCGTTCTGTGGCTTAAGTAAACTTGGCGGGATTATACCTAAAATCAAGTGCAATAGCATTATCGAGTTTTGCAACAATTGCATCAATTCTATTGTATGAGACAATACATGGATCGTTTATGCACAGATATGTAGAATTATGATGAGAAAACTGATACACGGCAGAGAATCTTATTGGGACTCGACGAAACTGTAGAATAATACAAACAATAACCTTAGGTTAGTTAATGACAATGCACATGTCCAAATTCTCTGTTCTTAATATACGAGCATTCTAAAGTACAAGGTGTGTACTATAGATCAGAAACGTCCATCACTGATTTTCGTGCGAACATTGGTTAGTTACACTTTCATGGAAATTGCAAATCCAAGCTTAGAGGTATCTCTGTTATCACTTCTGCCCCACAACTTTCGTCAACATTGCGTTTATCATGACAACCCCCAGAATGACCGCTCCTGTCTCGCAGATAATGTAGAGGTGAAAGAGACAAAGTAGCAAGGTAAATTTCGAATATATAATTCATGAATATTTAACAGGCCTCTGGACCTTTTCAAAGTGTAAGTTATATTTCATGGCTTGCTACTGTACAACATGGTAATTTTGAAATTAATTCAAACCTCTTCTAGATGACAAGTATATTGTGTGAATTTCTAAATATATTCATGCATCTATTGGAAAATATTTTTATTTGCATCGATATTTCAAACTTACTATTACTATGCCTTTAGAATATATACTACAGTTTAAGATTTTTTATTCTCATAAATATATTTTATATAGAAATTTGTTTCACATCATCTTTTTGTAGATGTCAACCCTCACCTGCTTCCATTACAAAATAATCTCATTGTAAACAACCATAAAAATACAAGATACTAAGCTGAGCGAAATCTTGCGGAAGGAATGTGTACTTGGACATCTCTGAAGCGGGAACGAGCAAAAGCGAGAACCATCTTTATACTGTCTGGTGGAAGTTGCGCTATTGCAACTTGTTTCTATTATTCGCCGCGTTCTCTCCTCGCTCCGTTTTCCCCGCGCTCCCTGCGCGCCGGCGAATGACAGGTTTGCGATTCACTTGGGGGCCGAAATTTACGAGTTCCGTACATCACATTTCGCTCCGGAAACGTACAATTTTATGGGCGGAATTGCTGCCCCGCAGCCGAGCGCTCGCAATAAATGCCAGCGGGCGACAGCGCGCGCCCGGGGCGGCGCCGACGCCCGCCCGCCATCGCCCTCGACGCCCGCCCGCCCGCCGGTGATCGCCCTCACCCGTCCCCGCATGCCCGCCCACAGCCTCTCGCCTTCCGCCCTCATCAGCCCTCGACGCCCGCTCTCGCCCGCCGGTGATCGGCCTCATCCGTCCCCGCCTGTACCGGTGGCTCAGGGCATCAAGTGATGTCACTGAAGCGCCTCTGAGCGGGATGTCCCAGGTTTGAGTCCGGACAGCGGCAGGATTATTGACACTAGCTTTTCAGCTAGGTCGAATTCAGTCTGCATGGAGGAGAATTCTAGCGGCCGGCTGCTCTGATCGGTAGTTTTCCGTGGTTTCTCCGATCAACACCAGGCGAATGCCGGAGCAGTACCCTACCAAACGGGCCATGGACCGCGCGCGATCGTTCCTTCCTCTCCCTTCTCCTATCCTCACCTCCTACAGACACACTTACACTAACATGCACTACGTTACCACACATGCCGGGAGACCAGTCGGGGACTCAGAACTTGTTTCGACTGGGGCGGTGCCTCGCTGGTGAGAGATACCTGGTTGGGGAAAGCCCCGTTAGTCGACGGTAGTGCGCCGCCGGATCTCGTGAGGGAAGATCACCGCCATCTCCTGATTAAAAAAATGCACTACTCTCACGGAACTAATGACTTCAGTAGTTAACGCGCCCGGAATCACTAACAATCAATCAATCGCCCCCGCCTGGCCGTCCACCGTCGTCCTTGCTTTCCGCCCCATCAGCACTCTATGCCCACCCGACTCCGACCTCGCCGACCCGTCCGCTGCCGATCGCCCTCATCAGCCCTCGACGCCCGTCCACCACCACCGTCCACCGCCGCCCTCGACCGTCCCCGCTTGCCCGTCCATCGTCGTCCTCTCCTCCGCCTCATCAGCTCACCCGACTCCGACCTCAACGACCCGTCCGCTGCCGATCGCCCTCACCTGCCGGGGTCCGCCCGCCCTCATATCCACCCTCGCCTATCCGTGTCCTCTTTCATCCTCGTCCTCGTGTGTGGAGGACGACCGTGATTTGCCAGCGGTTGAAGTCACCTGCTTGCATGCCTCACGGACGCGACAACGCCCACCCCTCAGCCCTAGAGCGCAGATTATGCTCGCCGGACGATTTATGATTGGATTTATTTCTCGGAGTTTGCGGGTGCTTTAACAACCCAGGGCATTGAAGCCCAATCTAATGAGTAGATGATATCGATGATGTTGATGTGAATGACGGTGGGGCAATGACGGAGCAACGGTGGGGCGAGAGGCGAGGGAAACGAGAGAACCCCGAGATAACGTATCGAGAGCTCGCTTTGTACACCACTAAATCCACGTAAATTGACCGGGACCCAGTGATGGAAGGCATATGAGCTCGCCTTTCCGACACGAGCCGCCTCCCTTTTGCTGGACGACCTGATGGGAAACCGGTAATCTTCACTTTGTGCGAATGCGAATTTCGTTCTGACTTCAGTGGAACCGCAACGCCTGCGGAAGTTCACCAGTTTACAGTTAAAAGCTGATTTACATTCTTCCGATTGATTGTTAGTGATTTCGACCGCGTCAACTGTTAAAGTCCTTAGTCCCGTAAGTGTAGTGCGTGTTTCGTCCTCGGGAGGTGACGATGGTCTTCTCCCGCTGGACCTATCGTTGGCTAGCGGGGTATTCCCTAACCCGATATCCGCCATCAGCGGGACACCGCCTCAGCCGGGACCAGCTCTAAGCTCCCGACCGGTCTCCCGGCATATGTGGTAGTGTAGTGCATGTTAGTGTAGGTGTGTGTAAGGGATAAGGATGGGACCATGAAGAGGAAGGAATGATCTGTGTCCCGTTTGTTAGGGTACTGCTCCGGCATTTGCCTGGTGTTAATCGGAGAAACCACGCAAAACTACCGATCAGAGCGGGCCCGCCGTCCGAATTCTCCCGCAGACAGCGACTGAATTCGAGCCAGCTGACAAACTATTGTAGCAAATCCTGTCTCCGTCTGGACTGGAACCTACGACCTTCCGGTCAGAGGCACTGCAGGGACATCACTTGATGCACTAAGCCACCTCTATTGGTCTTTTGAGGAACGATTTTGGAAGTTTTAGCGACCGAGCTCTTGCTCTTACGCTGTTTCTGGGGCGACGGAGTCGTGTGCATTCGCGCGCACACTGGAACTCCCTAAATTGTTCCTCAAAAGGAAGCGTGTAAATCGGGTGTTACTTTTTAACCTGTTTCACAGTACAGTTGCAGTTTTCATTGATTGAATGATTGATTCTTTCATGTTTCCAGGCGCGACAACTGCTTTGGTCATTAGTCCTGTTAGTCTTGTCTTCCCAGCTGGATGGCGAGATCCGGCGCCGATCTATCGTCGGATAGTGGGGTTTCTCCCAATCCAGGACTCTCCCACAATCGAATCGAAATGTCTCGCCAAGACCAATAATATAGTTGGTCTTGGACTCGCGTCTGAATCGATATAGAAGGGGACGTAGCATTCCTGCGTAAGCAAAGGCAAGAACATTTTGATTTATATTATTTTTCTTATAAGAATATGGTATTACGAAAAGTATTGAACGACACACGGCAGATAACACAAACAACAGACTTGGTTGGTTATAAACCTCGGATATCGCCTCGGTTTACAAACTTCAACCGCGTCTGTTATTTCGTCTCTATCGGCCTAATGACGTTTAATACTATAACAAGGCCCATTATTCGTTCACAATAGCTGTTTTCAAGTGAAACTAGATCGCCGCCACTGGATAGGATGGGTGGAAAGGGCTATTCCCCTGCTTTGGCCAAAGGTCCAAAAAGTAACTGTTATTCAGCGCGTCTAGTGCCTAAACTGCTTTTCAGAAATTTAAAGTTAATTTAAAGTTTTATAGAAAAGTTTATCTACTTTAATTTTGTAAATAACAATTGTTTCGATAAAACACACACTTTTGAAGATATTAGCAAAAAACTAAAAACAGGACGAAATTTTTAGGTTTTTTTCTTTGCGAAGTCGACCTTTTTTGAGATGGCAAACATCAAATTCTAATTCAAAACCCTCAAAAACATAGAACCGTTGAAAAATATTCCGGAATGTTTTTCTCCATCTTTCGATCGATCCTCGATATAGATACCTTTTGACTGGACTAATTTGTTGGATGATCTGATAGGAAGTCAGTAACCTAATTTTTTTATGTCTTCTTCCCTTCTTCTTCTGCTGTTGCTGCTGCCATTCTTAAAAGAGTGATGTCGATGAATAACAATTCATTGCCAATTCGCGTTCATGGGCAAACATGAAGTAGTTGATGATTGATTGCGGTACTCGTTTGGCTACTTTCCGTTTCATGCAACCATCTCAAGTAGTAAACAACAGAAATATGGGGCAAGGCTCTATGAAATAACGACGTCATAGTGGCGTGAATTCACCGTGATGTATTACGACCATTATTTTTGCCACATGATCAGATTTCCCGTAACTTCTTACTTTCTTCTTGATGATTATTAAGACGAGTGAACAGGATATGTTTTAGTGAACCTTTTCCTTCAGAGCTACAAAATAAGATGAAACGAAGCATGCCTCCGCGGGTTTGGAACCTTCAAGAGTTGTTACCGCTTGGGTAATTCAGTCGGATATCACTTTACGCTCGGTGCTATTTGTACCAGAAGGCACTGGGAGCACTATTACAGCAATTTATAAAGAAAGCGCAGTTTTTAAATTTTACTTTCACAATCTTTGAACACTTTCAGTCTGTCTGTGAAGTCTGCCTGTGCTCTTAACATTGTTCTTGAAGAGAGAATCGTCGCTACCCAAGCAGAATTTGAGACCGACGTGAATTACGTTTAATACAGTGGATAGAAAAAAATAACTGGTCTGGAAGCGACACTTCATGTAGCGTTAGATTTTGTTGTTTAGGGTATTGAAACACAAATACTGGCCACTTCACAGTCGCCAAAACAGGGAGGTTCGTTTGGATTCTATTTCCTCTATCATACGTCTATTACTCCTTAACCTGTCTTTATTTTCTCTATCGATCAAAACACCATCAGTTTCTGGAGAAAGTGAAAATTCGGATTCAAAGAATTGCAATAAACGACGTGCTCCTTAAATATGACAAAACTTGATGTATTCCCGGATATATATTCCAAGTAGAACTTCGAATTAAAAATGTGTCTAATTGCTAAATTGTTAAGATTTCAAGAGAGAACTTTCTATGTTACTAATTCTTTTATTTAATTACATAATTACCTGATCTTACTTACAGCAGACGTGTATGAGTGCATAGCAAAAGTTAGTACAATACTGTACAGTTATTGAGACAATTATTTACAGTTCATCAACCATTGCACAACAGATATGTTAGATAATTAATTCGAGACGTACAAGATTGATTGATTGATTTGATTGTCGATTACGGGAACTCTACTGCTATGGTCATTGGACTCATTGATATAGTAATTTTTTTCTCTGGGAATGGAGACGTTCTTCCCTCTGGATGACACCAACCTACACGTAGGTTTATGGGGAATTTCCCCGTATAGGTATCTCTTGCTAGCAAGGCATCGTCCTATTCAGGACAGGCTTTAAGCTCCAACCGATCATTCAACAGGTGTGGTAGTGTACTGTGTAAGTGTGTGTATAAGTAAGGGGTGAGAAAAGGACAAAGAAGATGAAGGAAAGTTCGTGGACTATTCGTAACCTGATTGTTAGGAAACTGCTGAAATAATCTGGTATTGATCGGAGAAACCAAAGAAACATACCGATCAGAGCAGCCGGCCGTTAGAATTTTCAGTCAGAGAGCCGGTGAACTGGACGTAGGTAAACAGCGGTTATTTCCTGAACCATATTGGAATGTAACAATACTAGCTCTGAGCTAAACTAAGTAGGTGAGATTAACAAAAGAAAATATATCACTCAGTCTCCTAAATTAAGTTTAGGTGTGTTGGCATTTTGTATTGCTTTTCATGAAAATGATTTAGTCTAATATTTTTTGCTTATTTCACAAAGAATTCACAAATTATCGTTTGGCATTCCATTATCCGATTGCGCCACTGTCATGATTGAATTTCTCAACCATTAAAGTAATTACACGACTACAGAAGAGCGAATGTCATTAAGCGGAGTTAAATTCGTGTCGTGTTAATTTAAGAGAATATTACAATAACTGCTTTTAAAAGGATACATTATATTACTTATAAGTTATTTCCTCTTTACTTTATATTTATTAAATCTTTGTAATTTTCCTCAGATTGGCAGTTGATTATCTGACATTGAGAGTGAACAATATTTCTTGTTCTGATCGTTTTTATATTTAAATGTGAATTACTTAGTTCTAATATTAGCCATTAATTACAATCAGTAATATAATATTTATTAATTGAAATAAGGAATTATTATTGCTCTTTGCATTAATCATCGGCACAAAATTACATGTTCATTCAAATGTGGGGTTGTCGCAGAGACTCCCAACTCTTCCGCCTCACTAGAAGAAGAACGGTAGTTCAAAACAAGTAACATTGGGGACACATGAATGAAAATGGCGAAAAATCACATTTTTCAAAAAATACATTAAAAAATACTATAGACTTCGAATAACTCTCAGCGAAATTTTACGATCATAACTTCACTCTAAGAGTCTTTTAAAAATTTAAATGCCTCGATGCTCCTCGCTAGCCAGGCCCCTTTCTTGCAGTCAGGATTGTTATTATAGCTTATTTTTCAGTTTGTCTTCAGCATTTTGGAGATGATGAGTTTGTAAGAAGTTCCATTATAGACAGAAGACTGTCTGCAGGCATGCCAACATGTTTTTGGCGCCGTTATCTTATTCTGTGACTTGTTTTGTATGTATGTTTGGTATGTAAAATAATAGCATTTTTTTTCCATGTTTCATATCAAAATCGTTGATGGCGATTTTCCATAATTTACATTTTCATCTATTTAGGGAACATTTTCTTGAAAACTACTGACTGAACACTGATGAAATTTTGCAGGAATGCTCTGCAATAGTGAATTAAGAAATTCTTGCTATCATTTTTTTAAGTTCTGAAAATAATTGTTTAAAAATTAAAATCGTTGCCGAAATTCATTCATAATTTTTTATCTTAAATTTAAAATTTTATGTTTTTAAAACGGACAGAAATAATGATATGTAACTTGAAGGGTTTATTAATTTATGTTTACTGTGTTATTATCCAAAATTGCAAGTTTATAACTTTAATAGTTCAAACTAAAATGTTCCTTAAAGTTTATAAACAAATAGAAAAATGATTCCTATAATACTGGCAAAAAAATTGTTAACACAAGTTTAAAAATTTTCCTAGAGTTATTCACGTTTAATAATTGAAAATCCAAAATTTTTTTTAAAACAAAAATTGTAGTCAAAATATTTTTCATTTCGAAAGTGCATTTTCATGCTTGTGTCCCCTTAACAGTGATCATGAAAATATGCCTAGAGTCTGTATTAACCATCGCAAACTCCACGAAATAAACTGAGCTAATTTTCAGTACTAAAATTTTGGAGATTTCTATAACTACAAAAACCACGACTGCCTCCAATTCAATCGCGTCGAAAACAAGTGAAGCTCGGACCACATCGCGAGCGCCATTGTTTCGGCAGCGAACGTGCGTGGAAGGTCGCCCGAAAAGATGCGCGTGACACATGACGTCCGACATAAATCAAATTGCGCGTCACCAATCATTCTCCGATGAATAACAATTGGAGAATTTGCATTGGCCATCGCGTCTCCAAACCATCCGCGCGGAACTGTGGCTTGGGGCATTGCGATTCATTGCGCTTCGCCGATTCAAAATGTGGTCATGCACGGATCGATAACTCCCACAGCTTTTTCCGCGCCCGAGAATAACGAGATTCACACTGCTGCAATAGGAAAGATGCACCAAATGAGGTTGTTCCTCGTCAGTCTGTTAAAAACAATTCTATTACGAAGAGCAACGCAATAACGACTTTATAACGAATGAAAGCTAACTAATGGAAACTATTATGTGAAGGAATAAATACAGGGCCTACTTTTACTTACACAACAACAATTTTTGAACACAAATTAAAAACACATTGCTTTAAAATATTTCATCACCAAATGATATGAAACTACCGAATCTGAAAACAAAATCCCAGTTTGTCTACATTTCCTTTGTTCGTTATTAGCAATGCAAAAGTTAAGAATAGAATTTGAAAAAACTTTTCAGGTTAGGTACGAATTTGGAAATCTCATTTTCGGTATCTACATAGTCTTTTTGTATGCCAAATAACTTATATTCTATTGACTTATCTTAGAGGTTTATTCACATATATTTGCGTTTCGAATACAAAAGAGAGAACAAATCCAATAGATCATGTGAAATTGGAAATAATTCCGAAGAATGACAAATGTGACGAACGTTGCTAGCAATCTAGGTAGAATAAATAACCAAAGTTTGATACCCGAATGACATGCGCTTTCCAGCGTTACAGATTAAGAATGTCATAGTACTGAATGCCCAGATTAAAGGGTATCATGGGGCGTGCCACGAGATACTACACAGACTGGTGCTGCTGGAAACGGGAAAGTAGAAAACAAGTGTTGTTACAACCGCACATACTTTCTCGTATTAGTTTTAAATCTACAATTTCGAAATTTTAGAGAGTTCAACGAAAATGAGATATACGCCACTATTTTAAGCCTACCTTCTTCTATCCTTGATAAAAAAGTAAAGAAAAAACTCGAGAGAAAGAAATGATTACTTTTTTTTAAATTCCATATATTTTCCGCCAAATTACAAGAAATCTACTCATATTTTCGAAAAATTGAACATTAACGTATTTAAAAATGCGTCTTTAAGAAACAGATTCCATTAAGGAAAAAATATCTACCTTCAATATTATAGTTGTAGAAAGAGCCCCACAAAATTGCACTTTAGCAATTTTCAAAATATCTGGGAGTTTAAGGAACATAAGACCCGTACTATTCTCTTAAGCGACCTTTAGGTCATCCGAAGTCAAAGTTTGATCAAACAATTTGGTGCCATTTTTGAAAAAGTTTGAAATTTTATTTTCATGTAAAGTATCATCAAAAATCAAAATATCCGTTTGAAACTCCCAAAACCTCGAGTTCATTGAGATCGATTGAATATAAATTATGAAGAAAATAGGTTGAACGGTTTAGGCGATAGCGTTGAACACGCGGACAGGCAGTTTGTTGTCAATCGATTTTTCAGTATCACAGACTCACAAAATGCGTATTCTAACTACATCTCGTGTTAGAAGAAGTAACTTAGAGAAGGCGGCAACCGGGCGGGACAAGACGGGCTTGGCAGGGCATGGCAGGACGTGGCGTGGCGGGGCGTGGCGGGGCGTGGCGGGGCGTGGCGTGGCGTGGCGTGGCGGGGCGTGGCGGGGCGTGGCGTGGCGGGGCGTGGCGGGGCGTGGCGGGGCGTGACGTGGCGGGGCGTGACGTGGCGGGGCGTTGCGAGTCGGGGCGTGGAGTGACGGGTGTGGTGGGGAGTGACGTGGCGGGGAATGGCGTGGCGGGGAATGGCGTGGCGGGGGATGGCGTGGCGGGAGCGTGGCGGGGAATGGCGTGGCGGGGCGGAGCGTGGCGGGGCGGAGCGGGGCGGGGGGGGCGGGCGGGTGGGGCGGGGCGGACGGGACAGGGCGGGCAGGGACGGGGTGGGGCAGGGACGGGGTGGGGCAGGGACGGGGTGGGGCAGGGACGGGGTGGGGCAGGGACGGGGCGGGAGCGGGGCAGGGACGGGGCGGGAGAGGGCGGGGCGGGGAGGGGCGTGGCGGAGCGGGACGAGGCGGCGAAGCGCGAGGATTAAAACGGACTTACTCGCGAGAAACACAGCCCCTCGACGGAGGTCTCGTAATGCGATTAGCCGCCGCGTGGATCCGAAGCACCCAGTCGCGCCGGCCGGCGGCTGTTCGGTGCGCTGCCCACATATTACGTCGCCATCTTGGATCCGACGAAACGGGTACTTGGCGGGGTCTCATCGGCTAAGTTGCTTCGGAACAAGTTCTGGGAGGAGGGTATGGAAATGTTCGCTTGTGAACTTTAAATCTCCAAATACACTAAAAACAACACGATAGCGAAAAAAGTACAATATCTTCAGTGTCGAGGCAATGAAGGTCTTGGTAATAATTGTAGGTTTTAGGAAGAGGCCCAAAAAATTTTGAATTTTTGCAATTTTCGAAAAATAATTGAGTTTAACGAAAATGAGACCTGCACCGTTCTCTTAAACGTCCTGCATTCTATTCACAAACAAAACTTAATCAAAAAAATTGGAGCCATTTAAAAAAATTGAAAATGACCCATTAGCTTCGTGTAAAGTATTCCTCAAAATTAAAATATAAGTTTCATATCTCAAGGAACGCGACAGCTAGATCGATTTGGGAAAATCAGTTTTGGTGAACGTCCTCCTTACGATTTAGCCGCTAGCGTTGTTCACAGATATGCGGACAAACGTTTTGCCGTCAATCGAATTTCCGGTATCAAGAACCCACAAAATGGATTCTCACTACATAACATGTTAAAGCAAGTAATTTACTACATATAGGGACAAAAGTTATCCACTTTTTGCTACAAGGGCGCACCAATTTTTCTATCGAAAATACCCCGGATTTTTCCGCAGCGTTACACTACAGTCTCTATTCTGCGTCTTCAGTAGCGAGAAAGTAAAAATACATCATTTCCATACTACCGACAATGATGTCATTTTGTGTCATCAAGCGCATTGAAGAGTTTCGGCGGGTCTCCCAAGCATGGAATGAGTGGCTTGATGCAATGCGTCATTGTGGATTGGACATTGATCTTTTGCAGTAGGAATGAGGTAGTATATACGGAAAGAGGAAACCGGAGAACTGTACGGAAACTGCATTGCCCACAAAAAAATTCCACATAGACTGGCCAATATTTGAACTTCCGAGGGCAGGGTGAAAATCTAGCGCACTAAGTGAAATCATCATTATCATTATTTCATTTAGTCAGATTTCTTTACAGATACGTAATCTTATAGTCAGATTCACATGCGTAATTACAAACTTCTTCTCATTGAAAATTTCCCTCATTCTCATACAGTTCTCCCCCTTTCCTAGCTTATTTTCATTACTCGGCGTTCACATTCCCATCTCTTATACCTAGGCATCCTTTCCTATTAAACTTGTCCTTCGTTATACTTACGAGACTTTGTCCTACCTAACGTCTCTTATTCCTACATTATCCACCTGCTCCATCTCTTAGTTTCTGTATCTTTATCCTTTATACCTTTGCACTTCCACCGTTACATAATATCCGCCAATCTTTCTATACTGCCTCCATTCACTGTCCGTTCTCCAACTTCTTCCGCACCCCCGACCAGATCTTTCCATGTCTCCGCATCACCTTTACAAACCATTTTCTCTTATCTTCTTCTTCTTCTTTCCCCCAGTAAAACACACTTGCCATCTCGCTCTCAACCCTAAATCTCCTTTACCTATTTCAATGGTCTTCATTGCTTAACCTTTAAAGGTATTTCAGAAAACTACAACCTCCTACTTCCTTATAGAAATCATTGTATTTGGACCGTCAAATATCAGACAGCTACTACTTTACGTGTCTAAATCCCTATGTTAAAACAAAATTTAAAAAAATCGATATTTTTGTAACAAAATATCGATATAAAAAACATGGAAAGCAAAATATCGATGATATTGTAGGCTTCCGCGGCCAGTGTCATGATCTGGGCTGTCCGCCGCGTCGAAGGCTGAGGTGCCGACCTTTCGACCGACATATCGCGGTCCTCTTCAGTGCTGTACGGCCTGTTCGGCAGTACAGCTCCGAAGAGGACCGTGATATGTCGGTCGAAACGTCGGTTTTATTGATTGATTTTTTCGTGTTTCCGGGCGCGTCAAGTGCTTCGGTTATTAGTCCCGTTAGTGTAGTGCATGTTTTTTCTCGGGAGATGGCGGTGATCTTCCCCCGATGGATGGCGAGATCCGGCACCGACCTACCGTCGGTTAGTGGGGTTTCCCCCTAACCAGGACTCTCCCACCGGCGGGGCACCGCCCCAGCCGGGACATGCTTTAAGCTCCCGACCGGTCTCCCGGAATGTGTGGTAGTGTAGTGCATGTTAGTGTAAGTGTGTGTGTAGGAGAAGAGGAGAGGACAAGGAAGAAGAAGGAAAGATCGCGCGCGGTCTGTAGCCCGTTTGTTAGGGTACTGCTCCGGCATTCGCCTGGTGTTGATCGGAGAAACCACGGAAAACTACCGATCAGAGCAGGCGGCCGTTAGAATTCTCCTCCAGACAGCGACTGAATTCAACCTAGCTGAAAAGCTAGTATCGAAAATCCTTCCGCCGTCAGGACTCGAACCTCGGACCTCCCGGTCAGAGGCGCTGCAGTGACATCAGTTGATGCATTGAGCTACCGCTCCCGGTCGAAACGTCGGTATGTTAATATATCCATGTTTCTGGTGGAAAAATCGATGTTTTAAAAACATCGATGTTTTTTTGCCATTCCTGTTCTCGGCGGCAGCACAGCCCGCGTGCGCCAGCGCACGCCTGTGACATCGTGCAGTCAGCTCGGAGGGTAGGTGGGGAGCGCGGGGCGCCGGAGGCCGCCGCGGCCAAGAATTCCGTGGCCGCAAGCGCGAGCGCAGCGCGATCAAAGGGCCGGGCGTCGCTCCTCGGGGAGACTAGTGCTCACGGAGGAGAAGAGAAGAGGAAGGAAAGAGGGGAACTAGAGGAGAAGAGCATTTTGGTGTGAAGGCCGAAATCTCAAGGCGAATGCCGGAGCAGTACCTTAACAAACGGGCCACGCACCGCGCGCGATCTTTCCTTCCCCTTCCTTGTCCTATCCTCTCCCCTTACACACTCACTTGCATTAACATGCACTACACTACCACATATTCCGGGAGATCGGTCGAGAACTTAGAGCTTGTTCCGGCTGGGGCGGTGCCCCGCTTGTGGGAGAGTCCTGGTTAGGGGGAGAAACCCCGCTAGCCGAAGTAGATCGGCGCCGAATCTCGCCATCCAGCGGGGGAATACTACTGCCATCTCTCGAAGAAAAACATGCACAACACTTACGGGAATAATGACCTAAGCTGTTGGCGCGCCCGGAGTCACCAACTAACTAACCAACAAAACGAAATCTCATTTTGAAGGGACAATAATAAAAAATATGTAACTCTAAGAAATAATTGTAAGAAATAAGACAAAAATTGATTCTTCTAGTCGTGTAGATAGCTAAGGGGGACTAGCGCTAGCCATGACACAACAGTTGCTGTGACGGAGAACGCAAATGAAGAGACGACAGGAGGAAGGAAAGAGAAGAGCATTTTGAAGTAAAGATCGAAATCTCATTTTGAAGGGACAATAATTAAAAAATACGAAACTGGAGGAAATTATTGTAAGAAACAGGACAGAAAAGAGCGCAAAGGCGTACTTGTACGCCTGCAGGGGTGCGAATAGAAGCTGGCACCTAGGTGCCCACCCCGGGTGAATTCCCCCTGGTAAAGTACAAGTGCGTGATAGGCACACGGCAAACACTCTACTATGTCTCAGTTCCTTCATTAGCTCTTCAAGAAGAGAGCAATGCGAGTTTCAGAAATTGTTACTAATTCTATTTGAATGGAAAGTTTATCATTCTGTGCATGAACTACTTAGAACAAGTTTTAAGTTGAATAATAAATAGAAGCACTTCAGCACGCGAAGCGAAACTACTTTTAGCTAGGGGAATGAGCTAAAAGTACGAAGCAAAAAACAACAAATGGAAAACAAAGAAGTTGACGCATCACGACTCAGATATCGCAGCGAATATTTACTCACGACGGAAGCGATGAAATACCATACGAAAAGAGGAAAATTAATTTCGCTGCATTATGATAAAAGAATCGGATAAAAACACGGCGGTGTCTTGAAATGGAGGGCAAGCAACTTAGGGCCAATGGTTCTTCTCGACACATTTCTTTGAGGCTGGTGTCCTTTCTTTGCCTCATAAAAGGGTTCCTGAATCTTAGATACTTAACGGTGTTCAGATGGGTCTTAACGCACCATACAGAAGGTAACCCGCGTTTTCAACAGTCGTATTTTTATCTGGATGGCTCCTTGGACGGAAAAATTAAAGTGTTATTGTAGCGTGCAGAATTTTTACAAAAATCCACGAAGGAAGGAAGTTCGCCTAAAAGTCAAATACATTAGTGGTTCAAGAAAATTAGTATTGTATTCTTCTTGTTTCGTGAATTAACCCTTCCGCAGAATTGTCCTCTTTCATGGTCTCCATTCTCTCTCTCTCTCTCTCTCTCTCTCTCTCTCTCTCTCATTTTATTTCATTCTCATTGGTCAATATAAACTCTTCCGTTAAAAAGAAATAATTACATCTCTTTTTTCGGTCCACGGGTGGAGATACTGCCATGACACAGTAAAAAAACGGCATTCATGAGATCGAGCGTGAAATAGAGCCATCACTTTGTTTACTACTACGACTATTATCTGAAGAAGTGAATTGGTATCTGTGATAAATGTATTATGAATGTTGAAGAACCAAACGCTAACATTCAAACTAACGTGAATTCCGAGCACACAACCCTTTGATTTGAGACAATAATATCATTAGTTTCTAGTTACCTACCCGACTATGTGGTATCCGCCAGAACGCAGTTGACCCTCACGGTAACCTCCCCATACAATGCCTGGTCGGGCCGCCCTGCCAGCTCAGAGCTCCTAGCTATCCAGGCTAGTACCGGAGTCAAAACAATGCGCTACTCACATGCGCCGGGAACAAGTTCCCTCCTCTTTGCCCACAGTATCGGGCCACTGCCACGACGAAACCGAGACCCAACTGGATGGAAATGAGACAAATTAAAAAACGTTATACACGTGAATTTTAGAAGAGTTGAGGAGTCAGATTGGAATCACGGCAGACGCCAGAGGAGAGTTGATTTAGCCAATTGGTAAAATAGTGGTGAAAGCTTCACTTGGAATCTATCAGATTCAGAATGGTAACAGAGCAACAAATCAGTTCTTCTTGTGCCGGATGACCCAGATAATGACGGCTCTACGTAGGTCCACGCAGTGCAGACAAAGACAAGTGAAAAAGTAGGTAGCACATAGGATTTACGAACAAAACGGCTCACTATTTGGTATTGTAGCGTCGTGTCGCTAAAACAGCGTGGGCACGTGGCGCGGTGTGCACCGGATGCGTAGACAAAGGCAGAAGCTATGACGCACGAGGTTTTTCTGACAGGGTGTGCGCATCGCTAGGGCGGAGGCAATGGAGGCGGCGGGCAGCGTCGCGAGGGCTATTTAAGGGCCGTGAGAACAATAGCTCTTCCTTCTTTGTGATCCTGGAGGCAGCAGCGCAGGTCGTTCGTGAGAGGTGCGAACGTGCAGGCGGCGCAAGGAGCCGGCAGTTATTGTCGTGACTAGTGAGACATGTAGTCGGTCCCAGGCCAGACGGTACTACGCACGGCGAAACATTAGGTAGTATATTGCGGTGTGGTAGCCGTTGTAAATATCTCTCCTAGCAGTGAGGTCTATTTAGTTAGTTAATTGTATACAATGCATTGGTTATTTGTGACTACGGTCTAAATTGTGAATAAACCTGCTGTTATTACAACCCACTCTCGTCTGTGTACTGATTACACCCGTATGACGCCACAGTATCAACTCTTCAAAATTGCTCATTGCCATGTACGCTCTGACTAGGTTCTCCTTGTGCGCCCATTAACAAGTGAACATCTCGAGAATTATGCGGAATGTTATCAGCTCAAGAGACAAACTTTTGAAATATTTAGCACGAAAAGTCGTTCAGAATGGGCTGGAGATCAGACTGGCCAGCATTTTTCGTTCGACGAGGTATGTTAAATTCTGGATTTTGTTAAGCGTAATGTTACAGTTATTACATTACATGTTTACATACTTTCGAGAATTTTGGTCTTTTTGCACATGAACTTGAAGATTTAATTAAAATAGTCTTTGTTAAACATAACTGAACTTAATATTTGAGTTTTCAAAACGTATCTAATATCTAAAAAGATAAACTTATCTCTTCCTGTTTGTTAAAATCATGACCAAATATGAAATTTCCTTTTACAAAATGAAAAACGGCAGACAAAATAACGATGCAAAAATTTAACATAAACAAGTTAGATTGACAGTACCCACACAATCTCGCAATATTTGTCCTGTCCTGTGTGCACTGAGATTTTGTTAGTTAAACATTTATTTAAGAAATTGGAAACATATCGCATAAATTGCATCCCTTTGAAAAAATATTCTTATAATTCGCAAACGCAGAAGTGAATTAATTCCATTATTTTGGGCCGTGATCCGCATTAATTTAGCGGAACTAAATTTATTCGATTTGCACAACAAACTCCAGCGCGCACTTCCTCCGCCGCGTTTCTCGCGCTTTCTAATTTGCGACGTCTCTTTCAACCGAAGCGAAATTTCTGTTTGCAGTGCGTACTGAGGGGCCGGAACGCGCGGCCGCAGGACTTAATGAGACTCTCGCAGCCCTCGGACGCAGGGCTCCCTCACCCGCCGGTCCGCCCGCACGCCCCGCCCGCCTCGTCCCGCCCGCCCCACCCATCCCGCCCATCCCCCCCCCAGCCCCGGCCGCCACGCTCTGTCCCGCCCTGCCCCGCCCGTACTGCCCTGTCCTGCCCTGCCCTTCCCTTCCCCGCTCCGCCCGCTCCGCCCTGCCCGCCCTCCCCTGTCCTGCTCCGCCCTGCTCCTGCCCCCCCTCCCCGCCCCCCCCCTTCCTGCCCGCCCTGCCCTTCCCCGCCCCGCCCTACTCCGCCCTGCCCCGCCCTTCCCCGTCCTGCCCTGCCCCACCTTGCCCTGTCCCGCACTGCCCTGCCATGCCCCGCCCTGCCCCGCCCTGTCCGGCCCCGTCCGGCTCTTCCCCGCCCCGCCCATCCCGTCTGCCTTCCCCGTCCCGCTACCCTCGCGACTTCCCGCCCGCCCTAGTTGCCCCTCCCTCCCCACACGCCCATCCCCTCCCCAGCCCTTCCTCGCTTCCGCCGCGCCGTTCCGCCCCACACCCCTTCCCAGGCCCCGCGCCGCACCGCGCCAGATCCCCAAAGGGCACCCTACAAACGGGTTTCCAAGTCAATGGGAGCATTAGCTAATTCTTATTCGATTCCTGGGCTTTGATTTCCTTCGGCGCTTTCACCGGCGCCGCCCTCTCCCTCCGCGGCCCCTCAGGAGAAGGAAGGTTTGGAGAGAGGCCGCGCCTGCAGGGCTTTGCCATTCTCAGAAGCTCCCGTTGATGAGCTACGCATTCAAGTTACAGCAGAAAATGATTTCAACGGGTGGTTAGGTTCATATTAAACGGAGAGATTCGAGTGAGAAAGAGTCACCTGTTATCTCATTGATTACTATGAATTTAATGTAGCGAGAATGCAATTGATTGATTGATTGATTTTTCGTGTTTCCGGGCGCGTCAACTGCTTCGGTCATTAGTCCCGTTAGTGTAGCGCATGTTTTTTCTCGGGAGATGGCAGTGAACTTCCCCCGCAGGGTGGCGAGATTCGGCACCGACCTACCGTCGGCTAGAGGGGTTTCCCTCTAACCAGGCCTCTCCCACCAGCGGGACAAACTCTAAGCTCCCGGAGTATGTGGTAGTGTAGTGCATGTTAGTGTAAGTGTGTGTGTGTGTGTGTGTAAGAGGAGAGGATAGGGCAAGTAAGAGGAAGGAAAGATCGCGCGCGGTCCGTGGCCCGTTTGGTAGGGTACTGCTCCGGCATTCGCCTGGTGTTGATCGAAGAAACCACGGAAAACTACCGATCAGAGCAGCCGGCCGCTAGAATTCTCCTCCAGACAGCGACTGAATTCGACCTAGCTGAAAAGTTAGCGTTGAAAATCTGGCCGCCGACAGGACTGGAACCTAGGTCCTCCCGGTCAGAGGCGCTGCAGTGACATCAGTTGATGCACTGAGCTACCGCTACCGGTCGGAAAATAGGGAAGAGGGTACTGTTTAACATGCGAGACTTCTCGCAAGGGCTAGTTCTGATTAGTTCCTTTAGTATCTGGACTCAGCTTTACCTACTTGCCGCTCAAATTCCATCAACTAATTTTCCTCGACATTCGCAAATCCAGCGACCAATTCTGCCAGCGATTCTGACCAGCAACGACAGCATCCGTCTCCGCACACTGGTTGAATCGGGCCAAAAACCTGGCCATAATGGCAAAATTCAAAGACCGCCTTCGGAATTATGACTTAGCAAATCTCGTTCGGATGACATTGGAGCACACTACTTCAGCTCCAGAAAGTTATTTCAATCGTTTTTGCCTTCCCCGCGGTCTCGTGAAATTAATGTTGCTCCAAACACTCGAATTCATTGATTCTTGTCAACGATATTTGTGAAATTAAGAAAAAGGGTTTACATTTTTTGTGGATTCTTTTTGTATTTGCGAATAGAAGACACTTTTGATTATAAGTTAGGTATATTTTTAAGAAAAAACGGTCAAATAATTTAATGTATAATACGGCTGAATACTAAACTATAGAGCGTAATGTTAGTCACGTATATTGTGGATTATATTTTTTGTCCTGCGTTTTCCTGCCGCAATCAATTTTTTTTATTTATCAAGTAGAACGCTCCTCATCAGAATAACACATATTTAGCTGCACATATCTGCACCTTTTTGTTTCATAACCTCTTTACTGAAACGCTACATTGTAGATTTAACACTAGATATCCCGGAATTGCCATCTACACCACAGGGAATTATTTTCTCTCTATATTTTTTTCCATTTCTCCTTCTTATAATTCCGTTTAATAAGAAAATTACTGCTAGACATTTTTGGAATGATAACAATAACCCGCGACCGCGAGAACTATTCAATCCGTATTTCTACACATATCATTATTTTTAAGAGTGAGTTAGCCATTTCCAAACCGCCATTTTTTATTTTGAAATTTCATTATGATATTCGGAATCAGTGATCTCCGAACCCCCCCCTGTTTTTTTAAATCCGCCATTTTGAATTTTGAAACTTACTTATGATATTCAAATTCAGCGACTGATTTTTACGCAAATCCACTCGCATTTACCATTATGATCAGGTTTTAGGCCCGATTGAACCTTGATACCCATTTTACGCAAATTTATTGCATTTGCAATTATGACCATGTTTTAGGATCGATTGAACCTAGATACCCATTTTACGCAAATCCACTCGCATGTGCAAATATGACCAGGTTTTAGACCCGATTGAACCTTGATACCCATTTTACGCAAATCCACTGGCATGTGCAAATATGACCAGGTTTTAGGCCGATTGAACCTTGATTTTTACGCAAATCCACTCGCATTTGCGATTATGACTAGGTTTGGGCCCGATTGAACCTTGATACCCATTTTCATGCAAATCCACTCGCATTTACAATTATGACGAGGTTTTAGGCCCGATTGAACCTTGATGTCGATTTTCACGCAAATCCACTCGCAATGTGCGATTACGACCAGGTTTTAGGCCCGATTCAACGAGTGTGCGCCGCCGAGAGTGCGCGGAGGAGGGCGCGGGGCGCGACGTGGAAAGGCCCATTCGCGGAGAAGGTTCGGCGCTGCAGTACCTGCCGCGACTGCGAAGTCGCGCGCTGCGCCGGGCGCCGCCGCGCAGCCGTCAGCCGCCGGGTTATTCTCCTCTGCGCCTTCTGATTTATGGAACGCGCCCGACTCCGCCGCTCCTCCTGCTCCGCTAATATTTTCAATCACGGCCCCGGGAGAGCGGCCACAAATCAAGCGCGCTCGTGCGACGCGAAAACCGGGGGGGGGGGAATGATGTGCATGACGGGGTGGTGCATGACGGGGTGGTGCATGACGGGTCGTGCATGCGGGGGGGGAGTTGCATGACGGCGTGGTGCCTGACAGGGTGGTACATGATGGGGGGGCTGGGGGGTGGGGCAGTTGGGGTGGTACAAACAGGGTGGTGCATGACGTGGTGGTGCATGACGAGGTGGTGCGTGACGGGGTGGTGCATGACGGGATCGTGCATGGCTGGGTGTTGGAAAACGGTATGGCGCACGACAGGTAGTGTATAACGCAATGGTGCATGAAGCAGTTGTGCATCTTGAGAGATGCATGGTAAATGACGGTGTGATACATTCCGTGCTTGTGCGTGAAGGAGTGGTTCACAACGAGCTGGATGACGTGCTTCTGCATGGCATGAACCGGCAGCGGTAGCTCAGTGCATCAACTGATATCACTGCATCGCCTCTGACCGGGAGGTCCTAGGTTCCAATCCTGACGGCGGCAGGATTTTCGACCCTAGCTTTTCAGCTAGGTTGAATTCAGTCGCTGTCTGGAGGAGAATTCTAGCGGCCGGCTGCTCTGATCGGTAGTTTTCCGTGGTTTCTCCTATCAACACCAGGCGAATGCCGGAGCAGTACCCTACCAAACAAGTCACGGACCGCGCGCGTTCTGCCCTTCCTCTTCCTTGTCCTATCCTCTCCCCTTACACACACACTTACACTAGCATGAACTACAATACCACATATTTCGGGAGATCGGTCGGGAGCTTAGAGCTTGTATCGGCTGGGGCGGTGCCCCGCTGGTGGGAGAGTCCTGGTTAGGGGGAAACCCGACTAGCCGACGGTAGGTCGGCGCCGGATCTCGCCATCCAGCGGGGGAAGATCACCGCCATCTCCCCAGAAAAGACATGCACTGCACTAACGAAACTAATGATCAAAGCAGACGCGCCCGGAAATACGAAAAAATCAATCAAATGCATGGCAGGGTGGTGTATAATGAGGAGTGTTTGGCGGGGTGGTAAATGATAAGTCGAAACAAGGCCTACCACAGTGTAGACAACTTTCTCCCACCCAATCTGTTGCTGCATCTACTGACAGCCGTGACACAACTTTTGCGAGCGAAGTAACCCAACGATGTTTACAGAAATACAGAGAACATTAGTTTGCTTGCTGAGCAGCAATTGAATGCGTTTTAGATTGTTTTTTTGTTTTATTGCAACTATGGGTGGTGCGGCCTTTTAAAATGCTATATTTTTGTTGACATGAATAATGTTCTTTCAACAGACTTGGAATGGAACTCCTTAGAAATTAAATATTAAAACACACCACTATCGTAAGTGTTACTACTTCAGATAACTTCTTACGTTCCACCATTTGGATTTGGTTTCCGTTTAGGAAATATTAGATTCATTTTCTTCAAACTCCTAAATTATACAATTTACAAAACAATAGACGCAACATTGTACAATTTAATATCACGTTTTGAAATTTTTGTCCCCGATTATCTTTAAGTAACAAAGTAAACAGAGAAAACCTATTCTCTGTTTTATAAATTAAAGAGTCAATTTAGTGCTAGACCTTTCGCACATTTGAAAAACGTGTTTATTATTTTCAACTTCCGTCGTCAATGAACTGTCTAGATTCTAGACTAGAAAACATTTATTTATATCAAAATTTGAAAAAAAAGGTTAAGAGGTGTCACACAGCACAGCATATTTTGACCCTCGTAGACACAAAATAAGCTTTGCACTACACATGTTTTCAGAAGGATCATAATGAAAGAAAGATTTTCATGTCGATAAAGGTGATGAACAAACGTTTACAAGAAGTATCACGTAAAATAAGTCAACTAGATCGTTGTACCAGAAATTGAGCGCAAAAATCTCTCCCTCCAGGGGGTTAAGGGCAATCGCCAAACGTGTTTGCTATGAAACGACCTCAATTCAAGTGATCTCGATAGTGATGAGAGAGCAATTTGCCGTGGGCAATGGGCGCCGGGGTAAAAAGGAAGGGATGGTGTGACTAAATCGGGAGGTTTATTTTCAAAGGCAATAAGAAAATAAAGAAAATCGGAGATTGTTCCATGGCTCTTGAAGGTGATCGCCTATAAAAAAGGGATCACTCCTTTTACAACGCATTTCGTGGAGGCGAGGCTGTAAAGTGTGCGTGTGTATCTGGGATGATTCCGGTACGAATACGGGGGCAGCACGCTTTTTCCACCTGGGAAGAATCTGAGGGTTATGGGACGGTAGAGCACCCGGAGCCAGGGACGTACGTGTTTTTGATTTTTGATTGATTTTTTCGTGTTTCCGGGCGCGTTATCGGCTTTGGTCATTAGTCCCGTTAGTGTAGTGCATGTTTTTTCTTGGGAGATGGTGATCTTCCCCCGCTGGATGGCGACATCCAGCGCCGACCTACCGTCGGCTAGTGGGGTTTCCCCCTAAACAGGACTCTCCCACCAGCGGGGCACCGCCCCCGCCGGGACAAGCTCTAAGCTCCCAACCAGTCTCCCGGAATATGTGGTAGTGAAGTGCATGTTAGTGTAAGTGTGTGTGCAAGGGAGAGGATAGGACAAGGAATGGGAAGAACAGATCGCGCGCGGTCCGTGGCCCGTTTCTTAGAGTACTGTACCGGCATTCGCTTGGTGTTGATCGGAGAAACCACGGAAAACTACCGATCAGAGCAGCCAGCCGCTAGAATTCTCCGCCAGACAGCGACTGAATTCAACATAGCTGTAAAGTTTGTGTCGAAATCCTGCCTCCGTGAGGCACGAACCTAGGTCGTCCCCGATCAGAGGCGCTGCAGTGACATCACTGAGTTACCGTTCCCGGTACGTACGTGTTGTTTATGAAGCAAGTGGAATCTGTAGTGCTGGTGGATGTGGTGGCGGGGTAATGGTAGCAAAGGCGGATTCAGCGCTTTGCAAAACTTTTGAAGAAAAAAGTTAGCACGTGACTATTACAAACTAAACCTCGGACGCGCCATAGCAGTGTAGTGTCCCGCATTTTCTCCAGAGTTCTTCCCCCAGGCAGGTTCCTTCCCCGAGTCGACTTCCTTCTCGGCCCTTCGAGTCCCGGATCCTCCTCCCGCCCCGACGCCTACCTCTTGGCCCCCGTCGCCGCATCCACCCTCATCTCCAGCGGAGGGAGAGCAAGTCGCGGAGATGAGTTCGCGAGCCGAAGTTATCGCCTATCGGAGAGCGGCTGCGACCTCGCAGCTTCTTTCTGCGGATCTCGTTCCGAGAAGCTCCCTCAGCCGTCGTGTTACTGACGCAGAAACCATCCGAAACTTATCAAAAGTTAGTGGGATCTGAGATGCCAAGAGGTCCAAGTGACATGAAAATAATTCTAGACGGCGCCTGTAGACGCAGGGCTGGGGCGGGCGAGATGGCACGGCAGCACTAGTGACGCGATGCATTTCGCGTGAAGATTACGGATGCGGCGTTTGTGGATACAGAAAGAGGAGCGGAGGTAAGTTGTGGAAATGGGATGGGACGAGTGGAAACGGTGGATATGGGTCAACCGAAGTAAGTGGTTACAGTCAGAAATGGGCGCAAAAAAAATGAAGTAAAATATCAAATACCACTAGAGGTCAAGCTCACACATTTACACTTTTCTCACACACAATTTTATGTAACTTCCAAGATTAGAACAGCAAAGGAATCATGTTAAACAAGAACTGAGAAACTATCTGGGTCAATGAGGTATCTACCACGATAGTATTAAATGTAATTTTAATATGATTACATATAGCCAGACACGTGTTTCGGGAACACTCTTCCCATCTTCATTGGTTCTACAATTTACAATTAAGTACATTAACAAATTACACATGTATTAAAGTCAACAAAATCATATATATAAACAGTGAACAATAAAATAATTATTTAAAATTAGTACTTACCCAAGTAACACAGATTAAACGCATAATTTCATAGAAAGTCGTCAAAGTATGACGCCATTTTGATCGTACGCTCTACGAAAGCAAGACTGCGGGAAGGTAAATTGTAGAACCACTAAAGATGGGAAGAGTGTTCCCGAAAAACGTGTGTGGCTATATGTAATCATATTAAAATTACATTTAATACTAGTGTGATAGATACCTCATTGACCCCAGATAGTTTATCATGGAGTACCACAAAATCTCTGCTGCCACCACAGAATTTAGAACTGAGAACATTAAAAAGCAAATAATAACATACTGATACAGTGCTGAACTATTCAGATCATTAAAAGTTTTGTAAATTAATTTCATTAAGAAATTGTTAAAATGTATTAATGAGAAACAAAAGGGTGTACAATTAAAGTTGTTCCTTGGTCATTAAATAAATAGTCCATTTGGACGAGTCAGAAGCACACGCTCGGCTACCAGCTGGTCGTTCAACAGCCCAACGTGAAAAAAAGGGTCACTTCACTGCCCTGCCTCTCTTGAAAAATGAATGAGACATTTGGGAAGTCCCACGGTTGGGAATTACATTATCGAAGAAAAAGCTGGTGCTTCTGGATAATGCGTGTCTGATGCTCCAGAAATTTTCTATACTTTGATGTGTGTCAAACGACTGAGTTAAAGAATTATGGCAAGCAATATGTGATGCCATGCGAACCTCCGTCTTCAATATTGAGAACAGGAAATAACGCGAAGAAAAGTAGTCGTGATATTTTATCAGTTTCATTTCTGTCGTGTATGAATAAATTAGATACAATACTGTTATTTTTCATGCATTTCATTAAATGATTGGGTCTGAACATCTTCCAAGAAAGCAACAAGAAGTGTAATACATGTAATAAATATAATGACCGTGGGGAAATTGAATCAAAAAGTGACATTGTTGATTGTCACACGTGTAGATCCAAAGAGCATTTCAAAGTGCATCTTTTCCTGATTACTATTCACTAATTTCTTTAAATGTCAGCCAACCCTAAGCGACCTTCCAAACTTAAGAGCTTGTCGAAGATGGATCTTAAAAGAGGAAATACATTAGATATTTGTTAGATAGTGTACATGCTTGTAGTTCTCAAAAATTTAAAATGAAGCCATTAAAAGGAAAATAATTTATTTCCTCCGTTACTTCTTGCTTTAGTCAAGTTCTATATATTGTTTTTATATGCAGTTTGTAAACGTACTCACAAACATGAGTCTTCTTTATATAAATAATTCACAAATTTCATAGCACAATAGAGTCCAATGTTTCACCAGGAGTAGAGATATGGCCTCTAAATGAATAAGAAGCGACAAAATAAACATCATTGAATTAGATTATACAGAAAAAATGTTTCTCCACCTACAGGTAAGAGCAGAAACAGAGTTAGAACAGAGCTAATGTGGACATATTTGTAGTAGAATATAAAAAAGAGCATCAATGATTCGAGCAAATTTAACGAATTGAGGGCACAAATTATGACAAAATTAAATTGAAATTGAGTGATCTACCAAAGTTGAAAAAGAGGGACACGAATATTATTGTTGTCAGTCCGTACGTATTGCCATGAAGGACAAGAATAAAAAGGTATGGCAATCTCAAGCCCCGGAAGGACAATTACCCAAGAAGAAGGAGAAGGAAGAGAAGGAAAAGGTTATTGAAAAGGAAACGGAACAAAGAAAAAGGAAAAACGGAAAAAGGAAAACTGGAAAAGGAAAAAAGAAAAGGAAAAAGAGAAGGAGAAGAAAGAGAAGGAGAAGAAAAAGGAGAAGAAGGTGGAGGAGAAGAAGGAGGTGAAGAAGGAGAAAAAGAACGACAAAGAGAAGAAAGAGGAAAAGAAAGAGAAGGAGAAAGAAAAGGAGAAGGAGAAGATTATAGTTTCAATTTGAACATCTCATTTCTATATAATGCGAAGTTTGCAGGCCGAAACCTCTTATTCTTCTTCTGGATAAAATACACATGTGGGTTCTTCGGAGAAGTCAGTCCTCAACACAACGCAGCACATGCAATACACGCGACACAAAAAACACACAAAATTGACAAAGTTCTCATCGAGACGGCCAGGGTTTAAATTACGTGATTTTCCGAACTGGTACTATGAACCCATTCTAGCTGAAAACTACACAAAAAGTACTTTTTGAAAGTAATTTAATAAACAGCATAGGGCGAATTACCACAATTCAATTTATTAATACAATTATATTTGTAACATTAATCAATTTTGGAAGTACTGGGCTCCAAGATTAATTTTGCGAGTAGGATGTGGATATCGAAGATGAGTTCACTGACTTGTTGATTGATTAGTGATTCCGGTAATTAGTCTACGATAATTCATCCCATAAATGTAGTACATGTTTTATCGCGGGAGGAAGTAGACAATCTTTCCCCGCGGGAGGAGGTAGGTAATCTTTCCCCGCTGGATGGCAAGATCCGGAGCCGACATACCGTCGGCTAGTGGGGATTCCCCCTAACCAGGACTCTCCCACCAGCGGGGCACTGGCCCAGCCGGGACAAGCTCTAAGCTCCCGACCAATCGCCCAGCAAGTGTGGTAGTGTAGTGCATATTATTGTGTGTGTGTGTGTGTGTAAGGGCAGAGGACAGGACAAGGAAGGCGAAGGAAAGATTGAGCGCGGTCGGTGACCTGTTTGTTGGAGTATTGCTATGACATTCGCCTGGTGTTGATCGGAGAAACCACGGAAAACTCCCGACCAAAGCAGCCGGCCACAAGAATTCTCCTCCAGACACCGACTGAATTCGACTTAGCTGACAAGCTACTGTCGAGAATCCTGCCACCATCGGAACCTAGGACCTCCCGGTCGGTCACTACAGTGACATCCATTGATGCCCTGAGCCACCGCCGCCAGTACTGAAGTCGGGCGTGCCCTCGGCTGGCGGTGGGGGCGGCGACGTGGAAGAGGTCGCGGGCGCGGCGCACTCGTCGCCACCGCTGTCGCCGTCGTCGACGACGTCGCCGCCGCCGCCGCCTGGGCTCGCAGCATCAAAAACATTTTAAAAACTCATTAGCCGCTGCCGCGTGCGGGGACTGACGGCGCCGCCAGGCATTAGTAAGACAATCTTCGCAGCGGCGTAGACATTCGCGGCTGCCACAGGCGCCGGGCGCTCTTCCGGTAACGAGGGCGGAGGCGCGCAGGAGGCCGCAAGGCGCACCGAAGGGTTATGTTGATGTTGAAGGGTTCGAGCTGGAAGATGGTCGCGACATTAACATCGCACTACCGGGAGCGGAAGCTCAGTGCATCAACTGATGTCCCTGCAGCGCCTTTGACCGGGAGGTCCTAGGTTCGAGTTCTGATGGCGGCAGGATTTTCGATAGTGGCTTTTCAGTTAGGTCGAATTCAGTCGAATGTATGGAGGCGAATTTTTGGCGGAATCTGATCGGTACTTTTCCGCGGTTTCTCCGATCAACACCAGACGAATGCCGGAGCAGTACCCTAACAAACGGACCACGGACCGCGCGCGATCTTTGCTTCCTCTTAGGCGTCCTATCCTCTCCCCTTACACACACACTTACACTAAAATGCACTACACTACCACATATTCCGGGAGACCGGTCGGGAGCTTAGAGCTTGTCCCGGCTGGGGCGGTGCCTCCCTGGTGGGGAAGTTCTGGTTAGGGGGAAACCCCCCTTAGCCGACGGTAGGTCGGCGCCAGATCTCGCCATCCAGCGGGGGAAGGTCACCATCTCCCGAGTAAAAAACATGCCCTACGCGTTCGGGACCAATGACCTAAGCTGTTGACTCGCCCGGAATCACTAACCAACCAACCAACCAACCAACCAACCAACAGCTTATAAATCTTTCTGAAATTATGATGTTTGTCACTTTTATTATTATTTCTTGCTATTATTGTTACAAAGAAAATCAGTACTGTCACACTATTATTGTATTGACACTTTCTGTATTTTATACTGTAAGATATCCTTTTGCAAGTGGCTTTACCGAATAATTAATTTTGTAATTTTCCATGTTTTTGATTGAGATTATGTATCGTATATGTCATCAAGTACTACCTGTTGTTATGTAATTGTAAAATTATAAGTACTATATTTTCCCTTCTGAATACCCCGTATCCTTTTTATTATCATTTCTTTATTTTCTCCTCTTGTCCACCTCCATTTTCTTTTTTTATCCTTTTCTTTCGTTTTTCACTCTCAGCCCTGATATTCCTTCCTCTCAATGTTTCGGCCTTAAGCCGCCATCCTGATTGAGTTTTTTTCTGGGTTTACTCAATCGCTTAAGGCGTATGCCGGGATGATCTCTAGTATTGCATCCAAGACGTAAACGTAAAATAAACCCCCCTTTTTGTTTATTGTTCACAGCTGAGGCATGTCGGATAATGACAACTGACATTTCGGGCGAATTTTGAATTATTGATTCTAAGTGAATAAGTGAGAGTTCTTTTGTATTTCATATTTTAAGAATATTCCTTACATCATGTCTTTTCATTTTGCAAAAGTTCAAGAATAAACAAAAAATGACAATAAATCCATTTGGCTCATAGAGATAAATTAATGTAGATGGCAGTCACAAATTGATTTTTTTTCTTGTGCGACATGAAAAGTCAGTTAATATTAATTACATCCGAACGTCTAAACAGTCATTTTTAAAATTGTAAATTAATTAAAGTGGTTTGGCGGAGGACCAGGTCTTAAGGCCTAAGCCTCGCCTTAAATAAAGACAATTATTATTATTATTATTATTATTATTATTATTACTATTATTATTACTATTGTTATTATTATAAATTCAAGGGACAAACAATCATGCCCAAGGCGGGCCTCCGACCCGCGACCCTTCGGACTGAAGCGCTGAGTCGGTACTCGCTCTTAGCCACCTCGGCCATGCAAGTTCATTATATATAATGTTTTGACTGTTCATTGTATATAATGTTTTTAAACACATCCACTAATAGTTATTATTCGTAGTAATTCAAATATTTTGTAAAAGATTTGACATTTTGTATTAAGATTATTTAAAAATGAATAATTTCTTACCTCAAAAAATTTGGCAGTATGTGGGGGAATGACAAGCGTTCCTTTTGTCCCCCTTTAAGTTTTGTCCCCCTCTGACCTCCGGTCAGAGGCACTGCTGTGTCATATTATTATTATTATTATTATTATTATTATTATTATTATTATTATTATTATCATAAATTATTATTATCATCATCCTAAGTTTTCTCAGCTATTTTTTCTGGTAGAAATGCTCACCTTCCCCGGAGTTGTTTTGGGGACAGGTTCGGTCACCGAAGAAGAACTTCATCTTATATCTGGACTTAAGATAAAAATTTTCTTACGATATGGGCAGTTTGCAACAAAACTGCGCGCTGTCCCATGTTCAGAACGTTTTTAGGTAGTTTAAGTTCTGTTAAGTTTTTAAGGAAGTTTTTACTGACCAGGCCTTCCGCCGATATCACGAGTGGGTATGTTTTGGTAGAATTTAATTTCCAAATATGTTTTAGTTCATAAGATAAGTTTTCATATTTCGAAATTTTTTCTATTTCTTTCTGCTTGATATTGTGGGATATTGGTACTGCGATGTCTATTATTACTCCTTCTTTCTTCTTTTTATCTATAAGGAGAATATCTGGCCTATTGTAATCGACAGTACTATCAGTTAAAACTGGTCTGTCCCAGTACAAAAGGGTGGAACTTGTTTCCAGCACTATTATTATTATTATTATTATTATTATTATTATTATTATTATTATTATTATTATTATTATTATTATTATTTAGACCATTGTCATATCGTTAACGCTTATCTATATCGTCAGGTTATGATACTGGAGTATCGGTTATTCGCAGAGTTGGATGACACAGTTGCAAGGATTGTTGCAAAAAGTGGGATGAAACAATCCACAGATATTTAACGACAGCGGAGGAATGTTTATGCCTTCAGAATTTGAGAAAGCCCTTAATATTACACAAAACTTTCGCCGGAATAGCTCGTCTTCAGTAATCGGAATGGGGAGCTTGGATTTCCAGTGGTATTAACGTGTGCACAAGCCTCTGTGGACGACATCCTATTTGCGAGAGGAAATGAATTCATCAGGAATGTAATAGTCCGTGTACATATCTAGTCACTATTCTCGCAAACACATTCAACCACTTTTCTCTCGGCTTGGACTTACTTTTCATTTTTTAGATGTGAGAACTCATTTTTGAGGACTAGTTAAACTAATTTAATTAATTTAAAGGACGTAACTACGGTATTTGCAGAGATAAAGAGGGTAATGTGCTAACGCAAGAAAGTCAAATAATGCACAGAAGGAAAGAATATTTCATAGAAGTGTTTAACCCGATAGACCTTGAGAATATTGAAGATAATAAAAAAGTCAGCGAAGAAAGAATAATAGATGTAGGAAATGAAGTAACAGAACCCTCATATAATGAAATCTGTTACATTATTAATAACCTAAAAAAAGGCAAACCCATCATCATTAAACCCAGAATTAATCAAATATTGAGGAAAAAGGACTTTAAAAAAAGGAGATCCACAAACTAATAACAGACATATGGCGAAGAGAGAAAATGCCAGATCAGTGGAGCGAAGGAATAATATTAGCTATTTTCAAGAAAGGACATCAATATGAGTGTCAAAACTACAGACCGATATGCTTGATAAATGTAGTATATAAAATATTGGCCATTTTACTGAACACTAGGTTTTCATTGATTCTCAAAGGAAAACTACACGACTGCCAGGCAGGTTTTAGACCAAATAGATCTACAATAGATCACATTTCCACATTGCGCCAAATAAACGAAAAATGCCTAGAACATGACATCGAGTTATATAATATGTTCGTGATTACTCTTAAGCTTTTGATTCGGTTCTAAGACACAAATTATTTTACTGTATGCCAGAGTATGGAGTGCCAACAACATACGGCTCACGTTGGTGGGTACCAAGGTCATGGTCAGGATAAACCAGCAAACAAGTGGAGAGTGTTATACCAAATTTGGAGTACGACAGGGAGATCCACTATCAGCGACATTGTTCATCATGGTCATGGATAAAATATTAACACAGGCCGATATAAAAGGGAATATATCAACACGACTGAAACAGTGTCTCGCCTACGCAGATGTGCTGTTGGTTGCACGTACTAAGAAGGCGCTTGAGCAATTCTTCCAGGAGAAGTGAGACTCAATCCATTATGGATTAAAAATCAATGTTCCAAAAACGAAGTACATAAGGCCAAAATTACCCAATTAACTCCAACTCCATTACACATTACTAACAACGCCTATGAAGAACTGAGCTCTTGTAAGTATCTGGGAACAATTTTTAATTGCAACAATGATGTAGAAGAATAAATAAAAGCAAGAAGAGTAGCGGCAAACAGGGCATATTTTGCACATCTACAGCTGTTTAAAAGTAAAACGTTGTCGAAGGGCACAAAACTAAGACTGTATGTGACAGTTATTAGACCAGTTGTAACGTATGCCGCAGAAACGTGGACTATAAAAGAAAAGGATGCGCAGCGTCTTGCAGTTTTTGAAAGACGTATTATGAGGAGAATATTTGAACCAGTTCAAATGCCCAATGGAGATTGGTGAATCAGGAATAAATTACGAACTCGAAAATATACAAAAACATAAAAACATATTAAATTGTATCAAAGCTATGAATCACATGACAAGTAGGATGTCACATGACAGAATTGCGACCAAGATCTTTAGCTGAAATGCAGTGAGTACCAGGAGAAGAGGACGACCTAAAAATAGATGGAAAGATGATGTTGTCAAAGACATCAGGAAAATGAAGTTTGAAAATTGGATCGAGCACTCGAAGAATAGAGAGAAATGGAAAAGGATAGTATAGTTAGTAGTAATAGTATGTTAGAAGTTATTATAGTAGAGAAATAGTATATTTCGCTTCTCCGCTTCCTTCACCGTCATACGCCGGTAGGGATCTGGGCAGCATCCCATAGTGAATAAGGCTGAATAATAATAATAATAATAATAATAATAATAATGCAGAAGGCAGTTGTTATTTCAACAACAAAGATAGTGCGGAAATTCATGGGAAATAATGTATTATAAATTCATTTTTTTAAAAAAATAGATGTATTGTGCTGTGATTTTATATATCTGTACAATATTCATTCAAATGTACCAATAAAATGAGAAAATAAAAGGAAAATAATAATAATAATAATAATAATAATAATAATAATAATATTAAAACTTCAGAATGTCTATATGGCTCGGAAACACTAATTTTAACAGGGCAAAAGACAGAAAATATGAAAAAAGGAATGAAAAATTATTAGGAAAATTCTTGGACCAAAATTCAAAGACGAGCAGTACAAACTGAGAAGCAAAAGAGAAATAAGACAATATATGGATATTCAGAGTGATATCAGAAAACGTAGACTAAAGTTTTATGAACACATCAAAAGAATAAATCTTAAACGACTTACAAAAGAAATAGTTGAATTTTATGAGAATAGATTATTAGTAAAGCAGTACGAGACGGAGAGGGGGCGTAGAGGGGGTGTAGAGGGGCGCGTAGAGGGGGACGTACAGGGGTCTAGAGGTGGGCGTAGAGGTGGGTCTAGAGGGGTAGGTCAAGAGGAGAGCGTAGAAGGAAGCGTAGAAGGAGGCGTAGAGGTGGGCGTAGAGGGGGGGGCGGCGTAGGGGTGCGTTGGGTGGGCGTAGGGGGGTAGGGGGTGCGTAGAGGGGGCGTAAAGATGGGGTAGAGGTGAGCGAGGGTGGTGTTGAGGGGTCTAGAGGGAGCTAGAGAGGGGTCAAGAGGGGGGATGAAGAGGGGGGCGTAGAGGGGGTGGAGAGCGAGGTGGAGAGCGACGCGGAGTAGAGCAGCGAGCGTGTGGTAGAGCCGTAGAGCCGAGCGGCGGGCGCGGCGCGGCGCGCGCTGTCTGGGAGCGGGCGAAACGCGAGAGCCGGGCGGAAGCGCGGCCAACGGCAGCGCTTTGTACGCGGGGGCGCCGCCTGCGAATCGATTCGGCGACTTCTGGGCGCCATGAATAGATAAGAAAGCCTTTTGTCGACGGCTAATGACGCCCCGTCGCGCGGCGGCGGCGGAAGTGGGCGGCGGAGGCAGGGTGGCTTGGGAGGGGCAGCTGTGTCAAGCGCCCTCACGCAGGGAAACGGGCACGCTGACGGCAACTCCTGGACCGGGCACTGGGGAGGGCGTTGTGGAGAGGCATTGGGCGAGGACGTCGGCGCACACGTGGGTGAAGTGGACGGAATCTGCGGGCGACTGTGATTGCCCACTGGTTCCGAGAGAAACAGAGCTGCAGGGACAGCAATGGAGGCAGGATTTTCGACACTAGCTAGGTGGAATTCAGACCCTTCTGAAGAATTCTACCGGCTGCTTGCTCTGATCTGGAGTTTTACGTGCTTTTTCCGATATATCTATATCTATCTATCTATCTATGTATATATATATATATATATGTGTATATATATATATATATATATATATATATATATATATATATATATATATATATCTATATCTATATCAGGCGAGTGGCATGATAGTATCCTAAAAAAACAGGTCACGAACCGGGGGCTTTTTTTTGCTTCTCGTCCTATCATGTCCTTGTACTAACACGCATTTAGATTTACATGCACTACATTACCAAACATGCCGGGAGACCGGTCGGGAGCTTGGAGTTTGCCGCGCTGGTGGGAGATACATAGGGAAAGCTCTGTTAGCCGACAGTAGGTCGGTGTCGGACCCCACCATTTGTAGAGTGTGAAAATCACAGTCTCCTCCAACCGGGAGCTAGCTCAGTGCATCAACTGATGACACTGCAGCGCCTCTGACCGGGAGGTCCTAGGTTCCCACTCCCCACGGCGGCAGGATTTTCGACACTAGCTTTTCAGCTAGGTCGAATTCAGTCGCTGTCTGGAGGAGGATTCTAGCGTCCGGTTGCCGTGATCGGTAGTTTTCCGTGGTTTCTCCGATCAACACCAGGCGAATGCCGGAGCAGTACCCAAGCAAACGGGCCACGGACCGCGCGCTATCTTTCCTTCCTCTTCCTTGTCCTATCCTCTCCCCTTACACACACACTTGCACTAACATGCACTACACTACCACGTATTCTGGGAGACCGGTCGGGAGTTTAGAGCTTGTCCCGCTGGTGGGAAAGTCCTTGTAAGGGGGAAACCACGCTAGCCGACGGTAGGTCGGCCCCGGATCTCGCCATCCAGCGGGGAAAGATCACTGCCATCTCACGAGGAAAAACATGGACTACACTAACGGGACTAATGACCAAAGCAGTTGACGCGCCCGGAAACACGAAAAAAACAAACCAAACCACAGTCTCCTCCAGAGAAAAATCATACACTACACTTACGGGACTAATGTTCTCAGCAGTTGACGTACCCGGAATCACTAATCAATCAATCAAAAAATACAGGAAGACGGAGTTGGATACGAGCAGTAAAAGGAAAAATCAACACAGACGTGAGATCTGTAAAGCGGAACTGAAGGAGTGTGAAGTGAACTGCTGGGAATCGAAATTGAAATGGAGGTTTGGGAGTGAAGAAATTGAAGATCGACGGACAGTCGGTGGTGAAAAGACTTCACTCAGCATTGTAAGTTTTTTGGCGTATTGAATGCAGCACAAACATATTTTTAAAAACTTGAATACTAAAGAACAGGGAAAATTTACGTTAAAATTACTTATATTAGCTAAGATTACGTAATTGTTCCTAGAAAACACACTTGTTATCTGAAAGAAAGTACTCGTAGAAATGGAGAAGAAATCTAACAAAAAAAAATCTTTTTAAACATCTCTTGCTTTGAAAGAGAAGGAAGCGAAAGACTTCTGGGAAAGCGTGAGTCCTTCAATTTATTCTTTCGTATGCATTTTTTCTAATAGTCTCGCTTGTACCTCGACCTTAAGTCTGCCTTGAATAGACAGCGTTTCCTGTTCCAAGAACCCCAACTATGCCGGGCGGGCCCTGTGGCAGACGCTCTCGAAAGGAAAGGGATGGGGCAGCGGAGTTGAAGACCTCGCCATACGCCCGCCGCTAAGCCTTGCCCCGCCCCGCTCGGCTCCCAACTCTCACGTCCGTCCCACACCAACCCGACCCGTTCCATCCCCCGCCGTGCCACCCCACTCCTCACCCTCCGCCGAGCCACCCCCCCGCCCGCCCGTCTCCTCACGAGACCTTCGGACGCCGTCCAACCCTTCTGTCCCCCCCTCACCCCTTCTCCTTCCCGCACCCCCCCCGCCCCACCATTGCGTTCGATCCCGCACCGTCCCCTCGCCGAGACATTGCACTGTGGTCCGGCCCTTTAACTCAACACCCCATGCCGTCCCGCACCGTCCGGCCCGTTCCATCCCGCCCCACCCTCTCGTCCCGCACCATCCTGGCCCGTTCTGTCACCCCACCCTCTCGTCCCGCACCATCCCGCCCCACCCTCTCGTCCCGCACCATCCTGGCCCGTTCTGTCACCCCACCCTCTCGTCCGCACCATCCGCCCCACCCTCTCGTCCCCCACCTCCTGGTCCGTTCCATGTCGCCCCACCCTCTCGTCCCGCACCATCCCGGTCCGTTCCATCTCGCCCCACCCTCTCGCCGCGCACCATCCTTGCTCATTTCATCCCTCTCTCTCTTCGCGCACCAGCCCGGACCGCGCCGCGCCGCGCCGCGCCGCCTGAGCGGCCGTGCGGAATATTCAAAAGGGCAGCGAGCGAGCCCCGGCGGCGCGCACAAAGGCCGGCGCCACAATCGATCTCGCGTTCGAGGAAGACGCGGAGGTCGCTTTGTTTCGCCTGGATGGGCGGCGCGCGCTGGGCTGCAGGAGGCTGGCGATGGCGACGAGGTGGAGGGCTTTTGACCACATCGATCACGAAGCGAAGTTTCACAACAAGAAACAACAGTGAAGATTTGGGACGTAAAGTTCATCAACAAATGGACATAAAGGAGGATAACTTTTACAAAAAATACTTTTTTGGCACTGAAAAACAATCTATCACTAATTAATCTAGCCATACTTCATGTATGGAAATAAAACGAATTTGATCGTCGTTTATTGGAATCATTACACGTTTTGCACGTATGTCATAAATACACTAAAATATAGATACAATGAAAGCGTTTTTTATGTTAATATTCTTATTTATTTAAACGCTCATTTGCTTCAATATTCAAGAACTTACACATCTTTTTAATTTACGAGTATTTTTTAGGAGAATTGAAAGTTTTGCACTCCTGAATTTCGCTCATTTGTTCACAGTTCGTGTCGAAATCACAAATTATTATTATTATTATTATTATTATTATTATTATTATTATTATTATTTATTACTATTATTATTATTTCTTCGTAATTGTCTTTATTTTCTTTTTCCATAAGGATAAGCACACAGGTTATACATGAAAAAAGCATATTTATCAACGTCTTTTTGTTAGGAATTCACATCTACCCTACCCCTATAAACTTTCGAGCTATTCCAGTTGTTGAGTTTATACAGCCTTCTGCATAGCCTTATAAATATTAACACTAATATTCAGATCTTTTAAACTTTTAAACAGTGTCTTCGGAATTACTGCGATGCTAGAGATGACAATGGGGATGATTCGCACATGGTCCATATACTTTCAACCAGCACAGCAGTGGCGCATGCGGGACGGCGTGAGCGGGACGGAGAGAGGTAGGGCGGGACGGGGATGGGTAGGGCGGGACGGGGATGGGTAGGGCGGGACGGGGATGGGAAGGGCGAGACGGAGAGGCGTAGGGCGGGACGGGGATGGGTAGGGCGGGACGGGGATGGGTAGGGCGGGACGGGGATGGGTAGGGCGGGATGGGGAGTGGTATGGCGGGAGGGGAGGGGTAGGGCGGGACGAGGATGGGTAGGGTGGGACGGGGATGGGTAGGGCGGGACGGGGATGGGTAGGGCGAGACGGAGAGGCGTAGGGCGGGACGGGGAGCGGTAGGGTGGGACGGGGAGGGGTAGGGCGGGACGCGGCTGGGTAGGGCGGGTCGGGGAAGGGTAGGGTGGGACGGGATGGGTAGGGCGCGACGGAGAATGGGTAGGGCGGGACGGGAATGAGTAGGGCGGGACGGGAATGGGTAGGGCGGGACGGGGGCGGTAGGGTGGGACGGGAGGGGTAGGGCGGGACGCGGCTGGGTAGGGCGGGTCGGGAAGGGTAGGGCGGGACGGGGATGGGTAGGGCGGGACGGGGATGGGTAGGGCGAGACGGGGAGGCGTGAGCGGCTCTCGATAACGAGGTTATAACGGCGCCGCGCCGCGCCGCGCCGCGCCGCGCCCACCGCTGCGATTCGGCCATCGCTCCGCCCCCCCCGCCTCCCTCCGCGGCGGCCGAGTGGTTCCGCCGGCGCCCGCACGCGAAGTGTGGCGCTGCGGGCGGTTGAGATTTGGATTCGAATTGTTTTAAAAGTGTTTTATTCTGAACAAGCTAAATTTACAATTTATTTTACATTAAAAATAAATTAGTAAATTTGTTAACATTTGTAGCTGATAATGACATTTTGTGAGTGAAAGTATTGCAGTGGTAGATTTCACTACAATCTTGACTTAGATCAGAAAGAGTCAATTCCGTACTTTTGGCTAGGAATATATGTAACTACATGTATTGGGACGTATTTGAGCATCTATAATGGAATTGCCAGAGTGTATTTCTGGGCAATCGGTAAGTTTCTTCACTATTATCTAGGAGATTGGTGGCTAGAGGGTTAGCGTGGGTTTCCAGACGTTGAAGATAGCTTGTACTGCTTGTTTCGATTCTTTGAAAGGCTGTCGGTACTTTTAAGTCTCTGTATAAAATAAAATTAAGTATGATAAAATTAAGTATGATGCTAATTAATAAAATTAAGTACGATGCGATCAAATAAAATTAAGTATGATGCGAGGAAGTACGATTAGTAAAATGTTCCGTACGATTAGTAAATGTATTCCGTACGTTTAGTAAAACGGAGTAGAGAAAATAAGGGTAATGAGGGGCAAGGATAAAAAAATTTCTGTGTTTTTTTCTATAGCAGACGTAGTCTGTAGTCGTTAGGCAAGGGAAAATTAAGCAATTTAGATTCAAAAACCAACCCGAGTAACATGACAACATGTGAAAAGAGAAGCAAACAAATTCAGAAAATGAAAAGCATACACAAAATGATAAAAGTCTCTCGGTACGATTGGGGCTCGTTTTATGCCACTGTATATGATCGGCTACGGCAGCCTACGGGGTTAACATTTCTGGACAGGCCATACGCCTGTTTGAGTCCTAACTGTAGCAAATTCTCGACACTAGTTTCCTGGGTTGAATTCAACCACATTCTGGAGGAGAATTCTAGTGCCCGAGCTTTTTTCCCTTCTTCCTTCTGGTCTCATCCTTCTTTCCTCACATTTAACCCATCCCTCCCTTTACACACCCATACACATTAATACATGTAATGCACTACAACACATATCAAGAGCATACAGCTTGTCCCAACGGTGGCAGAGCCCCTCTGAGTGTGATAGTGTAGGGGTGGGACACAGCTGACATGTGGAGATTACACGTTCCAGCGAAAGGGGGACACCACCACGTTTCAGGATATAACAGGTTATTTTTACGCAAACGTTTCTGGATATATTTTTACGAGGGCTTTCATCCAGCCGAGGACCGGTTAACATTTACGTCCCGTTGGGACCCCTCTGATCGGGAGGACCTACGTTCGAGTCCTGACGGTGGCAACATTTTCGACACTAGCTTTTTAGCTAGGTCGAATTCCGTCGCTGTCTGGAGGAGAATTCTAGCGGCCGGCTGCTCTGATCGGTAGTTTTCCGTGGTTTCTCCGATCAACACCAAGCGAATGCCGGAGCAGTACCCTACCAAACGGGCCACGGACCGTACGCGATCTTCTTTTCCTTGTCCTCTCTCCTTACACACACTCTTACACTAATATGCACTACACTACCACATATTCCGGGAGACCGGTCGGGAGCTTAGAGCTTGTCCCGGCTGGGGCGGTGCCCCGCTGGTGGGAGAGTCCTGGTTAGGGGTAAACCCCACTAGCCGACAGTAGGTCGGTGCCGGATCTCGCCATCCAGCGAGGGGAAAATCACCGCCATCTCCCGAGAAAAAACAAGTACTACACTAACGGGACTAATGACCAAAGCAGTTGACGCGCCCGGAAACACGAAAAAATCAATCAATCAATCAAACCGTTGGGACCCGCATTCAACCATACACTAGACACTAACTCACTTCCGGGCTCCTTTTATCTGGGGTCAGCAGAAAGCGAGACCCTCCGCGACAACACGTCCATGAGAGACAATGGACAATCAACTACGTCCAAGGCGGGACCCGAACCCGCTACCCTTCGGACCAAAACGCTCAGTCGGTACACGCTCTGAGTCATCTCGGCCAACCAGGTCGGCGGATGTAACGTACGGGAGTAATAATCTAAGGGCCGGATTCACCACCTCCGATTATATGTTTAACCTCGTTTATCTATATATTTAATCGCGTTTAAGTTGTTCGCGAGTTTCACCATGTCATTTAAACACGATTATTGGGAAATAAACTCGAGCGCAGTTAAACGTCCGAGAACGGCCGTTTAAGGAGAAATAATCGCGTTTATCTGCTGATCCAGCGCCTAAGTGTCTGACGGGCCCGGAAGCAAACGCTCACTCACTCACCCCTGCATTTGGCGACATGTAAACCTTGGCGCAATTTGGAAGAGCTTGCGCCCTTCACCTACGCGCGGTGACCTGCCTCATCTCCCCCCCACCCCCACCCCCTTGAGCGGCCCGCGACGCCGCACAGTTGGGCCAGAGGCGGGGAAAGGTGGCAAAAAAGTCAAAAATCAAAATATATTTCAGAAGAATTGTGGGAATTCTGATTTGGTGTTGTTGACGTTCTTATGAGAAGAAATAAAAGAGGTCATCTTCGACAACATATTAGCTTTATTCAGATAGCCGGTTTTCGATGGCTTTGCCGTCATCGTTAGTCTACAAGATACAGAGAGATATAACAAAATTATAAATAAATACACAATAAGATAGAAAACAATTCATGGATACATCTAAAGTATTTAGTTACAGATAGCAGATAAAATGCCAAAAAAAAAAAGAATGCGAGTTATAGCAACTGCTATTATCGGTATTAATTCGCCCCCGTCGCAATTCATTTTTGCAATTTTATCTGCTATATGTTCCTCATCTATTGCAATCATATAAAGTGTCTTTCTTTATTGCTTTTTTATATGTTTAATTTGAACTGCTAGCAATCCTCCCGTCGCATTCCTTTTTTTGAAATTTTATCTGCTCTCTGTAACTAAATATGTAGATGTATCCATTAATTGTAATTTAATTTTCTATCTTATTGTGTATTTATTTATAATTTTGTTATATTTCTGTATCTTGTAGACTGACGATGACGGTAAAGCCGTCGAAAGCCGGCTATCTTAATAAAGCTAATATGTTGACGAAGATGACCTCTTTTATTTCTTCTTTCAGAAGATCTATTTCACTAGAAAGGGGTAGCAAAATGTCTCCTTCATAGTTCCCCGATCAGGAAAGGAAGCAGGAATCAAGCCACTCCTTTCAGTGCAAGTTTGAATTGCACTAGTGATGCGTGACGCACTTCTTCGCTCGCGCAGTAAGAAGAGAGGCGTGTTTTCGATGCAAATATTTTTGCTCTCTCGACTAGCAGAATCGTACGTGCTATGGATACGATACCTGGAGATATTACATTCAATGTGTATTTCTAATAACATATTATTTGAATAATAATTTAGTCATTCCAAGTAGAAACTTCATTTGCCACAATTGAATGAAATTTTAAAATTAGGTTTTTCATATTGTCTTTTAGTTCTCTTCCGGGCGTTTCCGGGCTACGATATTCACTGAATATTATTCTGGAATTCGTCTAGTTTTCAAAACATTAATCAAAGTTTGCTCACGTTAGCCCCATTTTGCGTTAAGGTGCTTCTAGCACATCTAGTTTTGTTAGCCATTCTACCTGCAATAATAATTTTTTCCTTTCATAATTTAGTACTGATAGTTTTTTGTTAACAATGAGGGATCTGTATGGTGTTATTGAACACACTGAAAAGAGAAAAAAAAAGCTATGGAAAAAAGCGCAACCCGAAAGAAAAAATAAGTGCTTCGCAAGCTGTTAATTAAATCTATCCCACTGATTTCACACATGGAATACAGAAAAATTATCACAAAGGCATTGGATCCCGGAGTTACATCAATGTTAATGGCTTCAAGTTCACATTTTCTTTTTAAAGAAGAGTAACATGATGGAAATTCTGACTTTGAGGATTTATAAATAAATATTTAAAGTCGGTTGATTGGTTAGTGATTCCGGGTGCGTCAACAGCTAAGGTCATTGGATTCGTAAGTGTAGTTTTAACTTCGAGAGATGATGCTGTGTACGTGTTTTTTGTACGCTGAATGGCGAAATCCGGTGCCGACCTACCGTCGGGTAGTGGGGTTTCCCCTAACCAGGACTCTCCCACCAGCAGGGCACCGCCCCAGCCGGGACAAGCTCTAAGCTCCCGACCGGTCTCCCGGAATATGTGGTAGTGTAGTGCATGTTAGTGTGTGTGTGTAAGAAGAAGGAAAGATCGCGCGCGGTCCGTGGCCCGTTTGTTAGGGTACTGCTCCGGAATTCGCTTTGTGTTGATCGGAGAAACCACGGAAAACTACCGATCAGAGGAGGACGCCGCTAGAATTCTCCTCCCGACAGAGACTGAAATCGACCTAGTTGTCTAGCTAGTGTCAAAAATCCTGCCGCCGTGAGGACTCGAAACTAGGACCTCCCAGTCAGAGGCGCTGCATTGACATCACTTGATGCGCTGAGCTACCACTCCCGGTAAATATTCAAAGGTTAAACAACGACATAAGTCATTATTTAATTATAAAATGTGTTTTTATTGCCAAAAATACCGCAAAACGCTTAAAAGTTCGTACTTTTTGTCAAGTTTTCCCCTCTCTGGCCCCACTGTCCGCCGCGCCGGCGAGCGCTCGCGTTTGTCTCCGACGGCAGCGCTCTTTGTCCGCGTTCATAATTAAAAGCGCCATATTTGCCGCACGGGTCCTCTTCCCCCTTCCTCGGCCTCAAGAGGGGGGGCGGTAACAAATGGCGGCTCCTCCGCCGATGCGCCGAGCGCGCGTCTTCCCTTCGCCGCTCTTTTCTTTTAATTCCTCCCCCCTCCACCCCCCCCCGCCGCTCAGCTGCTGTTGGGGCTGCTCGGCCTGTCGAGTTATGACCCACCCGCGCGCCTGAGCGCGCCACCGTCCCCGTAATATACTGCGCACTTTCACACAAATTATCTCATAATTTATTCCCTTTATTATTTACTCGCTGATTGTTAAGGAAATTGCTTTCGTAGAACGCCCTCCAGGTAATTTTGAGAAACAATTTCTTTGTTCTCGCATTTACGACTCGTTTTCGTTCCGACGGTCGTTGTGTCACCAATTTGGTGAATATTCTTAAGATGGAATATCGTACGACACGCCTTGAGTGTGTAATTATGACCTCTCGACGTATTTGGACTTTTTTTAGAATAATATACGATTCGGGAAAAAGTGAAAATGAATTACAATTCAGACCTGTAGGAATGGAAAAAAAAACTTGCATTAATGTATAAATAATTAACCAAAGACACAAAACACAATAATATAATTTATCAGTTCTTCTCACAAAGAGAAATTATACAACTTCGGGGTTAATTATTTACAATTATTTAATATTATTAATAACAGCAGGGATCTCGAAGTTGTCGACAAACCAGTTGGCTGTGGGCGTGAAAAGATCTACGAGATCATCCGGGCTGTCCGGGCCCCGACAGTGTACTGCGACGGCTGTACTTCACGGCTGTACTGCGACAGGCTGTACTCGTAGTACAGCCCTGAAGAGGATCGCAATATGTCGGTCGAAACGTCGGCACAGGGCTGTACTGCCCTGAAGAGCACCGCGATATGTCGGTCGAAACGTCGGCACCCCAGCCTTCGACGCGGCGTCACCCGGACAGCCCAGATCATGACTCTGGCCGCGGAAGCCTACGATATCAAGATCTACGAGACTTGTTGCTTGACAAGTAGCCCTCAAGCGCAAGGATGAACAAGACGATCAACCACAAACGATCAACGTTTTTACATTAAAATAGTCTATGTTTCTGTTCGGTTGCTAGAAATAGAGGCCCTAGAGTTTCCTGCACCCTCCACAGGCTTACAGACTACAAAAGAGAGAAAGAAACCGCACACACGCACACAAAAGAAACAGTTTGCACTGGCCTGTTTGAGGGCGTAACTTGTGCAATTGCGAACAAACAAGAGGTCTTCATTGATAACTACTACTTAACAGGTAGGTCGGTGTGACTTCAAGTTCAAAGATATACGACCTTCCGAGGCAAGTAGACGGCACCTACCAAGCACACACAATGTTTTTTTCTTCCTTATTGTTTTTTTAGCAAAGAAGAGAAAGTATTTTAATCGTGCGCCGGTTGTGTAACCCTTTAAACGTAGCCGCTTGTTGAAGGATGTTTATGTGACACGAAGTCTAGCAAAGAGACGATATTTCAAATAAACAGAACGATTATGAGTCCACTAGAGTTAGGAGGATTCGAAGTTATTTCCCAGATCTTTGTTAAATGGATGTAGAGCTAAAAGAAAATTTTAAAAAAATTAATTGACAGAATGGGTCTCAAAACAAATGTATTAGTAATTAAAAAATCTTAACAGAAATATGTTAACTAAATATAGAACGAAACTAAGAAAACGTTGAAAAAAACGAGAATATTACAAATAGAAGATAAAATAATTAAAGAAGATAGAGCATAGAATGTAGTACAGAGATGTTTTATCAATTTGAAATTTGGAACATGATTTTGTTGAATTTTAAATTTCATTTCTACCTGGCGAGAAGTTGCCGGGGGAAGTGAGTGGGGTTGTATTGTTGCTCTCCTCTATCGCTTGGGTCCGAAGCGGTCGCTATACCAGATCAAACTGACAAGGGAGCTATCAACAGGTTCAGGCCGAAATCTGGCCGCGTATTTTTTTATAGATAAATATTCACTATTTCTATATGCTGCGAAAAACTTAGGTTGCATCTCGCACTAGAAGTTAGTGAGAATATATGAGTATTCCACAAATATCACAACGCAAAACATCGTTCGCACGGGGTTTGTGCAGTCCTACCTAAAGTGAAAGAATCTCCGCCGAGGGAACAAATGCAGCGGAACCAAGCTAACGACTTTGCTTAAAATTATCCATTGTCATAATGATTGCGACAAATCCCCTGTAACTAACTGTCGAATACACAAAATAAAACTACAGATTTAGTTGTACAGGGTTACGATGTTCCTGAAAATGAACTACTGTTTTCCATCCATCAAACTGTCAGACTTAACCGGTAAGTAGAGATCCTAGCGAGCCATAACAGCACAAATGTGAGGCAAGTGTTGTCAATGGCATTAGCAAATACCCACCAGAGCGGCCAATACTGACGAAATTCTTTATTAAATTCTGTACGTGGGTAAGTACTTTATTTTAATAAACAATTTTAATGTTCAATTAGATAATGTACTTCCTTGTATGATTTAGCTATTCATATGTTAATTTGCTGATTTAATTTTAATATTGTAGAGCCACTGATATTGGGAAAAAATTCTCGAAACACGCGTCTGGCAAAATTTTCTGCACAGTAAATTTATATAGCCTGCTATTGTGGTTGATACCTCTTATATCGCGGATATTTTAAATTCTTTATTTTTTTCAGTAACTTCCAATCCGCGACAACACCTAACTTTTTCATAGCATATATAAATAGTTAATATCTTTCAATAGAAAAAGAATTAGGACAGATTTCGACCTGAACCTCTTGAAAGGAGTCTCGTGAGTATGGATTGGAGTAAAAACTATGAAACTAACTTTCTTCGCCAAGTGGTTGATCATCAACTCAACCTATCCAAGTGTTTCATGTGAATTTTTAATACACGACTGCAGATCAATTAAAAAGGTACATTATGATTACTAGTGAGATACTTTTCAAAATGAATAATCCTAACACTTAAGTAATACTTATCAAGGCTATTAGACAGACCGTTCTAGCAGATCGGCTGTCCAAATAAAATTTTACCAATCATTCTTGTATAGTTTCCATTCAAATTTCAGTAAACTCGTTTGAATCAACTAGCACCTTTCGTAAGTTCCGCCGCCGCCGACGCAATCATAAAATGGAAGGCGATTTGCCCGGCGGGGCGCGGCGACTTGTTCCCCTGCCATCGCCGAGGGAGGAGCAGGTGGGCTCCGTTCATTAATAGGGCGTTTGGCGGTGGCCAGCGGCGGCGATAACGCGAAAGTAACAGACTCCCGGCGAAGGCGCTGGGGGAGGGGGACTTTCTTATAAATCACGAGCCGCCGTAGTTGATGGCAAGACGACGACGATGCTCGGCGCTTCAGCCCCCCCTCTCTCCCACCTCGCCCCGTCGCGCCTCCCCCACTCTCTCCCCTCCGTCTCTCTTTCTCTCGCGCCTCCTCCTCTCTCTTCGCCTCTTCCCTTCTTTTCTTCCTCTCCGCCTCACCCCTCTCTCTTCTACTCGCTCCCTATCTCTCCGCCTCAACTCTCTCTCTCTCCGATTCGCCTCTCTCTCTATCTCTCGCTGCCTCGCTCCTCTCTCTCTTCGCCTCTCTCCCTTCTCTTTCTGTCTGTCAGCCTCGCCCCTCTCTCTTCGCTTCAACCCCTCTCCGCCAGTCTTTTCCGTCTCTCTCCGCCAGCGTCTTTCCCTCTCTTGCCCCTCCCTCCTCTCTCTACCGTCCTCCCCCCCCCCCCTGTCTCTCTCTGCCACGCCGCTCTTTCCGCCTAGCTTCTCTCCGTCTCGCCTGTCTTCTCACCTCACTTCTCTCCCAAGTTCTTTCCACCCTCCCTCCACCTGCCCGGCTCGACCCTCCCCAACCGGTCCGTGTCGTCCTGTATTCTCCCGTGCCTTTGGCGTCACATTCAGGGTTCATTTCGCTTCGGTCTCTACCCACCCACAACCCCCGCTCGCCCCCATCTGCTTGCTGCCTCATAAAACTTCCAACGTTTCACTCTGTGTATGCACCAGATGCATGAGGTACGAGGCACCATGGCTCCATGACCTTTTTGGTAGATGTTGTAGAGAATTAGACTAACTCCAAGCATTTCAGGTGCTGAATTGCCCATATCTTTGTGTTTTTTACAATGCGTCATTCCAGAAGGAAAGCATAAAAATAGGCCATCAAGCACCTGAAGTATTTGAATTATTGATGATGGAATGAAAGGCGATGCAAGATTTAAACGTACTACATCGTTTTCATATTCTCGCTCACTGGTGTGTTATTGCTGTTCAATCCTTGGTGAGTACAATCGTAATAGTACTCGTATTACGGTTCAGTTTCAGTTGATTGATTTATTGATTTTTTCGTGTTTCCGGCCGCGCCAACGGCTTCGGTCATTAGTCCCGTAAGTGTAGTGCATGTTTTTTCTCAGGAGATGGCGGTGATTTTCCCTCGCTGGATGGCGAGATCCGGCGCCGACCTACCGTCGGCTAGTGGGGTTTCCCCCTAACCAGGACTCTCCCACCAGCGGGGCACCGCCCCAGCCGGGACAAGCTCTTAACTCCCGACCGGTCTCCCGGAATATGTGGTAGTGTAGTGCATGTTAGTGTAAATGAGTGTGTAAGGGGAGAGGATAGGACAAGGAATGGGAAGGACAGATCGCGCGCGGTCCGTGGCCCGTTTGGTAGGGTAGTGCTCCGGCATTCGCTTGGTGTTGATCGGAGAAACCACGGAAAACTACCGATCAGAGCAGCCGGCCGCTAGAATTCTCCTCCAGACAGCGACTGAATTCGACCTAGCTGAAAAGCTCGTGTCGAAAATCCTGCCGCCGTCAGGACTCGAACCTACGACCTCCCGGTCAGAGGCGTTGCAGTCAGTTTCAGTAAAGTCGAGGAAAATATGAAGTGAAAGGAAAGAAACTCTAGTTGAAGTAAAGCAGATCTTCAAGATTAAAATGTATTGAAATTGTTGAGTGTTAATTTTGTCATTACACAAATAATAAAAAATGAAATATTTGCTATTATTGAATAAAAATGCAAAAGAACGATAGGGATATCATATAATTTAAGATGAATTTTGATCTATAAACTAAGCAATGTATCCAAATACACAATGAGGAATATAGTGCCACAGAAAAAAGAAAACAGATTAACACAGCTGTAATAGATAGTATGATACTTGTAAAAATATTTCTTATAAAAATTGTAACCAAATTAGATTAAGAAATTTCCTGTGAAAACCTGAGATATGCTGAGGGGTTATCCTGAGATATGATTTTCTGCTTGTGTTTAGCGATCATGGTTCACACACATTCACTTCTAACTGACCACAACACACTGATCTTGGCGCTTCGCGTTTGTTTCATATTTTAAAGATTTTCGAACTTTTGTGACATTCTTATATTACTGTGAATAGGAAAATATTTAGAAAGTGCTTTTAGAAATTGAAGAAGATGCACATCGATTCTGTACAATTACCCTTGAATAACAGTCTCAACATATCAAGTGTGAGTTCTTTATTGGACAAAACTTGAACAAGTTCACAATTATTCGACCTATTTTTCTCTTGAAAAGCAATGTTTTTTATTAACTCAGTTTCATAGTATAGACAAACTTACGTAACGCAAAATGATGGGGCTACAACAGCACGACCTTTCTCGCTTTACAGGACGGGTTACGTTACCAAAAACAGTACTTCCTGTGTCCCCCAGATTGTATCGTAAACTGTTAGGCAAGAGAGAAACTTTATTGTTGTTTTTTGCACATTATTATGTACACTTTAAGGATATCCGTCTAAAAAATATTGTTTAAATAAAATATCTCCACAAGCAATAAAAAAATTAAAAAACAGCTGGTTCACTATAAAATGCGGTGCTATTCGACGCTAACGGCAAAAATCGGTAGTCTCCGTTGCGCACAATTCGGTTTCACAATTTGAATCGAGTTATCTCCGCTTGCAGCAATCTCTCTAGCAAGTTAAAAAAAAAAACAGAAAAAAATAACTACCTATTTTAGCGTGATTCCAAAAATAAAGTAACAATTTTAATTTTTTCGGCAATTGTCAATACTTAGGTTTGTTAAGTGATATTGTTGCTAATTCGAATTACGATAGTAACGTGACAACTGAGCACGCTGATTCTGTAGTTCATCAAACAGCTAGAGTAGCGCTGCTGACGGTGCTTGTCATTTCTCCATCCGGGAGAGAGAAAGGGGGGTTGTCCTATAGAAGAAGGACAATTGATGAAAATTGACATCAATTGATGACAATTGATGAGTGACATCAATTAATGTCTTCCTGTCAATAAATCCTATATACCCTTACTGGATAGGAGTGGAATTTATTGAACTGTTGCAATTCTGCATAGCAGGAGAAACTGGTAGAAAATTATCAAGTATATTTAATGAGAATATGAGATCGGATGAATCTCGGGTTTAATAGGTCTCAATGAACAATCTCAAGTCAAATGATGCCCGTACTAAAAAACTCATCATTGTCTAGCTTCTTCCCTTTTTCATTTTTTCACTCAACTACCCCGTTCAGTGAGACAGTACTATACAGACTATAGAAGATGGCGCCGAGTTAAGTTCTATTTGAGTATGTATCCTAATTCTACAGATTTGACTTTGTTCAATTTTAAATATCAAGTATTCCCATTATTTTAATTAAATTTGATTAATATTTTAGTTTCTGTAGAGCCACAAAAAATGGGATAAGATTCTTGAAATTGGTTAATTATTTATGATATTAAATATGTTTTTAAATAATCTTTGTGGTTAATATATCCTCCTGGATCCTTAATCACTAGGATTATCATAATATATTTAGTACCACCATGGAATTTATAATATTCTCTATTCTATCTCATCAACTACATAGTCGTTACCGGCTTGAATAAACTCGATTAAACAACTAATGATATATTGAGAACATTAAACATTTTGCATTTTTTACTTTACAAATGAATTTTAGTTACTTATTTGGTTTATTTTATAACTGTTTGCTTCAACTAAACGTTAAAATGAAACAATTTGAAATAAAATCGTTCAAATTATTTGTAATTAGTTTTTCTTTTTTAACTTTTAAGATAACCTTTACTTTTAGCCCCCTCCCAACTTTTCCTTTCTGTACATTGGAAAATAAGACGATTAAGAGCCATTTTCCCTTCAGCCCACCAAACCCTATCGCCGGCACATCCATCTGACAGCCGACTATCCAAGGCTCTAGCTGGTTCTTCCAAAGTCCCCCGCAGTAAATCAAACAAGGAGAAGCCAACTTCTGCGATGAAAAGTTTTCATTTCCTTTGTATGCTTCCTCGCGGAGCCGCTGGGCGGAGGAGCGTGGGACATGGAGGGGGGTTGGTGTCTGCGGGGGGGGGGTCAGTCCCCATATTCAACGCCTTTTCTTTCCGTCCTTCCCCTCTTCGTCCATCATTCGGCAAACAGAAGACTCTCGGCCGGAGGGGAGGAGGCTCCTGCAAATACTTCCGCGGGCGGTGAGGATAAATAGGCGGTTGGCAGCGCCCTCGCCGTCCCGCCCAGCGCTTGCACGGAGAAGGAAGGCGGGCGGCTGGAGAAGCGGGCGATGACCTACGACAGGGCCAGCGATGACTAGGGGCGTATTGTGATGACTTGCAATATAGCCAGCGATGAGTAGGGGGCGGATTGTGATGACCTACAATATCGCCAGCGATGACTAGGGGCGGATTGTGATGACCTACAATATCGCCAGCGATGACTAGAAGGCGGATTGTGATGACTTACAATATCGGCAGGGATGACTAGGGGGGCGGATTGTGATGACCTACAATATCGCCAAACAAGATCGGTAAAATGCTTTTAAAATGTTTTTAAAATGCTCTAAAAGCAAAGAAAAGTGACGGCAAAATGTGATCACAGCCGGTTCAGATGCCGGTTCACCCGGTTCAGACTTAAGCTTCTGGATATGTTACTGATGTAATCGAGCTTCTTCCTGTCATTCAAGTGAACTCAGCATGTAAGCTTTTGGTTTGGACTGTTGATTGACTGATTGATTTTTCGTGTTTCCGGGCGCGTCAAATGCTTCGGTCATTAGTCCCGTTAGTGTAGTGCATGTTTTTCTCAGGAGATGGTGGTGATTTTCCCCTCGCTGGATGGCGAGATCCGACACCGACGTACCGTCGGCTAGTGGGGTTTCGCCCTAACCAGGACTCTCCCACCAGCGGGGCACCGCCCCAGCCGGGACAAGCTCTAAACTCCCGACCAGTCTCCCGGGATATGTGGTAGTGTAGTGCATGTTAGTGTAAGTGTGTGTAAGGGGAGAGGATAGGACAAGGAATGGGAAGGACAGATCGCGCGCGGTCCGTGGCCCGTTTGTTACGGTACTGCTCTGGCATTCGCCTGGTGTTGATCGGAGAAACCACGGAAAACTACCGATCAGAGCAGCCGGCCGCTAGAATTCTCCTCCAGACAGCGACTGAATTCGACCTAGCTGAAAAGCTAGTGTCGAAAATCCTGCCGCTGTGGGGAGTGTAACCTAGGACCTCCCGGTCAGAGGCGCTGCAATGACATCAGTTGATGCACTGAGCTACCGCTCCTGGTTTTGGACTGTTCTTTACCAGAAAATCTCTGTCTTTAGTTATCGCGAACGGACAATGGCGCTGAAAGGCGTCACAGATATCTGAGATTGCATACTCGCAAAGGCTCCAAATTACAATTTTTCAGCGAAGAAATCGAATGGACTACTCAGGAAATCTGTGGGCAACGTTTGTTGCATATCGTAAATATTATTTGAAGCCAGTACCGTTAAAATGGTATAAAAATCGAACAAATCAGCGAAAAATGCTTTAAAAATCAAGGAACAAGGTAAAAATAACTTTTTGACGAAATCGACAAAAAATGAAATAAAGTGCCATATAAAATGCATTTCCTTTTGTCATAGAATAAAATTAATTTCTATACTAAAAGGCTCTGTTCTAAAGGGAAAAGAAGAAAAAGAGATTTCTTTTAAGTCCGTCCCGTAGTGATGACTGAGGGAGAAAGGATGGACAGGAAACAATGAATTGAATTGGACAGAGACGAAGGGGTTAAGTGCGACTTAAAAAGTGCATTAAAACAAGACATATGTTTACCCTTGAGTACGTATAGATGGATATTTCTTACACAATAGGCAAATGCATTCACGTGTGTGTGTGTGTGTGTGTGTGTGTGGTTGTGTGCATGCTGGTTTGAATGAGAGAAAGAAGAGTGAAACAGAGAAATAAAAAAGGAAATAGGGAAGGAATAGAGAAATAAAGGGGAGAGAAGAGAAAGAGGGGAGATAGTGGGGAGAGAGAGTGAAGACAGGAAAAAAGAGAGAACAGTTAGGTGATTTAATGAGAGATTGCTGTATATTTATCATTAGTTTAAATACAAATATTATCATTACTAAAAGCAAGATATACGCTACTTGGTTCTTATTTTGTATTGGTCTTCAAACAATGTGTTTTGCGAATTGTAATTTTATCCAATGTGAAGTATTAAGGTGACATGATAAACTAAACTTAATACGTTCATAAATATTAGAAAGGAAATATTTAATCATACAATAAGATATGAATAATGTTCGTACTTAATAATAGGGTAATCCCTTTCCTCATTTCCGAACACTGAATGTTTCATTTATCTTATCCAAACTGTCGTCTTCAAATTAATACCCTTTGGGACATCCATATACAGAGAGAGGTTTGAATACACGTTCAAATTTTGTTAGAAATATTCATTCTGCCTTCTATAAAAAATATTCACAAAAAAAGAGGCAAATTCGAAATATTTCAGATCAAACTATCACCATAACGATTCACTAACACACAAAGCAGAGGCAAATCAAATTTGTCAGAACTTTCTTTCACCGAAAGCGGCGGTTTCTTCCAGGAATCCACATTGACGCGCGGAAGTGCCTCCCCACGGGTACTAGGAATTATGACTCCATAGTGGGAACCCGAAATGGGCGGCAGAAAGACGGCACCGAAAGTAAGGTAAAAAAATTATGACCTCTAAAGCGAAGCAAGGCCAAAGATGGGACTGTAAAACCGTCTCGGGAAGAAGCCAGCGCGGGGGTTCAGACGAGGAACGACGGCAATAGGCATTGATGACGACTTCCAGAAACTTCTTCAAAAGCGCCGGGACAATGCGACGTCACTACGGCCGCAGAAGAGAAGACAGAGTTAACCCTGTGTCATGTTTAGATTTACTTCTGGTCAAACTTCAGTTAATTATGATGAGTTAGAGGCGCCACATAGGAGGCTTTTATTACATGATTTATTTATTATTGATTGATTTTTTCGTGTTTCCGGGCGCGTCAACAGCGTTGGTCACTAGTCCCGTAAGTGTAGTACATGTTTTTTCTCGGGAGATGGCGGTGATCTTCCTTCGCTGAATGGCGAGATCCGGTGCCGACCTACCGTCGACAAGTGGGGTTCCCCCTAACCAGGACTCTCCCACCAGCGGGGCACCGCCCCAGCCGGGACAAGCTCTACACTCCCGACCAGTCTCCCGAAACATGTGGTAGTGTAGTGCATGTTAGTCTAAGTGTGTGTGTATGTGGAGAGGAGAGGACGAGGAAGAGTAAGGGAAGATCGCGCGCGGTCCGTGGCCCGTTTCGTAGGGTACTGCTACGGCATTCGTCTGGTGGTGATCGGAGAAATCACGGAAAACTACCGATCAGAGCAGCCAGCCGCTAGAATTTTCCTCCAGACAGCGACTGAATTCGACCTAGCTGAAAAGCTAGTTTCGAAAATCCTGCCGCCGTCAGGACTCGAACCTAGGACCTCCCAGTCGGAGGCGATGTTATTTATTGGTAAAAAGTTTGTCGTGAATCGAGGAGGGGAGTGAAAGATACATAATTATACGGATTATTCGTTATATGGCTGAGACGTGATAATTGTCCTGGAGCAAAACAAAGGACCATCGCAGCATCTATTCAATGGATCAAGGAAGATTTGACGAAAAACCTAATACACATGTTGAAGACTATACTTGTTTTTCAAAATGAATACTTCCGGAACAAAAATGAAAGAATGAAAAATATTTTCTTTTCCGTAATTACGCAATGGTCAGACGGAAGAAGGGGACTTATTGCTTCAGCCTAAGCCGTAAAAGAAGGCATTCATTCATTCAGTCATTCATTCATTCATTCATTCAATTACTAGAGCATTTTTTAAATAATTGTTCAAAATATGTTCAGTGAATATTATCAAATGAATAAAAAAAATAAAATAATAATTTACAATTTTATAATATAATATTACCACGTAATAATATAATCAGTACGTAGTATCCCACATCTAAAAGTATCATTCATCACACGTGCCTGGTAAATTCAAGATCCAATTCTGTAATATTTGATTACTAATAACCTTCAGACGTAAGAACGACAAGAAGAATACGAGGAGGGGAAAAAAGAAGAAAAGTTGCACAAAGAGTAGAGAGATAATGTAGTTGGTAAGAGAGGAAAGCCTCGTTAACGACAATTAAATGGAAACGCAAACGTATGGTGACACGTTATTGTATGAAATCCTCGGTAAAAGAGAATACATTATTGTGCAGCACAGCCAGAGCCAAAGAGCTTCTATCGTTTTCGTCAAACCTAAAAAGAAAGTTTGTACGAACATAAATTGCCAATCATCATAATTGTTCCTGAACGCTCCATATAATAATTAAAGTACATGAAATACGCATCATCAAGGCATGAACGCACGAAGATGACTCGATAGAATTAGTGTCCAGTTTTTGTTGCATCGATACCAATGAGAGCACGTTCTCGGTCATTGTGAACGGTACATTCATGTTTCTGTTAAAAGTACGTTTTTCTACTCTCATTTTATAATTCTGTCATTTGATGGGTGCAACCCGTTGCATAATGATACTCATTACGATACAGATTTCGTTATGATACAGGTTCTTGATCAATCACAGAGAAGTTTACAAACCAAGTACTGACACTTTATTAACAATTAAGAATCGTTCTTGTAAATATTTTGTTCGACTGTGTAAATTAAAATTGAATTTAATATTATATTATGTTTAACAGTTTTAATTTCTTTTATTATCAGTAATTGTTACGGGGAATATTATTTAAAATAAAGTGGATCGTAATTTCACTTTGATCCTATTTGACTAGCGCAGTGGTAGGGGTAGAGGGAACATTTGACTGACGTTAAGATCAGAACGCAACTTATTGACTGTTATATGTTGCTGCCGAGTGTTTGTCCTTAAAACCGGCCAATTCTTTAGTTTGAACTGTCTGGTGAATCAGAGGAGGAGTTGACACCTTCAGAAATAAGAGAAAACGCGAAAATGGTGATCTCGGGATAACTGTAAGAGCAACTTTTGTATTCTCTCGCACTGGTAAACCGAAGACACCTGCGACAGGTAGGGTAGCTGTCCGCTAGTTGGCCTTGGCTGAATCCCGCAAGTCAACTGCGACGAAACGATTCAATGTAAAATTTAAAAAGCTACCATGAAAAGTAACGCATTAAACTCGATGTAATGGGTATTAATATACTCCTAAGAAGATAACGATACTTGCTTGTTCCTCGCTCGTATCATAGTATCATACTCGTGTTTTAATACCCCTCATTACATCAGCTTCAAAATGTACTATTTTGTCATCACGTGTACATTGTTTTCACTGTTACTGTTACTGTCAAAATATTAGACAAAACGGATGCCAAAAAACAAACAAACAAACGACGGAAGAAAAAAAGCGAAGGAAGCAACAAAAAACAAACAAAAAAGAACGAAACAAAGGTCCAAAATTGGGGTCGAAGTTGCCTTGTGGTGCAAGGGAGGTTGGCGCACCGCTGCCCTGCTCCGCCACGCTTCCCCTCCACGCCACGCACCTCGTGCACGGGCTATTTTGTTGTTGTTGTTGTTGTTGTTGCTGCTGTTGCTGCTCAGGGCAATCTGCCAGAGAGCCTTCTGGACTTTTCCCTCAGCATCGATGCTCGAACCGTGCGCCTCAGTACGAGCGCCGAAGCAGAGGTCCAACTGTCTTTTGCTGCTGTCTGCACCCAAGGCTCCGGACCCCACTACTTGCTCTTTTGGAACTCGTTTATATGCTCCGAGCTGCACATTTCAACACGAGTTGGTTCGAATAGTTCCATTTAATGTCAACATTTTTCTTGGGGATAAAAACGTACTTTAAACTTGCTCGTCTCCTTTATCCATTTTTCTCGACCGAACGTTGTGTATTTTTAGTAGGGTCATAATGAAGTGATAAACAAATGGTCATTTGCGCGCGAAATTCAAATGCGAAATTCCCAGTAAAAACATAACATAACCTTTCGGAGATACATTATCTCCATCTTCAGATGCTGCAATCAAATCACATTTTACAATTAAATTAGATCTCCGAAACGTTATATAATGTTTTGTAACAAATACACATACAAGGTGATTGTCAATAAAAAATATTGGACCTTACATCAATGTTATAACCCTTAACGAATTAAATGACAATCTGTACCTTATGTATACCAAAGTTCTCTAAGTGTAATACTTTTTTTAATATTAATATTTAGGTAAAGACGGCGAAAAATTGACGGGTCGCACTACCATCTTGGTTCAAAAGGTTATGGAGTTGTGTCCCTCATCACGAGCATGGATGGCATAGGTATGTAGATGTAGGCAATCATGTACAGCAAACGGAAATAGCGAGTTTTTCTTATCTTTCGTTGAATTTTAAAGGCTAAGCGAGTGATAAATGATAAATTGACATACGTTACTCGCTCACAATTTTGTCCTACGCTGTTCTAATAGTTTAAAAGATCGCAATGTGATATAACGCAACGTTATAAGGCGGATGAAGCTTATCATTGAGGATGTGGCATTTAAATCTTCGAGCCCATTGAAGATTCCGAAACTTGGATTCTTCAAATCCTACATTCCATGGTGAAGAGTTTTGCCTCGCAGGAGGTCATAACCCCGCTCCAGCAAAAAGCGAATTCAACCACTATCTGGGGGAGAATTCTAGCGGCCGCCTGCTCTTTTCTGTAGTTTTCTGTTGTTGTTTTTTATCTATACCAGGTGAATGCCGTAGTAATACCTTAACAAGTGGGCCACGGACCGCGCAATATCGTTTCTTCCTCTTTCTTGTCCCTACTCTCCTATATCAGTGGTTAAAAAGTCGTGTAATTAAAAAGTCGTGTAGTCATGTATTAATAGTTTAAAATAACTTTCCAGGTACATTGATAAGTAATTTAAAGTTAATATTCCTAATTGTAATATGTAAATTGTAGTGTTCTGCCACCAGGTTGAATATACCTACCTGCAAAAATAATAAATATCTATCTAATATCTATCTATATGTGACTTACTTTCTGTTGTTCTAAAAATATACCCTTCAAGCTTCTGAGATCTCGGATGAAGCTACAAAGTACACGCCCTCCGATACACTGCAGTAAAATGAAGCTTACCCGGAATAAAGATGAAAAAATAATGATCGGACAAAAATAATGACATGTATAATCCGAAACATTCAAAATATTTCAGATTGAAAGCATTCAGTATTCGAATTCTGAAATGAGTAAAGTTGGAACTCGTCCCAATGCAACTAACAATAAATCAACTACGTTCTAGCGGCCGGTTGCTCTGATCGGTAGTTTTCCGCAGTTTCTCCGATCAACACCAGGCGAATGCCGGAGCAGTACCCTATCAAACGGGCCACGGACCGCCGCGATCATTCCTTCCTCTTCCTTCTCCTTTCCTCTCCCCTTACACACACACTTACACTAACATGCACTACATTACAACATACTCCGGTCGCGAGCTTAGAGCTTGTTCCTGGGGCGGTGCCCCGCTGGTGGGAGAGTCCTGGTTAGGGGGAAACCCCACTAACCGACGGTAGGTCGGCGCCGGATCTCGCCATCCAGCAGGGGCAGATCATCGCCATCTCCCGAAGAAAAACACGTACTACACTAACGGGACTAATGACCAAAGCAGTTGACGCGCCCGGCAACACGAAAAAATCAATCAAAAATCAATCAAAAATCATTCAAAAATCAATCAATCAATCAACGGGGTCCGCGGTGAGACGTCAATCACGGAGCCGTCCGCGTGCACTGACCGCCAGCAAACGCTCGTCTATTTCCGGGTCACCTGCGCGCCTCTTTAAATGTAACCGCGCACCTCCTCTATTTATATTCGCGGGCGCATCCCGTAAATAAAAATCTCCAGAAAATTACCGAGCGCGAGTCGCGAGAATTAATTCATTAAACCGGTGGGCGTGGCGTTGGGGGGGGAGTAGGGGGGACCCTGCTTTGCGCAGTGCTTCTCCTCTCGCGCCCTCCGCGTGGGAGAATGCAGGTGAAGTCCACGGCGGAGGCGGCGCCGGCTATTTATAGAGGGACAAGATTGATTATGGAGCTAACGTCTGTGTTAGGACTAAGAGGCGGCGGCATTACCGATGATGAATGCGATAACGAGCCGCTGCAGGCGCAACGTCCCCCCACCCCACCCCGTCACACGGTTTTGGAGGGGGGAGGGGGCGGTGCAGAGGGGGCCGTTAAGGAAGGGGTGACCTCAGGGGCAGTTGGGGCAGTGAAGTGACAGTGATGAGGGGGCGGGGTGAGACAAGGGGTCTCCGGATGAGGTGGTACGAGGGACGGATTGAATACGAAGATGATTGAAGGAGCGACTTCAATTGGAGGTTCTTGTACAGAAAGAGAGCAACCCTCAAATCATACACATTGATACTATAGATTATTTCTTTTCTAACGGTTTCTGTGTCCCATTATTTTAGCACCTGATGATGTAACAAAACTAGTTAAAAACTTTGGATACTTTTATTTGCTAACATATATTGACAATCAAGAAGAAATATTTATTTCTTTTCTAATTTGATGTGATTTACTTGGTCAAAAAAAGCTGTATATGACATATGGGGGAGAAAGTCATCTGCGCACGCTTTCTGGAGTTTCAGAATCCCTTCTCAATAATTTAACAATTAATAGTTCAAAGATAAAATAATAATAATAATCATAATAATAAATAATAATAATATAATAATAATAATAATAATAATAATAATAATAATAAGAGTGCGAGATTAGCAACATTTGAAAAGCTAGACATGTTCGTTCCCGAGTTATAGAAACGGTATTATTGGCAACAGTAAACTAACTGCAGATTTGATTTTTCTGCATTGCTAACAATACAGTCACTCACCCTAAGCTCTACTCCTACCACTACAAGCAAAAGGAGAGCTCGACAAAACGTGCCCATAGTGAAGCTACATTATGTCCAGAAGCAAAGCAAGAGGACATCTCATTTGCTCAATGGATCAGGGAAACTCGACAAAAACCTGATCGAGATGGGGGTCATTGACGTGGAAGCAGAAGTACATTACTTGTTACAGGCATATTAAGTCTTTTAAAAAAATAGACATTACAAATGTAAAATAATTCATTATATATCATTGTTTTGTTAAAATAAACTATTTAAAAAATATAAAATATAAAAAATATTTTTCTTTTTGATGATCAGTGTAGTCCCTAATTGTATAGAAACATTTATACAGCAGAAAAGATTTTACTTCAACTTAAATTTGTATACCGGCTTTAATTGTTTAATGTCATCTGGTAATGTGTTGTAAAGTAACGTACATGTATTGTATGTGGATTTTTTTAAATGAGCTGTTGATACTGACACTTGATGAACGGGATTTCTACGACGGGTGTTGTAATTATAAATATCAGATAATAATAATTCTCTGGATGATTCAGCACAAGGCAGAAATAATATCTCATTTGAAAAGTATTGCCATCTATGATTAAAGAATAAAAATAAATAGCATGATATTGTTAATAGAGATAATGATACATTTAAATTTCTGCTCTAAACACATTCAACGTCGGTTGGTCGCTTTCTGCTTAACACTGACCAGTTAGTACGACAAAAATTGCTTTTCTGCGTTTCCGGGTAATAATCGAATTGACTCATAATTTCAAATAATTGGTTTATGGAAATACATCAAAATGACGGGGCTCGTTCTTTTTGCTAATCGAAATTACAGGAAGTAATAATTAAAACAAGTATCAACAAGATTGAAAAAACAATGATACTCATACCATCTGGATATAAACATCTATTTACGTTCAGAGGAAAATCTGTAACGAGTATAATCTGTACGTTAAAAGGAAAATCTATAATAATATAGTTGCCTAGCTCATCTTTCCTAAAAAACAGAGAGTTACATGAAAAAGTGTCGATAGAAATGTTTTCAAAAATCCTGTTTCATCAATTCAACTATCGTCAATATAACAAAAACTCTCGTCAATATAATGAAACGTTATTTAACCCTTTCACTCCATTTTAATTTTGTGCGTAAAGCGCTCGCCCTTTTTCGTCGCGTCCATGCACGCATAGTCATTGTTGGAGCTCTCTGGTAGTATGGTTTTGCAACTTTTAGGGCTAATACATTGTTGGGTTGCTAAACTATACTACTAGAGCTCTTCAAAGCGCCAACAGCTCGTTAAAGTTTTTGATGTAAATTGTTGAAAGCCGACCTAGCTGGCTGACCGCTGAGCGAATACCGACTCGGCGCTTCAGTCCGAAGGGTCGTGGGTTCGAGTCCCGTCTTGGGCATGGTTGTTTGTCCCTTGTCTTTGTATGTATGTATGGTCGCGGAGGGCCTCGCGTTCTGCTGACCCCAGATCAGAGGAGCCCGTCAGTGTGTTGGTCTAGTATATGGTCGAATATGCGTCCCATCGGGACGTGAATGGTAACCGGCTGTTGGCTGGATAAAAGCCGTAGGAAAAAAAATTGTTGAAGGTTTTTCCGGTACAGAGGGGACCCCAGAAGTGTTCTGAGCCGGTCCAGAATTCTGAGGGAGGGAGGAATGAGAGAGTGAGGCAGCCGTTGTGTTTCCCGGAGTGGTACACGCGATGTGCGACGGGGAGGTAACCAGCTAGGGGTCTTGAAATGAAGCGGAACAAAGGAAGCGAGGAAGGGGGCAAAGGCGACGAGGAGATAGGGCGTTCTGTTGAGGATGAAGTTCTCGCTTGCCCCTTCCTTGTACGGAGTAAGGTGACTGACAGACATAAGTACGCTGTCAATTTGTAAATTTTCTTGCGATTCCACTTGTTCAAGCGGTGAATTCTTGGCTGTCCGGGATTAGCCGCGTCATGGTCGATGGAGCTGACGTTTCGGCCATATTGCTGTGGCCTTCTTCAGATCTATACAGCTTGCAGTATCAGCAGTATAGTTCTGAAGGTCACAGCAAGATGGCCGAAACGTCAGCTCCATCGACCATGACGCGGCTAATCCCGGACAGCCAAGAATCCAACGACTCCGACCGCGGAAGCCTACGACTCTACATTGTTCAAACGGTGACCACTCATGCAATGGATGCATGATAATGTAGACGATGATGTTGATACTGACCGGGAAACCTGGGGTTCAAGTCCCGACTGTGGCAGAAGTTTAAGCACTAGCCAGACAGCTAGGTCGAGTTCCATCGCTGCTTGGAGGACAATACTAGCTGCCGGCTGCTCTGATAGTAGTTTCTCCGATCAATACCAGGTGAATGCCGGAATAGTAACCTACCAAACGGGCAACGGACCGCGCGCAATCTTTCCTTTCCATTCCTTGTCCTATCCTCACCCCTTCCACACACACACTTACATGTACTACTCTCACCAGAGATGCTAAGGTATTTAATTTTATACACTACGAAACTCTTGAAAATAAATTAAACCGAACATTTGTCGATTATTTCAGATATAATCTTTGTAAAGTTGTTTTATAATCCCACAACTGGTTACATATTGGATAAGAATATATAAATTTTGTTTCCAAAAATAGGAATGTTTGTCAATTTTCAGTTTAAATAATATTTGTGTGTAAATTGCGGCATTGCTATCACCAGTAAGAAAGTTACAAGAATGAACAAAATGAACAAAACTGTTTTTATTTTATTCTGCAAAACGATCACAGAAAATTCACAGAAAGCACATGGCCAGTATATTAAGAACTAAATTTCAGGAACATTTTCTTTTATTTATATGAACACAGACTGGAACTGTACTGATTTCCACAAGCAAATATCTATATATTTCTGGTTACCTTAATTTATTGTATTGCAAGTTACTAACAGTACAAAATAATAAATAAACTCACAACGTAAAACATTCATGAAGAAAAAAGGATATATCTTTTCAAATTGTGTGAGAAGTAAATAATAAAACGATTAAAATTCTCTTGAAAGAATAAAAAAATATTAAAGTTAAAAGTTTTAATCAAACACTCCATCACCAATGAATTAAATTATTATAATATTAAGAAGTGTTGCATTTCCTCGCTCCGAAATAAATTTAAAATTATAGCGTATTACCATCTCGTTTTGCAGCTATTTCCGTTCCCTGAGCTACTGAAATCCTCTAACCTGATTCTTAAAAAGGAAAGGTCGTGAGAGCAAGTTCATGGTTTAACTGACTATTTCCCAGTTTCTCAATGCAGAAAAGTAGCGCAGCGCTGCATAAACTTGTAGGAGCCAGGTCCGTCATTAGGTTAGAAGAATTACGGAGCTAAATTAACTTTTTAAAAGCTCTTTCGTGTAGCGTGCCCTTAAAAGCAAGGAATCAGACCAGAGTTAATGCAGCTCAAAGGAACGTTCTACATAATTTCCGTGATTCAAATGTTTTGAAGAGTGGAAAATAGGTAATCGAATGTAAAATTAATTAATTAAATGACTAATTAGATTTTTCAAGAGAGTGCACACATTTTATAAGAGGGGAAAGTACGTTACACTTTAAAGAGAAACTAGTAACGCGTTTGTAATACGTTCGTACATTTGAAATTGCTCTCTTTATTCCTCCAGTAACTTTCTAGGATATTATTTATTCTTTTTTATTTCATTGTGACCTAAACAAAAACGCCGCAATTTCAAAGGATGATCAGAAAATTAACTTAAAAAAGATGTAATCCATTGCGTACCAGCAACGCATGCCCTAAAGTTTAAAAAATATATTTATATCTGCTCAACATTCGTGCCTTTCAGCAGTACGGTACAGTACGGTACGGTACGGTACAACACCTTCAATCATTCCAAGTACGGTACAGCATATCTTCCAGAACCTCTCACAATGGTAATGCACTGCACGCTACAATATTCTACACTGCCATAAAGTTGAACTGAATTAAATAGTGTCTAAGAAAATATTTGTTAATTCAAATGAACTGCAATAGGGTAGGTAGTATATTTTAGGCCTAATCTACAACACTCAACCAAGGTATTGTTAATTACTCATATGATAATTAGTGTGATGTGTGTTACATTACCCATTACCATAGGGAAGAATTAGCGTGGTAGTTTCAGCATTCTCTGCTAACTTACCTGTAACAAAGAGAAAAAATAAATAAATAATAATCGAAACAGTTCTATACACAATTCTATTAACAATGATATCCACATACAGTGAAATGCTCTTCGTGAAAATAATATTAATAAATTATTTCAGGCACACTCTATAACAATAGATGTTTTCTTTAAAGAAAAACCACTTAAATCGTAAATCAAAATAATTTTGTTCTGAATACATTTTTTACTTTATTTTATTTTTCATTTTATTGATTTTGTTGGTTGCACATAGGCCAGTTTTAGTATAAACTTTACATATGTTTGATAGACTTACATACTAACTTATATTTAAAACTTATTTCTGACTTAAATATAACATACGGTTGAGGATGCCCTATTGGGTCCTCTATTCTGGTTCAAATTCGGAGAAAGGGTTAAGGAATATATTGTAGGGGTATCCGTTTTTTATTCTGGTATGGTTCGAGTTTTTAGCGAGTCTAAACGTTGCAAGGGAAGGAATTCGAGGTAAATAATAATAAAAGTTGGTGGCTAAGTGATGTGATGTTCAATGAGTTCTAAGTTGAGTTCTTCGTGAAGCTGATGATAGGTGACAAACCACGGTGCATTGCTAATGGTTCTGAGAAATTGGTTCTGAATGATTTGTACGGAATTTATCCAGACGGGACAAGCATACAGAAGTAGCGGTATTAGAATGGTTTTGTATATTGCAATTGAGGAATGATATGGTAAAGGGCTGTTTCTAAAGATTAAAGGTTTTAATTGCAGTAGTTTTATTTTAGCATGTTTTATTTTTTCATCTATGTGCTGTTTCCAATTCAGTTTAGTATCTAAGTTTAATCCGAGGTATTTATTAGGTTGTTAGGGGGCTAGCAGTTTAGTTTATGCTCTGAATACATAAATTCCAATTCCTTACTCGGTGACTAAGATCGCGTGCTTGCGTGCCTATGACAGCTATTTCACAGAAGTGGAGGTCCCACAACGTGAATTTGGAAGGGGCGGAGTTTTTAAAAACGGTTTAATGACTGGGTCGAACAGAACTTAAGACTTGGCGAACTCAATCGAATCGAGGAGTGTTCACTACTCTGGCGTTCCTTTGTTTGTTTTTTTTCTGTTAATTCCAGACGGATTGCCGTGCACTTTCTATGCAAGGATGACGGAATCACATTTCCACCATCACACCCCAACCCCCTATTATCTCTTCAGCAGATTATGAGGACTCGCCTTCAAGAAGGATTCTTCTACAGTTATATCTTGATTGTGTTACAATGGGAACAGGAACCACAAAATTGACTACATCAATCCAGGACCTGACCTAAAAAGCTATGCATGGCCACACAGTTTTTGAAATCGAGGTGGTGGAGTTATGTGATGTAGGACAGGCTCCTGCGAACCATGTAGTGGTAACTCAGAAATACAGTTGATTAGACAATACTGTAGCAAGGCATGTTTACATGAGTAATAATATAGAATATTCATGTAATAGAATATTAATATACACTATCTGCAATATTCCATTCTTTTAAAAGGTTTGTCAAATCTTATGTACTATATGTTTGTAAATCTTATGCACATTTTATATTCTTTCCGCATCCTGATGAGTGAACAATACAATTAAGAAATGTCGGCATGTTAAATTATTTTATTTTGCGTCAACTCCTCATGAAGAATTCCTAATACTTTTATTTTCGTCTCTGATTCTTAGTATTGACTCTCACCAGAAAAAGTAATAACTAGGGAAAGTTTTGATTCTCATTTGAAATTCTGTGTGAATTTTAATTCTCTCTCATCTGATAATGTGTTGTATTTTAAAATAAAATAAGCATTTCTCATTCAAAGATCAGATTTCATCTTCTGAATCAAAAACAAAGAAGGAAAACATCGCTATTAATTACAGAACACAATTCTAGTTAATCAAGAGTCGCATCAAGATTAAAGCAACCAAAGATAGAATTCAAGCGTTTCAGAGGGACACACTTCTTGCTAGCAAGGGATCAGCAACTAATGAATACCGCACTGCCCTTTCATACACAAAGGTGTAATTGGCTTTTCTCGCTGGTCGAGCGCTGCAGTGATCCCGTTTTCCTTCTGTTGCCCCTGACCTCCCCCTCATTGCTTCTGGGCCTTAACGTCTTCATCCGGGGAGAGGCCGTATGCATTCACGGCAGCCAGCGCCGGCGGCGTCGGGGGCGCACAGTCTGTGCTAACTGCCGCGCCGCGTCGCCACTATCGCCCCCCAGCGCCATCTCGAAGTCCCAACGCCGCCGCCCGCTCGCCTTCGGTCGCAAGCGAAGAGGTGGATTTCAAAACCCACACAGTCAGTTTTTTTTATTTCGAAGTTATCCCTGATTACAAGTATTTTGTTAATGTAATTAGATATAAATGGAAATAAAATATTTCCTACTAGAGCCAGATCGACTGGGGGTTCTTCAATTTGGAAAAGATCGTACGGATGGTTTAGGCGCTAGTAGTGTTCACAGATGGACAAACAGACAGACAGATGGACAGACGGACAGACAGACGGACAGACAGACGGACAGACAGACGGGCAGACAGACGGGCAGACAGACGGGCAAACAGACGGGCAGACAGACAGACGGGCAGACAGACAGACGGGCTGACAGACAGACGGGCAGACAGACAGACAGACAGACGGACAGACAGGCGGACAGACAGGCGGACGGACAGACAGGCAGAGAGACAGACAGGCAGAGAGACAGACGGACGGACGTTTTGAAAAAATCATGTTTTCGGTATCAGGGGACTCCAAAACGTATTTCCGCTGAAATATCGAATCGAGTTTCCGCAGTATTTCATAACTTTTTCTATACTGCGTATATTACTTCGTATATACGTATGTTTACGAGAAAGTAAAAAGTACTTAGTGAAGTTATATAGGCAAATAAACTGTGATTTTTTTTCCAAATTGCGCTTAGTCATGTATTTAAAGATATAAAAAATCTCTTCTGCTTAAAAAGCACTTTCTGACTTAGTGGGATTTGGAATCTATCTCTTCGTGTCACCGCCGGCTCTCATTGTCGGATTAGAGTAATATTATTGCTTGATGATTTACAAATTAGATGGCCTCAAATGTAAGGGCGTTTCTTCAACACTAAGAAAAGGTCAAATATTGCGAAACACTTAAAACCGTGTTTTGCTTTAAAGTTGTGTTTGACAGGGTTAACAGTTATTTATTTATCAGACATGATATTAATGGTTTTATAATGAAATTATAGTTGTTTTTAAATGTTGACAAAGAAAGCGAGTCAACCCTCTAAAAATATGTTAAACCTAATTCAGAATAAATTAGTTATGTCCCTACCAGATTCATGGCTGTCCCCATTCCACCACTTCAAGGCCCAACTACTCATATGATTGTACTGGTTATCGAACCCTACACTATCAATCCAAGGCTGTCAACGCAACCGACGTTCATTCATCTTAATCTGTCACCATTGCCGTTCATTCGTCTAAACATAGTTCCATGTTATTGTACTCCCCCGATATCAACATCACTTTACCTCCTTCACTACTGGCTGCGCATCGTCTAATTTTCCTCCAATAACCGCAATTTTTTTTGAGTAACGGCCCGCGCGGATGTCACGGGGTCTGGTGTCACCATCGCAGCTGCAGCCGTCATCGCGTCAGCATCATCGGCGTTCTGACGGCTCCTACGGCGCAGTCGCCACCGCCCTTGCCCTCGCCCTCGCCCTCGCCTCCGCCCCCCGCCCCCCCTCGCCCTCGCCCTCGCCCGCCTCGCCCTCGCCCCTCGCCCGCCTCGTCCCTCGCCCGCGCCTGCTCGCCTCGCGCCTCGCCCTCGCGCCCTCGCCCCGCCCTCGCCCTCGCCCGCCGCCTCGCCTCGCTCGCCCTCGCCCTCGCCCCGCCTCGCCCTCGCCTCGCCCTCGCCCTCGCCTCGCGCCCTCGCCCCGCCCTCGCCCTCCCGCCCTCGCCCTCGCCCTCGCCTCGCCCCCCCGCTCTCGCCCTCCGCCGCCGCCCTCGCTCCCTCGCCCTCGCCCTCGCCCTCGCCCTCGCCCTCGCCCTCGCCCTCCGCCTCGCCCCGCCGCCCCCTCGCTCTCGCCCTCGCCTCGCCTCGCCCCTCGCCCTCGCCCGCCTCTCGCCCTCGCCCTCGCCCCGCCCTCGCCTGCCTCGCCCTCGCCCGCCCTCGCCTCGCCTCGCCCGCCCCCCCGCTCCTCGCCCCGCCTCGCCTCGCCCGCCGCCCCCTCGCCCTCGCCCTCGCCCTCGCCTCGCCCTCGCCCGCCTCGCCGCCCCTCGCCCGCGCCTCGCTCCCGCCCTCGCCCCTCGCCCTCGCCCCTCGCCTCGCCCGCGCCCGCCCGCGCCTCGCCCTCGCCCTCGCCCTCGCCTTCGCCCTCGCCGCCGCCCCCTTCGAGCAGGGTCGTTGAGCGGCGCGTAATGTAACTGCATGCAAATGGCGATCCTAACGGGGCGGTTCCTCGCCAGAGCCACTGCCGCTGCCCCCGCACACTGGGCCGAAACTCTCTCAAAGTCGCGCGTCTAATCGACAAGCAATGGACAACGGAAAACGATTGATTGATTGATTGATTGATTGATCTATTGCTAGTTACTCAGGGCGCGTTAACTACTAAGGCAATTCGTTCCGTAGGTGTAGTGCATGATTTCATCGGGAGGTGGCGGTGATCTTCCCCCACTGGATGGCGAGATCCCGGGCCGACCTTCCGCCGACTAGCGGCGTTTTCCTCAACCTCATCAGCGGGGTAAGCCGGGATAAAGTTTTAAGTCCCCGACGGTCTCCTGGGATGTGTGGTAGTGTAGTGCATGTTACAGTAAGTGTGGGTGTAAGGGATGAGGATAGGACAAGGAAGAGGAAGGAAAGATCGTGTGCGGTCTGTGGCCCGTTTGTTAGGGTACTGCTCCGGCATTCGCCTGGTGTTGATCGGAGAAACCACGGAAAACTACCGATCAGAGCAGCCGGCCGTTAGAATTCTTCTCCAGACAGCGACTAAATTCGACCTATCTGAAAAGCTAGTGTCGAAAATCCTGCTGCCGTCAAACCTCGAACCTAGAACCTCCCAGTCAGAGTCAATGCAGTGACATCAGTTGATGCACTGAGCTACCACTCCCGATTCGGAAAACGCAAAACACTGATTTTTTGTTAATAAAATATGAAATTATTTATAAACACATGTTTTCATTAACTCTTAATCTTAAAACCGCTTTTTAATAGTCAATAATAAATTAATGATGTCTTTATCGCACACAGGTTAGACTTTTTTGAATATTACCCTCCTGAGTGTTTCGGGTCGTGAACTATTCTCGTGAACGCTCCTTGTGGCGGCGCTGGAAACAATTGAACTTCGAGAAAACTATTTTTTTTGTCTTTTACAAAATGGAGTGAAATAAAAATAAAATAAAAGTTATACGTGAAGGTAAAAATGCTTTATCTTCTTGAGAAAGACATCTCATTTGCACTTTCCTCGCTCATGAGCTAATACCTTCCTTTCTCAGATAAAGCACTATTGTAAATGTGTATGAAATTACGTTACCATGTCATTCAGACATTCCTCACAATCAAAATTAACACTGAAATAAACGAAAAATAAAAACGTACAAACAAAAAAATATCCATGAAAACGGGATATATTCATTTCAGGTGTATTTGCTTTTATGCGTGCTGTGTACATAATTGCTTTAAACTCTGTTCTGAAATCGCGTAAAATTGGGGGTGCGGGTTTTCAGTGTCATTTCCGTCCACTGTGTGCCGCCACCGTCGCTTCCGCCGCCCCCGCCCCCAGGCAATCGCGCCGTGCGTGTTACGACTAATCCGCCAACTAAGGCACTGCATAAAACGGAAGCACCCTTTTCCCAGTGGCGCTCTTTTTATTATTTTTGGAAGCTATCTGCCGCACGTGCTGATCCGTTGTAAGGTGCTAGAGGAGTGGGAGAGCGCGGGCCAAAAGAGAGCATTTGAAAGAGAAGAGAAACAGAAGTGCCAAGTGTAGCACCATTCTTGTACATGAAGAGAAGAAACGTGATTTATAAGAATCTAAAAGAATAAAGACGGAATGAGCCGGCCCGGTGGCCGAGATCGCTAAGGCAGTAGTGTCGTAGTGATCTCGGACCGAAGGGTCGCGGGTTCGAGTCCCGCCTCGGGCATGGTTGTATTGTGTTCGTCCTTTCACCCCTTATCATCAATCACCATATCGTTTCATCCACATAGTTACCATACCGTTAACAGCAATAGTGGTCGCTAATGACCTAAGATGTTGATGCGACCTTAAATAACCAATTAAAAAAAAGACGGAATGAGATACTAACGTATACACTAACAGATTATTTATGTATTACATATTTGAGACATTAAAATACTTTAAGAAAGTTTCTTGTTTGGGATTATACATTAACGAGGTGGCAATTGACAATTATTTTTAGTAGTTGGAGGACTGTAATGGATGGAAAGGCAGATATTTTTCTTTCCGAAACAATGACATAAGGAATATTAGACCACAAATGATAGTCGAAAGCACGTAAGTATTTAGTTCTCGAAATTATGCAGACAATTAACACAGCTTGAAATGTTGACGAACTTCAATAACAAGCACGATACAGATGGTGTAGCACTAATAGGTCATGCATACGAATATATTATTAAGCATCGTTAAAACCGTAAGTTATGTTTTCAGTGTATAGCTATAGTACTCTCATTTTCATGATGTTGAAGGACCAACCGTAGTCAGTGTTTGCGGTTCATTTTCTCTTTTGGTTTCAGGGGTTCGAAGCTTACTTCTGTCGACCACATTTGTGTCTACAAAAAGCGAGAACGGTAGTGTTTAAATTGGTTATCGCTGCTAGTACGTGTCATTCCAAATCCACTGCACATTTAAACATTGACATTATCTATCCATTCTCTTCAATTCCCCATCGTTAACCTACATGCCAAATGTGAAAGATCCGAAGCAACTAGAATACTCATAAATAAATAGTAAATATATTCATGAATACCTATATACAAAATTAGAATTTCAGAAGGGCAGAAATGAAAAAGACGAAGAAAAAATGATATTCGGACCCGACCAGTCTTGGCTGTCAGGGTGTGAATATCAGAGGCTACATTCAAAGTGTTGTAGGTTCTATTTGCACCCAGAACATATTTGTTTGCGACAGTATGTATGAAGCCTGGAAATGCAATAGCGTATTTAAAAACCGAAAAATCGTTAAATCTACTCTCTCTCTGCTGCGTTACGACCTTCCAAGATAAATAAATGCATGTGAAATGTTTTTCATGTGACATGATAGCCGTAGAATTTTAGGTTTCTACGGTCACCTTGGGTTTATTAGAGGATTCACAGCGAAAAACATGTCTGATGTATATAAGTTTATATGTCTGTTTAATATCAACGAAAACTTATTCAAAAAATTTGTATTGAAGCAGTCCGTTATGCTAAGTAAGTTGGTGATATATGAAGAAAGGTTTTCGTATGATAATTACTATTAGATTAAATTGTGAGAACTTAAAATTCGAAAATTTTGGACAGACATTGTTGATAAACAAACTGATGTGTTTTGCTGATCCTGAAATGAACCATTTTTTATTTGAAATGGCGGTTATTAATAAAGGGACTTCACAGGAAATGGTTAGGTGATTTGAAATGAAGTCTTAGAGTGAGTGGTATCACCTGCGCTGATAGGAAAACAATTCTCAATGAAAGTCAAGATGCTTAGCTGGGCTCCTGCAAGCATCGAGCCCGTCGAGGGAGATAGCGCCATTGATTTTGAAGAGCCTAATACCCATTTAAACTTTAAGGACTAAGTGCATGATAAAATGGTAATGAGATATGTATCAGTTTTTAAAATAGTCAACAACTGACATAAATTAAAAATAGAAATATTAATAACTCCTCCATCTCCGGACCGGGAGTGGGAGCTGTAGCTCAGTGCATCAACTGATGTCACGGCAGCGCCTCTGACCGGAAGGTCCTAGGTTTGAGTCCTGACGGCGGCAGGATTTTCGACACTAGCTTTTCAGCTAGGTCCAATTCAGTCGCTGTCTGGAGGAAAATTCTAGCGGCCGGCTGCTCTGATCGGTAGTTTTCCGTCGTTTCTCCGATCAACACCAGGCGAATGCTGGAGCAGCACCCTAACAAACGGGCCACGGACCGCGCGCAATGTTTCCTTCCTCTCCCTTGTCCTATCCTCTCCCCTTACACACACACACACACAACACACACACACACACACACACACACACACACACACTTGCACTAACATGCACTACACTACCACATATTCCGGGAGACCGGTCGGGAGCTTAGAGCTTGTCCCGGCTGGGGCGGTGCCCCGCTGGTGGGAGAGTTCTGGTTAGGGTGAAACCCCGCTAGCCGACGGTAGGTCGGCGCCGGATCTCGCGATCACCGCCATCTCCCGGGAAGATCACCGCCATCTCCAGAGGAAAACATGCACTACACTTTTGGGACTAATGACCTAAGCTGTTGATGCGCCCGGAATCACTAACCAAACCAAACCAAACCAACCAATCTCCGGTGACAGCTGCAGCTTATAACGATTCTTCAAGTTCTTGTTCTTCATAGTTGAGTTTCATTTCATGAGTAGAGTTTACTCATTATAGGCCACAAGGTTTAGGCGGCCGTTGCCGTCAAAATGCTTCGTTCGTCTATTGGATAACAATTACTCCTTGTAGAACACTTAGGGCAGTTTATTAACGTCTCAACGATTACAGATGGTGAGCTCACTTTCCCATCAATTCTAGAAGTTTTTGTTGCGCGCTGAGTAGGGACACTGGGTAATAGCAAGTCAGTTACGACCCGTCACTCATGGCTGTCTCATTGCGAAGGTTTTGTAGGTTGAATGAACCTCGCACTGCAATAACGACGTCCAATTAACAGGAGTTGATTAACGAAGGAGACACACTTTCGACAACTTATATCGGTTTTCGATGCCTCATCGGTGTAATAACAGCACAGCCACACGAAACAATGTCGTCTGTCATTTGTTTTATTAGGCAACCTGCTAGACGTTTATGCGTCAGACGATTTCTAGTTGCAGCAATACTTGAAATTGTCGTGCTTCAACCCTACAGTGGCAACCCATTCTAACTTTTCTTATGAATTGTTCATAGAAATTATTTTGTTTCTCTTTTAGCAAAATATATTTATTCCAGAGGAGAAATAAAACAAATTACACATGATCATTACACCACACAACTTCATCTGAGCTTTTATTGCGATCTGCGGTACCGCCGGTAAACTTATAATAATATTGCTACTATGTGTGCGAATATTTATATTGCCTACTTCGTGTGATCGGTAATTGGTATCAATTTTCCCTGTTTCACTCTTCACCTTCTGCCTCGTTGCCAGTATCGTGCTCATTATACAAACAAAAATGTCATTATGCATCTTCATGTTCACTCGATGCATTTAGCAGTTCCTCTAACACCCATTTTATTCGCTCAGCTCTAGTTTCATATTCTTCATCCGTTTCAATCATATGTATGTAACACGAAAACAATCTATAAAGCAATCATTATCACACACTGTTCAGAAATCAAGAGCTAACAAACCGTCTAATCATTGTAGAAAGAAATGTATGAGGGGTAACGATGGGTCAGTCAGACCCAACGGTTTCCTTACGTCACAAATTTCTCTTTCACTCAACAATGTCTCACAATGAAATATAGAACTGATTATAATTCTAAAGAAAATCGTTATTTTGAAAGGTATGTAGACAAAAATTCAATGAAGTGCTGAGTTTCCATTTAAAGATATGTTGAAATAAATTTTACCCTGGGTCTGGTAAAACCCACGTTATTTAATTACAACATTATTGTCGTTGCTTATCAGCATCGCTGACCGGGAGGTCCCAGGGTTCGAGTCCCGACAGTTACTTTCTCACTGCGGAGTAGAGAGTAGTTGTTTGACTATCCGTGAACAACGCTAGCGGTGAAACCGTTCCACCGATTTTCTCCAAAATTGATATTCCCCAATCGATCTGGCTGATGTCACGGCCCCTTGAATTTAAAAACTGATATTTTAATTGTGTGTGTGTGTGTGGGGGGGTACTTTACATGAAGTCCCTGGGACATTTTTCACATGTTAAAAAATAGTTCCGTCGTTTTTCGTGAAATTTTGTTGTTGGATAGTATGAAGGACATTTAAGCGTTTGGTGACGTCTCACGCTTGTTGAAAACTATGATTTTTCGAAAACTGCAAAAGTTCAAATTATTTTTGGCGTCTTTCTATAACTAAAATATTAAAGATAGAGATTTTTCTCTCAATGAAATCTGGTTCTTATAGATAAATTTTAAAATAAGTCATTACCAATTTTTCGAAAATCTGAGTACTTTTCCTGTAATTTCACGTAAAAATACTGGCGAGAAAATATGTGTTGTTTTAGCACCAGTAGTTGACACTAACTTCGTAAGTAGGTCAAATTCAACCAATCAGGAAGAGAATTCTAATGATCAGCTGTTCGATTCGGCAATTTCCCGTAGTTTCAGATCAATACCAGGTGAATGTCAGTGGATTGCGCGCTGTCTTTCCTTTCTCATTCTTGTCCCCTCCTGTCTTCTAAGACACTTAACACTAACAAGCAGCAAATCTTTCATGGACACATGTCGGTAGCTTAGAGAATGTCCTTGTTAGGAAGAATTTATGCTGCCCCTCAGGACACGAGGAAAATTTGAAACAGGAGAAATATTCGATTTTGCACTTCGTCCGTGAAAATGTTGATAATTCTTTCAGGTCGTGTGTTATTTGGCTGCATTTGGATTGTGCTCCTCAATTACCTTCTGTGGGGAAGTGAATATACATACTCCCTAAAAACATGTTTTATGAAAGCCTTTAAAGTTCAATTGAATTGTTATAAACACTTATCAAAACAGTCAAAATAAAAGAAATAAAAAGAATATGTCAACGCTTTACTTGAAGGAGGAATCAAACGTTTCATTAATATATGCATTTAAAATGGAGAACGTAGGAGCATGGAGGGGCCTGTGTTACAGCTTCCATTGGTAGGCATATGGCGTTGCTCGAGAGCCAATATTCCCTGAACGCCACGCACATAATATTCCTCCTCCCCTTGTTTCGGAGGGGCTAAATATGACTTTAATTCACCAGGCGCAACGCAGGGAGAGGCAATCTAAGGGACGAGCGCCATTTTTCAAAGTCTCTCTCCACACTCGAGCTGCCCATGAGGCGGCCTGGCGGCGGCGGCGGCGGCGGTGTCGGCGGTGTCGGCGGCGGCGGTGGCGGCGGCGGCGGCGGTGTCGGCGGCGGCGGCGGCGGCGGCGGCGGTGGCGGTGGCGTGGCGGTGGCGGTGGCGTGGCGGTGGCGGTGGCGGTGGCTGGCGGTGCGGTGGCGGTGGCGGTGGCGGTGGCGGTGGCGGTGGCGGTGGCGGTGGCGGTGGCGGTGGCGGTGGCGGTGGCGGTGGCGGTGGCGGTGGCGGTGGCGGTGGCGGTGGCGGCGGTGGCGGTGGCGGCGGTGGCGGTGGCGGTGGCGGCGGCGGCGGCGGTGGCGGTGGCGTGGCGGTGGCGGTGGCGGTGGCGGTGGCGGTGGCGGTGGCGGTGGCGGGGCGGTGGCGGTGGCGGTGGCGGTGGCGGCGGTGGCGGTGGTGGCGGCGGCGGCGGTGGCGGTGGTAGGGGCGGTGGAGGCTGCCGGGAGCCATTTGCATGGCATTTCACGCCAATCCGGCGCCTGTCTCGGGCGCTTAGCACGGTGAGCTCAGTCGCCTGCGAAATGGCCGCGAAGGGCCAAGGACTCCGAGCCGCCGAAAAGAGCTGAGCACATCAAAAAGACTACTAGCATGTGAGGGAAAATTACTATGTTAAATACCGTGAACGCACGTAAGTGTGAGAAGTCCGTACAGGGTGTTAAAGTTCATTGATATGGTGCTGAGGCTAGGCACACAAGTATTTTGCACTAAGTATTACTGCACAATGGTTTAATAATCTTATTTGATTTTTAGGAGGATAATTTCGAATTATTGCCGTATGTGACAACTGACAATAAACAAAACATGGTGTTTTAATGTTTTAAATTTGACAATATTGTAATTATTTTCCACTAAGTATTACTGCACAATAGTTTATCAATCTTATTTGATTTTTTGCAGAAGTATTTTGAATTATAGCCACATGTGACAACTGACAATAAACAATCCCCATCCAGCAGGGTAATCCGGCAGGGGATCCGGCAGGCGGATCTCCCCATCCAGCAGGGGAAGATCACCGCCATCTCCCGAGAAAAAACATGCACTATACTAACGGGACTAATGACCGAAGCAGTTGACGCACACGGAAACACGAACAAATCAATCAATCAATCAACCGATCAGAGAGGATTCGAATCCTCGATTCAAGCGCGGAGGTGCAGAGCCAGTACGCGCTTCAGATACCTCGGCCATAGAGGAAGGCGCGCATTCATTCTCCTGGCATCTGTACAAAACTGTCTTTCTTACACGAGAACAGAGGTGCGCGAAACCATTGGTGACACAACTTCGTAAGGGAGATTAAGAAAAAGATTCTAACCTCAACGCAGGCAATAATCGTAAATGCTTTATGCTGCATTCATTAAGGACATGTCAGACTTATCATCCACGTGAAATTAATCTTCCACTGATTGTCGTCTACAACAGCTATAGCAGTACTATTACAAGTACAAAGAAGTGTTTGCAAACAATGCAGCATTACGCGGAAAACAATCATTTGGATTTGTTAAAGTAACCGGTAAAAGACCACACTCGAAGCATTCTCTACAATCATAGTGACATTTTCCAGTCTCTTGGCTCTTTCACAAATCCAAAGAGTTAGTAGTTTGAAGCGCTAAATCAAGTGCCAGTGGGCGGCCTTTATAACTCTGGCGTGATGTTTTGGCTTCGAGATCTCCGCCGTGATGTCATCCATGTAATTCCCAGTTCAATAGTGGAACAAATGCAAGCAAGTATGGATGTAACGAAGGGATTGAAAGGCGTATTTTACCAACTGCAAACGAAGTCCAGTATCAGTGTTTATTGATTGATTGATTTTTTCATGTTTCCGGACACGTCAACTGCTTTGGTCATTTAGTTCCGTCATTAGTATATGTTTCTTTCTCGGGAGATGGCGGTGATCTTCCCCCGGTGGATGGCGAGATCCGGTGCTGACCCACCTTCGGCTAACGGGGATTCCCCTAACCAGGACTCTCCCACCAGCGGGGCACCGCCCCAGCCGGGACACGCTCTAAGCTCCCGACCGGTCTCCCGGAATATGTGGTAGTGTAGTGCATGTTGGTGTGTGTATGTAAAGGGAGAGGATAGGACAAGGAAGAGGAAGGACAGATCGCGCGCGCTCCGTGGCCCGTTTATTAGGGTACTGCTCCGGTATTCGCCTGGTGTTGATCGGAGAAACCACGGAAAACTGCCGATTAGAGCAACCAACCGCATGAATTCTCCTCCAGACTGCCTCTGAATTCGACCTAGCTGAAAAGCTAGTCGAACGCAGGACCTCCCAGTCAGAGACGCTGCAGTGACATCAGTTGATGCACTAAGCTATCGCTCCCGGTAAGTATCAATGATAAGAATGGTCTTATCTTCTCTATTACAATTTTACTCTTGCGGGATCTCTTCTATGCAGACTTCCAGGAAGATCGATTGAAACCATGCAGTATGCAAAATGTGGACAGCCGTGCGCTACGGTGTCGAACTTGGTATCGTTCCATTATCTGACGGTGTACGCTGAGCCAACTGCAGGAGGTTGCCGCCGCTGCCGCCGCAGTAGCCAAGAGTCACGTGCCACGTACCAACTGCATACAGTGCAAAATTGACCAAATGTAGATGGTCGAAAACAGTTTATAAACAGTGGCGATAAGAAGATTGACAATCACGGCATTATGTTCCTTGAGAATTGCAAAAGGAATAATGATGAGCGTTTTGAACATTTGTGTCACAGCCACACGATCACGTGATTATAATTTTGTTCTTATTTTCTGATCTTTTGTTTTATACCAGATATTGTCTCGATATTCACAAGTAATAAAATATAATAAGAAAATTCCATGGATTTCATCGTATTGACTTTTATGGGTTTCAAATCTGCCTCCAATGACAAGAAATGATTAGGGGGAAGGCAGTAAGATAAAAAACAAACAAACGGGAAGAGGAAGCTCGGGAAACCGACAGGCAACTTTGCTGGCAAGTACTTTAAACATGAAAGGAGCGGCTTTAGTTTAATTTTATCCTCTCATAACGAATTTTTCGCTGTAATAATCAGACTAAGATGAACATAGAACCATTTGCTTATGAACAAAGGGACCGTATGTCGAGGTTTGCCTACGGATTACGGGCATTTTTAACCAGCAAAATGTTTGTTCCGCGTACAGCCGTTTATTTTGATTGATTAGTAATTCCGGGCGCGTGAACTGCTAAGGTCATTAGTCCCGTAAGTATAATGCATACTTTTCTCTTGGGAGGTGGTCTTCCCCCGCTGGATGGCTAGATCCGGCGCCAACCTACCGGCGAATAGTGGGGTTTCCCTAACAAGGTCTCTCCCCATCTGGGTACCGCCCCAGCAGGGACAAGCTCTAAGCTCCCGACCGGTCTCTCGGGACGTGGTAGTGTACTGCAGTTACTGTGTGTGTGTGTGTGTGTGTGTTTGTGTCAGAGGAGACGATGGGACAAGGAAGGAAAGTAAAGTACCCGCGCGGTCCGTGGCCCGTTTGTTAGGTACTGCTCCGGCATTTACCTGGTGTTGATCGGAGAAACCACATAAAACAACCGATCAGAGCAACCACCGACGCGACTCGAACTAGGACCTCCCGGTCAGAGGCACTACAGTAATATCGGCTGATGCTCTGAGCCATTTCTGCCTGTGCAGTCGTTTAATTACGCCGCTACGACAGTCCTTCGGTCAATCTTATCCCTCTAGAAAGGAGGCGTTCCGCACTGTGTGGCGGAGTGGGCCATAGGCGCGCGGGCGGGAGCGTGGGCGGGGGCGGGGCGGGGCGGGGCGGAGGCGGGGCGGGGAACGTTATGGCTCGCGACGGCCGCCGCATTTATCAGCTGCATTCTGCGCCGTCCGCGCTGCGTACAGGGACTGCAGGACGCCGCGACAGAGCGAACGTAGCGTCATCGAGCTACACCTCTCGCCGACTCACGACGCCATCGCCAGCATGAAGGTAAGCCACAGATCACCTGAACATGAACACTATAACGACGATGGATCAAAAGGTTTGTTGGATTCACTTGACACGTTTATCTAAAAGATGTTTTTTTCAGCTCTCTTGCAAGAGTAACACTACTTGAGTTTGCTTTATATTGATTAGAAAGAAGTATTTTGTGGTACCGGTTCGGCAAATAGTACTTCATGGATCGCGCCCCGCCATAAAAAGCAGCTAATCATAAACAAAACAGGTGTTAGGTATATTCACATGGCTGCCGTCTCGCTTATTGTGAATGATTCCGGGAGTGCATACGGATATATTTTCATGAATTTGAACTAAACGAGGAGGCTACAAACGACTAGCCACTAAGCCAATTATGGATGAATTTGTGGTGGACGAAGCGAGTACTCGTCAGGTTCGTCGGGGGAGGGGGGAGGGGTTCTTGTTTTCCCTGACTTATTCCATCACATTACATCATCGTTCATCCCTCAGCATTATTACTCTTTCACAATCGTCGAGCAAACGTTTGTCTTTCTTCAGAATTGATCAGAGAGTATTTATTGACAGTGATTTGTGATGTGTTGGTATGCCAGCGGTCTGCGCTATGACTTCACGTTTGAAACCTTCAATATGAGGAGTGCCAAGGCAAAACCACTTTTAAAAAACTTTTCTCGAATAGAACAAAGTGCATTTGAAGTTCATTGAACATTCAATGAAAACAATGAATTTTCGAAACTTTCAAATTGGAATCTCCTGCGCTTCTTTTGCTGAAGAGAGTTTTTCAAGAGATGGCTGAACAGTTAAAATGATTCAAGGTTTAATATTATTATACTACATATTCGTTACAAATAATTCGAGAAAATATGTGCTGTTGGAGCGTCACTAGTTTCGCTTCCTAGACGAAGCTCATGAGTCGCTAAACAGTTACGAGCACTTATGGCTCGTAACTACAGGAAACGTCTAATATCAGAGATGTTACATATACACGATGCGAACAATACTCGGAATATTGAATCATACACCACAAAATTACATTTTCACAAAATGTAAGTTAGAAAATAATAATAATAATAATAATAATAATAATAATAATAATAATAATAATTGCAATAAATAATAATAATAATAATAATAATAATGATAATAAAAAATACAAGATATCTGCTACCACGATGGAATATATTCACAAAATGATGTTTAGATAACCGGGTTGTGATTCAGGGAACATTTGACGTATAAAAACATTTAAGTAATAGTGTAAGAATCAGTAGGTTGACAAATATTGTTAAGTTGGTAACACCGTAACTCAGAAGAAGTTAATACGAATTAGAGTTTCACACAGAGATCCATTATGATCACCCAACATTAGATTAAATGGACGCCGTGGAAAGTGTTGGGTGAATTCTCATCCAACATATCCATTTGATAATTATTGACAAAATATGATGGAAAACCGGAACTAATAGTAATCTGTCTCAAAATTAATTTTATTTGTAATAATTTTTGTAAATAATAGTCTACGTGTAATTATTGTTTTTTTTTTATTTATAGAAAATATTCCTCAAGGAGAACCCAAACCTATAGGATTCGAAACGTGTATATTTTAAAAAGGAAACATTGTTTAATAATAGGTTCATATAATTCAATAATAAATACAGAGATAAATCAATATTTGAGATAGTGAGATAAGCTTTTTATTCATAAAATAATAACAAATTTACTATTTTGCTACAATTATTTGTATGGAAGACTCCTATCAGATAATTTAGCAGTCCAATATATAAAATCTCTCCTGAGTTTGTGCTCATAGCGGGAGCGCATTGTCACCACATTCCTGCGCACGGAGCTATTTTTGGATCTACAGTTGCATCCAGTTAGCACCAATTATTGCCGCTTGCTTGCTTTTTGCTAAATGATATTAGTAGAGCGGTCGTTGATTATATCAGCAAGTTTTTCTATAAAAGTAGTAAAACCGTGCCAACCTGGATGGTCGAGGTGACTAAGAGCGTGACCCGACTCTGTGCTTCGGTCCGAAGGGCCGCGTGTTCGAGTCCCGCCTTGAGCTTGATTGTTTGTCCCTTGTCTCACATGTGTATGTTGGCGCGGGGCGCCTCGCGTCCTGCTGACACCAGATCGTAGGATCCCGCAGATGTGTTAGCGTCTAGTGTACGGTTCAAAACACATCGGATCGTAAAGAGTAACCGACAGTCGGCTGGTGAAAAGCTCTAGGAAAAAGAGTAAACCGTTGTAGTAATTAGCACTTTAACTGCTTATGCCCACCCAATATTACGCCGTCCTCTGCCTCCGACTTAGGGTCGTATTTATAAGCCTCTTCCAGGGGCCTGCCAGGCTTAGCAGACTGCCAGTGTTCGGTTCTGTGATTTACGAACGGTCCCTGGCCAATTGCAGTCGCCCCTTGAGCTCCCAGCAAGCCCCCAGATGGCAGGCCCCTAAGAGCTCTGCTGATAGAGCTTCATAAATACGACCCTTAATCTCAGCTAATATAGGCCCTTAAATTAGCAGCTCAGCACAGCTGCAGAAGGACAGTCGAAAGTTTGCAAGTCATCAATATACCCTGACCAGGAGTGAGGATTTCGCAATCTCAGCGAAATCAACTTCTAGCAGTTTAGAATTCAAAATCTTGGTCATATAAAGTACTCTGTTTTTATCGACCGGGACAAGCTTCAACGAAGCTGTAACCCTGGCCACCCCGCCTGGCATTTCATCCACTCACTGTCAACCGAACTTCGGCTGATTAACCATGCCGGGACTCCATCTATCGATAACTCGCTGAGATAGACAAGGCCCTTTGCAACTAGTAGCTCGGTTATCGCCTAGCTGTGATACTTGGATCCTTAGCGGAGTGATGGGTAATTATAGAATAGGATAGGGAATATTTAATGGAGCATACTGGCGGGAGACATTTTGGCAGGGGAAATGGGAGTACTCTGCCGCGAACCCGTTTTTTCCACCACAAATTCCACTTGGACCCCCCCAACCGGGATCAAAACCGGCCAGTGGGGGCGGAAGGCGTGCAGTCTGACCACCACACCATGGGCAGCCCTCAAAAATTCTTAATTTCTTTCCTTTAGCATGTCTATGACAACGCCATAAATAAGTGTAGAGGAAGGAAATTTAAGTTCACGAAAATGCAGTTCTAGAAAAGAGGACACAAGATGTTAATTGTTAAATTAAAATAGAAAAGAGAAGACTGACTTTCTGAAATTTCAAAAAGACTACTCCCATTAATGCAGATATGTCCGTTATTTATTTAACTTTTGTTCCTTTATTACATAACAGCAATGTAAAAATGTTTGACTGCCGTCAAAGCATTCATTTCTCGAAGCCACACAGTTTAGAGCATTAAAACTTCAATCATTATTTTCTCTTAGGTCGATATTGTGTGAGAGAGTTGTGTGAGAGAGAGAGAGTGGGTATGTGTGCGTGTGAGTGAGTGAGAGAGGTGCGTGTGAGGTCGATATTACCTGAAAAACATTTGGATATGTGAGAATGGATGTAGAAAGATATTCCTCTATTTCTTCCTTCTATTCCTATATTCTTCTTTCCATTCTTCCTCTATTATATGCTTGCAGGAGAGAAATACTAGGTATTGCACAGGAAAGCAAGGAAAGGAAAGCAAGGAAATACGAATTTATAATACATTTATAGCAGAAATTACTACCAATCACGTTTCAAATAGAGATTTCATTGCATCATTCAGAAATATTGTTTCATGCGGTGGCTCCATTCTCGAATAATTCACATTATTTTCAACTCCCAGGACACTCCGGAACTTTATATTCGCATTACATTGTGGTTTATGATTTGTGGCATTGTTTCTTTAAATCAGAGATTCAAATATGTTTCTCTCATTGTTCCCTTTATGTTTTTGTCTATAATTAACAGGAAACTGTTATTTATTTTATTAACACAAATGACGACACATAATTTCATTAATGTGAACGGCATTAAATTCCAAACTTTATTGTAAAAATATAAGAGAAATAAATAATAAATATCAGAAAACAAATAATTATCAACTTTATAAATAATTTTTGTAATTAATGGCAACTTGATTATACCGATCAGTCATCGGTATAATTTGGCTGTGGACCCCCAAATGCCTTAATAACCACTGATCTCTTTAAAATATCATCGATTCCGTAGAGAACCATTGCTTCATGTAGCTTTTTCGTAGTTTTAGGGTAAAAGAAACACACGCCAAATCATTTGGTTCAGACTTTGGCAAAAACTGTCTTTAATTTTGTTACCTTTGATGTTTTGATAATTAATGATATTGTCGCTAGGCCTCACTCTAAAATCTATATTTACGGAGAACAGGATACATGAAGTAAAGTTGAAGAAACATGCAACCACAGTTTAATTGACATAAATATATACAAAAAACATCAAATGACATATCCCTAGTCTTATGGTCTTATATAAGTCATAATATTCACATTAAGTAATAATAATAATAGTAATAATGATGATAATAATAATAATAATAATAATAATAATAAATTTTAAACAAAATAAAAACAGACTGGATAATGAGTATGCCTCATGCGTCATGCAACTCCTGATATTGAAAACAGAATGTCACGTACACGAGTCGTTGCGAAATTTCTGAGTCATATTAATGACGCTCCTGAAGAGTTTGTACTACACCCATCAAACGTGGAACGATCGTAAATACTCATAAAAGAATGAATCATGGAAATACCGTCTGTGTGTAAGTCACAAGAGAATCACTTCAATGAGAAGAAAAAATATTGACTGTTGTAACTATAAAATGCTCCTAAAATGTTTTAAAAATGCCATTAAAGCAAAGAAATATTACGAAAAAAATGTTATCAAATCCACTTCAGATGAACAACTTAAGCTTTTGGATATCTTCCTGATGCAATCGAGGCTGCTTCTATTCGTTCACGTGAACTCAGCTTTCAAACTTTTGGTTCGGACTGTTCTTTACCAGAAAACTCTTTGTCTTTAGTTATCCTAAAATCGGTTGAATTGCCAATGACGCTGACAGGCGTCACAGAAACCTTTAACTACGTAATCACAATGGCTGACATTACAACAACTGAGCGAAGACATCGAATAAGTTACCAGGTATACGACTTACGAATTCGGTGGAGAACATTTGCTACATCTCGTAATTATTATTCGAAGCAAGTACCATTAAATGATATAATAATCGATGAAATCTGTGACAAATGATTTAAAAATGACGAAAAAGTTAAGAAATGAGATATTATCCGAAATTGATAAAAAAAATACAAAAAAATTACGTATAAAATTGGGTCACTTCTTTTCGTCGTAACATAAAATGAATTTCAATACTAAACGGCATATATTTCATTAAAATACACCCCCTAGTTATAAGGAATATTGGACCATCGAAGTTTCGATCCGACTCAACACAATATTATAAGTCTCATTAGTTATGGAACGAAACGAAGTTGATCTTTTGGTGAAGGTTTGTTTCCGCTGCTTGTTGAAAACCCTACAAGCCCCACCCACTGCTACAGTCTGTTACTGCGCAGGCGCAGTGGCAACTGGTGTGGGCGGCGACTCTGGCCTCGGCCGCGTGGCGCGCGGCGGTCGCGGCGGACGCGACGACGGCGGCGGCGGCGACGACGGCGGCGGCGGGGCGGCGCGGCGGGGGCGGGCGGCGGCGGGCGGGCGAGGGCTGCGCGGCCGTGCTGCTGTCGCCCTCCTGGGCGCTGCTGACGACGCGCTGCCTCAAGGGCGCGCCGCCCTACCACCTCACGCTCCTCGCGCCCGGTGGGTGGAGATGCCATCTTATTTGCTCGTATTTAAGAAGTCAATATAAGCCTTCATAGGGGAGGAAAATACAGGAGAGGCGTGCGTGTGTGTGAATGTTAGTGTGTGTTTGAGTGAGAGAGAGTGTGTGTGAGTGAGTGAGAGTGTATGTGTGTGAGGGAGAGAGAGTGTGTGTGTGTGACAGAATGTGTCTATGTGTGTGTGAGAAAGAGTATGTGTGAGAGAGAGTGTGTGTGTGAGGTGTGTGTGAGAGACTGTGTGTGAGTGAGAGTGTATGTGTATGAGGGAGAGAGTCAGTGAGTGTGTGTGTGTGTCAGTGCGAGAGAGAGTGTGTATGTGTGAGTGAGTATGTGTGAAAGAGTGTGTATGTGTGAGTGTGTCTGTGTGAAAGAGTGTGTGTGAGAGAGAGACAGTGTTTTGTGTGATAGATAGAGAGAGTGTATGTGAGAGTGAGAGAATTGTGTGTGTGTGTTTGTGTGTGTGTGTGTGTGTGTTACCGGGAGAGGTGGCTCAGGGCATCAGTTGATGTCACTGCAGCGCCTCTCACCGGGATGTCCTAGGTTCGAATCCCGCGACGGCAGGATTTTCGACACTAGCTTGTCAGCTAGGTCGAATTCAGCCGCTGTCTGGAGGAGAATTCTAGCGGCCGGCTGCTCTGATCGGTAGTTTTCCGTTTCTCCAATCAACACCAGGCGAATGCCGGAGCAGTACCCTAACAAACGGGCCACGGACCGCGCGTGATCTGTCCTTCCTCTTCCTTGTCCTATCCTCTCCCCTTACACACACACTTACACGAACACGCACTACACTACCACATATTCCGGAGACCGGTCGGGAGCTTCGAGCTTGTCCCGGCTGGGGTGGTGCCCCGCTGGTGGGAGAGTCCTGCTTAGGAAACCCCACTAATCGACGGTAGGTCGGCGCCGGATCTCGCCATCCAGTGGGGGACGATCACCACTACGTCCCGATGAAAAACATGCATATATGAATTTACTAAGCTAGGGCCATTTGAAAAGTGTCTATTTCTATGAAAAATTTTAAAAATTTCAAGCTTTAATCTTGTCTAAATAAAAAATATATTGGTGTAAAATTTACTAAGCTAGGGCCATTTGAAAAGTGTCTATTTTAACTAAAATTGAACAAAAATGAAACGCTAATATGGCACACTGTTGGAGTCAAATAAGTTATGTTTCATGATCATAAAATTGTTGCGGGGTAACATGGACACCACATCAGACACAAATACGTTGATAAAATAACATTAAATAGCATTTATTCGTTATTTTCCAAAAATATCGAAAGAAGCCGAAACATGGAGTGTTTATGGGGTTTGTGGCACCCCTAAATCCATTTTAAAAACGGTTTTATGTGTTCCGAAGTTGTTTTTGCATCGAAAAAATGTTTCAAAACATGAAACCCTTAAAAATATTAGAAATCTAATAGAAAAAAATCAAAATTTACATTTACTTCTTGGATTCAGCAATGGTATGCTATGCAATGCTAGTGTCATTTCCTGTCAGAATTCTTGGTCCTATATTTATATTTGTGAATACTCCCGCTGGCTAAAGTATCTTATAATTCTTCTCTCTACACCCTGTTACTTGCCGGCTCCGGGATAGTCGAAAGTGAAAAAACTATTGTCTTGCATATAAAAAACTAAAATGACAAAGAAAAAAGGAAGAATAATGCGAGCAAGAGAAGCGACCAGCTGGATCGGCAGGTGGCATTATTCAACTAAGACAATATTTGTCCACAAACTTTATAATGTAGCACGTTGACATCATTCTATTATAATCGTTATATTATTAATTTTCGTTACAAAGTATCGTTCAAAGATTCAAAATATTCTTGAAAGATATACAATAAAACACAAAAGAGCTTTTTGTTACAAAGAAGTCCTCATTCTTACTGCCAACAAGAAGTGCTGTTCTTGAGACCCATTGATTGCTTTTAGAGCAACATAGCATATCAAACCCAAATATTAAAGTATGTTTGCAAATACCATCTTTAATTACCTTTTACCAATTTTTTAATTATTCAAAGCAAGCAAGAAAATATAAATATTAGTAAACTGTTTCCACGAAACATTTGATTAATAATATTAAAAAATACAACTCATAATATAAAGAAATACATCTATATTCAATTTTTGCTTCATAGAGGTTAGAAGTAAAATCGCAATCAAACTCCGCAATTTTTTATGTACAAAATTACAAATTTCCATGCAGTATTATGCAATTTCGCATTTATATTTTTTGCCAAATGGAGAATTCGTGCGAACAACGATTTACATAAAAATGAATATCTAATATCATTATTAACATTACGTTCAATTTGTCCTCGCGAGCGGAACCAGCTCTTCATTGTTCGCAAATGCATTTTTACATGTCTTTGCCGGCTCTGGAAACAGCGGAGTAACGCATGAATGATTGCACTTCCGCTGAAGCGCATTCGGGGTCAGGCACGTGGCAACGTGTGCACACACAGCAGAACCTCACAACAGCGCTGGAAACAGCTCTCGTAAAGCCTAGGTTTTAGCAGCTCCTCTGTGGAATGGGTGTCAAATGCAGAAACACGAGCGGTGCAAAACCGCGCTTTTGGGGCAACGAAATGAAGGATGGTTGGTTGGTTGTTAGTGATTCCGGGCGCGTCAACTATGGCATCCATTAGTCCCGTAAGTGTAGTGCATATTTTTCCATCTGGAGGTGGCGGTCCGTACCGTCGGCTAGTGGGGTTTCCCCCTAACCAGGACTCTCCCACCAGCGGGGCACCGCCTCAGCCGGGGCAAGCTCTAAGCTCCCGGCCGGTCTCCCGGAATATGTGGTAGTGTAGTGAATGTTAGTGTGTGTGTAACCTCTTACATAGGATAGGACAAGGAAGGTGAAGGACTGTTTGTTAGGGTACTGCCCCGGCATTCGCCTGGTGCTGATCAGAGAAACCACGGAAAACTACCGATCAGAGCAGCCGGCCGCTAGAATTCTCCAGACAGCGACTGAAGCTAGTGTCGAAAGCTGGAAAGCTAGTGTCGAAAATCCTGCCACCACGAGAACTCGAACCTAGGACCTCCTGGTCAGTGACATCAATTGATACACTGAGCTACCGCTCCCGGTGGGGAATATGTGGTAGTGTAGTGCATGTTAGTGTAAGTGTGTGTGTGTGTAAGGGGTGACGAAATGTCAAAAATGAGGAAGAAAAGATCGCGTGCGGTCCTTGGCTCGCTTATTAGGTTATTGCTCCCGCATTCACCTGATCGAAATAAAGGAAAATGCGCGCATATATTTACGAATAGATATATTTTGTGATTCCCAAGTGAGCATTAAAAAAAGATATCAACAATGAAAATAACTTAACTAAAACGATGAATGAATACATTAGAACAGAATAACAATAATATAGCAATATATTATAATTTTTTCATATATTTGTTTCTTTCAACATCTGTGATTCAGGCGAGATACCCAACTTTTACTCAAAGAATATTTCCCAATTACAGAACATAGACCCTGAAAACGAGGGAGAAATATTAGAAACATTCCATAGAAAGCTATTTAATTAGGGGTTTCTCGTTATATCCACACTATCGTTCAAGGAACCGCAAATCTTCAATCCATATTGTAACATGTATTCGATATTACAGACAGTTGTAGGTATTGTGAAATGGGTTTGGAAGTTTAATGAATAATTTATACTAATGTGTTTGTCCGTTATTGCTTTGCATATTAATTCATTTTAAGTAAATTGACAGAAAATTGCATGCTAAATTAGTGGCCGAATGTTAAACTCGAATTCATTAATTGTTGACATTTACAGATATTAATTTACTCAAAATCTAAAACCTAAAATCGAGTTAGTAATGCCTATAATATTTGAACATACAAACTCTCGTATACAATATTTATTCTTTGAAAACATACAAGTATGTAGCATCAAAAATATCTTTCATCAAAATGCAACCAGCCGAATGAAATAAAATTATCTCACTTTATCGTTGAAACGTTACGCATATTGTAGTAAGAGCAGTAGATTTCGGGCGTGGCTGGAAGTGGCGTGGCGGGGTGGCGTGGAGGGAGGGCGTGGCGGGAGGGGCGTGGCGGGAGGGGCGTGGGGTATGGATCGTGGCGGGGAGGCGTGGCTGGGAGGGCGTGGCTGGGAGAGCGTGGCTGGGAGGGCGTGGCTGGGAGGGGCGTGGCGGGAGCTGCGTGGCGGGGAGGGCATGGCGGGAGGGGCGTGGTGAGGAGTGGCGTGGCGGGAGTGGCGTGGCTGGGAGAGCGTGGCGGGGAGAGCCGGGGCTGGGGAGCTGCGTGGCGGGGAGGGCGTGGCGGGGAGAGCGGGGCGGGGAGGGCGTGGCTGGGAGGGCGTGGCTGGGAGGGCGTGGCTGGGAGTGCGTGGCGGGGAGTGCGTGGCGGGGAGAGCGTGGCGGGAGGGGCGTGGTGAGGAGTGGCGTGGCGGGGAGTGGCGTGGCGGGAGGGCGTGGTGCGTGGCGGGAGGAGAGTGGTGCGTGGCGGGAGGGCATGGTGCGTGGCGGGAGGTGCGTGGCGGGAGGGGCATGGCGGGGAGGAGCGTGGTGAGGAGGGCGTGGCGGGGATGGGCGTGGTGCGTGGCGGGGAGGGGTGGTGCGTGGCGGGAGGGGCATGGTGCGTGGCGGGAGGGCGTGGCGTGGAGGACCGTGGACGGGGCGTGGCGTGAAGGGAGGAGAGTGATACATGGTTGCCGGCGGCCGCTCGTAAGCGAGGACGTCTGGAGTGCGCGTGCTGACTTCATAGGCGGGCGAATAATTGGTGACGCCACAGCCTTTCACAACCCGCCGCGAGCAATCCTGAGGAGAGTGATACATGGTTGCCGGCGGCCGCTCGTAACTCTGATTAATCCGGCCGATTCATCCATCCATCATCGGCGAGCGGATCATCAATCAATTAATCAGCCACCGATTCCTGCATGTCCCGTTTATATATTGACAGAGGAAGTGGTGAAATATGGGAGGGTGCGGAAGGCTGGGGGCGGGGGCGGGGCGGGGCGGTGGGAGGGGCGATTGGATGAAGGGCGCGGGATGCGACAGTGTGGTGGCCATGTGGCACGTGTGGTGTGGGGGGCGGGGCCAGCGCAGGAGACAGGAGTGGGGGTGCAGTGGCCGATGGTACGTTCTGTTACATTAGCGAGGCGAGTTGAAACGCGCTGGTTGGGAAACAGAACCCAATAGACAAATGAGAACTGGCAAGGTAGGTGAGGGGCAAAGACGAGGAGCGACAATCCTTGCTTCGCTCCGTGACGCTCCGATTTAACAGGAGAATGAACAGAAGATGGTAAAGGCATGGAGAGGCATGTTTACAGGTGAAGATATGTGGGGGCGGGGAAAGCTTGTGGCTATTCTAAGCAAACTGTCTGTTATTAGTCACAACATATACATCAATAATAATTATAATAACCGAACGATGAGAGCATGTAAATATAGTTTAGTTGTTAAATCGCCCATCAGTATTGTAAGATGCATTCAACACAAAATGACGTCACTTTTTCAATGGAATGCTTTACAAAATGCGACGTTGTGAGTAATTTTCTGAAGACCTACACGAATATTTAGGTAGAGAGAAATTATAGAGAAGTTTCGGATAAAATGTTGCAAACATGAAGAGCATGAAGAGAGATCCAAAATCACTTTTGGCTAATATATTATCAAACCAAGATACGAGTAATAGTAGGAAATGACATATAAAGGTGTTACACATCTGGAATTTATTCCTGGTTGTTAAGCAGCTCTTTGGGTACAAATGTCGTATTCAGTCGCTGGTTGGAGGAGAATTCTCCCGGCCGGCTGCTCTGATCGGTAGTTTCTCCGATCAACACCAGGAGAATGCCAGAGTAGTACCCGAACAAACAGGCCACGGACCGTGCGTGATCTTCCTTGTACTATCCTTACCCTTTGCACACACACTAATATGCACTACCACACATGCTGAAGTCCGGTCGAGAGGTTAGAGTTTGTCCCCGCCTGGAGAGTTACCCCGCTGGTGGGAGAGTCCTGGTTAGGGGGAAACCCCGCTGGCCGACAGTAGGTCGGTGCCGGATATCGCCATCCAGCGGGAGAAGATCACCGCCATCTCCCGAGAAAAACATGCACTACTCTTACGAGACTAATGATTTCGGTAGTTGACGTGCTCGAAATCATTAACAACAACCAACAAATGCTCGGCAAATATTAACTGCGTCAGAACATGATACGCTGAACAACTATGCATTAGAAGTTGTCTGAATTAAGGTCATATGCAATACGTGTACCTCGTGATAAAAAATTTCCCACTAATGTTTATTTTCAAAAAATGATCATTCGACCCCTCTATATAGCCTAGAGCACATACTCTATAATTCTGAACACTAAAATTCTATATATTGAAACGAATGAAGTATTTTTGGAGGAGTGTAATAAACAAGATTATATCACATAACTGGCAATTACTACAATTTTGGACGAAAACATTTATATTTTGAAAAGTAAAATAAAGAATTCGATACTGTTGCATGGACAAAAAGTAACGATAAACATCACATATATCTAATACTTGGTTTTATGTAGTTTTTCTGAAGATACAGGTTACATTATTTCACTTAATCAAAAATCTCTCAAATCGTTTTTTTCTGGCTCATAATGAAGGTTTGGAAAACTAATTTCGAAAGAAGAGAATCGGAAATCTCTATAAAGGAAGTATCTATAAAGTATGCCGTATAATACCAAATCTCGCTCGACATCACCTCTAACCTCCACAGAGCAAAATTCTCTGCGCATTTATTATATGAGAGCACATTACTTGAGATTTTTCTCGTGAACGGATAAGGAATCTCTTTTTCATCAAACACGTGTCCATTGACTGTGCACTTTCTCAAATGTAAAAACCAAATATTTCAACCAATGAATACACATAGCACGTCATACGCAGTTTCAACTGTATTTTTGACGTAGAATAAATAAATAAATAAATATTACTTTGTGTATACCGCGAGCGAAAAGAGTTGATTGTCGCTTCAATTGACGAAAAATATAAATCAAAATCGATAAACGTCTGTGATTACAGCAAATCGCGTCGTATCAAATGCCACTTCAGGGCTTCTATAGAAAGTAGGTGAAGTAGCCCAATAAAAGTCGTAACGTTGGCAGTAAAAATCAACCGAGGTCACAATGGGAGTCACAATCAAACGTGGTCACAGTGCAAGTCGAGTCTTTACTCGCGTCGTCGATGCTATGTGTCTATCCTACATTGTATACTTCATCCACCATCAGGTCATAATCAATAATATAGTCTACGAATGTCATTAAGGTGTCCTTTGCGAGATAAATCAATATTCTTTGTGTGTCTCGGCTTTCGTTGCTCGCATGCACTGCAGTCAATCATACAATTGCCCGGGAATAGCCTGCCGTGAAGACAATAAAAGTCATAATGGTAAATTCATGTTTATTACATTCTGCATGTCTATGAGCAGAGCTTAACCCACTCTTTATCAGGTTACTCAATCTTTTCTGTCTGAAAAATGATTCTGCCATGTGCCTCATCACTAACGAGATTTAATGGCCAAAGACAGGTGTTTGGCTTTCTTGAATTATTTCAAATTATTAAATGGCACATATGATGGTTGTTATTTATCTTCTGCACCACAAAAACAGGTGAAAACCATTATTCTTTATGCAGGATTCGAACTCACAACTCTTCCAAAAGGCATTTAAAACTGCAAAAGTAGTGACGTACGTAATGGTGCGTAATTGTAAAATATTCTGATACCAAGAAATGATAAAAAATGTAAATATTACTGTTCGTTCGTTTATTTATTTTTTGAGAAATTTTCAGTACGCTCGAAAACTAGAACGATGCAGTTCTTTATGCAACTAGTACAGAAAGTGTTTTGGGAGGAAGAAATGTTGACGAACGCAGGAGTCGAGTCCGGAATTTTGAAATGAGTTCGACAAAGTCACTTGAGTTAGAGTTGTGTACATTGTTATTAGTACGAATTCGTAGAAACTTTGCATATTTTTTGTGGGATTATACTCATTAAGCTAAGTGTAATGCATGTTGATTCATATCACCCCAGTGTTTAATTTGCCTTACAGCACCTAGTTGTTTCATATGGCTGTCACTTCTTTGAGGCATTCGCTTGTCAAAGTCCATTTCCCCGTACACGTACTACAAAGAAACACTTCCTGTACAATAAACAGTAAAGATAATTTACCACCGCAGTAATCTATTACCGTGGTCGGAATTTTGTATGTAACTACTAACTTGTTCACATAATTTGACTAATTTCATATCGCTGATTTTTGAGTAGTCACTTTTCCATGTGATTTGCGAATTGTTGCGCATTACTAACACGACTTTTGGACCAAATAAATTCCGTGGTGGCAGGAAACATATTACGGTATTCCATCATATTAATTTAGAATTCAGGAGGAATCAACCACAAAGAAAATTAACATCATACATTTTAACAGGAAAATATAGCTTTTTCATTTGTTTCGGGACTACTTTATCCCACCTTCAGTGACCAAGTATCATGGATTAACACTGTAACTGTGTGAATACTGTAACAGTTCATATAGAAGATCGCGCCGACATAAGACTTACATGTTTAATCGATGATATTTGGGCAATGAAGGTGGAATAAAATATTCCCGAAACACGTCTATGGCTATGTTTTAATAAAATTTATATTCTTCATTTACATTGAGGTTGATACCTCGTCAATCCTGAATTAAGACTATCATTGCTATCGCCATCTACGGGTGCTGGCGAGCATGCTACGAGGCACAGCAACCACACAAATTCGCCCACAAACGCACCGGGAGCGGTGGCTCAGTGCCCGGGAGGTCTTAGGTTTGAGTCCGGACAGCGGCAGGATTTTTGACACTAGCTTTTCAGCTAGGTCGAATTCAGTCGCTGTCTGGGGGACAATTCTACCAGCCGGCTGCGCTGATCGGTAGTTATCCGTGGTTTCTCCGATACCAGACGAATGCCGGAGCAGTACCCATAAAACGGGCCACGGATCGTGCAATATATTTCTTTTTTCTCTTCCTTGTCCTATCCTCTCCCCTTACACACACACTTACACTAACATGCACTACACTACCACATATTCCGGGAGATCAATCGGGAGCTTAGAGCTTGTTCCGGCTGAGACAGTTCCTTGCTGGTGGGAGATACCTGGTTGGAGAAAACCGCGCTAGCCGACGGTAGGTTGGCGCCGGATCTTGCTATCCAGCGGGGGAATATCACAGCCACCTCTCGAGGGAAAAAACATGCACTACACTTACGGGACTAATGACCTCCGTAATTGACGCGCTCGGAATCACTACAATCAATCAATCAACATCAATTTGTCAGACACCGACGGTGCTCCGACGAAGGCGGTAGGTCGGCGCCGAACTTGCCCTCTAGTGGGGAAGATCAACGCCACCTTCATTAAAAACATGCACTACCCTTACGGGAATAATGACCTGCTTAATTGACGCGCTCGCAATCACTAACAACCAATCAATCCAACAATCAATTTCGCAGACGCTGACGGCGCTCCGCTGCAGACGGCGGGGGCGGGGCCGGAGGACGGGGGGTGGCGCCAGCGTCGGCGCGTGACCAAGGTGGCGCGCCACACCAACCAGGCGGACGCGGGCGCGCTGGAGTTCCCCGGGTTGGCGCTGGCGCGCGCCGATCGCCCGTTCGCGCTGGGCGCCGCCTTACGGCCCGCGCCCGTGCTAGCCGGCGCCCTGGACGACGCCCGCAGGTAAGCAGCCCTTCCATTCTCGCTTCCGCTTAAGCAGCCCCGCAGGGGGGATCACGATGACAGGTAAGCAGCCCTTCCATTCTCGCTTGCTTAGCAGCCCCGCAGGGGATCACGATGGCAGGTAAGCCGCCCTTCCATTCTCGGTTCCGCTTAAGCAGCCCCGCAGGGGGATCACGATGGCAGGTAAGCAGCCCTTCCATTCTCGCTTCCGCTTAGCAGCCCCGCAGGGGAGATCACGATGGCAGGTAAGCAGCCCTTCCATTCTCGCTTCCGCTTAAGCAGCCCCGCAGGAGGGATCACGATGGCAGGTAAGCAGCCCTTCCATTCTCGCTTCCGCTTAGGCAGCCCCGCAGGGGATCACGATGGCAGGTAAGCAGCCCTTCCATTCTCGGTTCCGCTTAGCAGCCCCGCAGGGGATCACGATGGCAGGTAAGCAGCCCTTCCATTCTCGGTTCCGCTTAAGCAGCCCCGCAGGGGGATCACGATGGCAGGTAAGCAGCCCTTCCATTCTCGGTTCCGCTTAAGCAGCCCCGCAGGGGATCACGATGGCAGGTAAGCAGCCCTTCCATTCTCGCTTCCGCTTAAGCAGCCCCGCAGGGGAGATCACGATGGCAGGTAAGCAGCCCTTCCATTCTCGCTTCCGCTTAAGCAGCCCCGCAGGAGGGATCACGATGGCAGGTAAGCAGCCCTTCCATTCTCGCTTCCGCTTAAGCAGCCCCGCAGGGGGGATCACGATGACGTAGGTTGTCGTGGTCTCTGGTGGAGTGTCGTAGACGACCACCCGGACCCTGAGTCTCGCGGCGTCACTCACGTCGTTAGCTTGAAGGTGCAGGCAGTGAGAAGGCGATGCTAAGCTCCTGGTAGTCGGGTCCGCCCGGTTATTTACCAGTTCGGCCTATGGCGCGTCGACCTTTGGGCAGGATTGGGTGAAGGATGCTTTTCGGAGTAATGTGGATCCCATTTTAAAGTCCGGCGGGAAATCCAGAAACCACACGTCAGGTCGCTCAGGTTCCGGCGTATAAAATCTCTCCTTTTACACACACACTTGCATGCACTGCACAACCTCACATGTCGGAAAACCAGGTGGGAAATTAGGGTTTGTCCAAGCTGGGGGGTTGTGGTGGTGGTGGTGGTGATGCCCGGCTGGGGAGATACCAGGAGGGGGAAATTGTAGCCAACCGACGTGTAGGTCGTCGTCAAATATCACGGCGTCAGAGGGGAAGGAACACCGCCACTTCCAGCGATAAGAACTTGCACTGCACTAACAGGACTAACGACTGAAACAGTTGACTTGCCCGGAAACATCAATCAACGAATTTACTCACACGCCATTTGGTGCCCCTGACTGTTAAGCAATGCCGCTTCCACCTGGGTTGGCAGGTACATAACACCGTGCTCTAGAAATCTCTCTGCGCAGTGGCACCATGCTGGTGAGAGTGCTACCAATAGGCATTATGTTGGTAACACTTGTTGCAGTTTGTAAGAAAAGAAAACGTATATTGGCAACTGACCACAATCATAAGAAATGCTGAAAGTGTTGATCCCGTCACTTTTTTCTGTGATATGATTGCTACCAACATAAACGGCATAATTCTGCAACACTTGTTGCAGAATGTAACAAAAGAAAACGTACATTGGCAACTGACCACAATCATAAGAAATGCTGAAAGTGCTGATCCCGTCACTTTTATTCCTGAGATATAATCCTTCTACCAACATAAATGCAATATTCAATAGGACACCCTTTTTCGGCTCGATGTGGAGAGACTTCCCTGGCGCTCTGTATCTGGTTGACTGAGCCAGCACTAGAATCACCAACTCTAGTGCTTTAGGAGTTTCCTAACAATTTTAGGCGAATAGTGCATATGTAACGACGTAAGATAATTTTTTATCACAAGCTCAATGGCAAAATGTGATCATCTTCTATTTCTCTACATGTCTTAGAAGTTGGTAATACTTAGTAAGTTATTCCTGCACACCTACGGCAACTTCAATAAAAAGCTATATATAACGGTCAGCGTTCGTAAGGGATTTTACAGTCCTCCTTGCGTTAAGAACTGTCGTATGAGTTATAGCAAAATATAGCGTATAAGTTATCTATTTCCAAGAAAAAGTATTTTTTGCGTACGTGAATAATATTTTAAGACAGTGGTATTATAAAAAGTATTGACTCGGCTATCGTCTTAGCTTACAAATTCGACAATTTGGCAATTTTCCAAAACGAACATGAGACCTCCACCATTCTCTGAATCCTTGATTACAAAGGCGACCTGTAACAAATATTATTACAAAGGCGTCGCCTGACAGACTATTTTGGATAAAAATAAAGAAAATGGATTGATCATGTATAATATGGAGTTACATAATACATTTGAAAGTGTTCCTAAATGTCTTTACTCTCATAGCAGACAGTTGCTCGGTGTTGTCCACACATGGGTTTTTAGAAGCGACCGCATAAGTACCTCGTGAAGCTACATTTGTTACGAGCGCCATTGTCCCATTATGGTTGCTAAATGTTCAGAACATAACTTAAATGCGGAAAGACACGGAATTTGTATTCATTATTCACAACATTAGCCAATATAGCGCCAGAAATATCACTGATGTAACTCCAAAGGCGGCGTCTGCTGGATGACGCATGCCAAAATGGCGTACACCGGAAATAGTCACGCCAACAAGGTTACGTGTACATGTCTGGTTAGTCACACTATGAGCGGACACCGAGTTTGGGAAAAGGGGAGTGAGGAGAAAATTCACAATGGGAAAAACTTTAAACAATCCCAAAAGAATTCGCTCTCGATATCCCAAAGACATGTTTAAACCCCCATAAAATGTATTAAATATGTAAATCTTCATCCCAATGTATGTATAGAGTGTATCTAGATTTAAGAATGTATAATGTAATTTGTGTATTGTATGTCAAATTGTTTAGTTGTAAGTATTAGAAATAGTATAAGTATTAAATCCTGTAAATTAGCTAGTAGAAAGATACAAGAGTGAGAGGTTGTATGCTCAAACGTGAATGCCCAAACGTTATGTATTACAAATAAAAATGTACAAACCCCTGAAAGGCAAAACTGCCGAACAGGAAGAATATAAATTTAAAAAAAAGGGAATGAGGAGAAGGGGGTGGGGGTTGCTTTCGGCACTAGCTTAATTGTCTGACAGACGACGCCTTTGCAATCTAGGATAAAGTCTTTTACACTATGCGAGGACAAAGTTCAATCTAAAAATTTGCAGCCATTTTTTTAGAAATGTTTGAAAATGTTTTTGAGGATTCATGTAAAGTACCCTCAAAAATCTAAATATCTGTTTAAACTCACTGAGCCTCATGTTCGTTCAGATCGATCAGGGAATATAAACTTTGGTGAAAGAAGGCTGAACGGTTCAGGCGTTGATCACGGACGGACAATCAGACGTGTTGCCTTCAATCGATTTTTCGGTAATAAGGACCCACAAAACATGGATTCCAGCTTCACTACGTGTTAGGGGAAGTAATTTACTATATGTAGAACAGCATCGATCCACTTTTTCGTTACCAGGGACGGACAATAAGGGTTTTTTCTGACGAAACTTCGCAGTTTTTTGGTGTATGATTACAATTCGTAACAATTTGTATGATTACAATTCTCTCCTTACATTCGTAAAGGCGAGAAAGTGAAAAGATATTTATTCATCATGGTCACACCTTATTCATAATTTTTTGATAAATTTAATGAACTACCAACTTTATAAATTTTATACAGTTAAACTTTGAAGACAAATGCCGCGAGTTTATTCCTTTACAAACATAGGGAAATATTAATAATTTACCGATCTTTTTTATTTGGTTCTTCTAACTGAATGATTTCTGTTCAAGGCCTCTAAGGTGCAGCATTGAAGGCTGGAAGGTGCAGAAAGAGAGCACGCATGAAACAGTTGCCGACACAGCCAATTTCACCGAACCCACCAAGACTACCATCGGAGTGGTGAGTGAGCACTACCGGAGAAATCTATAATATCAATATGTACCAAACTGAATTTTCTAACCATAAAGTTTGTGCATGTTTTGGAAGCGAATTCATTTTTACTATCTGATGCTACGTTTTTACAAGAAAATATCCTTTTGATTTAAGTTCACTAATGAAAAAGAAATTTAACTATCAAATATGACAAGGAACAAAAGATTCAGTGCCGGCCTGAATAGCCACGGTTGCTAAGGCTGAAGGGCAGTAGCTGCCTCGTGACTGAATGGTCGCGGGTTCGAAACTTCCTCAGGGCATGTATGTGTGTATTCGTGTACGAGAATGCGAACTCCGCTTTCGTTACCCCCCAAAGTTACAAAATCCAATGTTGTTTACTGTGGTCTCTGTATAACTTTAGTAGTTGAAGATCGATCTTCAATAAGCACAAAAAATAGAGTGTGCGTGTTGGGTGAACGGCTAGCTTTTTCTTTCTATAACACACATTTATTAATTTTGAAAGATTTACATCGTTCAGTACAATTACTTTACAGATGTATTTTTTCAGACTTATTCTAGTTAAAATAGCTAAGCTAACTTAGTCTATACATTGGAGAGAATACTCTGGGGAGAACCTCGGTGTTAAGAATCGTGGTTGGCTAAAATTTTGAGGAATGCTTCAAAAGGAAATCTATTTTTTATTCGAGCGTGGGTTGGATTTTTCGGTAGTTTGTAATGGGAAACGGTTAGCTTGATGGCCTTTGAATCCTCAGTACGCGGGTTCGATTCCGGGTGGATTCGATTCCGGGTCGATTCCCGTGGATTTTCGCAGGGCGAAAAAAACCCATGTCATGCTTGTTGCTTGTAAAAATATCATAAGGAGACGCAAAGCAAAATTAAATCCCTCCGGCAATTTCCCCACCGCGATTGCATGTTCCCCCAACCATAAAACACGTGAAAGTCACACCTAGGTGTAATGGGGGCGCGCCTGTTCGAAGAAAGTTCCCTGGACACCAGGGGCCAGCCTTTACAGGATGCCCTTCGTTCGGAAGGGTAGTAAAGCCGATTGGCCCATCTAGTTGATTTACTACTTGTAAAAGATCATTCAGCCTAAATGAAGACTCTGAGCAAAATTCAAATCGCCCAAATGATACCCCCTTCTCTGCCAAGTGGTGAAAGGAGCATAGACGAATTTGTGTGGTCAAGCGAAAGAGGTCTCAAGGTCTGAGCTTCGGCACGAAAAAATAAGGAATAAACTGAATAGAATTGAATAGATGGGTGAGGAACTATGGCCAACGGCCGTGTTCCCGTAAAATAACCCATATGATATATAAGAAAATAAATGAATAAGAACAAAAAAAATCCTTAAAACGTCCTGATCACATTTACATAATTTTCTTTTTTCATTTTTGAATACTTGTAAAACGATCTTTTACACGATAACACATTTCGAAGAACTCGATTTGAATTTTTAATTCCCACTGCCGAAAACATAAAATAACAATGGTTTTACAAAAAAGTACTAAAAAGTGACTTGACAGTAAAGTATTTCTAATGATGGAATTACGTAATAAATACAGCGCATATAATTATATACGAGTTAGTGGAGGCAGATTGTTCTTCAAATCCTATACTCGCATGATGCACCATCATGTTGCAGGATCGAACAAACATGTACACTTATGGGAATATGGTTCAGTAGCAACCTCCACCGTGCCGACCTGGATGGCCGAGGTGGCTAAGAGCGAGTACCGACTCAGCACTTCGGTCCGAAGGGTCGCGGGTTCGAGTCCCGCCTTGGGTATGATTGTTTGTCCCTTGACTTTGTATGTGTTGTCGCGGAGGGCCTCACGTTCTGCTGACCTCCGATCAGAGGAGCCCGCAAGCGTGTTGGTCTAGTGTATGGTCGAATATGCGCCCTATAGCGACGTAAAGGGTAACCGGCAGTTGGTTGGATAAAAGCCCTAGAAGAAGAAGAAGCAACCGCTACCGTGACTCTCCAGAAATACTTCCATTTATCGCAGTTCAAAAAGGGTGTGCAAAATGGCTTTTTAGCTTGGAATGGTATAGGTCACATGCTGCACTCTAACGAGCATCATACTGTTTACAATACGCCGTGCAAACACTCTTATATGACTAGCAATAAGACTTTATTTCTCGAAATATATTTTTTTGTTTGATCAGTACTCCCAATTAGTCACTTGTTTTCAATCTCCAGATATTATCGTCAAGACTCGCAGGGCCGTAGATTTTCCTCAAGATCTTTCTTTCAAATATACTTAATGGTGGGAAATAGCTGGTTGGGGAAAATCCCGTTAGCCGAGAGGTAGGTCGGCGCCGAATCTCACCCTCCAGCGGGAAAAGATCATCCCCCCCCCCCCGAGAAAAAACATGCAGTACACATACGAGATTAATTAGGAGTTGACACTACCGGAATCACTAATCAATCGACCAAAATCACTCAAAATCATTCAAAGATTGATAAGTGTATAATACCTTTAATACTATTAAATAACTAGTCTCCCATGTGAAGTATGTTGTATTATCACTATTATTATTATTATTATTATTATTATTATTATTATTATTATTATCATTATTAATTATGTACAGTGGGATGTAGTGCAGTGTTGTGAAGTTGAGGGAAACGAGTGTGTAAGAAACTCATTAAAACTCAGTGATCAGCAGTGTAGTGAAGTGAAGTGAAGTGAAGTGTGGTGGCATGGAGTGCTATGAGAGCTTGCGCAGTGAAATGTTCTGGTTAATTTGTAATCTTTGTAAATTTTTTAAAAATGTTGTATACTTGTTAAGTTCTGTAACGTTAAGTTAGTGTATTCTGCCAACAAGTTCTCTAGCTTATTCGCAGAATTCGTAATAAATCTAATCTCATCAAAAACTCCGCTGCTGCACGTGTGTGTGCAGGTGCTGAGTGTGTAAGAAACACGTTAAAATTCAGTGACCAGCAGTGTAGTGATCACTTCACTACAGTACATCACTTCACACTACATCAGTGTGGTGAGGTGAAGTGCTATAAGAGCTTTCGCAGTGAAATGTTCAAGTTAATTCGTAAACTTTGTAAAACATTGTATATTTGTTAAGTTCTGTAACGTTAACTTAGTGTATTCTTCCACCATGTTCGCAAACCTCCCTACCCACGTAATTCATGTAAGCCTCTCTTCATTAAACTAGGAATTTTACCATTACCTTGTCTTTTTATTTACGAATCAGTGGTTTTTGTCAAAAATGACTTGCTTAAGGGCGGGAATATATTTTCAGAAAATGCCGATGTCTATTACTATAACACTCGACGTAGAAATCATATTCATCAAGTGACAGTATCAACAGCTCATTACAAAAATTCACTTTCAATACATGTACATTATTTTACAACACTTTGCCAGATTACATTAAACGATTAAATTCAATAGAAATGTTTAAATCCCAAGTGAAATCGTTTCTGCTGCATAACTGTTTCTATACAATTAGAGACTATACTGAGCATCACAAGGAAAGTAACATTAATTTTAAGAATGATACATAATGCATTATTTACCATTCGGACTGTATAAATGTGTATAAACAACCTGTAACAAGTATTGTATTGCAGCCTCCGGGTCAATGACCCCATCTCGATCAGGTTTTTCGTCCAGTTTCCTGATCCATTGAGCAAATACTGAGATGGCCCCTTGTTTTGCTTCTGGACATAAATGTAACTTCATTTTCTGCGCACGTCTTCTAGAATTCAGTGGGAAATACAATTTTTCAAATTATCGTTTCCATGTTGTCGCGGCAGGAAGTATTATTCCGAAGCACAACATGGATAAGAGCCAAAATTTATTGCCTTTTATCCTTGAAAATAGATTTCATTACATGGAAGCTTTTTTCCTCTTCAAAATTAAGTAGTATATGACTTAGTGTAGGGTCACAAAATTTTGAAAATGAGCACACAATACACTTTTCCCCATAGCACGTCATACGCAGTTTTTAACTGTTTTTGACGTAAAATAAATAAATCAATAAATAAATAAATAAATAAATAAATAAATAAATAAACTCATTAGCCGCATTAGTGCTAAATCCGATCTCATGTGCAAATGGGCTGCGCAGGTGCTGACGCACGAGCAGTGCCGCGCGCACGCGCTGGTGGAGCAGCCGTCGCAGTTCTGCGTGGAGGCGCCCGCGGAGCCACGCCTGCAGGACGGCAGCCCGCTGCTGTGCGCGGGCGCCCTCGTCGGCATGCACTACAGCGCCACGCGCTACAACACCTCGCTCTCGCACTTCTTCCACCTCTTCACCAACGCCTCCGACCTCGAGGTCTGGCTCGGCTTGAACGTGCCCCCGCTAAAGGTACGCCTCGATGGGGTAACGGTTAGCGACGGAGTAACTGCGGCGATGGTGTAACGGTTCGCGTAACGGGCGTTTACACTCAAGTTTGCCGGTTCAAACAAATCCGTGGATTTTTAAGGGCGAAAATCCTTCGTACGACTCCATCGGAGGATGGCTGACCCATGTAGTAGATTAACTGCATATCAAAGATCCTCAAGCCTCAATGAAGCGTTTGAGCTAAATTCAAATTGCCTATTTCATCGCCCATGAAATACCTTGTTTCTCCCTATTTGGTGAAAGGAGCGTAACGAAATTTACGTGGTAAACTCAATTCACTCCTTCATTCATCCATCCATTCTCGTAGCCTGAGTCTCGCCACGTAAAATAAGGCATTCATTCATTCATTCAAATAATAATTCAATTAATGCGTATTTTTTAACTCCTTTCACTCCTTCATTCATCCATCCATTTTTCCATTCTTCCATTCATCCATCCATTCAATTGTTTCCTTTGTAAAATTCAACCTTCACTCTTTTTAAAATTACATTTTTTATTATTTATAAGGGAATTAATTTTAAAAACCTTATTAAATCGTTCATTTGTCCATTCAGTTTCTTCTTTCATTCATCAATAAAACATCCAATCACTAATTTCATATTTTGTTCCTTTATTTTTTATTCATTGTTTAATAGTTCGTTTATTAATTCATTTCATGACGTACTTATTGATTCATTTTCATTAGACCCTCTCTTCTGTCAATTCATTCACTCTTCAATTCGTGTTTATTTTATTAATGCGTCCTTAATATAATACTCTGATTAATTCAGCAGTTTTATTAATTTATCATTCATTAGTTTATTAACAGAAAAGTTGCCTTAAAGTGAACGAGTGATATGCTTAAAAGTTGGAAACGAAAGAGCAGTTTCCTCAATTTATTACGAGGGTAGCTTTGCCCAAGTTTTGTTTTAAATGTTTTTCTGTACATTCCTATAAGTCGAAAGCCTTGGAACGTAGACCTCACAAACTGAAAGGCAGTAGATTCTAGAAAAAGGAATTATGGTGTCATTCCCAAAGACACAGATGAGCACAGACTAAACAACAAGCGAATTTAGGAGATTCCTTGTGATTGTTTGATGAACAAACGTATTTGCACGAGTAGAAATGTTTCTTTGAGCAAAACCGGAAATCATCAGACACAAGAAATTTGCACATCACTTGCATCGAAATACAATGTTAAACACTACTTTTACAATGGCGTAATACAGTCACTGACTTCACGCAAATATACGCATACGTTCAGCCCCTATTAATTTTCACGTCCTTCAGGCTCCATTAATAACGAATGTTTATCTACCGTCTGTTTCCAATCCCGTCTGTCAGAATTTCCATAAATGCGTATCCGTGTTTATTTATTTCACTTAAGATAAAATATTGTAATAGCGAAGAAAACTGATCTCGAGTTTTGGATCGAAATATATGTTAGGGGAGTCCCTGATATCAAGAGTCAGATTCTCCGGAACGGTTTGTTTGTCCTAGAAACATTTCTAGTATTCTTCTCGTTTGTCTGGAATCGTCACCAGCTTGTATCTCAAGATTTTATTCCAAAATTAGTTTAGTCATATTGACCTGGTATAATCTGGGGAGCTTAGAATATGAAAATAATCTCAATTTTTGATAATATAAAGAAACTCACTGGACATTACAACTTTTTCTCAACGTCAAATGTATTTGTATATGACCAATCAGTTTATTCAGTTTATCAGTTATCGGTTTTTTATTTAAGAGATGTTTGTAAGTTTGTATTTTTATATAATAATAATAATTATTATTATTATTGTTCTTTATTGCAATTTAAATACTTTAATTCTACACTTTACTACTTCTCTCTTGCTACTTCATAATCGTTTCGACTTATAGAGCTTCAGAGCTGAGTTTGTTTCATTTTCCATGTCTTTCGATTGACTCAGGGTTTTCTTCCTTTTGGAATTCTCTCTTCCAACATTTTTTCCGGTCACCTTTCCAAATTTATTACCCATGACTCTACCGTTAATGACAATTTCCATATACTCTATTAGAACATAAGTAGAAATAATTTTTTTGAATGACCTGTCTTTCTTCTTGAGTCGATCTACTGATACTGTCGATCTACAACATAATTGATAGGTCGCCCGCTTTGATGATCTTTTTAACGCTCCAGCCCCACAAGTATGTTTTCTTCCAGGGGATTTAAAATGAATCATTAAATTCTGAAAGATACTGTACATATACACATAATCTATACACATGTTAATACATGACAACCGTACAGCATCTAATAATTAATCTCGGTGAAGAGCACCACATTTTATCATTTTATGCTTTCCATTGACCGAACGTTTTACTAATATTTTTCCCCAGACCTTTTTGATAACTAACGTTATTTTTACTTTCTAAGTAAAAAAATTAACGTTTTTTAACATTTCCCTCCTAACAGCAACTTTACTTTATAGTAATAATTATTACTATTATTGCAAATTTACTATTATAATCATTCGCTTCCACATGGATAATATTTTAATGCAATTTACTATATAATATTCCTTACAGATAAATTTTTTCCTAACAGCTACTTTATAAAAATATTATTATTATTATTATTATTGCACATTTACTACTATAATCATTCGCTTAGTCACGGATGACATTTTTCTCCTAACAGCGACTCTATTTTATAGTAATAATTATTACTATTATTCTAAATTTACTACTATAATAATCCGCTTCAACATATATTACATTTTTCTCCTAATAGCGACTTTATTTTATAGTAATAATAATAATAATAATAATAATAATATAATAATAATAATAATAATTATTATTATTATTATTATTATTATTGCAAATTTACTTCTATAATCATTCGCTTTGACATGGATAACATATTTGTAAGCCGTTCCAACTCTCTTGGCAGCTGGTGTCGTACAACGGGGACGGAGCGCTCGTGGACGTGGCCCCCAAGCACAGCTCCGGGAAGAAGTCGGCGGCGCATGCGCTCTTCCTTTCCGCGACGAGGGCGGCGTCGGCGGCGGCGGCGGCGGCGGTCCTTGTCCTGCTACTGCAGGGCGCTCTCGCCCTCTAACGCGGAACACGGAAGATGGTGCTGCCGTGTGTTATTTACTGTCCTAGGTTCTTCCTCAGAATGCTCTTGGAATCCGATGAATTATTTTATAAGATGCAAAGTAAAATGAAAATAAAATTTGGTTCGTTAAATGTATTCATAAATAAAAAAAAAAAAAACTACTGTTTGCAAAAATTGACTTATATTTATGTATACTTTTAAGAATTTGTTCACAATTATACAGCAACTAAGTTTTACTGTTTCAATATTTAGACAATACTTAATACATTATTTGTTCAAAATATGATAAAGTAGAAGTCATAAAATCATCTTAAGTATTTCTGTCTATTAAATAGAAAATGAAACACAAACCAAACTGAAGAATGCTACTAATCTGGCAACACTCGACTCCTGAAACTTACAATTGTTGTTGGGCGATACTTTATTTCGTCTCTTACCGAAGCTACGGCTTGGTTCAGTAACTTGCAACGTAGTTTTCGAAAAAAATAATTTTGTTATTTAATGTTTTGTAATTGAAATTGAATCTCGTTTCCGAATTATGTAAATGCTAATGAATGGAATGCAAAACACATAGGAAACATTGTATTCAATATTTTAGACAAGTAGCAGCCATTGTGAAACGTGTTTACGAATTTAATGAATTATTTATATTAATATTTTAGTGTAATTGTCCTGCATATTAATATATTGTAAATAAAGTGACAGAAAATGACATGATAAAATATCTGAAAGAAATACAATGCAGAATGCGATTACCATAAACTGAGATTTTTACAGACATAATTACTCACTGAATCATCAATTGTTCAGCATTGTTTAAATTATTTTCATAATTTACATATCATACAAACTTCTGAATACAATGTATCAATTTAAATTATGCACCATTTAGTGGTATTTAAATGCTTCTGTTCAAGACGTACCGCTGGAATTGAAATATTCCGGGTATTATTACTGTTTAAAGTCCATTATTTTATACTCCTACTTGCAAAATTAACTTCACAATTAAAACTAAGTACTCCATTGAAATAAGTTGGATTTAATTTTTCACTAGAACTGGTGGTTGGAAAAAATATTCATTGGCAGCTATGAGTATTTTGATCAAAATACCCTATTAAGTCATTTTGCTCAAGAGTTCCTCAAACAATCGAAGGAGAGTCTTTCAAACTACCAGTTAAAAACGAAACGAAGAAACCTAAACATATAGGAGACTTATTTTCGAACCACATAGTTCTCAGAGATCCAAATAGAAGCATATTTGTACTCTATTATGCAATTATTTCTTAAACAATTGAATCGAAAAAGCTGTACATCACTTACAGTGAAAAACAAATAACTTGAAATATAAAATGTGATGTGTGATACCATACTCACACTGCACGTTACATACATTCACTTCATCTGAACATATATCAGTCAGGATGCGCTTTAGCCATAAAAAAGTATATAAACTCTGAGTGAGAAACACTGCCCGTTCTAAATTTATTTTTCATTCGCTGGGGAATTCGATACTAACAGTTGCCGCGTAGGGGCTATTTGGTTTCATGGCACCACATGCGAGAAATAAACACGTTTTCCATCCGCGTGAAAATTCAACCGTGCTCCATAAAGGGCGTCTCATTACCAACTCCCACAAAATTGCCTATCGGTAACAGGCCCGAATTTTCTCAAATCTGCTCATTAACAGGTAGCGAATGCGGGCGGGGCGCCCAATGAAATTTCATAGTAATTAATACGCGCCACGCGCCGTGCGTGCGTTGTGGACAGCCCGGGGCCGGGGGAGGGGGCTTGCGGGGGGGGGGACAGGGAAGACGCAGACAGGTGAATTCGCGGAGAGATGAGGACGCAGACAGGTGAATTCGCGGAGAGATGAGGACGCGGAGAGGTGAGGATACGGAGAGGTGAGGACGCGGAGAGGTAAAGACGGGAGAGGTGAGGACGCGGAGAGGTGAGGACGGGGAGAGGTGAGGACGCGGAGAGGTGAGGACGCGGAGAGGTGAGGACGTGGAGAGGTGAGGACGCGGAGAGCTGAGGACGTGGCGGAATATGTCGACGCGCACAAGTGAGGGCGCGGACAGTTGGGGTCGCGGACAAGCGTGACGAAAACAAATCTAGACAAGCATGGACGAGGACACGATTGGACGAGGATAAGTGCAAACGCGGACTAATAACGACGCTTGTGAGTGAGATCGCGAACAGGGAAGGACCTGGCAGATGAAGATGTGGAAAATTATGGATGTGAAAAAGAGAAGATGTGCTCTAGTAAAGGAGGCGGGCAAAGTAAGAACGCTTTAGGAAGAATTGAGGGCAGGGGCAAATAATGCCAGAGAGACGTGAGATGGATTCAAGTAAAAGGACGGGCACGGATTTTAAATCAGTCGTATTTTTTGATTGATTGGTTGTGACGCACCGAAGGAGAAATAAGAAGTGTAAACGGAGTCGCGATTCTAATATTTATGAGTGTAGGTTTTAACTCCAAAGAAAGCAATAGAGTATGTAATGAAATAACAACTCAACGATGTCAAAGCCCAGTAAATTCGATAGCAGATCTGAGGAATAGGTTAGAGACAGCTGAGAGAGACACACAGCGAGCCAAAATAACAATGGAGTGACGCAGTTTCTGCTTCCCATATTTTGTAAGCAAACATTTCAAACAAAAAATTGAAAATGTGTATAAGACACGTAAAAAGGAATACATTTGAAATAAATATGTAACTGTTTAAAAATTTTAAATTTTTTTTAAATTTAATGAAAATGTTAAGATACTTGCAAAAATTTTACTATTTCTAACCATAATGAAATTACAAAAATTGTATCCCTTTTAGTATCCTTCATGAACACAATCATTACATATTTTGTTTTATTATTACTATAATCATTATCATAATCTTCACATTAAATCATACTGTCGCCAACTCATTTACATGCAATACAAAATACTGTAGGTCTACCAGAGTACAGTAAAAACTACAGTAGCACTAATAATACAGTAAAAAAAATCGCCATTTCTTCAAGAGGATCATCTCCATTTCGTACAATTCACGATCTGCAATAAGTAGCACGTTTTGAGCTAACAAGTTTTACTCAGCTTCCTTTGCAACGTCCGCCCTCTAACCCATTTCAAACCAGCGTGCGGCGTTGCCAGACGGCAGGAACGAAAAAAAAACAACAACAAAACAAAAATTAAAAAAAGCTCATTGCCGGGCAAACGAACAATGCGGCCGGAATTGATGGCGCGGGGCAAACGTGCGGCAAAGCTGTTAAGCGACGCAGGACACAGCGCGGCATACGGCAATAATGAGCTGCACACGCAATGCGTCCGCGCCAATGAACTGCGTAAATACACAGCGTCCTGGCACGCACGTCGCCCGCAGGGTGAGGGGGGGGGCAGGGAGGGGTACGGCGCCGGCGGAAACGTGCGGCGGAATTTCAAATTTCGCGCGGCACTGCGCGTCCCCTCCAGACCACGACACCGAGAGTGGAGAGTGCGTGGTGCAAAGGCGGCTCCACACATTCGCCATTCGGAGAGTACAGCGCGGCTCATGTCGAGTAGATGTGTGGTTAGCTAAAGTTCGCTTCTTTCAATGTGCCTGCATTTGGCATTCGGTAACTAGCGAGCGAATAATTCCGAGTAGCTGAGTAGTTAGCTAAAGGTTGTTTAACCTTTGTAGTTAGTAGCTAAAGGTTTGCTTGTTTGAATGTGTCCACATTTGGCACTCGGCGAGTAGCGAGCGATTAATGTCGAGTAGCTAAGTAGTTAGCTAAAGGTTCGCTTCTTTGAATGTGTCCACATTTGGCATTCGGCGATGTAGAGAGCGATTAATGCCACTAGCTATGTGGTTAGCTAAAGGTTCGCTTCTTCGAATGTGCGAGGATTAAATGTGCCCACATTTGGCATCGGCGAGTAGCGGTCGAGTAGCTGTATGATTCGCTAAAGGATCTTTTTTTTTAATGTGCCCACATTTGGCATATGGCGAGGTATGAGAGACTGATGTCGAGTAGCTGAGTATTTCGCAAAATGTTTGCTTGTTTCATGTGTCCACGTTTGGCATTCGCAGAGTAGCGAACGCTATTCGTTCTTTTGATGTGTCTCTTAAGATCGTCAAACTGCAGGTAGAGTGACTACTGAATGTTTGACGCTCGGCGAATAGCGAACAATCTTGCCACACTATTTCTCGGGGATTTGTTGAAAGGGCGCCAGTTTCACATCGAATATCAAATGCGCCGCCTGCAAATGAAGCCGCCTTAATTCAACGGACATTTTGTTCTAGGACTTTCTGGACTACCTAGAAACGCGTTATTGTTGGTGAAAAGCGTAGTCAAAAAACACAGAGTGACAATCGTGGTATCATTTGGTCGTTATACAGTTCCAAGCCGCACGTGAAAGACGTACTACCTTCACCAATACCGGAAATATTCATGGTTTCCGTACATTGCAAAAACAATCTCCGCTTTCAAGGACGTTTCTTAGGCAGTGCTTCTATAATATGGCAGATACATTTTTCTGGAAGGTCATTATTATTGATGAACGGTCTAGAAGAAACATCCCAATGCGCACGTGCTAAAATGATTGCCAGATATAATCTCGATTTTCGTTGGGCAACTTCGACTCCGCCATTTAAAAAGATGCCACGACTTCAGTTTCAGTGACATTTAATGATCATCAAAGACGATTGCGTCTTATGTTAGAACGGAAATTGCATGGCATCGCTTGGGCTTTCCTTGGCACCAAGAAACTTCTCCTGGAGAATTCGGAGAGAAGAGCGCTTTCAGTAAGTTTTGACTGACAAATCTCGGCTGGCAATAGTTTCCGAAAGCCCCATAACTCAAATGAATGCTTGATGCGAATATAACAGATACAGTGAAGCACAATCTAATGAGTGAAACAATTCAATGGTGAAGCATAATGTTGTATAAAGAAACAATACTGGAAACATAGTTACCTTAAATTTTTTTTGAAATTCACTCTAATTTTGTTATACAATAACTTTGTAATGCCTATTAATCATTTGAATGTTGTTAGAAATAAATAATAACCTACTTCTCAGTAAAATCTTTTAATTTATTACTTAACGCTGTAAGTCATATCACAGAAATGATTAGTGGGAGGTCAATCCTGTGAGTTTTTAAATCACGTTTTACTGCTCGTGTATAGACGTCAGTAGTGTTGAAAACGCACGTGATGCCAATTTAAAAAAAAACTCCTAAAAATATTGGTTATGTTGGGGAAGTGTCAATGTAGACGTTTCTAGATATTGAGAATCAGACAACTTCTTTAGAAAATAAACGAAATAAGTCGCCTGAAGAGAAAAAACAATTTAAAACCAAACCCAATAAATATTGTTTTATGAACTTCAAAATGTGCATACGTCTTCATCGTATCTGTTTAGTCACTTTTTCACGAAGTGGAAGTGGATGGTTCCAAACAGTTTGTTTGACAAAGAGTTGCGAAACACGTCCTCCTAACCAAATTGACAGCAGTATCTCAGAATAGAAATGATATCAACGAACTGTGATGCACACTGCAAGTATAAGCGCCTCCAGAAAAATAAACACGACTTCCTAGGAGCTTGCAGAGCACACCATTCCCAGACACTGCAAATCAATGAGTATGACGCAAATTTGCGTCATACTCCCTATCCATTTAGTAACAAGTAAAGTCAGCGTAAGAGTTAAGTAATAATAAAGATATCCTAGAATTCATAGAGAATATTGGAAGAAATAGAAAATACTTCTAGAAACAATTGATACAGAAAAGTATGAATAATCCTGCACGTTATTCAATATAAATTATGGCCGATAAACGAAACGTAGTTTGCTTAATGAATAATAATGCGAGAGAGGGAGATCCGGCACCGACCTACTCATCGGCTGTCGGGGCATTTCCCTCACAAGGTATTCCCTCCAACGAGGAAGAACCCCAGCCGCAACAAGCTGTAAGCTCCCGACATGTGTAGTCATGTAGTGCAAGTACGTGTAAACATAACTGTTTGTAAGTAAGGGAGAGAGGATAGGACAAGGAAGAAAGAAAAATCACCTGCGGGCCATGCCCCATTTCTCAGGGCACTATTCCTGCATCTTTCCGGTATCGATCGAAGAAAAACACGGAAAATTACCGATCAGAGCAGCCGGCCGCTAGACTTCTCCTCCAGACCGCGACTGAATTCGACCAAGCTGCCTAGCAATCTCGAAAATTCATCACCAGCGGAAATCGAAGCGTTGGGCTTTCGTACCCGAGTCACTGGAAAGACCACGGTAATCTTAGGTCTGATCAATTCAGCTGATTTTCATTGTTAGTGAAGTACTGTTATTAATGTTATAATAATAATTATTATTATTACTATTGTTTTTATTTTTAATTATCAGATTCTCAGCATATAGAAAAAATCTACGATTCTAAGTATTAAATTGTTCATTACATCGTTAGACCAGACTAGTGTCTTCGATCCATGGATGTGGGCGTCAGTAAGAAACTCGGGGATTCGCACACAATATCTCCTCGGCCCACCCTCACTCAGCGGATTCAACGTGTGCCAGCCAAGCAGCACTCGTCCTCACACGTCGGGCGGAAAGGCTACAGGCAGTCCAGTGGCCGTAGTGGAGGTGGCGGCGGGGACGGCGGGGGTGGCGGAGGCGGCGTGGGCGACAGGGCGGCGGGGACGACGGGGGCGGCGGAGGCGGCTGGGCCGCCGGGGGGATCGGCAGGGTCGGCAGGGGCGTCGGGGCGTCGGGGCGGCGGGGCGGCGGGGCGGTGGGGTGGCGGGGCGTCGGGGCGTCGGGGCGGCAGAGTCGACGGGGCGGCGGTGGCGGCGGGGCGGCGGGGACGGCGGGGCGGCGGGGCGGCGGGGCGGCGGGGCGGCGGGCGGCGGGGCGGCGGGGCGTCAGGGCGTCGGGGGCGTCGGGGCGGCAGAGTCGGCGGGGCGGCGGTAGCGGCGGGGCGCGGGGCGGCGGGGACGGCGGGGCGGCGGGGCGTCAGGGGCGTCGGGGCGGCGGGCGGCGGGGCGGTGGGGTGGCAGGGGCGTCGGGGCGTCGGGGCGGCAGAGTCGGCGGGGCGGCGGTGGCGTCGGGGGCGGCGGGGACGGCGGGGCGGCGGGCGGCGGGGCGGCGGGCGTCGGGGCGTCAGGGGCGTCGGGGCGGCAGAGTCGGCGGGGCGGCGGGGACGGCGGGGGCGGCGGGCGGCGGGGCGTCGGGGCGTCGGGGCGTCGGGGCGGCAGAGTCGGCGGGGCGGCGGGCGGCGGGGCGGTGGGGTGGCGGGGCGTCGGGGCGTCGGGCGGCAGAGTCGGCGGGGCGGCGGTGGCGGCGGGGCGGCGGGGACGGCGGGGCGGCGGGCGGCGGGGCGGCGGGGCGTCGGGGCGTCGGGGCGTCGGGGCGGCAGAGTCGGCGGGGCGGCGGTGGCGGCGGGGCGGCGGGGCGGCGGGGACGGCGGGGCGGCTGGGCGTCGGGGGCGTCGGGGGCGGCGGGGCGGCGGGGCGGTGGGGTGGCGGGGCGTCGGGGCGTCGGGGCGGCAGAGTCGGCGGGGCGGCGGGGCGGCGGGGACGGCGGGGCGGCGGGGCGGCGGGCTCGCCGGGCCCGCTGCGGACGCTGCTGCGGCGCCAGTGCAGTCACGTGCGCGCGATTTGCCGGCCCGCTGCCTCGCCCAATTCGCGGAGCTGCCCTGATGGCGGCTGCGAGGAGCGGCGAGGGGCGCAACGCGGGATGTGTTGGAAGAACGGGAGGAGAGAGGGGAGCGAGAACGAGGGGGAGACTGCGGGTAAAGTAAACATTATGTGAGGAAGGAATGAATGTTGGAAGGGAATGTGGAGGCGTTAAAGGAGGTTAAGCAGGGGGAGTTAAACGAAAGGTGCGGGCGGAGAATGAAAGGAGTAACGTAGGCGGGGTAATACCGAAGAACGGAAACAGGGCCGTATGAAGAGTTGAGAGCTGAAAACAGACATGGAGGCGAATTTGGAAACTGTATACGAGGAAGAAGCAATTCCAGGTTGGAGACGAGAGCGTAGGTAAAAGGGCCCAAAGCGAGGGCATATGCGGGAGCGTGGTGTAGGAGCGTGGTGGCGGGAGCGTGGTGTCGGGAGCGTGGTGTCGGGAGCGTGGTGTCGGGAGCGTGGTGTCGGGAGCGTGGTGTCGGGAGCGTGGTGTCGGGAGCGTGGTGTCGGGAGCGTGGTGTCGGGAGCGTGGTGTCGGGAGCGTGGTGTCGGGAGCGTGTAGTCGGGAGCGTGTAGTCGGGAGCGTGTAGTCGGGAGCGTGTAGTCGGGAGCGTGTAGTCGGGAGCGTGGTGTGGGGAGCGTGGTGTCGGGAGCGTGGTGGCGGGAGCGTGGTGGCGGGAGCGTGGTGGCGGGAGCCTGCTGGCGGGAGCGTGGTGGCGGGAGCGTGTAATCGGGAGCGTGTAGGCGGGAGCGTGGTGGCGGGAGCGTTGAGGCGGGAGGGTAGCGGCGGTGAAGCAGAAGGCCCGCGAGAGGCCTCACTTCGTCATCGCACGCACTTTATTTCAGTTTGCCCCGAGGCGCGGCGGGGCGGTGGCGGGGGCGGGGGCGGGGTCTGCGCCGTGCGTCGACTGAAGATGCCTCCCGCCCCGCTCGCCGCCCGCGACGCGCTCTGCCGGCCTTGCGCCCCCGCCGCGAGTGCTGAGGGAAGGAAGGACGGCGCCCCATTCCAAACAAAGGCCCGGTGCACTCCGCGATGATTTCCACCGGCAGGAAGTTTACTTTCTCGTCCAGGACGATATTATTGCAAGGACAAGACAAATCAATTCTTGCTTCTTGGGAGTCTTCAAATATACTCAAGGTGAGGGATAAACATTCACCATTCTTTAAGAAAAGTTTCATTTCTTATCCATCTTTACTGTATAACACAACTAAGTTGCAGGGATGATAATAATAATAATAATAATAATAATAATTGTATTATAATTATTATATTGCATTAATTATTATTACACTTTAATAATTAGTATTACATTAGAATAATATAATAATGGCGGAATACTTCTGAAACAATAACAAAGACATGCATGCGTAGTACGTTTTCAAATTTTCAAATTTTCTCTAATAAAATCGACTTTAACGTAATATATGTAATAGGCATTGAGTTGTGCCAATAAACAATAAATACTTTACGCTTCACACAACTGTGAAATAAAGCATTGATCGACAGCCGGGAGATGCGTTACAGAGGAAATATGAAAAGTCAAATTCAACAATCCAAGCGAGTATTTTCCTCTCCAACGTAAACTCATAATTGAAAATAGCATCAGTCCTTACTCCGATCGTGGAAATACTGCTACACTGATTCCATACGTTAGAGCCGACGCGTCTATTTATAGCAAGATTTTTCGACCGGGCGAATGGCACTCGCGGTGCCCATACGCTGAGATCGACGCACTGTGCCTTCACATAACTCAAGCTCGATACCAGCGAATGGCTGACGTGCCCAGTAACTCTGTCGCTCGTGATAGGCTCGCGTCTATCGAGCAATATATTTGTACCCGCAAATCACATTTAATCAATCCCTCTCATAATTCATCCGGGCGGCGCATTCCAGGGAGGCGATAATGCCCCAGAGTGGGCGGAGGCAAAATTTTCACGCCAAAATCCGGATTCGCTGTACAATCACGTGCCTCGCTCAGAGCGAGAAATTGGAAAATTGTTTTTATGGTTTGCAGACCTCGGATTTGTGATGTATCGTCGGTCGCCCATGATGTCGGCTCGGAGTATCATCTCGTGAGATGTAACTGTATTGCTGGAATATTTCTGGAACATCTTTTGTCATTAACGACGTCATTTTCACCTGCTATACTTGTGTGAAATAAAAAATGAACCACCGCGCACAGAAATTGCAGACAAAATAATAAATTTAAAACGTAACATTCATTCAATGTTTCTTCGTTCACGATTTTGTTAGAAAATGTATAGCGAGACTGAATCAATGATACACTATATTCTTTTTACGATAATGAATGAATGAGTTAACCATTCAAAATATTATTATCCAGAAATCCCTCATCACTCCAGATATTCCAAAACAAAATTAACTAAAATATGACATCACAAGTACAATCATCAAAGGAATCACAAAAGTATAATCATCATCAAAGGACACTTCAAAATATGGAGTGAACAGTCTTCCACCTTTAACGGTACAAACAATTCCATTTTTGGCAACTGATGAAGTGGATGAATTTTCCCTCAATTTTCTAATCACTAATATTTTCATTTGACCCCCTGTAAATATAGTACTGTAAATATTTCATCGGGAAACTTATATCTCTACCCAGTTGGATTTGCTAGTGCACAAGAATTAATTTATTTCTCTCCGACAAAGAGTTTACTTAAGCTTATTTGTTACGTCAGAGTTCATTTCTACCAGCACACGGCGCGGCACAGCGGGTCGGGGCGGAGCTGGGCGGGGCGGGGGGGAAGGGGCGAAGTGGGGAGGGGCGAGGAGGGGGGAGGGGAGTGTGGGGAGTGGCGGGGGGGGCGGGGCGAGGTGGGGTGAGGCGGGGAGGAGGGGGGAGAGGTGGGGGGCGGGGCGGTGAGGGGCTGGGAGGAGTTGGGCGGTGAGGGGCGGGGCGTAGGGCGAGGGTGGAGTGGGACAACGGTCTGTTAATTTTCCTCGTGCCCTGTCTGACGCTGTCAGGTGCTTGCCAGTCACATTGAATAGGTGAACTTTGCGCGCTGCTGCTACTCAGAGACTCGCCTGTCAAACAGACGAGAGGCACATACGAGCAATCTAAGCAGCTAAGATGGAAGTCAAAGTAGAAACAATCGCAAAATTCGGCAACAAAAGAGGACAGAAGGAAAAAATTACACAGGGTAAAACATAGGGCGTCATAACGAGTGAATGATGGCGTTGGGAGGTACTGACTTCTAACTTTGTAACGATAACAGAATCCGATTTTCGTGGCGCTCCGTGATGATGTAGACGAGATGATTAACAGGAAAGCCGACGCTAAAAATTTATTAGTCATGATTAAAGTGTGTGAAGCAAGGGAGTAGAAGTGATGCAAACAAGTGGGTAGAATGAAGATGACATGGGTGCCGACCGACGATAACTATCCAGTGAATATTGCGCAGCTACGTAAGGTGGTACAATGCAGAAAGAGTAGTACTGGTAGAGGCGTAGTGTAGCGTCGACACGAAACTAATGGAGGGGTCCCTCATGTGGGTCACTTAGTGGTTTAAGGGGTGCAGAATAACGGCGTAATGTGTATGACGTCGCGAAATGACTTCACCGAGGATGTGAAAACAATGACGGCTTTAAAAGCGTGGCGAATGGGGGGGGGCAGGAGATGTAAAAATAATGACCTGGCGTTAAGTAGAGCAACGTTGCTGATGTGCAGTTCGAGCAGTGATGACAAACTGTGAGGTGGTGGTGCTAGGGGAGGGGGTGGTCTGTGATGTGAATGACGATGGAGAAGGGAGTGCCGTGGTTGCGGTAATAGGGCGAGCAATGTGGACGGTGAGATGGGTGATGATTCTAATGACGGGCCCAACGAGGGGGAGGTAGGGAGGGTCCAAGTCAGGGGCAGGGGAACGGGCAAGGGCAAGGGCAGGGGCAGTGTTGGGGGTCGGTGTTTAGGTCGGCGTTGGGTCGGCGTTGGGGTCGGGTGGGGGTGGTATTATGGTTGGTGTTGGGGTCGGTGTTGGGGTCGGCGTTGGGGTCGGCGTTGGGGTCGGCGTTGGGGTCGGTGTTGGGGTCGGAGTTGGGGTAGGCGTTGGGGTCGGCGTTGGGGTCGGCGTTGGGGTCGGCGTTGGGGTCGGCGTTGGGGTCGGCGTTGGGGTCGGCGTTGGGGTCGGCGTTGGGGTCGGCGTTGGGGTCGGCGTTGGGGTAGGCGTTGGGGTCGGCGTTGGGGTCGGCGGTTGGGGTCGGCGTTGGGGTCGGGGTCGGTGTCGGGAGTTAGGGTCGGGAGTTAGGGTAGGGGCGAGAGCAAAACACGTGAGATTGGAAATAGAATGCTGTTGGAGTCGGAGCGGGATCAGACGCAGGTAGGTAGAGTCGGGAATCGGGGCGGGGCGGAGAGAGGTGGTGTCGGTGTCAATGTCGAGGCGGAATCGGGGCGGGGGCGGAGAGGGGTCGAGTCAGCAGCAGGGGCGGAGGCGCCAAGCAGCGCGTGGGGGTCGCGCGTAATTGCATTAGGGCGCCACATCGCGGCCGCCCATTTGCACCGCCCCCCCCCGCGCGAGGCCTAATGACTTCAACTTCTAAATAAGAGCGTCGCCATGACGACTGGCGCCGAGCCGGTCCCACCTGCTCTCGCAGGGGCCACCCCCCCGGCCCATGGAGGGGCGGGGCGGGGCGAAGTGGACAGGTGAGCCAACCCGCTCAATGTACTAACTGGAGTTTTGGTACAAGTGTTGAAGTTTAAAATATCCTCGAGGTGGTGTCGACTTCACAAATAATTTATAAATTGTTACTTGATGTATTTAAAAAAAATGGGTTCAAGAAAATGTATTTTCAACATAAGAACCTGCGAATAATAATAATAATAATAATAATAATAATAATAATAATAATATGTTAATAATAAAATAATTCTTCCCGGGTTGTTCATTGTCAGCGTGCTAGCTTTCTGTGAGGCGGTCCCAGGTTCTAAATCCATGTTGGCAATCTGAAAGCGCGTCGTGTTTAGTGAGAAAGGTTTCCATTCGTAAAAAAGTCTCTCTAATATTTTTGAAAAAACTGATAGAAGAGAAATAGGCCGATAATTTTGAATTTCATTTTTGGTGTCTTTTTTGAAAAGCGGCTGAAGTTTAACTGTTTTGAAAATATCTGGAAACGTTCCAGTGCATAAAGATGCTTTAAATATGTGAGTTAACGGGCGTATAATGGCATACGCACAAGTCTTTAACAAAGAATCCGGGAATTCATCTAAACCGGACAAATATTTATTTTTTAGTTTACCGATTATTTTGAGAATTTCATAGGAAGAAGTTTCGGAAACGAACATTGTGTCTAAAATTTTGGGTGAACTGTCTGTTTTTGAATTTTGTGCCTGAAGATCCTTAGTGAGATCGGCAGCAATTCTCGAAAAGTATTGGTTAAAGAGATTAGCCACTGTTGCCGGATCGTTCACATTTATATCGTTATATTTTAAAACAACATTCTCTACGGGTTTTCTAGTTGATTTGGTAGTATTTTTTATTATATTCCACATTGCTTTTGTTTTATTATTTGAGTTCAAAATATCCTGATCGTTTTTCATGATTTTAGCCTGCCTTATGACTTTTCGTAACAATGTTCTATTCCCAACAAGGACAAAAGTGATGATGTAGCTATCTAATGCAAATCGTCTCAATGTCTGTAATTGTGTGACGATAGATAGCTCTGGTAGGCCAAATAAGCTACGGTTATGGGAATAAGTCATGCTTACCCTATATATCCCCTACCCCCAGTCGTGGATAATAAAAACAGGACCCAGGCCTGTGATATACTTGGCATAACTGGCAAAAGTTGTATTATTCTGATCCCAAACGGTCAAATAAATACATATATAAACATGAAATGAATTCGTGAACCAACCTGAATAGAAAAAAACAAGTCTATTTGCTATGCGTGTAAGTTTGAATCCTCCGTCAACAACTCTATGATAGATTTTACCATGTGATGGGGCTTTGGGGGGCAACTCATTTTAAACTTGTTCACATATGCCAGTTGTTAGTTCTTTTGGTGAGAAAGCGATTCGCGGTGCGTAATTGAAGTGCTTATGAACAAAGACTGTAGGGTTCTGTTCTATTTATAAGAAACCATGCCAACAGAGAGAGTACACTATATTTTATTTTTTTCCCCGTAAGATATTACAATGTTTGAATCATCTCATTCTAACTGTAGTATATGTTAATTTGGTTAATGTTTTGTTTTGACAGAAGTTTTCTGTTTTTTCGAGAAAAAGTGTGTTATTATGAATGCAGAAAAGAACTCCTGATGCAAAGAAGATCATTTATTTAAGCTTCTGTATGAAAAAGTTTATTGAACATCAAAGCATTACAGATACTAATTATTCAAAACTCACAAAGACAGAAGTACAGTGTAATAGTTAGAAGCAATAAGGTTGCAAGATTGCACTGACATAAAGAATTTTTAATAAAAACAGGCTCAAATATTTTTCACGCAACCGATCGGTTTGACAGAGGAAATTATTGATATAATACTACAAATTTGCAGATACAATTAAGTGAATAATACATATTCAAAATGTGCAACACTCACGAAAGTAGTAAAGTATCTAAAACGAGTGAACTGAGAGGTAAAGTTTTTATTCGAATGTGTAAAAAAATACCTTAAATTTATAAATATAGTGAAAAAGCGGCTTATTTATGGTAAAAGTACGTTACATAAAATAACTTTTTCGGGTAATCAAAAGTGTAGTTTATGGAGGAATATGAACAAAATACACAAAGAATCTCAGGTAATATTAGTTTTATTTCGTACTTTATAACCACTTTAACACCGTTTGAATTACTGGCAAGGTCGTGTAGCATATTGCGCATGATTTAACCCAGTTTTACACGTTTTCACAATACATTAGAGCAGTAACAAAATGGAAATTTACATATTACCGGCAGAATGCAAATAGTCTACATGAACCCTGTTAAACGTTGAAGTGCACATGTGAAGGACCTGAAACAACATTTTACTGCCAAAAAAACAGTCCTTGTTTTCCATTTTCCATTACAACGCGACAAAAACCGCCACAGGGCACGAAGTCTCGTAAAGGGTTACAAAGGGGAGTTAGAACCAAGTCGTCGAGAGAGGACTCTCAATCGAAGATCATTTTTCGATCGGTTACAAAACCGATTAACTCGATGAATATTCAAGTTTGATTTGTATGGTAACACAATACATCCAGCACCAATAAACGGAGGGTATCGCTGAAAATGTTAAAACTGTAGGACACGCAATATCTAAGCTTAGAAGCCAGAGTACTCTTCTATACATCGAGAATTTTAGGCTGCCCACTCACCAACTATTTGAGAGTAGCTATGTGAATCACAATGGTTCAACCAGCAAATAGCTATTTTCGCACAGAAACTACAAGATAAAATCAGTAGAGAATTATTTCAGCAATCGACAATGAATTGGCAATACATTGTAGTGACAAAATTAACAAACATAAACGAAGCAACAGAGAGTATACTCCGCGAGAAGGATATTGAACACTATTACATTGAGAGGTTAAGGTTCCAGTTTAAAAGTATTTGCATGACATTTTCCCCTAAAGCAAATGTTCATATTCTTTTCTTCTGAAGAGATCATCTGATCTTTTCTTCTGAAGAGATCTTCTGATGACGTTTGCACGGTCCGTACTGTATTTAGCAGCAAATAATATTATCATGAATTTCAGAAAATTAACAAGGGAATCTGTACAGGCTTAAAAGATTAGTAATTCCAAAGCTAAATTCAGCTTTTGGTGAGGATTATGAAGTGAAGGCAGTCCAAATACGCCAGCTAAAGACATTTATTATTTAAGCTATTAAATGAACGTGAAATTCCAATGATCTTTGTGTTGAGTGGTTGAGTGGTCGGGCGGTTGAATGGTCGGGCGGTTGAGTGTGCTGGCGGTTGAGTGGCCGGGCGATTGAGTGGCCGGGCGATTGAGTGGCCGCGCAGTTGAGTGACCGGGCGGTTGAGTGGCCGGGCGGTTGAGTGGCCGGGCGGTTGAGTGGCCGGGCGGTTGAGTGGCCGGGCGGTTGAGTGGCCGGGCGGTTGAGTGGCCGGGCGGTTGAGTGGCCGGGCGGTTGAGTGGCCGGGCGGTTGAGTGGCCGGGCGGTTGAGTGGCCGGGCGGTTGAGTGGCCGGGCGGTTGAGTGGCCGGGCGGTTGAGTGGGTCGGTCGGTTGGTTGAGTGGTCGGGCGGGTAAGTCAGGCGGTTGAGTGGTCAGGCTGTTGAGTGGACGGGCAGTTGAATGGTCGGTCGGTTGGTTGAGTGGTCGGGCGGGTAAGTCAGGCGGTTGAGTGGTCGGGCGGTTGAGTGGCCGGGCGGTTGAGTGGCCAGGCGGTTGAGTGGCCGGGCGGTTGAGTGGCCAGGCGGTTGAATCGTCAGGAGGTTGACCAAATGAGTTTAGGCAATGACAAGGAGATCGAGCGGCGATTGCGATGGTGCGTTGGAATGGAGGAGCTGTTAGAGTGGAGGGGTGGTTGGGGGGGGAGTGGGCGGGGGGCGGCCGCGTGCGTCAGGCGGCTGTCGCGCGGTGAGCCTATCGATCGGCGCGAGGCGACCAGCGCAGCGCCACTCGCGGTCCCCGTTCGAGCCCCGACAGCCACGCAACCGCCAGAGCCCTTCCCCATACCTTGGAAAGACATACGGCTCAGATAAGATCAGCGAAACTATCACTATTTCTAGTATCAATAAATAACGACTTCTACTTATTTCCTCCAGTTGTTCTTCTCTTCTGCTGTTTTACAATTTTTTTTATTTGTATTTACCCATTATTTGTCCCTTAATCCTTAAACTATGTTTTGACCCCAGGAAGAAATAATGTTTCACAACATTCTGGAAATCATTTACATGAACTTCTTCGTTTTAGATATGCTAATTACGTTCTGTTTTACAAATGTTCAGATCTTTTCAGTTTTCTAAGTTCGTTGAATTGTTGGAAATCATTCGATTTTTATGCGATTGGCGTCAAAAATCTACATTACAAGAAAAATTCTAAAAACGTGTTCATTTCGGTTTTGTAATATTGTGTTGCGGTTTCTTAGTGATACCTTGATGTACTTGTCTATTACGATTTGGTAGCTCTGATTCACACATTCTCTTGCTGCATGTGTAGAAAAAAGAATATGCTTGAATGCATTTTTTCTGGAAATAACATTATTCTTTGTTATTTAGTATATTATAGTACATTAAGCATCGATTTCTCAACTAATATTTCGAAATAACATTTCTGCATTAAATTCTATAAAATATTGTGTAAAGCGTTTGGGGTAAAAAAACAGTGTCCATGTAAGTATTATGCCCAGGGTTCCGTCTGGAATTCGCTCAATCTTCGTGACTTCACGTAATTAACGAATTCGGTTAGCGACGCCAATTTTGCAGTTGTGACCTTTCAATACAGCCATTCCAGCATTCGCCTGGATGAATGAGGGAAACCAGAAAATCCCCGATCAGGAAGATCGGCACGGGGCTTGAACCTGGGACTTCCGAATGCGAAGTCACAGAAGTCAACGCCCCGAGCCACTTTGCTCAGTGTCTTACAGTTACTGATCATCCTATTGATTAAATTTTTTAATATAATGCCTTAGAATCGTGTATATACTTAATTTGCCTAACTGGGAATAATGCTAAACGTAAAAAATTAAACATATTTATAATTTGTTTTCAATATTACATAACGAACATTCGAGTACAAATCACGAACACAACAGATAATATTCTCTTTCAAGTATCACGAATACGAGGTGACGTTATCTCGAAACTGCAATAAAAAAAGCTTGTATTAATCACACGTGAAGACGCCTTGATGTTGTTTCTTAAGTAAAAAACTGTTTCTCGCCCCAAGCAGCCCTTGCATATTTTGTTTCGGGGACAGATTCCACCCCATCGCACGTCCTCGGGGCTGGCGAGGTGCGACCGGAGCTCAAGCAGGAGCGCTGCTTCTGCAAGCGGCGGCAACTTCACGGACGTTTCCCATTAGCCGTGATTTAAGCGTTTATGTAAATTAGGTATATTATATATCATAATAATATTTTATAAAAACGCATTAAGTTTTCGGAGGCATTAAACTTACTGCTGTTGCTAAATCCCCGGAAAAATGCAGGCCGCGCGAGTGCGAATTATTTGCGCAGCGCAGCTAATTTTAAATGATGCGCGCAGCGCCAGAAGTTTAAATTAGTATATAACTCCCTTGTACTCCCGGGGGCCTCGTGGGCCCCTGAGCAGCGTTTCTTGAGCCGCGCCCCTCCGCCTTCGTCTTCGCCTCCGCCTTCGCCTTCGCTTCCAATTCCGAATTTGCCTCCACCTTCGCCTCTGCCTCCACCTTCGCTCGCTCCACCTTGCCTCCGCCTCCACTTCGCCTTCGCTCCGCCTCACCTCCCTTCACCTCCACTTCGCTCCCGCCTTTGCCTCCGCCTTCCCTTCCACCGCCTCCTCCTTCCCCTCCACCTTCGCCTCCGCCTTTGCCTCCACCTTCGCCTCTGCCTTCGCCTCCACCTTTGCCTCTACATTCGCCTTTGCCTCCACTTCTGCCTTCCCCTCCACCTTCGCCTCCTCCTTCACCTCCACCTTCGCCTCCGCCTTTGCCTCCACCTTCGCCTCTGCCTTCGCCTCCACCTTTGCCTCTACATTCGCCTTTGCCTCCACTTCTGCCTTCCCCTCCACCTTCGCCTCCTCCTTCCCTCCACCTTCGCCTCCGCCTTTCCCTCCACCTTCGCCTTCGCCTCCACCTCCGCCTTTGCCTCCACATTCGCCTTCGCCTCCACTTCTGCCTTCCCCTCCACCTTCGCCTCCTCCTTCACCTCCACCTCGCCTCGCCTTCCCTCCGCCTTTGCCTCACTTGCCTTCGCTTTTGCCTCGCCTCTTGCCTCCACTTCGTCCTCCACTTCGCCTTCCCTCCACCTTCGCCTCCTCCTTCCTCACCTTCGCCTCCTTCCCTCCTTGCCTCCACCTTCGCCTTCCTTGCCTCCGCCTCTCCTCCACTTCGCCTTGCCTCACTTCTGCCTTCCCTCCACCTCGCCTCCTCCTCCCCACCTTCGCCTCCACCTTGCCTCCGCATCTCACCTTCGCCTCCTTCCTCCACCTTTGCCTACCTGCCTTCGCTTCGCCTCACCTCACCTTCGCTCCTTGCCTCCACCTTGCTCCTGCCTCGCTCATCCTCACACGCCTCTCACCTTGCCTCCCATCACTGCTTCACTCACTGCCCGCTCACCTCGTTCACTCGCCTAGCCTGCTGCTTCCGCCTCCGCCTTCGACTCCACCTCCGCCACGAATATATACACATATTTGAAATCGTATTTTTAAGCCCATTACGATGCTCTAAAATTTAGCATACAATTCCATAAAAACAACAACAAAGTTGACCTTATATCTTCGTAATAAAAAATAGTACAAAGAGGAAGTATGCTGTACTATGGGGTACTTACCCCTATTGATGCAATCGACTGTCCGAACGGCATCTTCGTATCTTGCACGGTTGAGGAGATACAAGGGGTGTTATCACTTAGTTATTCCAATATATATATATATATATATATATATATATATATATATATATATATATACACACACACGTGTGTGTGTGTGTGTGCTTTATATATCTTGTGTAAATAGAATAAAGGGGTCTGTATTCATTAAACAAAATATAATTCACTTTTAAATGTCAAAATGTATAGTTCCTTGACCATAACTTCAATTGTCTCAACTGCATCACCAATATTATAATTCCCTTCGCGCAGTAACGTGCTTCGCCTTCTATTTCAATTACTGTCACCCTGCATGTACAGATAGCATAGCCGACAGCGTCAATGTTTACACCAATAACGCCTTCATGTTTCTGTACTAAACAAAATTGATGGTGAGAAGCTGACACATGAAGAATTAATCCCAGGGTTGTATTGATCAAACTGCTCTTTAAGTGCACGCATCGATGTCCGTAAAAGCTCTAAACACCAATTATTTGGTTGAAAACTCTCTCTAAAGGTGATTAGAGAAAGCAGGCAATCAATAAACACACCAGTTACTTGCTCAAATGACATTTTGCATGATATTCGCCATTATTTCCTGCTAAACGTTTAATGAATATTGATTGCACATGGAAGGATCGTTAGCTGATATTTCCAGGCCACTTCAGACTGAAATTGTGTTAGTGTAAGAAAAATGTGTCCCATCCCTACTTTAACTAAAACGAATCTATAACAAACTTAACTGTATTAGTAGCATTTAATATACTCTACTTACAGATTTAAAGGCGTAGGGTCATATAAACGGCAATCTTTGGCAATAAGTTTTAGTTCCCAAGCCCATCATTTAATCTTTTATCTTGCCTTCACAAACAGTTTTCATTTATACACGTTGAGGCGAGGCGAGGCGAGGCGGGGCGAGGCGGGGCGAGGAGGGGCGGGGCGAGGCGGGGCGAGGCGGGGTGAGGCGGCGCGGGGCGGGGCGAGGCGGGGCGAGGCGGGGCGAGGTGGGGCGAGGCGGGCGAGGCGAGACGGGGATGGTCGGGAACGGGCGGGGCAATGCGGGGTATAGAGGCGGGACGGGATGAGGCGCAGCGGGGCGAGGCGAGGCGAGGCAGGCGGGCAAGGCGGGCGAGGCGGGCGAGGCGGGGCGAGGCGGGGCGAGGCGGGGCGAGGCGGCGAGGCGGCGCGTGGCGGGGCGAGGCGGGGCGAGGCGAGGCGGGGCGAGTGGGGCGAGGCGGGCGAGCGAGACGGGATGGTCGGGAACGGGCGGGGCAATGCGGGGTATAGAGGCGGACGGGATGAGGCGCAGCGGGGCGAGGCGAGGCGAGGCGAGGCGGGCAAGGCGGGCGAGGCGGGGCGAGGCGGGGCGAGGCGGGGCGAGGCGGGGTGAGGCGGCGCGTGGCGGGGCGAGGCGGGGCGAGGCGAGGCGGGGCGAGGTGGGGCGAGGCGGGGCGAGGCGAGACGGGGATGGTCGGGAACGGGCGGGGCAATGCGGGGGTATAGAGGCGGGACGGGATGAGGCGCAGCGGGGCGAGGCGAGGCGAGGCGAGGCGGGCAAGGCGGGCGAGGCGGGCGAGGCGGGCGAGGCGGGGCGAGGCGGGCGAGGCGGGCGAGGCGGCGCGTGGCGGGGCGAGGCGGGGCGAGGCGAGGCGGGGCGAGGTGGGGCGAGGCGGGGCGAGGCGAGACGGGGATGGTCGGGAACGGGCGGGGCAATGCGGGGGTATAGAGGCGGGACGGGATGAGGCGCAGCGGGGCGAGGCGAGGCGAGGCGGGCAAGGCGGGGCGAGGCGGGGCGAGGCGGGGCGAGGCGGGGCGAGGCGGGGCGAGGCGGGGCGAGGCGGGGGAGGGGAAGGCGGAGCGAGGCGGGGCGAGGCGGGAAGGGGCGGCACAATGCCAGGCGGTACAGAAGCGGGACGGGGTGACAGGTAGACAGTCGAAGGCGAGGGCAGGGGCGGGGGCGCGGCGCGAATTGCGCCTGGGGAAATAATTACCGGAAGACGCGCTGGCGTTGCCGCCCCCCACTCCGCGCCCCACCCGCACCCTAGCGACGTCCCCGGGGAGCGCGCGCCCAATCACTGGGATTGTGCGAGTCTCCCCCCCCCCGCGCCTCGCTCCCCCCTCGCCGGCTGAGGGGCCCGCAGAGCCAGCGTTGACGCGTCTCCGCACCGACGCTCACACGGACGGCCTAGGCTTGGATTGGTAGATTAATTGATTTTTTCGTGTTTCCGGGCGCGTCAACTGCTTTGGTCATTAGTCCCGTTAGTGTAGTGTATGTTTTTTCTCGAGAGATGGCGGTGATCTTCCCCCGCTGGATGGCGAGATCCGGCGCCGACCTACCGTCGGCTAGTGGGGTTTCCCTAACTAGGACTCTCCCACCAGCGGGGCACCGCCCCAGCCGGGACAAGCTCTAACTCCGACCGGTCTCCCCGAATATGTGGTAGTGTAGTGCATGTTAGTGTAAGTGTGTGTGTGTGTGTGTGTGTGTGTAAGGGGAGAGGATAGGACAAGAGAGGGGAAGGACATCGCGCGCAGTCCGTGGCCCGTTTGTTAGGGTACTGCTCCAGCATTCGCCTGGTGTTGATCGGAGAAACCACGAAAAACTATCCATCAAAGCAGCCGGCCGCTAGAATTCTCCTTCAAACCGCGACTGAATTCGATTTAGCTGAAAAGGTAGGGTCGAAAATCCTGCTGGCAGAACTCGAACCTAGGACCTCCCGATCAGAGGCGATGCAGTGACATCAGTTGATGCACTGAGCTACCGCTCCCGGTTCTAGGGTTGGAGTCGCGGCGGTGGTGAGTTTTCGACTAGCTAGAGAGCTAGGTCGAGAATTATAGTAGCTGGCTGCTCTGATAGATAGTTTTCGTGGTTTCTCCTATTAACTGCAGGTGTATACCTGGTCGGGCGAGGGGGTCGGGCGAGTGGGGCGGGCGAGCGGGGGTCGGCAAGGGCGGGGGGAAACATCAAGCGACGTGGGTTAGCACCCACATCGGAGTGGGAGCAAGGTTGAAACGCGGACGATGTAGCTGTGTGGTGAGAGGACGATATGTGCTTGGGCGGGACAGAAGTGCGGACGGAGAGAGGTCGGTGTTATGGCGCAGGCGGTGTAGCGCTGTGAGTGGATAAGGGAGAGACCAAGAGCGAGAGGCCAAGGGCAAAGCGCTGAATAGGGAGGCCGACGAAGGCGGAGCGCGAGGATGATTGCCTATGGCCACGTAAGCAAACTACCGTGGGGAGCAGCCAACGGTAACTAGCGCCGCCAAGACAACAGTAGCAACACTAGAGGAAAGCACGCGGAGTGGAGACTGAAAATGTAAAGGGTATTGTTGGAAGAAAGAAAAAAATATGACCGAGTCCGTAAACAATTGCAGATGCACTATGAACCGACGGTCAGTGTGGAGGGTCGAAGGCAGAGCGTTTGGTTGGGGAGCGAGGGAGTGCGTTCTGGCGGGTGCGCGCGAGGGGGGGCTGGCGGGGGCGCCGGGCGAGGGCCGTATTCCACGGGTGGAGGTGCGGGGACGCCATTAGCCGAGACACGACCCCGGCGCAGACATAAAGAACGCGGCAATCTCGAAATTGGGGCCGTTCGCGACGCAGCCGCAGCACTCCTTCCTTCCGTCGCCGCCTCCCCCTTCGCCTGCGGGGGAACTCCAACAACGCTTATTTGGTACAGAGGGGGGAGAACGAAGGGTTTTAAGTCGGGTGAAGGGAGTGGGACGAAGGGCGGTGGAAAGGGCCGGGCGAATGGTTGAGCGAAGAGGCCGGGCTTGAACGAAGGGCTAGACGAAGGGTGGACAAAGGGCTGGAAAGAGTGGAGAAGGGCTGGGAGAAGGTGGGAGAAGGGCTGGGAGTAGGGCCAGGGGAAGGGCAGGGGAAGGGCAGGGGAAGGGCAGGGGAAGGGCTGGGGAAGGGCTGGGGAAGGGCAGGGGAAGGGCAGGGGAAGGGCAGGGGAAGGGCAGGGGAAGGGCAGGGGAAGAGCAGGGTGAGGACTTGGGAAATGCTGGACGAATGGCTGGGCAAGTGCGAAGGGGGAAAGGTGCAGGCGGAAGAAGGACAAAACATGGATGGTCGAATGGCTGGACGCGGGCCTGAACGAGGGGCCGGAGTAAGTGCGTGACGAAGGCTAGAGAAAAGGGCTGGACGAAGGGTGTAAATCCGAATGCAGCAAAGGGAGCAGCGATTGGCAACGACGAGCAAACACGAAGAACGAGGGAGCGAAGGAAAAGCGCCTAAAAAGGCGCCGGGCCTGAGGCAAGAGGAGCGGCGGAAGCTGGGTGGGCGTGGCGGCGGAGACGCGTTGCCTCGTAGCCGCAACATCGAAAGAGCGCGAGACAAATGGGCGTGGCTCGCCCCGAGAGCATTACGCGTGGAGCTTCTGCTCGTGCGAGCGCTGCTGCAGCTTCTGCGCTGCCGTCTGGCACCTCCACATCGCCGACCCCTGTCCTTTATCGCGGCCCCCGGGCTCAGGCGCCAGCAACACACATCCAATTTATTTATTTTTTTAGTCAAAAACAGTAAAAAATTTTATGCAACATTTGGGGGAGAAAGTCATCTGCGCACGCTTTCTGGAGTTTCATAAATCCCTTCTCAATAATTTAACTATTAATAGTTGAAAGATAAAATAATAATAATAATAATAATAATAATAATAATAATAATAATTTAATGCATTTTAAAAAGCGAGAGATTAACATTTCAAAACCCAGATATTTTTGTTTCCAAGTTACAAAAAACTTATTTGCAACGGTAAAAGAAACTGCAGATGTGATACCACCAGATTTGATATCAATTCGTACCACAATGCATCACGTGTATCTATCTACCCTTTTTAAACTTTTCGTTTGTTGACTATTCCCTGCTGAAACTAATTTTAAAATGTTACATTATCGACATGTTCTTCTTCATCTTCTTAAAAGTCTAAGATTTGTTCCTTTCCAAGAACTATAATGAGTCTTTCCATCTTTTCTTTGGTATTCCAGCTTCTTTTCATCCCCTCTGCCTTTTATCTCTACCAATCCTCACGATTCTCTTCGATATTATCAACGCTGTACCATGAAATTTAAATTGCTATCGCTCATAAAATGTTTAAAATTTAACGATACATTTCACGACAGTCTTCTATTTTACGGTAATGCTTCTATTAATAATTTATCTGTTAAAAAAAACCGAATTGAGGGATAACACAATTGAACCTGATTTACTTTCTTCGTCAGTTTCATAAGTAACATGAGTGATGAAAAGTCCTTTTATAGGGTCCATTCTCCAGCGTGCTTTTCTTAATCGAAGTGCAAAAGGGTGCAACAATTGTCTTAATATAAAATCATTCAGTGAAGTTGAGACTGAACGAGATTGTACAGCAAAGGAAAGCCACGGCGTTCATTCATTTACAACACGCCTTTATTATGAGTTGCTACTTTTTCTTCAAGACCCTCTTGTCCTCCGTCACTTGATCTATATGTCTCATTGCAATTGATAACAATGATAAACAACTTGAGTTCAAGGTGTTTAACACGAATGCATTAAAAAAATATTTTGAACGGCCGAGTAAGAGGACATTTGAAAGTCATGTATAAATCAAATATAAGAATTTGGACCGTGTGTATAAATTGAATTTCCATTTCATTTACTCAGCTTTTTGCACCTTCTATTGGATTATAAATCACGAAGGACTGAGCAGAACGAATCGCAAAGATGGATCATAAATATGAGTTTCCGACTGTAATAGAGATCCTCTGAAGGCATTATAAACCCATGTTTATACCAATCTTTCTATTGCTTGATTAGTGATTCTGGGCGCGTCAACTACTATTGTAATAAGTCCTGTAAGTGTAGTGCATGTTTTTCATCGGGTGATGGTGGTGATCTTCCCCCGCTGGATGGCGAAATCCGGCGCCGACCTACCGTCGTCTACTGGGGTTTCCCCCTAACCAGGACTCTCCCACCAGCGGGACACCGCCCCAGCCGGGACAAGCTCTAAGCTCCTGACCGGCCTCCCGGAATATGTGGTAGTGTAGTGCGCGTGTGTGTGTGTAAGGCGAGAGGATAGGACAAGGAAGAGGAAGGACAGATCGCGCGCGGTCCGTGGCTCGTTTGGTAGGGTACTACTCCGGCATTCGCCTGGTGATGATCGGAGAAACCACTGAAAACTACCGATCAGAGCAGCCAGGCGCTAGAATTAACCTCCAGACAGCACCTGAATTCGATCTAGCTCAAAAGCTATTGTCGAATATCCGGCTGCCGTCGGCACTTGAACCTAGAAAACGCCAGAACCTCCCGGTTATAGGCGCTGCAGTAACATGAGTTGATGCACTGAGCCAACGTTCCCGGTACCAATGTTCCAAGAGAAGTCTGTATACAGGTAACAGCTTTTCATTGCACGCATTTCTATCAAATATATATTTTGAAGAGTTATCTGGAACGGGCGAATGACAGTGAGAAAGCAATGACACATTTTATTTCAGTTTTCTCAGTATCTAGATAGCATTCACCAAGTGCAAATTAATGTTTTTCCCAACAGATAACGCAAAATAAAGTATAAACAAGATTGAACGTTACGATTCGCTAAAAGTGCATAATATTGGCAATTTTAAAATAGCACGTGAGAGATTGATGAGACAAATTGAAACTAATGATTCTTATGCAGCACATACTTTCTTGCCCTCTAGGGTAGGGGAGTGCAGGCCAGGATTTTTGAACGTAATGACACTGAAATTACGGGTCATAGTTGTATGAACTCCACATATTTCCAAGTCATAAGGGAAGAGAGTATATTAATTTTAAAATGTTTCAGTCACAAATACTAGGAAACTTGACGAGAAAAATATATTCGTACGACGAGGGAAATTCTCAGAAGTAATTTGCTTTAAATTCAAACCATCCATTTACACAAGCGCCAACAGACTCAAAATTTTCCAGGAATATGAAGCTGTCACACACATTAGTATCAAAATAGAAATAAAATGTCAAATTGACATATTAACTTTATGAATTTACTTTGCGCTTTTAAATTTAGATGTGAAAGTACATCGCACTCGATTTCATGCTCCATGCACTCTGCCATCTCGCGAAATTTAAAGATCTGTTAATGGAATAATATACACGTGCCTCACCAACTGAAAGCCACACCCATAACGTCTAAACGGTTTGCGATATCGAAATGTAGATTCCGCTTAACAATGGAGAATCATGAGGCAAGTCATATTCCATACAAACATTGTTCGTAATATTTTCAGTTTTTGAGAAATTTAAAAAACCTTCGATTTTTTAAATGGAATGATATTTTATGTTGACAGCAATGAATAGATCATGAAAAGAGGGAACCAATGATGTATCATATGCTAGTATTTTGTAAGAATTTTAGTATCAAAATACACTTTCTGACATGTGATTTTAAATTAAACGTTCAGTATTTCCACTTGCAACTGTCGCCTTTCACGAAGGTAGTCTTCGCGGCGCAGAGTCTTAAGACCAGTGGCGCAGTGAATTGATTGATTGATTTTTTCGTGTTTCCGGGCGCGTGAACTGCTTTGGTCATTAGCCTCGTTATTATGGTGCATGTTTTTTTGTCCGTGACCTTCCCCCGCTGAATGGCGAGATCCGGCGCCGACGTACCATCGGCTAGCGGGGTTTCCTCTATCAGGACTCTCCCACCAGGGGGGCACCGCCCCAGCCGGAACAAGCTCTAAGCTTCCGACCGGTCTCCCGGGATATGTGTTAGTGTAAGTGTGTGTGTAAGGGGAGATAGGGCAAGGCAGAGGAAGGACAGATCGCGCGAGGTCCGTGGCCCGTTTGGTAGGGTACTGCTCCGGCATTCGCCTGGTGTTGATCGGAGAAACGACGGAAAACTACCGATCAGAGGAGCCGATCACTAGAATTCTCCTCCAGACAGCGACTGAATTCGACCTAGCTGAAAAGCTAGTGTTGAAAATCCTGCTGCCGTCAGGACTTGAATCTAGGACCTCCCGGTCAGAGGCGCTGCAGTGTCATCAGTTGATGCACTGAGCTACCGCTCCCGGTGCCGCCGTGAAACGAACGCCACGTTCCCCAAAGGCGACTGTTACAAGGGGTACTAAAGTAAATAATGTTCTTTAATTTAAAATCACACGTCTAAAATGATATATACTAATCTGATAAGAAGAATATATAGTTTTATTTAAAAACGCAAAGACAATTAAATTTCTCAAAAACTAAAAATATATCAAACAATACCTCTACGTCATATTATTTGCCCCATGATTTCGCATTGATGGGAGTAAACTGTTGAGAGAAAACTGCATAACTTCTAAACAGTTCGCGATACCGTGAACCGTTTAGAAGTTATGGGTGCGCCCCATAGTTGGTGGGATACCCGATAGAGCAAGGCCAAATCGAGAGCCACGTAACGCTGGTCTTACGGATAAACTGAAGACTACATTGTCGGGTGAGAAACGATATCACTTCTGTCCACAGACAGAAGGACGGACGGACGGACGGACGGGCGGAGGTATGCCGTCATTTGATTTTTGGTTACCAAGGATTCTGGCTACATCACGTGTTCGAGAATATTTTTCTAGCAACTGGATTTATTCACTTTTTCGTTACCAGGGCCCTTTAATGAGCGTTTTGCTTCCCAAAATTCGTAGTTTTTTCGCGCAGCATCACATAACTTTCACTCTATTCTGTAAGTAGAAAGTAAAATGTTTAAAGTAATGTTAAATAAATGAATTTAACGTGAAGGAGGAAGATTTTATAATAATGGATCATTAAGATACATTAATGATAAAGAAATGATAGAGAATTGAACAGTAGCTAGCCTCTTTAAACAATATTTTTCGAGAATTGTAGCTGCTCTCACTACAAGTCTTAAGCCACTAAATTCAATATCAGGCGTACCCGCAAACATTTTCGACTCGATGATTGTTTCCGAAACTTCTTCCAATGAAATTCTCAAAATAATAGGTAAAAAAGGAAATATTAGATTCTGAATTTCTTTTGGCATGGGACTAACAGTAAACGTTGATGGAAGAATTGTAATGGTAGTTTGGGGCCAAGGTGTATTATGATTTGACTTGAAAACCCTTTTTCGTTAGTAGAATTTATGAATGTTACATTTTCTACCGTTGTTTGTAGTATGTGATTCTATTAGGAAATAAAAGGAGAAAATTTGATTTGTTTCATGGTTAATCGATGTGTGCTCGTTGTTTTTCTTTCCAGAAGTAATAAATTCCATGCTCTTGTAAAATTCGTGTCATGTTTCACATAATGCTCCCAAACATTGACTTCTTTCTACTAAGATCCCTGACCTTCAGGTCCTTCAAATCAACATTTTTTATTGTCTATATTTGCAGTACATATATTGCATACGGTTTTACATTTGTGACGTTAAATAAATACATTTTAGAAAAAATAAATTCAAAGAAATTCATTAAAAACTAGTTCCAAGTCAGAAAGCTTTTTTTGTGAAAAAATATAAATTCTTCCTCGTCCGACTTCCTAAACACATGTTTTCAAGGAAAGGATAAATTGTAAAAGGTAAAATTGTCCGTCGGAGTTTGCACAGACCTCACTTAACATTACACGTACACTAAATTTCATGTCTCTTGAAACGTTAAGTTAAAAGCAGTTAAATAAATGACATAACCACTCTATCAGAGGACAAAACATCTTTAAACTGCTCTTAGGTAAAATGAAGTCAATGTGACATAGTGAAACATGCCCGACGTTGACTGGTGCCAATTTGAAATAAGCCCCGTCTTTCTATTTAAAAACAAGCCCCACTCGGAGCGACATTTTGAAACATAATTATTTATGATAAATGAGATTTGGGCGCCAGGAAAAGGTCACACTTGAAACCTAATTATTATTACGTAATTTAAATATCTCTCATCCCAATATTATGTTAAGCTAACGAAAATTATTCTTAATACCGGTTCTTTATTTGTCACATAGCGACCCCCTCGCAATCGTCTACTGACATCCCTATATTCTATGTCATATAAAATGACATTTCCATAATAAAAATGGTTCGTCATTTTGGTATATCACAATAGTGACCTTTTCTTCCGAGGCAAAGATTGGCTACTTCTATCATACATATCATACTTGTGTCACAAACGGTATCGTTACTTGTATCATTCGAATAACGTACGGACAACTCGTGAATCGTGGTGTAATCTGCTCCTCCGTGGAAAATTAGCTCTCCGTATTTAAAAACACCTCCATGTTTTTCATAACGCAAGTTGAACAACAGCGTTCTCTCGAATTTCGAGTAGTCATGGCCGGGTAACGGTTATCTTAATGTAGTATTATACCCAAGTTCGTTCAAATTGGGTTGAAGCCATGGATTTTTTAGAGTGAAAAAATTCTTTGTACGCCTTCCTTTGGAGGGGAAGTAAATCCGGCTATCCCATGTACTACTCGCGCAACTTTTTTTGAACGATAGATTGAAGAAATGCGGGCGGAGTGGGGGTATTAGTTACAAAGTCGGCCACTAAAATATTTACAATAATGCCAACGTCTGGAAAATCAAAGTCAAACCTGCTACTTGTGCGACCAGGTGATCGCTCTGGGTAGGCAACAGCAGGGACACTAGAAAAGAGTTTTAGGTGCCTCCCTTGAAGGACCTGGACCTACTTTAGCCATTTATTTGGATAATGGTAATAAGGCTGAACAAAAGTTATCGACTATGAAAGCAACGAGCTTTGACTGGCTTCTATTTCGCACCAATGAAGTTTTAATGCTTGGAATGTTCTCATCAGTGCTCGCTGCGAGCTTTTACCTTCAACTGTTTATTGCTCAAGGGAGTGGGAAGCAATATCATCGTTCAAGGAAAGTTGCGCGAGTAGTAGTAGATTTACTGTATGTAAAGGATTCTGAAGCCTAAGTCGAAACTCTTAAATTCTGTAGTAATTTAAATTCTAATCACCTGTTTCGTCGCCCTAGTGAGATCTTCTTGCACTGATAGTTGGCAAAAGAAGTGTATCGAAATTTGTGTGGTCAGACGGAAGAGCAGAGCTGTTTGGTCTGAGCCTCGACAGGTAAAACAAGGCATCGTTTAATTGACTGTAATTGGATGAACCTTTCCGTCACCGCCAAACACTCACCACTGAGGCGGCGGGACACAGCTCGAAGCTTGCCCCCATGGCCGCAACAGCGCTCGTACTCACCTGAAAGCAACAAATAACAAATAATTATTTTCCACCCGCATGCGCGTTAGCCACGCTTTGGTAAACTTGTTTTATGAAACGCACTAAAGTATTTCGTTGACAAAGGAGCGCTCTGGGAGTACATTAATATTCTGCATCGAGTAAAATGATAATTAATATTGTAGGAATCACGGAGTTAATTTATTCTGCTAATCCCCTGCAGGAAAAGCATCATTAATTATAGAGCGCTCTAATAAATAATTAACGCACAGAGAAATTTTCAACACAACGTCCATCGATTCTTTGAAATACGATTCATGGGGAACACGTCGATAACGTGTTTTAATTGTAATTAATGAATGTAACTACACTAAATTAGGTGATATGCGAACCCTGAAGTCTGCTCATCCGAGACAGGTGTCGTCATGCGCAGAAATACACGAAAGTGAAATATTCACATGGTCCTCATATTTGCTTTTCCCTGTAACATTTTTAGGATACGTAAAAGTAAGCTGTTGTTTTAGTTATTGTCTGCTGTAACAGTAAATAAAGAAGTTGAACCAAGTATACATATAATATATTTATATAATCTGTAGTGCCCCAAGGGGAAATATCTCATTTATACTTTTATTAGTGATTCTTACGATTTTTCTCGTACCAGTATCTTCCAATGATAGTAATAGTTAATATAAATAGTTTATTACTTCCTATTTGTTAAATTATTTAAAAAATAGAATACTCTTGGATACATCTATGTCTACTGTTTCTTAATTGTGTAATACCAAAAGTGCAATTACATTACTTCAAATTACAAAAACGAATTGTACGAATAATAACCAAATCCCACCCACGTGATTCTTGTAAGCCTCTCTTCATTAATCTAGGAATTTTACCATTACCTTGTCTGTTGATTTAAGAATCAGCGGTTTTTGTCAAAATGACTAGCATAATATATTTTCAGAAAATGCTGAAGTCGATTACTATAACACTCAACGTAGAAATCATATTCATCAGGTGACAGTATCAACAGCTCATTACAAAAAAATAACATACAATACATGTACATTATTTTACTACACTTTGCCAGATGGCATTAAACGATTAAATTCGAAAAAGAAGTTATTATCCAAAGTGAAATCGTTTCTGTTGCATAATTGTTTCTATACAATTAGAGACTATACTGAGCATTACAAGAAAAGTAACATTAATTTTAACAATGATACATAATGCATTATTTACCATTTGGACTGTATAAATGAGTATAAACAATCTGTAACAACTATTGTACTGCAGCCTCCAGGCCCCCATCTCGACCAGGTTTTTAGTCCAGTTTCCCTGATCCATTGAGCAAATGCTGAGGTGGCCCCTTGTTTTGCTTCTGGACATAAATGTAACTTCATTTTCTGTGCACGTCTTTTAGAATTCATTGGGAAATATAGTTATTCAAATTATTGTTTCCATGTTGTTGCGGCAGGAAGAACTATTCCTTGACCAAGGACATCATGGATAACAGCCCAAAATGTATTGCTTATTTATCCTTGAAAATAGATTTCATTACATGAAAGCTTTTTTTTTTAATTTTCAAAATTCATGTAGTATATGACTCAGTGTAGAGATTACAGAATTTTGAAAATGTGCACAGAATTCACTTCTCCCATAGCACGTCACACGCATTTTCAACTGTTTTTTTGACGTAAAATAAATAAATACATAAATAAATAAATAAATACATAAATAAATGGCGACAGAGAATAGCTTTCTTTATTTTTGAAATATATTTGTACGCAGTTAACTAAATATCTCTATAGTTGTCGCATGTTCTTTCGTATATGCAATATGGTCTGATTCGTACTGAATGAGTGTGCACTGCTCAAATTTAGGAACAATGCTGGAATTATGATGATTGATCATGGCAGTTGTAAAATAATCGAATAATATGATAAAATGAGTTTGCAAATAGGGTCCAAAATGATTCTTTTCAGACGTTCGGTGCGCACACAGGACATGACTTCATGAGTGATTTTGTCATAGAGGAAATACAGTCTTTCCTCTGTGTCCCAACGAAGCAGCAACCACAACACAAATCATCGAAATTTCCGTTATAAGCGTGACATCTCCCGTTCCAGTCTTCCTCATCTCTATGTCCCTCTCTAACTCTCCGTCTCCATAACTCCCTCCATTCTCCTCTGTTTCTTTGAGAAAATATTAATTTATTTGTACACTAATTAATTGAGAAACAGTCTTCTATTGCACTATACTTTAGTACAAATATGTTGATAATACCCACAGAAAGTATTATCATAATCTGATCAAAAATTGATACTGCTGACTTGAAAGTACTGTTTCTATTTCCGACAACAATGCAAGTTAGATAAATTGCGTTTCGCCTACATGGGTTAATTTATTTCCCCTTGCATAAACGTTGCATATCGCTGTGAATGGGGCATCTCATTTGTCTTCCGAGCATCGCGTTTGTAATGAAATTCGAGATCGATATTTCAAAATATAGACCGATGCGCGAGGTTCACAACAGCAGCGCGCCTACCGGCACGTACTTGAGTAACTTCGCCGTGCGATCGCGTGCTCTTACAGGCAATTCCAAGTGCAGGTGGTTGGGAAGTGGAGAAGGAAAGTTTTGAAATGCGACTGCGTTTGCTTTTGATTGATTGATTGATTGATTTTTTCGTGTTTCCGGGCGCGTCAACTGCTTTGGTCATTAGTCCCGTTAGTATAGTGCATGCTTTTTCTCCCGAGATGGCAGTGATCTCCCCCGCTGGATGGCGAGATCCGGCGCCGACCTACCGTCGGCTAGCGGGGTTTCCCCCTAACCAGGACTCTCCCACCAGCGGGGCACCGCCCCAGCCGGGACAAGCTCTAAACTCCCGACCGGCCTCCCGGAATATGTGGTAGTGTATTGCATGTTAGTGTAAGTGTGTGTGTAAGGGGAGAGGATAGGACAAGTTAGAGGAACGACAGATTGCGCGCTGTCCGTGGCCCGTTTGGTAGGGTACTGTTCCGGCATTCGCCTGGTGTTGATCGGAGAAACCACGGTAACCTACCGATCAGAGCAGCCGGCCGCTAGAATTCTCCTCAGCGACTGAATTCGACCTAGCTGAGAAGCTAGTGTCGAAAATTCTGCCGCCGTCAGGACTCGAACCTAGGACCTCCCGGTCCTAGTGCAGTCGATGCACTGAGATATCGCTCCCGGTGGAAGGGTAGCGGGTTCGAGTCCCGACCCGGGCATGGTTGTATTTGTTACTCCTTTCACCACTTGGCATCACCATATCGTTTCATCGTCACAGTTACCATTACGTTAAATCCAATAGTAGTCGCTAATGACCTAGATGCTGTGCGACCTTAACAAATACCTAGGTGTTCAGACGCCAAGGCGAATCAACGTGTAATTTATGACAGACAAAGCGAACTTTCAGGGATTTTCTCACATCCTCGTTCTCACGCATTCTTTATGGTAATCCCAGTTCCTTTAAGGCGACTCCACACATTCGTTATTCGGTGAACACCGAGCAACCGCTCGCCGAAACCCGAGTTGCTTGCTATTTGCCGAGTGATGAACGTTGGGGGTTCGCCCTATCCACCGCAGCGTGTCGGTCTTTAGAACACATCAAAGGGAGCGAACATTCGCCGAAGATGTAGCTGCACGGGATTGGGCGAGCACTAGCTCACTGCTCGGCGAATGCCGCATGTATGAAGCCATTTTAAGACATGAAGGGAGTCTTATAACTACAGGTTACCCCCCATAACTTCTAAACGGCTATCGATATCGAAATACAGTTTTCGCTGAACAATGCGGAATTACGGGGCACGTGATATAATGTAGACATATTGTTTGAAAATTCTTTTAGATTTCGAAAAATTTAATCATTGATTTTCTAAATGGAACCATATATTTTTCGCACTAGCAATAGACAGATCATAAATAGATGCATGCAATGATGTAACATGTTAATGTTTTGATAGTATTTTGAGTATAAAATTATACTTTCTGACATGTGATTTTACATTAAATTTACGAGATTTCGTGTAGCAACCGCTGCAACTGTCGCCTTAGAGGGAGGTTGCCTTCGCCACAAATTACGTGCCCCATGATTCCGCATTGTTCGGCGAGATTTGAATTTCTATACCGGGAATCGTTTAATAGTTATGGGGGTGACCCATAGTTAAAGGGACATGATGACGATCAATATATAGCCATACCTGATGAGGATGAATTATTTTTTATAAATCCCGAGTATTACGGTATTATTTGAATTGTGACGCAGCGCTGGTGGAATGAGAGTAAGGGGAAACTGCAGAACCGAGAGAAAACCATCTGCAAACCCGCTTATCTCACCACCAATTCCTAGCCAATCGACCTCAATTGATTGATGTTTCTGGGAACGTTAACTGTTATGTCATTAATCCAGTGTGTGTAGATAGTTTCGCGGCGTGTGTGTAGATTTTTATCGCGGAGAGTGACAGTGTTCTTCTCGGCTGGTTGGTGATATTCAGTGCCGATCTTCACCTCCTCTTGCGGGATATTTCCTCCCCCAGATATCTCCCCACAGAAGGACATCGCCCCACCTCGAACACGGTCTTCTGACATGTATGGTAGTGTAGTGGATGTGATTGTGTGTAAGGGGAGATGAAGTGGCAAAGATTAAGAAGGAAGGATCGCACGCGGTTCGTGGCCCGTTTATTCAGATGCTCCAATGAATACGCCATCGGAGAAACGAAAACTATCGTTCAGAACACCGGCAAGACTGTTCTTCCGACAGCGGCTGAATTCGACGAAGCTAGAATCTGCTATAAAATCCGCCGCCATCGGGTCTTGAACTCTAGGCCCTCCGGGGCCGCGTCGCTGCAGGGGCAACGCCAGCGCTGGCCGTGAGCTAGACTCGCAGGGTCGGCCGTGATTTTGAGCCTGGAATCCGGAGGGGGGGGCCGGGGGGGGGCGTGGATCGATGCCCGGCGCCTCCGCGGGGTCGCGGCGGCGGCGCACTGTGTCAAGGGCGGGCCGCCTGCCGGGGCGGGGCGGGGCGAGGGCGGGCGGGGAGAAAAGAGGACGAGGCGTGGCGTGGGAGAGGAAGTGGCCGAGTCGAGACGCACGGCGAGGTAAAGGCGGGAAGGACCCGCCAGGGCAGGACGGAGCGGATGGGACCAGGGGTAGGAGGGCGGGCGGGGCGAGGCGGGGCGAGGCGGGAAAGGCGGGGATGGGCCTGGCGAGGGTGGGTATGGCGTAGTAGGGGTGAGAAGGGAGTGGCGTGGCAGATGAGCGGGACGTAGCGGGACAAATGCGGGTAGAGACGGGCGGGGAGAGGAGGGGCAGAGCGGGACGGGGCGTGGCCTTGCGTGGGTGGGCGTGGCGTGACGGGGAGCGGTGAGGCAGGGGCGCGGAGGGGCAAAGGCAGGGTAGGGCGGAGTGGGGCAGGCGGGGACCAGGGCGGGGTGGGGAGGGTGCGGGAAGGAGGCGGGGCGGGGGGGGGGGGGGGGGGGACGTGGCGGGGGGCGTGGCGGGGCGGGGGAAAGGGGAGGGCAGTGAGGAGCAGCAGGCGGTCGGGCGGTGGCGAGCGCGCAACAGGGGCCGGGCGCTGCTTCGACCCCGAGGGCCTCGGGGCCACCTGCATAAAGCGGAGCCGCAGCCACGAGGGCCGGCCATTGTGCAGCCCCCCGCCACGACGACTGCGCCGCGCCCTTCGCGGAATTTATGGGAACCAATAGAACGGCGGCCAGTTAATAGATGAACATCTGTTGTATTCGTCACATTATCCGGACAAGGCAAGAACCGGCTGACTTCAGCTGAGAACCAATATTGCCGCTGTCTCAGCAAGGACTGTAACCGGGAGTCCTAAGGTCGAATCGCGACGGTGGGGGATTTGCGACAAGCTAACTAGCTGCGTCTATTGATTGATTGATTGATTGATTGATGTTTGATAGATTGATTGATGTTTCTGGAAACGTTAACTGTTATGTCATTAATCAATTCCGATTGATTGATTAATTTTTTTCGTGTTTCCGGTCACGTCAACTGCTTTGGGCATTAGTCCCGTCAGTGTAGTGCATGTTTTTTCTCGGGAAATGGCGGTGATCTTTCCCCGCTGGATGGCGAGATCCGGCACCGACCTACCGACTGGCTAGTGGGGTTTCCCCCTAACCAGGACTCTCCCACCAGCGGGGACCGCCCTGCCGGGACAAGCTCTAAGCCCCGACCGGTCTCCCGGAATATGTGGTAGTGGAGTGTATGTTAGTGTAAGTGTGTGTGAAAGGAGAGGATAGGACAAGGAAGAGGAAGGACAGATCGCGCGCAATCCGTGGCCTATTTTGTAAGGTACTGCTCCGGCATTTGTCTCGTGTTGATCGGAGAAACCACGTAAAACTACCGATCAGAGCAGCCGGCCGCTAGAAGTCTCTCCAGACAGCGACTGAATTCGACCTAGCTGGAAAGCTAGTGTCGAAAATCCTGTCACCGTCAGCACTTGAACCTAGGACCTCCCGGTCAGAGGCGGTGCAGTGACATCAGTTGATGCACTGAGCTACCGCTCCCGGTACGACGCGCGTTAAAATGGCGTATACCGGAAATGCGCACGTACACAATGTTACGTGTATTTTACTTATGACATATAATGAACATGGACAAAGTTTCAGAAACAGGGAGTGAAGGGAAGGAGGTGGGGGAAGCTTTCGACACTAGTTGCGTCGTCTGACAGACGACCTCTTTGTAATCTAGGGTTAATTATATAAATCTCCCCTTTGCTCGGATTTGTTATAATAAGTTAGTCTCTTGTCTCAGAACACAGTCCTAAGCTCTTGTATACTTTCCATCTATGCAATTTTTATGGCGAAGTGAAACTCGCCCAGAAGTACAATTTTGCTGCAACGTTAAGGTCAGCGCTGGGCAATGTGCCGAATTGAAGATAATTGACTTATTGGAAATGTGTAGAAGAGATACGCGTTGCTCTGCAAATAATTACAGTTTGAAGATGGACTACTTTCGATCACGTAATGAAACCATTTTGTTTTCTCACATACTACTTACGTAGTTTAGAAACATTTTTGTAATGCTGCAGGAAAACAGCAATTTTCGTCGTTAAAACTCGTTTTGTGGGACTCGTACCTAAAACGTGGATAATTCTTGCTCCTATATGCAGCCAATAACTTCAACTCGTTATGTGGTGGAAATGCACCTTTTATGGGTGCTTGATACCGAAAAAATGGCTGAAAGCACAACATCAGGCTGTTTATCCGTTTGTAAACAAACAACATTTTCTTAAAAAATTTCGCCAAATTTGACATTTCTCAATCGAATTAATATATATTCTTTATAATGGGTAGGGATTATTCGTATGACATTTCAGGTCTCCGAAGTACCCGGTAAGTGAAGATCTTGCGATATCTAAGTAGCTGCATTTGAATCACAGTGAGGAAAAATATTTGTGCGTTTTTTAAAACACTATTGCATTGTCAAGTAGTATTATAAACATAACCAACAATGCGATAAATTACGTGGTGTTGTAGAATCACTAATTTATTAACACGAAGTAACTCTTAGTATGAAGAAATTTAAGATAGTTGGTGGCTACACACATGTTTCTTTTTCTGCATTACAGAGAACGAAAATTTACATTACTTTTCTTTCTTGAAATAATCAGTAAATACAGTATGGTTATTTTCAGCATTGTTATTTTGCAATAAAGATTGGCTCTATCATTCAGGTAGTCACTTGTCGGTACTTTCCGTGGCCATCTTAAGATAACAAAAATGCAAATAGCATTAGATCAATCGGGTATCGATCCGCGACCCTTTAGATGGTAACTGGGACTGTGCAGCATGAGCGACTTTGGCTATCCAGCTTAAAACAACTGTTTTTACCTAATTAAGGTCGCTTTTCAATTACTAAGGTCACATAGCGACTACTGTAAGAAACGTTGGCGGTAGCGATAACGGTGTACCGACACATACGAACATCCATGCCCCAGACAACCCTTCAAAGGGCAGCAGCGGTTCTTCAGCATGAGCGACTTTGGCTATCCAGCTTAAAACAACTTTTTTACTTAATTAAGGTCGCTTTTCAATTACTAAAGTCACATAGCGACTACTGTAAGAAACGTTGGCGGTAATGATACCGGTATACGGACACACATTAACATCCATGCCCCGAGCGATTTTCGAACCCGCTACCCTTCATACATGAGGTAGGCTCTTCAGCCTTAACGATCTCGGCTACCCAGGCCGGCTAATGCTTCTTTATTAGGATATTTATCCGGATATTTCAGATTAACACAGGTAAATAAATTACTACATTCCGGAAGTGACAAATTTTTTTCAGGTTTTGGGTTCGTATTTTGCGTAAGGTGTAGTTGTTTTCATGTGAACGTGGCGTGGATGATAAAGGCAAACAATAACCTGTCCCCTGAATCAATGAATAATCAATAATCAGTTCTTAACGGTCGAAATAAGACCTATAGGTCTTTGTACTTTACCGACTTAACGGTCTACTTTACCGTCTACCGTCTTACTTTAACGTTCCGTTAAGGACGAGACACTCCTTGAAAAATACGTCACGGGGAGCAATATATGTACGGGTTGATGAAAGGATGTATTCGCAAGTTTTTACAGGGACATACAATGCTAATCGTATATTTTCAGGACTCTCATTACTATTTTTCTTTTACGGGGATCCACGAGTACAGAGAGGCCAGGGGCGTTCAATGCCTGCAGCCCGCCATGCCCTCCATCCCCTACAGAGGAGGCAGCGAAGTATGCAAGGCGAATGCCGCTAAGGCTAATGCACTTCCCGTGTCCGCGGGCCTTGCCTTGCCTTGCGCCGCCCCCCGCCGCCTGCCCCCCCCCCCCTTCCCGCCCCGCCCTGCCCCCCCCCCCCCCCCCCCCCCCCCCCCCCCGCCCCCCCCCCCCCGCTCCTGCTCCGCCCCGCCCTGCTCCGCCCCGCCCCTCCGCCCCCCTAACGCCGCCCCGCCAACGCCTCTCCGCAACGCCGCCCCGCAACGCCCCGCCAACGCCTCCCGCGCCCCCCCACGCGCCCAGCCCCCCGAGCCCCCGCACCCCAACGCCGTCCCGCCCATGCCTCCCCGCCAATGCCTCCCCGGCCACGCAGCTTCACCAACGCCACCCCGTGCACGCCGCCCGTCCACCACCGCTGGCTTTCTGCTGCCAGCCCCCTCCGCCACCACCAGCGCCGGCGGTGATGCACTTCGCGTATTGAACGAACAAAGCGCGTTGTCGGTTCCCTTGTCGGGAGACCTATTGGGCTGCGAATTTGTTGGACGTAGCGGCGTTTGGCGCAAAAGAAAGGTGTTTTCAAGTGAGTACTTTCGATTTTCAGCATTAAGGGCAATTAAACAGAGTTAAAATTGAATATAGGTTTCAGAATTCAAAACATTTAAAATAATCACCAAAAAAAAACAACACGTATGGATTATTTGAAAAATAACTACATTTATCCAGGCGACAGAGCTAGCTAAGAGCAGTTAATTGTCAAGCAATAACATTCTATCCAGACGTAAAATTCAGTCATTATGCGTCACTATACGTCAAGTTCAGTCATTATTATTATTTTACGAGTAGTTTCCCATAATACAACCCAACTGAATATACTATCCGTACATTAGCACAGATGGGCGTAAACGGATATTAATGTTTCGAAAAGTTACGGAAATAAATGAAAACACACAAATCTTCCAAAATAAATAAAGGAGAAAATTAGGGGTTGTTCAATATTATTATCTTTCCTAGTGATAATTGTCCTGGCAAGGTATAATCGGTCATGTTGAAATTTTGCGTATATGCCAACGAAGAGCAGAACAATTTCTGCGTAGTGTGTAAGTGGCCAGTTGGCGTGTGGAATAGAAACGGAGTTATTGAAATTTATTTTTCTATCCATGTTCAGATTTGGCAACCTCAAATAGGTAAATCTACTACACCAAATTAGTAGTTAATTCAAATCGCAGAACTGTCCAAATAACGTTGACTCATTGTCAGTGAAACGCTGCGAGGTCGAGTTAGCGTTATATGTAGTACAAATTATTGTATCGAACACAACTATCCAAAGAAATATTTAGTTCGTTCAATATTGATTGGAATCCCCCATAACGTCTGCAAAGTAGCAGTTTCAAATGTGTGTCGATGTAAGGGTGAAGATGGACTACAGTACCGCCTACAGCCACTAGATTGTGTTGGTGCTTCCCATATGTAGGGTTATTGCGACAGAAATGGTTCCAGCTTGCTAGTAAGCTGATGAACATCGAAAAGATAACATAAAAAAGGCCACGGTGGACAGTGTTGTTTCTCTGGAGGGAAGGAGTGACCGCTTCAAACATCCACAAGAGGTTAGTAGCCAGATGTGGGGAGACATCACTAAGTCACAGATCGGAGTTTCGTTGGGTATCAGAGTTCAAAGACTGTGCTGAAGTGCTGAAAAACGTAAAAAACACTGAGTGTCCAGAACTGCAAGCCAATCAATGTCCGGCGTGTCAATGACTTGATAATGACGAACAGGCGAATCACGATTGGTGATTTAGAGAAGGCAACAGGTCTACCAGGGAACCCTTCACACTATCATCCATGAGGATTTGAAGGTACGTGCACAATGGGTGTTTACAGAAACTGAAGCGTGTGGAGATGTGTCAACAGTTGGTTAAATTGTTCAGTGTAGATCTAGTGGAGTTCTTTCGGTTTCTGGTCACCGTCGACAAGACAAGGTCCTTCCACGAGAGACCTGATCCTCCATGCTCGCCGGATCTGGATCGCAGCGACTATGCCCTATTCGACGGAATGAAAGAGGTCATGCGGGGTAAGAAGTTCACCACCAATGACGAACTTTATGTAGTTGCCTAACAGGGTCGTCGGGATGTATTTAAAAAATGGTTTACTACGCAAATACGGAAGCTACCAGAATGACGGCAAAAGTACATAGACATTGGTTTAGTGGTGAGTTGTAGTTGACATTTACATAATTGAAATGATTGAAGGCGTTGTCATTGTCAACAATACTATTATATTAGTATTTTGACAATGACAACGCCTTAATCTTTCAATAAGCACAGACATTGCCAACACAAAACTGTGTTTCACATGAGAAACTTTATCACATAACAATGAGAAGTAATGCCGAGAATTTCAAACTGCCGTGGTGCGGCGTTACCTTTGTCGTATTGCTATCTGATATCTCATGAGAGATTTCTTTCAGCAAAGGAAGCGAGGAAAACGTGAATTTGAAATTTCGAAGATTGCAAACTTTACGGGTCGGATTGCAAACTATTCAAATTTTCAAAAACATCACATCACCTTATTTAAGATCTAATTCTGAAGAACAGATTTCATTAATTAAAAAATGTTTATCGTCAATTTTGTAGATATGCAATGTTAATTATTTGCAATTTTGGAAACGAATGTAATTCGTTTTTTGTAATTGGAATGTGCACCAAAAGCTGAACTCGTTAGACGACTTTCAGCACAAAGCAAGTGTAATCTTTTTCCTTCGCAAATAGTTTACCAGCGGACTGTACCATTCGAAAGAAGTCAAATACGCAAGCAGGATGAGAAAGTAGCTAGAAGTCCATCTTCATCCACTACTGATCCTAGTATTCAAGTCCGTACCCTGATTCTGAATAACAGTTGAGTGACTATCGATGAAGTACATTCTGAATCTTAGCTGTTCATCTTTTTGTATCCTGTTATGTTGTAAAGGTTTAGGTGTGATCCACATTGCTTGGGCATTACCCACGACATTCAAGCAACACCGACGATGTGTTAAAACGGCGACGATTTATATTAACTTCAAAATAAAAAAAGCTTAAATATGATATAATGGCTTATTGAACGCAGACAACTACAAAGTAATTAATGATTCAGGAAAGTAAAAAAAATATATTTTCATCATTTTTGGCAATTCTGGCTTCATTAAGACGAAAACAACGTTTCCGAAACGGACCCGCCAGTCTTTTGTCCTCACGATCGCAGGTTCCCCACTACGCCGCGCCGCGGCGCGTGCGTCGGTCGTGTAGGGCGGGTTTTTCCGCGCCGCGCTGCCTCCGAAAGGAAGCGCGCGAAAAAGAGCCCCCGACAGCCCGGACGTCTGCTCCGGCTTTTTGCCGGAAGCGGCAATCCAATTTGCGACTTCCGCTTGCATTCCTTTCCTGAACGAGACCGCCGGGGTTTTCTCGGGGAACGCGCACCCGCCCCGTCCCCCTAACACCCCTCGCCCCGGCCATGAAGTTCGGCGAAGAATTTCGAACAAACGCACCCCCCTTGCCACCGCTCGCGAGGGCAAATTGAAATTGCTGGGCCCGCGCGGCGACGGCGACGCCGCCGCCACCGCCGCCCTCGGCCGCCGCCGCCGCCGCGATGGGTCTTGCTCGGGCCGGCGCTCATTCAGGGCGCGAAGCCAGCTAAATGCGCCCCCCACCATTGATAGAGGGCGAAAACGAATTCGCTTTCACATTTTTAAGATACGAACAAGATGAATAAGGAAACTGAAAGAAACATCATGCCATTAATAATAATAATAACAATAATAATAATAATAATAAGGAGAGATGGCTCAGTGCATCAACTGATGTCATTGCAGTGCCTCTGACCGGGAGGTCCTAGGTTCCAGTCCCGACTGTGGCAAGATTTTCGGTACTACTTTGTCAGTTAGGTCGAATTCAGTCGCTGTCTGGAAGAGGATTCTGGCGGCCGGCTGCTTTGATCGGTAGTTTTCCGTGCTTTCTCCGTTGAATACCAGGCGAATACCGGAGCAGTACCCTAATAAACTGGTCACGGACTGCGCGCGATCTTACCTTCCCCTTCCTGGCCCTATCCTGATCCCTTACTTACACACTTGCTTACACTACAATATCACACTTGCTGAGAGACCTGTCGGATGCTTAGAGCTTGCCCTGTCCGGGGCGCTGTCTCTGGTTGGGGGAATTCCGCTAGTCGATAGATAGGTCTGCGCTTGACCTCACCATCCATTGGGGGAAGATCACCACCACCGGCCCCAATTTTAACGTCACCACATTGCGGCGTGAGCTTCGAATATCCTTGAGGGTATCGGAGACTGATGGCCACATGGGAACTAATAAAAGCGGGAAATAACAAAGGCAACGGAAGAGGAAGCTCTGACACCGCAAGGCTGCAAGGCAATTGAGACTGATCCCGGTGAGCGGCCATGAGGCCCTCAAGTCACCCAATTTCTCAGAGAGGCTAGGTGGGGACCCTGACCGCCAAGAGGAAGGGAAAGAGTGGAGGGTCGTTTTGAGATTGCCTCGCGCGGGACGCAACTGCTGCCCCGGGAGGCGGAGGTGTATTCCTCGTGACACAGCGAGTGCGTAGCACTGGGTATCTGGGCACCGGCGCGGTAAAGCGTCTGGGTGGAGGTTGCACTAGCAACCGGGAGCGGTAGCTCAGTGCATGAACTGATGTCACTGCAGCGCCGCGGACCGGGAGGGCCTAGGGTTGAGTCCTGATTGCGGCAGCAATTTCGACACTAGCTTTTCACCCTAGGTGGAATTCGGTCGCTGTCTGGTGGAGAAATCTAGCGGCTGCCTGCTCTGATCGGTAGTTTTCCGTGGTTTCTCCGATCAACGCCAGGGAATGCCGGAGCAGTACCCTACCAAACGGGCCACGGACCGCGCGCGATCTGTCCTTTCTCTTCCCTGTCCTATCTTCTCCCCCTACACACACACCTACACCAACATGCACCACACTAGCACATTTTCCGGGAGACCGGTCGGGAGCTTAGAGCTTGTCACCGCCATCTCCCGAGAAACAAAAATGCACAACACTAACGGGACTAATGACCAAAGCACTTGTTCGACGCGCCCGGAAACACGAAAAACCAAACCAAACCAAACCAATTCCGGAAACATAAAGAGCTACTTATGCTTCCGGTATTGTAACATACGTAGCCTAACATCCTCTCGTCCGCGACGTCATCGCTCCGACTGCGGTCGCCTCCCCGCTTGAATGATTGTGTGGCGTCGTGGTAGCGAAATGACAACACCGACGCGATATCTATTTACACTTCTATTTATTTTAAAGATCTACACTATGTACAGTTCTGGGGTTACGTTCGCAATCTACCTCCGTGACTCCCACGAACACTGCTCCCGTTAGTGTAGTGCATTTTGTTTGTTAGAGCAGCCAGCCGCTAGAATTTTCCTCCAGACAGCGACTGAATTCGACCTAGCTGAAAAGTAAGTGTCGAAAATCCTTCCGCCGTGGGGAGTGGGAACCTAGGACCTCCCGGTCAGAGGCGCTGCAGTGACATCAGTTAATGCACTGAGCTACCGCTCCCGGTCAAATATTGATTGACATTAAGTAGAAAATTTCTATACCTAACATATTACACGGATGTTTTCGCTTATTTGGGGGTAGCGCTGCTGTGCCACCTAAGCACAAGCCGCCAATGGTGAAAAGCAGTGTGGAGTTCAGCGAGAACTGGTTCTCCCAAAATCCGATCGAGGTGAATGTAGCAAATGGGAACGCCGGGGGCGATGAGGAAGGCTAGAACCACGGGAGCTCAAGAGAGGGCGCAGAAGAGGACCGCGAGCCTGTGGCGGCGAGGGGTGGGTCATCGCGGCAATTAGCTTAGCGGCGGCGGCGGCGGCGGCGGCGGCGGCGTTACCTCGGCGGCGGACGAGGGCGCGGGCGCAGGGCGGAACGCTAACTGTATCGCGGCTCGTTATGGTAATTAGGACACGCGCAGAAGCTGCGCAAAGCGAGCAGCGATCGAGGCAGCGGCGGTGGCGGCGGTCGCAGTTGGTGATTATGGAGGTGATGGTGGGTATTGGTGATGAGGTCGACGGGGTATGAATGGTCGGTGATGGCGTTGTGAGCAAAGCAGGGAGGGGACTGGGAGGGGAGGGCGGTGCCAACGGGAGAGTGGCGTGGTAGTCCATGAGATGGCCGAGATGGGCAGTGGGGATGATGAGAGTGGTCATTGCCGTGAGGGAGATGAGGACAGTAAACGTGAGGAGGACGGTGAGAGGACCGGGGGGGGGGCGTGCAAAGTAAGAGTGGTGAGATGGTAGTGAGAGAAGTGAGAGTGGCGAGGGCGAAGGGGTGGCAGACGGTGGGCGGTAGACGGTGGACGGTAGACGGTGGACGGTAGACGGTGGACGGTAGACGGTGGACGGTAGACGATGGGCGGTAGACAATGGGCGGTAGACGGTTGGCGGTGGGCGGTAGACGGTGGGCGGGGCGTGGGCGGGACGGTGGGCGGTAGACGATGGGCGGTAGACGGTTGGCGGTGGGCGGTAGGCGATGGGCGGTAGACGGTGGGCGGTAGACGGTGAGTGGCGGACGTTGGGTGGTGGACGTTGGGTGGCGGAGGTGGGTGGGGACGGTGGTGGCGGCGGTGGGTGGTGGCGGTGGGTGGCGCGGTGGGTGCGGTGGGGGGGTGGGGGGGGGGGGAGGTGGGCGCGGCGAGGGCAACAGCGGTGGACGCTGGTGCCGAGAGGCGTGCAGAGTGGTGCAGACGGCAGGCGGCGCGAGGCGCTAGTGGCGCTCGGAGTTCCCGGTCGATGCGCCTCGTTCGCTGCTCGCCGGCGCACCCTGCCTCTGAGCTTCGACCACTTGGAGGCGCGGCAACGCGATTCTTCGCCACCGGGAGTCGATTCAACAACCCAAGGATCTACTGTGGAATAAATTTCAAATTTTTGCACAAAACGAATGCAAGGTGGTGGTGTTACAAAAGCACGTACTTTAACCAAATAGTAACGTAATACAATACATAGTTAATATTATACTTTTTAAATTTCTGATCGTATTAAGACATCGTTTGTAGAACTCGTTACTAATGGGAGGGCATTAAACCTGAAAACTGATTCTTAAAATGTTATTACGTCAACAAAACTTTGAGAATCGAAAATGGCCAGAAATATTGGTCAATGTTAACAACGAATTCTGAAAATTACAAACTGCCGTGTTGCGACTCCGCCATTCTCTAATTCCGAACGCGTATCTCTAGTAAATCTTCAGCAAAATAAGCGGGGAAAATTAGAATATTCAATTTCGATGTTACGAAAAATTTCGCGAAATTACTCAAATTTTAAAAAATGAATCTGATCTTACTTAAAGATCTAATTTTATAAAACAAATTTCATACATAAAGCATCAATATCATTAATACCGTAGTTTTCTAATGTTTTTCGTTGCAATTTTTGAGTTCACCTACAATGGGACCTATGTCATTTTTATAACATATTTTGTACTATTAGAGAAAAAAGGAAAAGAAAATCTGGAGCTGTTTTCGAGGAAATAATTGCTTAAAATTTCCTGTACTTCACGCCAAATGACACGAACACAACTCATATTTTCGTAACAATTGTACATGAGCTTCTTTTAATAGTTGTATTTGAAGAAAATATTTCATTCTTTGTTTCATGTCTTTGAAGAGAAGATAGAGATTTCAAAAATATCTTTATCTGCAAAGCTGTAGTTGAAGAATCGAAAAATCATAGTGAACTTTTGCAATTTTCACAATTCAAGAGTTCAAAAGCCACCTTCATCATTTTTAAGCGTATTTGCATGAATGAATAGATATTCCATGGCGTTTAGCTCTAAAATCGAGGTAAAAATTTAATAAAAAATTAGGCCACTTTTGAGAAAATTTTGTAAATGTTAAGGTTTCATGTTAAACATTCCGAAAATTAAAATATTTGTTTCAAATTCGCAGGGCGTTGAGATCAGTAAGATTATACCAGTAAAACCCTAAACGGTATAGGCTCTTCTTTTGGACATGAACAGAAAGACATTTTGCCGTCATCGAGTTTTTGAGCATCAAGGAGCGATGAAACTTGAATTCTGAATACTCAGCAATTTAGAGGCCGTAATTTACTACATACTGGAATAAGATACAAGTTTTACTGTCGAAATACGCCGTTTTTTGCCGCAGCTTTACAATACTTTCTATATACTAGAAGTTCTATATACTAGAAGTACTTTCTATATACTAGTAGTATGTGAGAAAGTGAAATAGAAGAGTTTTTGTTTATAATTTTATGGATTGTTCCAGTTTCTGGTAGTGCTTTAGTGATTTTCTATAGTTCAGAATCTTTTGGGGTCTCTCAATATTTTGAACCGCTTAGAATAGAACATGCTTAACTTCGTTTTTGGATTTGCAGCACTCGGCCTCTACATTATAATCATTTTTATCTGCAACTTCTCATATGTTAATAATTTTCCACATTTTTCTGACTCTATTTGAAAGTCTTTTCTGACCACTGTTTCTCATAAACCGCATTTACACTGCTTGAAGCATCCTCAAGTGCTGTAACTGTCATTGTTTCACTGCTGAATAAAGTTCCAAGAATTACTACCATCTTTTAAAACTGAATGGCTGTATCGTTAATAACTCCATTTATCAATAATTTCATAAATGACAACTTTCATGTGAAAACCGTTCCGACAGTTGAACAGTGCGGCAGGCATGTTTTCAATTTTTCCTGTCAATGGAGCTTTTGCAATTTCGGTTCATTTTTTTAACTATTTAACAACATAAGCTTATTTTCATAAAATTACATTCAAAAACTAAAAATTGAAATAAAATTATTTTTTCTGCACCATGGAGACAGGCACATTTTGTTAAACAGCGGAATTCTGCAGTCATGTGTCATACAAATTAAATATGAAATAACCGTGTCAGGTAAACACTGTTTTAAATTATTATTAGTCTTTCTGGATGTAACAACTTGGTGAGACTGTATTTGGTCTTTTGAGGCCTTACTGCCAGCAAGCTGGTACATCGAGTCCATAAAGATCTTACAAATGATTTGGTTTGCCCTATTTTTGCCAGTTATATGACGGCAGCGACATATGTAATCGATTCGTTCTCCGTTATAGAAATTCCTTATAAAATATATGGTACGTTCACGCGATCGTTCTCATAACTTCGAGAACGGCAGGGAGTGTTTATTCTCTGTTCATGTGAGGAGATGAAGTAACTAAAATACAAATCAGTTGTTACGCTCGTCTTTAAAAAACATCTGAATATCGTTAGCGAAGAGTAGATAACGTGAGAATGGTAATAGCGAGTCTAAAATGCAAGTTCCTTGGATTTGTAAAAGCCTACAGGTATTCAAGAATAATGTTTTGCAATAAGACATTGGGAAATAGTGAAGTTTGCGTTGTGAAAATACATAAGTGACAAATTATAATAAAATATATTGTTAGACAGAATGATAGATGGTATTTGTGGTTTATGGTACATTTCTGTAACCAATAAATCACATAGAGGAGATATTTCATGTTTACAGAAACAGAAAGAAATTGACATTCAGTAAAGAGAAAGACACACGACTTCTATTTGACAGTTACTATTACGGCTAGGTTTTTTCTTCAATTATCTTCTATGATTCACTGCTGGTAAACATGTTTGTTCCTTCGTACGAGTTACGCAAATCCGACAGTACTGACAAGTGGGAAACTTTTCTCCTCGTCACATGTTTCGCAAACAAGTTTCCAATTTCACATCAAGAGTAATCCGGCCATCGGAAACGACATTCCATGTAGCGCGGTGCAAGGGAAAAGGGCCGAGTGCGATGTTTGGGAGGAGTGGGAAGTTTGGAGGAGCGTGCACGAGATCGCTGAACATGATTCGCTCAACAGCTTCGCTCATGTTGCAACGCACGGAGCACATGTGTGGTAGGAGCACATGTACGGGCGCATGTACGGAGCACATGAATGGTATGCGGACGCTACGCCCGGGCACAGACGAACAGCCAACACACAGATAACAACGCTCTCGCCGACGTCAAAGAACGAACAAACGCGCACGTTGGTTGTTTTTGCGGGTAAACTGCGGTAAATGGCCGATTTGAGAAAGTATTTGTTTGTTAACACACCTATTAGCCTTTAAATGTTCTATACTTAAATACAAGAAAACTAATTAAGTATGGCACCTACTGCAGGTATTTTTTTATTGAAAAGTCTTATTTGCGTTTTGATTGTTAAAATAAATTTTAAAAATAAAATTTGTAAAAATTGTAATTGATTGTAAATTGTAAATTGTAAAGATTGTAAAAATAAATTTTTAACATATCAGTTGGTCGGCTCGTCCATTCTCGGGCGTAGAAATTTACATGAAAATTTATCGATTAAAATGTTTGTTTTAATTTTTGTTTCATTACCAAATTAGGTTTCATTAGCGTCAATCTGATGAATCATGTCGTAACATTTTAACATTGTAACACGCTGTAAATAGTAATTTACAGCATTTCACTAATGTTTTCGTAGGTGGATTGAAATAATGGAAAACTATGTGTTTCCTTGTATTAATTCAGAATTTCTTAGTGGGAATCAAAGAATGAATGAATGAATGAATGAAAGAATGAATTCGAGGAGAAGGTTGATTGATTTAATACTAATTCTGAGCGTGTCAAACACTCAGATCGTTAGTTCAGTCAATATAGTGCGTGTTTTTCTTCGGGCGATGGCGGTCATCTTCCCCCGGTGGATGGAGAGATCCGGCGCCGACCTACCGTCGACTACCAGGGTTTTCCCTCAACCAAGTATCTCCAACCAGCAGGGCAGTGTCGGGACAAGTTCTAAGTTCCCGACCTGTCTCCCGGCATGTCTGGTAGTGTAGTGCATGTTAGTTTAAGTGTGTGTGTGTGTGTAAGGGGACAGGATAGGACAAGGAAGAGGAAGGAAAGAACGTGCGCGGTCCGTGGCCCGTTTGTTAGGGTACTGCTCCGGCATTCACCTGGTGTTGACTGGAGAAATCTCGGAAAAGTACCGTTCAGAGCAGCCGGCCACTAGAATCCTCATCCAGACAGCGACTGAATTCGACCTAGCTGAAAAGCTATTGTCGAAAATCCTACCGCCGTCGGAACCCGAACCTAGGACCTCCTAGTCAGAGGCACTGAAGTGACATCAGTTAAGCACTGAGTCACCTCTTCCGGTTGAGGAGTACCCGGTTTCATGCAAGAGTAAGAGTCCGGGTAGCAGCGAGGGAATGGGGCACTGCAATGGCCAATAAGGGAGAGCGTAATGGTGTGGAAGGAAATTGCAATGGCAAAAAGGAATAAAAACTGCAAGAAGTGAATCAGTAATTGTAAAAAAGGTTTAATTACTCAGGCAGGAGAGATGATTCATGACTTATTATCCGATTTTTGTTATGATCAATCAAGTATGAAAAAGACTAATAATTCGGAAGAATCGAATAATATTAAACTTTTTACGTATCATTTTCTTTAACGTGTCTTAACGTATCCTTTACTTAACGTATCTTAACTTTGTTTTATTGTATCTTTTTAAAAATCAAAGCTTACTTCCATAAACCCTCGGTGGCGGCTGGAAGCTGTTCAGGAAAGTGATCGTGTGCGATAAACACAGTGTAATCAGGGGCAGGGATCGCTGTGAGAGATCTAAATTCAGGAGAGAGAGAGGAGTGAGAGAGTGGGAGAATGATAGAGAGGAAAGAGAGGGGGAGAGAAAGGGAGAGGAGAGAGGGGGAGAGAGAAAGGGAGAGAGAGGGAAGAGAGGGAGGAGGGAGAGAGGGAGAGAGGAGAGAGGGAAAGGGAGAAGAGGGGGAGAGAGGGGGGGGGGAGGGAGGAGAGAGGGGGAGAGGGAGGGATAGATGGAGAGAGGAGAGAGGGAGAAATAGGGGGGAGAGGGGGAGAGGGGGAGGGAGGGAGAAAGAGGGGAAGAGAGGGTAAGAGAGGGAGGGAGTGAGAGGGAGGGAGAGAGAGGGAAAGAGAGGGACAAGGCGAGATAGAGGGTGAGGGAAGGGTTGGGAATTCCATGATCATTAGCGGCGTGGCGGCGCGCGTAAACAGCGCCCATGGGCGATAGCCGCCCGCGCGCCGCATTAGGCGCCGCATTAGGCAGCCGCTTGGGAACGGGGGGGGGGGGGGGAAGCCGAGGGGGGAAGGGGGGGGAGTATGGTCGTAGATACGGGACAGGGGCAGATACGGGTGAAAAGGGCGGTGACGGACGGAGCAGGGAGGGAAATGTAGTGAAGAGAGACAAAGCGTTGCACGATGGTACATGGTGGAAAGGCGGGATTCATTGATTGTTACTGATTCCGGGTGCATCAACTACTAGAGTCATTAGTCCCGTACGTTTTAGAGCAGGTTTTTAGTCGTGAGGTAGCGGAGGTCTTACCCCGCTGGATGGCGGGGTAGATCAGGCGCCGACCTACCGTCGGGTTTTCCCTCAACAAGGACTCTCCTACCAGCGGGGCACTACTCCATCCGGGACCTGCTCTAAGCTCCTGACCAATCTCCCGGTGTGTGTGGTAGTGTAGTGCATGCTATTGTGAGTAAGGGGAGAGGATAGGACAAGGAAGGGGAAGGACGGGCATTCACCTGGTGTTGATCGGAGAAACCACGGAAAACTACCGATCAGAGCAGCCGCCCGCTAGAATTCTCTTCCAGACAGCGACTGAATTCGACCTAGCTGAGAAGCTAGTGTCGAAAATCCTACCGTCGTGGGGAGTGGGAACCTAGGATCTCCCGGTCAGAGGCGCTGCAGTGACATCAGTTGATCCTCTGAACCTCTTCTCTCGGCGAAGGTGGAGCGATGCGGGGGGGGGTAGAGGGTGAGGAAGGACGGGGAGCGCAGGTGGAGAAGAGAACAGATAGTCGAGCGAAGTGGTGTAGGGAAAAACGCAGCGTGAAGCACGGGACGGGGTAAGTGGGGAAGGAAGTAAGGGGACGATGGAGGACGGAGGTCGGAGAACGTAGTTAATGCCGTGTCGAGACTCGGGCCATCAGGCGCACTCTTCCGTCTGACCACGCAAATTTCGCTACGTTTCTTTAACTATCTAACGAGGAAAGAGATATTGCCTTGGGCGACGAAACAGGCGATTTGAATTTCGCTCAGCGACTTCTTTTAGGCTTGAGGATATTTTTTTAAAAATATGTAGTAAATCTACTACGTGGGACAGCCGGCTTTACTTCTGCGAAGCAAGGAATATGAAGGATTTTTTCGCCCTTAAAAAGTCTGATCGGGTTTAAATTCGCAAACTTGGGTAAACAACCTAGTACGCTGACCGTGATACCACCGAACCCGCGAACATAACCACGACCACGACCACAACCACCAATCCACTCCACTCGCATTGTGCCCCTCGGCATTGCGCTCTACAACGAAGTGTGGTATGACGGTCATTGAATAGAATAATGTTGTAATTTGTAATGAAGATTTGAGATATTCATACTGGTGATATTAACATCATATATATTTCATTTTATGATAATTGTACAACTCACAGTTTATCCATTAGTAATTTTAACCCTATTTCTCTTTAGAATTGAATTTCAAACCTGTCATTTCCTCAATTTGCGCTTTGATCCAATAATTCAAAGTTCTTTTTCATAGAAACGTAAATACAATTAGGCAATTTGGCCGTTAAATTATTTCGGAGGTCACTGAACATGAATCTAGGCCATTCTGAGGCAGCAGTTGAATGAGGGTGCGCGAAGGCGCCGTGCTCCCGCCCCAAACTGCTCGCAGAACCCAGCTCCGCCACTGGCACTCGCGTTCTCGCCGTGGTGGAGCGGGCGACGGCGATTGGGCGGGGTCGATTGGGCGGGGTCGATTGGGCGGGGTCGATTGGGCGGGGTCGATTGGGCGGGGTCGATTGGGCGGGGTCGATTGGGCGGGGTCGATTGGGCGGGGTCGATTGGGCGGGGTCGATTGGGCGGGGTCGAGTGGGCGGGTCGATTGGGCGGGTCGATTGGGCGGGTCGATTGGGCGAGGGCGGGGGCGAGGGCGGGGGCGAGGGCGAGTGGGCGAGGGCGAGTGGGCGAGGGCGAGTGGGCGAGGGCGAGTGGGCGAGGGCGAGTGGGCGAGGGCGAGTGGGCGTGGGCGGGGCGGGCGGGGTCTGGCAGAGTCGCGTCCGCCGTGGGGATCCGCAGACGACAGTTCGCGGCGAGAGAGGATCGATGCTCTCCTTTCGACTCCTCGAAAAGTTCGCCTTCCGCGATGCAACCGCGTCCAATTTCCAACTCAAAGCGAAAGGATATTGAATTATACAGCCCCGATGCTTCGTCGCGGGCGGAGAAAGAAAATTAGAAACTTCTAAATTCCCTCGCGGCGGCGGCGGCGGAAGCGGCGGGGGGGGGGCGGGCGGCGTCGCTGCGAAGTGTCGGAGGCGCCTGCCATTAGCGCCGCGCTGCGCGGGCTTTCTGCGCGCGGCGACTCGGGCGTTTTGCTGCTCGCGCCTCTAATGCTGCACGGGCGGCGAAGACGCAGCTGGGTGGGAGAGGATGGTGAGGGCGGCGGAGGCAGTGAGGGTGAGAGAGGCGAGGGCGGAGTCTGAGGTGAAGGCGGCGAGGACGACGACGGCGGCAAGGGCGGCGAAGGCGGTGGCGAGGACGGCGGGGGTGGCGAGAGAGGTGAGGGCGGGCGTGGGCGGGCGAGGAGGCGGGCGAGGAGGCGGGCGAGGGCGGGCGAGGGCGGGCGGGCGGGGGGGCGACGGCGGCGACGGCGGCGGCGGGGAGAGGGGGCGTTGGCAGGTGCAATGGAGAAGGCGAAGGGCGAGGGCGGTACGGGGAGGGCTGAAGGAAAGAAGGGTAATGTTGGAGAAGGCAGTGGTGGAAAGGGTGATGGAAGCGGCAACGGAGGGTGTAGTCGGCAATGGAGGCGAGAGCGGCGAAGGTCGCGAGGGGGGCGTGGGCGCTATGAGAGGAGAGGGCGGGGCCGGCAATGATGGCGAGAGGAACGAACGCGGCTAGAGCGGCAGAGGTGGTGGGGGGGACGTGGGTGACAAAGAGGGCGCGGGGGGGGGTACGGAAAGAGCGGCGAGAAGCGATGGGGTAACAAAATGCCGTCAAGTTGGCGGTGCTGGCGCCGCGCGGAAGGGTGGCAGGGCGGGTGTGGGCGTGGGCGTGGGCGGTGGGAGGGGCGGAGCTGAAGGCAAGGGTGGGTGGTGGTGAATGGCTCCGGCTCCTTTGCCAGCGCCCGGAGGCGCCTTTGCCTCAGGATGGAAAAATAACAGCGCCAGGGGCTTAGGCACAGAGAGAGGCCCACGTCTGTCTGTTGTCAGAGAAAACACTGCGAATTCTCAAACGATTTGTTACAAACCTACGTCAGTTTTGTTTCTTGTTTGGGAATTCATGGAAATTTTTCATTAATAAAATTACCAGACCATAATAATCTTAAAAAGAATTACATTGTATCATGTTAATAAATGTTTCAAATATTACTTCAGATGCTCTGTGCTTTGACCTTGCGAACTTCGGTATGAAACTGATCTTAAAGTAGATATACTAAACATAACCAATCGACTCTATGCTTACGTATTGAAACTCGAAATGTATCGTAAAGAAAACAAATTTAATATTATTGCTGCCTATTTTCTGTCTTCCAGCGTTTACAATATACGCAACACTCAACAGGAAATTCATGCGGTAAGGGAGCTCTAATATTATCTGCAAGTGTACAGACATGTCCTGAATTCCAATGTCTTTTTAATTTGCAATTTGACATTGTTTTGAAGTATGTGAAAGGCAAATTGGAGGCAAATATAAAGAAAAGTGTAAACAAATTTTGTTGAATAATTGTTTCATAACATTTCAAAACGATTTTCAGAATTTTCAATCCTGGAAGGTCAGATCCATTACTTTCCCAGGCAGGCATTAATAAAATTTGGGTCATTTTGTTTAAAAAATTCTGGTAACTTTTTACACTTTTTTCATCGATCAAACGTCATTGGCCTTCTTCATCAGGATCTAATTGAAAATAAAATGATATAGATAAATTAATATATTATAAAAATCGTTGTCATAACTGCACATTATTTGAAAATATAAAATGATATAAAAGTATTCACATTAACTGCACATAATTTTAAATTGAAGAACAACAATTACGGCATACCTCTTTTTAGATTTGATTTTTGTTTGGAAGTATATTAATTTATACAATTTATATAATTTAATTATATAAATTGCACGGGGTTTATAAAATTTTTAATTATATAAATTGCACAATTTAAATAAAATTTATTGTATTATACTATTGAAATAATTTATACATTTTATTTAATTTATATACTTTTTTAATAAAAGTTTGTTATTTTGTTCATGTCTGCCTCCGAAAGTAATGGAACTGACCTTCCCAGAATTAAATATACCGAAAAGGCAGTGCTAATAGCTTTCTAATTAATTGATTTATTTTTAACTTTCGTAACGATATTCAGAATTGCATAGAAAAACATTTTAAAGTCGAAAATTGATAAACTCATAAATTACGTCGCGTTCATTATTTTAGTTCACTTTGGGAAAAATTTCGCCGGGAAGGAAGTGCTATTAAGCATCGATACGAGCACGGCCGTAAAACAGGAAAACATAACATATCAAATATGTTATGAAAGCAGACTTCTGTTATAGTATACTCAGCCCAAGTTTGGGTACGCAAATAACCCCGAGGTTCTCAACAGGTCTACTCGGAAAAGCACACTGCATTTTGGAGAGACTGTGACAAAGGCCAAACATTACGCAAAACAATTTCTGTGAAATGCAGCATATGCGAATTGCAATTTCTGCGAAAACTTTCCCCTATCAACTTCTGAAAATAGTTTTGAAATGTTATGAAATATTTATGCAATAAAAAATGTTTACAGGTTTGTTTATTTCTTTTTGTATGACTACGTTTCATTTTCCTCCCTCATCATTAGAACAGACACACTAAGATGTTTGGTTCCAAAGAGGCTAAAATGTCCTCGTAATGTGCGACAGTGAGAATGAATCGTACCGAGTGAAAGTCTTGCATGCCTTCATTTTTCTTGCTGTGTAATGTTCTACGCTACAGTTACACCATCAATATGAGAAGATATACGTTTAATGAGTTTCAAACCGGCAGACTTGGCTCAGGGTATCGAGGTATCAGAGTTGTATCTGAGTTACTGCAGTGCCTCTGACCAGGAAGTCCTAGGAATCGATACCAAACAATAGAAGAATTTTAGACTCAAGATAGGTCTCATTCAGCCGCTGTGTCTGGAGGAGAGACTTCTAGTGGTCGGCTGCTGTGACCGTAGTTTTTCGTAGTTTCTCCGATCAACATCAAGCGAATGGCGGCAGAGGTTCTTACCTTAACAAACGGACCGCCCTCTGGGCCACGGATCTCCCACTATCTTACCTTCCTCTTCCTCAATCTATCCTCACTCCTTACTGACACACATTGTCACTACCACACGCCCTACTCTATCACACATGTCGGGAGTTTAGAATTTATTCCGACTAGGAAGGTAGCCAACTGATAGTACAGATACTAGTCGCGCGACTTTTCTTGACGTCTGAGCTCCCTAGTGCTCAACAGAGCACGACTCGGTACGGTCTGGTCACAACATTGGTCTCACACGGAACGGCACGGCAAGATTGTTAGGGCTGCCAAGCTCTGCTATCGAATGAATTCAGTTCTCGTGTTTTCGCTGTTAGTGTTGTGCCCTGTGATTTATTCGATTCGGGTTTTGGTAATATAATATCTTCTTAATAAGTAATATTATCGTTATCTAATTATTTTCACTTGTGGTTGCTATTAATTGTGTTATTATTTGTTATATTTTATCGTCTATAATATCCTGTTGTATTGAGGCGCGAATAGTATTAATAATGTTACAGTTGGCAACACCCGTTGGATGTGACGTCAGGAGAAGCCTCTTCTCCCCGCACCCCGCGCTGGGAGACGTCAAGAAAAGTCGCGCGACTAGTACCCTGTTCTTATTCTATGGCCCGACAGCCTGCTACAAGTCGTGGCCGATCGGTGGTGACTGGGCCTCTCGCCAAGGGTTAAGGGGTCCGTGTGGTTAGCACGTAGACATCCTTTCACCGTGTACACTGGTCTTCATATGCGAGGAGTAGGCTCTCTCATTGTCATACATCAATAGATACTAGAATATTTTAAAGGAAAGCGCACAAGTATAATTTGCCTCGACCTGGAATCGAACCCGAGATTATGCCGTGGAAAGCGATAATGCTAACCAACGAGCCACCAAAGGGGGCGCAACAGATATCTGGTTGGGGAAAACACGTAAGGTGCCGTCTAGGTTTGCATCGGATCTCACCATCCAGCAAGAAAAATACATCTCCACTTATGGAGATAAAAACATGCACTGCACTTAAGTATCAAATATCCATAGCAGTTGACACGCATGGTATCACGAAATAATTTATCATTCATATTCCAACAATGATCGAAAATGTAAGGCGTGGGCATTTTCACCATATGTATGGTAAAAAACAACCACCAGTGGTGGTTGGCTTCTAATACCAGCGAGTTACGGAGCGTTCATCCAGTCCAAAATCATTTCACAATTTCATCTTTTGCTCATCACGACCATCTTGCCCATAAAGTGGTAGGCAAAGCTAAACTACCCACGGAAAAGAAAGGCAAACGGGAGTAAGCCTTACACCCTGTCTGCCCTGAGCAGCCAAAGTTTGACAATGACCGCATCGCGATATGAAGAGGAAAGTGATACTGTTTCCGAGAGAAACTACACATTGGGTAAAATTGGAAGTCTCATCCAACGATACGAAATTTAACACGTCGCAGCCTCAGAAAATTATTTGCACACAAATCAGATAATAATAAATTCAGGTAAATAAATCAGATAAATAAAGAACGTATAGCAGTGTAGAAGTGGCTATAACCAAAAGGTATATTTTCATATGAAACAAATAGTAAAATATTAAAGATTTAAAACAAGAGTGAATTAATATGATCATTTACACACAACATAATATTGTAGGATTTAGGAAAAATATACTATTTGACGGTTTTTTTGTCTCTTTGTTAAAGCAAAGTGGTAATCAATCATGGTGCTGGTAATCTATGAGTTAACTATTAATATATTGTAAACACAAAGGAAAATTGGGAGTAAATAAACAATAGATGTGTAACATTGATTTCAATTCCCAATATTTTCGTTTAAATAGGATTTCGTTTAAAGCAGCGCTTGCCGCTATTAAGTGACAATGAATAAGCAAATAAGTGATATTGAATATAATAATAAATATAATATATTAAGTGATCATGAATAAGCATGTTTTTAAAATCCCAGTTAAAATGGCGAAACAAGCCGTTCAACAACACGAGCTTCGAGAGTAAAATGAATTTTAAAATATATTTTTCAAATTATTTTATCCCTGCATTCAACGAACACAAAATGTTTTCGAATAAATGTGGTAAAAAACATTGAGGCAAGAGACGAACACTCCAATGTAATTCTTTCAAAAGGGCAAAAACGTGTTCGCGAGAACACATTACTCTCGGAGGGAGAGCGAGAGAGGCGAGACAAGTGCCGGCAGTTAACATAAAAGGCAACTTTTGCCTCGCCTGGCGGCCACGTGTCGACGTAATGTTCACTTGCGCGAAGAGCTGACAAGTACAAACTCGGCGGAAAGGCGCTTGTCCGAGCCGTCGGCGGTCGACAGCAGACTCGCGCCGCCCCGGACGCTCCCCCCCCCCGCTTATTCCCGCCTCACCTATTCCCGCCTCGACTCCGCCCACCTATTCCCGCCTCGATTCCCGCCTCACCCATTCCCGCCTCGACTCCGCCCCACCTATTCCCGCCTCGCTTTTCCGCCTCACCTATTCCCGCCTCGCCCATTCCCGCCTCACCCATTCCCGCTCGACTCCACCTCACCTATTCCCGCTTTGGCTATTCCCCTCGCCCATTCCCGCCTCGCCCATTCCCGCCTCACCCATTCCCGCCTCTCCCATTCCCGCCTCGCCTCTGCCCGCCTCGTCTCCGCCTCACCTATTCCCGCCTCGCCCCGCCTCACACCTTTTTAAAAATGTCATTTTTCAACGGGTTGAATATGCTCAAATGCCACGGCCATTAGAGTCCAATATATTATACACATATATTGTTTACATTACCGCTGAAACAGGAATGCTAGGGTTTCTCTTCTTCTCCATGAAGAAAAAACGCAGATTCTGCTCTATTTCGAAAAATCATGTCATATGAAAAGTAACCCCATAGTTCATAGAAGCATCCTTTGACATTGTAATATGGGCCTGCTCATGGCGGATCCAGCCGATCACTTTGGGGCATTTTAGATTTTTGTGAAATAATAAACATTTGTTATTGTATTGTGTATTTTTTGTAGTGTATATAATATACTATACAATATTATTTTTTAAATAATTACATAATTCTAACATAAATATTTAAATCCATTTTGACAAATTAAAGAAGATAAGAAACGAAAACTCCGAGGGGGGGGAGGAACCATGGCCCCCATGGTCCCCCCTCCCTGGATCTGCAACTGGACCTGTCAAGAATTGGGCTCTATAGCTCTCTGGGATGTGAATACAGCTCTAACGCACAAATGATCTATGAAAAATGTGAGAAGTCTGCTCGAGTGCACGATGACTTGTTTCGCGTTTCCGAGCACATTAACTTCTATGATCATTACTCCCGTAAATATATTGAATGTTTCTATCTCCAGAGGTGGCGGTGATACTCCACCGCTGGATGATGAACTGGAGCCGACTTAAATGCTAGTTTCCGGGGTTTTCCCCATTAACATCCCATCCCTCCGTACAGAAACATGTGTCAAGTCTTCGCGACTGACAACCCCCCCCCCCCAAAAAAATACAATTTCACGTAAGGATCGCGATTAAAATACTGGAGGCAGGTGGCGCTATTCTCGCTTCAGATTCGGATTCAACGCGTCAACATACACAGAACAACAAGTGACAAATATTTGAGTCTGTCAACTTATTTTATTTTGTGTGCTTGTGTAATTTTCCACCACATTGAATCATAAAAAGCCACATCGAGCACCAAAAAAAAAAAAAAAACCGGAAATTTTGACACTTTCTTCTGCAATTTCCGTGACGATAATATACTTTTATTGAAATTTTTCAAAAGTATTCTGAAATAGTTCCAAACTATTTCCGAATTGGTTTAATTTAAAAAAATACACTCATTCATCGTTCTCTAAACACGACTAAAATGAGATAAATCAGTAGCCCCGAGTACAGCACACCCTGTATGTTGTCAATGGCCCTGCGTCTACTTGAAAAGTGCGCACGCGCGATCGGGACCACTGGAACTGCGCATGCGTCCCGCGAACACGAAACATTCGCCACCGATTGCCCGCTGATACTGAAAATTGACTGACCTGGCAAGCCATATCTCTCCCCCAAAACCCATCCAAAATAAATCGAGGAGAGAGGAGTAATGCGTTTATATAAATAATGCGGCATTACAAATGTCGGATAACTCCCCCCACGTTCATGGTGGTGGGATACTCTGGTTTATAATGGATTAACAAAAAATCTCTTTGTTTGTTTCAATACTTTATGAAAAACACCGAAGTATTGATTTTAATTTTTTAACTGGACCGTACGGTTGGGCATTCTTTACTACCGAACATTACTATAGTCCATTGTATAAAGCAATAGATCGTGCTTCAAACATTGTTCAAAAATGTATATAAAAGTCTCTTGAGCAAAAATTAATTAACATTATTATGAAGGACTCATAAAGTTAATAATTGAATTAAATTCAAAACCTCATGTTCACATAAATTTACTTAATTTACTGTTTATACGCAATATTTGATACTGAATTACACTCAAGATATTTTTACTTGACACTGACTTACTACACTCAAGATATTTTGAGAAATGTATTATTTATTAATTTAATGAACTATTTTCCCAGCACGCCACACAATATACACACAAAGGCAGAAATTGTAACTTTTCATGGAAACGGAACAGAAATATAAATAAACAAAACAGTACTCAATCCGAATCAATAGTCACAGAGGAAATAACTAAACAACGTATACTTTGTTTACATTTGCCTATAATTTTAAAAATTGCTCTTAACTAGCATTCCTTAAGGGTATTAATCGCGCAGCTTTTCTTGAACGATGGCTTGGAGAAATGCGGGTAGAGTGGAGGTGTTAGTTATGACATCCGCCACTAGGTTATATTAAGCAATGTCAATCACTGGAATATCAGTCATGCTTTCGCAACTTCCTCAATAAATTTAGTTCTAATATTCCCAGGAGGTCGAAGTATCTCCTGCGATGGATCTGGATCGGCTTTGGCCATTTCTTTAGATATTGTTTAGACAAATACAAGCAGGTGTTCTTGGTTTCAACAATAAATATATTTTCTTACGCGCCAATGAAGATGTGTTTGGGATGATGTCATCACTACTCGCTGCAAGCTTTGGTTTTCAACTGTTTATTGATCTAGGGTGGGGGAAGCAAGTTCATCGTTCAAGAAAAGTTGCGCAGCCACCTCCTTTTGAGTAGGTGGATTAAGTGAATCAACAATTATTCTGCCTCGCAGTCAATGTAATTAATCTAACCTTTTAGCCTTTAAAACTCTGAAAACACGATCATTACTTCTTCACTGTTGCAGATTCTAAACCGTACAATTTCATTTGTACTTACTGAATTAACCATAACTGGGCAAAAATAGTGTTGTAGCTTTCTTTAAAAATCATCTCAGTTTCTGTAGCTGTGTGAAGAAGAAAAGCTCAGGCAGGCGGAGTTTGCTAGTGACGGTGAAGATAATACATCATGTTTGCCACAGGTCTCTCTCTAATCCCCGAAAGTGGGAATTTAACTAGGCCCAGGCATGGACGATACCTACCCGGCTAACTAGCTAGGATAACTAGCCGGCAAAGTCAGACAATCGAATCAAAATGCCAAATACATACATACAACCACAACTATCTTGCAGTCCGCTTCATAAAACAAGAATAAATAAGAAATAAATCAAAATAAACGCGTTGGGTAAGAAATGAGACTTTGAAAGAAGAGTTAAAAAGGTTAACAATAATCAAAAACAAACGCGCAGTCGTCAGATGTTCAAAGTGTGTTCCAGTTGTATTTTGAGTAATACAAACGCTCTTGCGTTTTCAATTAACTTGCGTCGAAGAAAATTCTTCGCCAAATTTCCATGCACAAATTATCTCTTTCGACATTATTTGTCAAGAAATCAGTTCGTCCGTCACGCAACAGAGCGCAGCAGGGGATGGTGCTAGTGGCGTGAACGAGGTAAAAGTGTGACATGTTTGCGTGTGTAGGCAATTTGTAACCTCTACGCACGTGCTTTTACATTTTCTGAGAAAATCAATCATTCTCTTTAGTAGTGCATGTTTTTTATTGATTTCTGAGTTTAATTTTGTATTCTGAAGTGATTGCAGAAAATATATCAACAAAATATAATAATAATAATAATAATAATAATAATAATAATAATAATAATAATAATAATAATAATGGCTTTATTTCTGGCGAGGCTCAGGCCGTAAGGCCTGCTCTTCCGCCTAACCAGAAAATATACTACCAAATTATTTAAAATATATAACAAATGTCAGTTTCACAATAGGGTCTTCCTGAATGTTGACGTTGCACACAGGTTCAGTGGCAACCGGAGCGGGTCTGCCTGTTGTTATCCTGGCCACATTCCGGTCGATACCTTTCTCCTACTGCCGTAGGTTAAGTAAAAAAGAATTTTAAGGATTTGACACTTTTAAATTAAATCATATTAATTCCCCCATCAATTGTCCTCATATAAGTCTTATAGATTCAGGAATGTCTGTGGTGGGCTCTGGTGACAGTGGAAGGAGCATGATGCCTTATCTCACACTCTATTTTTTTTCGTACTTAGGGTAAAGTGTGAATTTTACAATTTTTTGTACTGGTTTAGTGCAAACACAAAACACTACAACTCCACGAATCTCCTCATCTCAAATTACATTATTAATCTTATTCATTTTGAGACAATAACAGACCATACCTACTGATGTGTGTGTGTTAAATTAGAGCTCAAAGTTTATAATTTCCGAGTAGAATATGACAACCCCACACACATCGATCCATTAAGACTGAAGATAAAAGACAACACATTTTATGCCAGGCACCTGAAAACGGATTTTACTCCACCAATCTCGACCTGGAATTTTTGGACCGATTCCACTTCCTTTCCTCTATACAACGTATAGCCGAGGAAAATTAAAAATCTCATCAACTTTCTGCGAGTTTGCGAGATTAATGTGCCACACAGTGCAAGAGAAATAATGGCTAAACGCAGAATTCCTACATGGAAAATTACCCGCACCACGCACTCTGATTACCCAGGGCGACTGCCCAAATATCTCATTTGCTATCGCGTAATTAAGTATTCAGATCTGAAGGTTGCGGCCGCATTAGGGGTCTTAATTCGTGTGCAAATGGAGCAAGCCACGAACTGCGCACGGCCACGCCCACGCCAAGCAGGCCCATGCCCAGACCCAACGGACCCAAACCTCAAACCTCACTCACCCTTAGTCGAATCCGAGTGTTGGATTGTTTGCCTCCCTACTTGAGGTGATCGAGTACGTCAGCATATATGTTACTATCTCTTGGACCTGACCGTCTCTTGAAGGTGACTGTTTCTTGAGGGTGACTGTTTCTTGAGGGTGACTGTCTCTTGAGGGTGACTGTCTCTTGAGGGTGTCTCTTGAGGTGACTGTCTCTTGAGGGTGACTGTCTCTTGGAGGTGACCGTCTCTTGGGGGTGACTGTCTCTTGAGGGTGACTGTCTCTTGAGGGTGACTGTCTCTTGAGGGTGACTGTCTCTTGAGGGTGACTGTCTCTTGAGGGTGACTGTCTCTTGAGGGTGACTGTCTCTTGAGGGTGACTGTCTCTTGAGGGTGACTGTCTCTTGAGGGTGACTGTCTCTTGAGGGTGACTGTCTCTTGAGGGTGACTGTCTCTTGAGGGTGACTGTCTCTTGAGGGTGACTGTCTCTTGAGGGTGACTGTCTCTTGAGGGTGACTGTCTCTTGAGGGTGACTGTCTCTTGGAGGTGACCGTCTCTTGGGGGTAACAAGCGCTTCGTTAATTTGAGAGTTTAATAAAAAATATATTCCTTTCATTTTGTTGGATCGCAAACAATTGATATTCAATTTGTTCTCATTATTAAACTTGAAATAAATTTTTAAGTACTTTATAAATGCAATATTTCTTGCAAATTCTTTGCATTGGATTTAATTTTCTAATTTACGTTAGTCTGGCCATCTGTCGTCCTCATGTTTTGCGAACCCAAAATGAAACAATATCAGTTCATAGAAGTGACCTGCAGCAGCAAAAATGTTGCTGAACAAAACCACAAAAATGGTTTTCCAAACAGGAGCACGGAGACTGCTCAATATCAACTAATAAAAATCTCGAATAAACTCCAATAAATTAATAGCTATTAACATTCCTAGAAATGTTATGAGTGTTATTACAGCCAATACCAAAAGTTAAAAAGTCGAGGCGGAGCGTAGCGGAAACTAGATTTTTAATTTGGACGAGGCAGTAATAAAACTGTAACATTTCGTAGTATGTTCAGCATTTTATCGGTCACCATAAAATCTCACTAATTATGCGAAAATGTACGACATTACTGCGATACTAAACACAGGAATTCTGTTGCTGCGGCTCGTTATTACGATATTGTGGGATGTTGCTTGCGATATATCTATATAAACAATATTCGTATACCGTGGTTTGAGAAAATTGGATGCAAACAATTCTCCTGAACCTAAAGGTACCTAAAGAAACGACGTTCTGTTAGGAAATTGGCGCGGTGATTTTCAGTGGTGACACCTTCACACGGTCAATAAATACGGTTACCGGAGTAGTTTCATTTGATGAATGGTAGGAAACTGACGTTAATTTACCTAAGATACACTTTTCTTATTGTACTATTAATAATAGTACAATTAAAAATAATTATTCCTCAAACCAATGTGAATTACTTATGCATTGTTTCAATCTAATTTGTTTTGTACATCGCCATGTTTTTTACTTAACAAAGATTTGAGTTGCGATGCATTCGATGGTTGCTAAGGATGTTAAAGTCCATACTAGAGATGTTAAATTTCTTAACATACAAGTGCGCTTAACAAACCTTCAGGGTTACATGTTAACAGGGGTATAAGACGCATGTGAGCAATCAGCTATATTACCAAAGCAGTCTTCGCGAATGCTGCAATAACCTAAGGTAGTATACACACAGCACTAAAATTCTTTACATATGTAGAATATAAAAAAGTTGACTTTTACAACGAAACATATGAATAGTAAATATTTAATTACATAGTGCCTCTATCTGGAAGCCTTGTTGTCTCATTACGTGTGTCGTATGCTGTGTGTCATATACTGCGCTGTGTCATCTCCAGTGGCGTCCCGATTACTGAGTGCATTTTTTATCATCAAAATCAAAACTATTTTCTTGTTTTTGGGTATCAAGCAAAATTCTGGACACCTTTCACATGATGAGAGATTTCATAGTTTCCTTCCAATTTCTGCTCGTTTTGGAAATTAATAATACAGATACTCATATAATACAGATACTCATATAACTTCACCAATTTTACTTAAAAGAAATTATAACAAGATGAGAGAATAATAAGAAAAACGTCAATTGTGTATTTTACTGGTTAATAAATATTGTTTCTCTTTCTACCATTTACCCTGAATTACGGCAAACTCCTTCGAGCGGTAACCCTACAAAAAAGCGCAACAAGGGTATCTGCCAGCACAATAGGCACTGTACGCGAAGCACACAGATCTGATTAACACGGCGAGCAGCGCAAGCGGGCACTGATTCATTCGCTTTGTGCGGGCGACCGCAGCCACCGTCGCGCATGCGCACAGTGATTTTTAGCGCGCGCTCAAGGGTCGCGGGCAAACGGATCACTAGCGCTCGAGGCGGCAGAGCATCGCACTCGCCCTTCTTGCGCCCTTGCGACGCAACCCGACGCGACGCGACGCGACCCGACTCGACCCGCGCTCACGCGATTGAATGCGACAAGAAACTCCCGCAATTTACTGCCCTGTATCGTTGCACTGCAGAGCCAGGTAAGCGGTCGACATGCGGCTTCGGTGGTTGGAGGATCGGTTTGTAGATCGGACTGTTCTACCCAATCCGATCGAAGCTGTGGATTGCGAAGGGCGAAAAAATCTTTGCACACCTTTCTTGAAAAGCAAGTAAAGTCGGATGTCCCATGTTGTAAATTTTCTGCTTGTTATTTTTTTTTTAATTTGTTGCGTCTGTTGCTTTTATGGAGTAATCCTCCGTTAACATTGTCTGTCGCGTCTCGTCGTAGTCGGTTGTCAAGAGGACCGCCAGGTAGCATTTCCGCGTACGCGCCTCCTACCGCGCGCTCCTGCGTCACTACCCAGCGGCCAGAATTAGGAAGGAATAAGGATAGGAGTAGGGTTTAGGACACTTTACAGAGGTTGGACTAGCCCATGTGAAGCAGCCGAACTCGTTTTGTTGCAACAAATTTCACATGAGATTCGACGGGAATCGAACCCGGATCTCAGTTGTGAAAGGCTTGCAACTTTGCAATGAGCCACGAGTTCAGCTTTAAATATCCTGAAGCCTAAAACAGTCCTGAGCTGTTAAATATCCTGAAGCCTAAAACAAGCCTTTTGGATAGTTGCCGCTTTTGTCTCCCGAGTGATACTTTTGGGAAAACCTGTTGAAAGGCAACAGACGCTTAGCAAAATTTATGAGGTTATGTGGAAGAGTAGACTTAATTACCTGAGTCTGTCCACTCAAACAAGGCATCATTGAATTGAAGTTACATCACTGCTCGAATGAGGTTTCGGGTGTGGGGCTGTGATAGCTAACCACTCTTCAGGGGTAGCTTCGCTGACTCTATTTGCGACGACAGGCAAGGTTTTGATGAACGTCGTTCATTTTGTAACGAAGAGACGGAGACACATGAAGTCGAGTTGGCTGTGTCGAGTAGACTTAGAGAAAGTGAAGCCGGAAGTGTCATGTACGAGTAAATTGAGAAGAAGTGAATCCTGTAAATCAAGTTTATCGGGAGGCTTAATGTAGATTGAAAGGAAGTGAAACCGGCGGTTTTATAAAGACTGATAGGAAGTGTATGTCGATTGAAGTAAGAAAAGGTGAATAGAAAAGACTGCACAGTACAGTCAAAGGAGCAGGTAAGGAAAGAAGGGAGGGAGAGATGGATGGGCGTTTGGTGGATGCAAAATTTCTTCGAAGCCAACAGATTTGATCTTCGGACAACGGTCAGTGGGGAGAGGAGTCGGCGATCGTAATCCCCAAAAGGCTTAGCGCAGTACATGTAGGGGATGTTCTAACCTGTGCAGTGTAAGTAGTGGAGTCAGATAAATAGACATGTTACATTATAGGAGAGAATCAGAACCAAAGTAAATAAAATAGTGTAAGTAATTAATTTGATGGCCATTTTATTTAATGGACCATTTCTGGAATTGGGGAAATTTATACACAAAATACGTTCTTCAGTTATCATTTTATTGATTGATTACGGTTATTAGAAGAATATATGGAATTGACATCAAAACAATTACGAACATTCTGGCTGCTCACTCGTGGGTTACCTTTCGTCGTAAGATGTCACAGACAGTCGCAATAGCATTTAATTTCATCACCGACTTCCAACTTACACACCTTAGATACGATAAACACTAATATTTTTCAACAAAGAGAGCGTTAATGGTTTCTCGGAAGAGAGGTAAGATGCTATAAACAAAATATGTTGACACACGGAGCACACAGTTTAGCAGCTGTTGGAAAGCAGTCAATTTGACGGCTGCTGGGTGTTTAATCGATCAATGTAAGAATTTGAAGTGGATGAATATTTTCGAAATTTTCACATATATATTTGAAATCATAAATATATTTAATTCCAATTAATCAAAATGGCTTACTGTTAATTTTAATAAAGACACCATTACTTGAATATGTTGTAGCTGTCAAAATGACGGCGTCGGTTGTATTAGTGTTAAATATCTGATTGTTGTGTAATGTTGAGTAATAACAATAAGAGGAGGAAATGTTTTGGTTACCCGCGCATCCACTAGTTTACTACGTGGATTAACACAACAATAGCCACTTGACAGAAGCACTTACCACTACAACGATGTAATTGTAGAGGTCTCTGAATTGACTGCAAATTCAACAAATATAAATCGTCTCCGATCACTACCCTTGTTTTCTGTGGCCACGAAATGGACATAGTGGGATTTAAAATAATGTTTTCAATCTTTCTGACAAACTAGAGCATTAAACTCTAGGATAAATATCACGAAGTAACAATGACCTTTTTCTATCGACCAACCTAATTCAAAGTGGAACTTATGAAGCAATATAACATTATTGCGTTAAGCAAACAACCGTTTATTCTGCATATATTCACAAACAAATGTACGAGTACAAACAAAAAATTCCAAGTCAGAAAAAATATGGAGCCATTATTGAGAAAATTTGTAAAATGCTGAGACTGCATGTAAACCACACCTACAAATCAAAAGATCAGGTTCAATTCAAGGGGCTGCGACAACAGACAGATTAATCGCAGAATATCAATTACGGTGAAAACCCTACTTATAGTTTTGCCGCCAGTATTGTTCACAGAACGAACAGACGTTTTTCCGTTAATCGATTTTTCGGTATCAAGGACCTACAAAACATGAATTCTAACTACAAAACGTGTTAGGGGAAGTAATTTACTATATACGGAAGGTGATTTATCCACTTTTTCATTACCAACCAGCAATCAGAGTTTTTCAGCCGAAAATTCGACGTTTTTGTTTCTAGTGGTTACAATAGCAACTTTCAATACTCAACTTCAATACAATAACAACTCTCTATAGATTCCGTAAGCAGTGAGCGGAAAGTAACAATGAACAGAATGATGACAGTACAGAAGCCCACAACTTTTAATCGATTTCTACAACTTTCTATAAAGATAACCTATCTATAATTTTCTTAGTTGATTGAGCTATTATAGTTGTACTGATGCCTCAGTACAATAGAGCTGTTTGATATGTGTTTATGCACCGATGCTTCAGTACAATGGAGCTGTTTAATAATTATTTACTTAACATCAACAATTAACGCTCATTGCCATGTGAACATATAAAATGTTTATTAGTTACATAATTTTCAGAAATCAAGATTGACGCACTGTCCGGAGCTGAACAAGTCAAAGTTTTTAAGTTTGTAACAACAAAGTTACAACACGTTTTTAAAACTATTGTTAATATTGCATGATTAAAAGAATCTAATATAGAAGTTTTTGAGTTTTGTTGAAACAAAAAATAGACGAAAGCACTTCAATACTGAAACTACAACTCTGTCTATTATGATCCTCTGAAATTATTCTCGCAAAAATTCATGTGTCTCTGGAAATACGACGCATACCACTGGAGTCAATTTTGTGTGTTGTGACACAGGGCATTATCAACCAAGTTCTAACTATTTTCCATCAATTCCTAGTCGGCGTGGGTGATGCAGGGGCTTGGAGGATTTGCACTCAGTATGCGTTGCATCTAGGCTGTGGGTTCGAATACCATTTAAGCATGGATGTTGAGTGTTGCGGTATGGAGTGCATTTCTGCATATTCCGTCCTGCATATATACCCTTGAACCTAATCTCCTAAAAGTAATTCATTTCTATTCCGCAGTTAGTTGTTTGAGCGGGCTCATGACCATATGAACGACGCACGTTCCAAATGAACTGCTGTGTTAGCGGCATGAATGTGAGCCACTACTTCCCTTCCTTTAATAAACAAATTATTTTCCACCCTTTGCTTTTATTGTTTGCCTGCATGGTGTTTACAGACGCTGTGAGGATTTTATTTGTAAGTGATCACGTGGATAATATGCGAAGAATTAATTTCCTCTCCCATATCTAGTGATTGTAAACTGCTATACAATTATGAACACACTAAGTTTCCCCAGAAAGTAAATAAAAAACACAAAACTTTCCTGGTAAGCAACAAACTTCCTTCATTGTTTTCCTGGACTGCACCTAATTTCCAGAATCCTTCAGTTGCTTTTTCCATGTTGTACTGACACTGCGACAAGAGTCGGATGCTATGCAGATGGTGTTGTAAAAGCTGCTTCTACCGTATGCGGTACAATTATTTTATACATCAGCAAACGCACAAAGTTTGCAAGCACAACAAAAAAGCAAATATTTCCTAACAAGCAACCAAACTCCTTGACTCCTTTGAGCATCACATAACTCCCATACTTTCCCGTCTCTTGGGCATCACAACAGCATTTGTGAGCGAACCTAGTGATGCAGGCCCCGCCCTGGGCGCTCGCGGACAGACAGGCGGTCTGTCGGTCGGTCGGGGGGTCGGTCGGTCGGTCGGTCGGTCGGTCGGTCGGTCGGTCGGTCGGTCGGTCGGTCGGTCGGTCGGTCGGTCGGTCGGTCGGTCGGTCGGTCGGTCGGTCGGTCGGTCGGTCGGTCGGTCGGTCGGTCGGTCGGTCGGTCGGTCGGTCGGCCGGCCGGTCGGTCGGTCGGTCGGTCGGTCGGTCGGTCGGTCGGTCGGGTGAACGGGCGGACGGACGAACGGACGGACGGACGAGTGAACGGGCGGACGGACGAACGGGCGGGCGGATGGGCAGCCTGGCGCACGAGCTGCTGGGCGGACGGGCGGACGGGCGGACGGGCGGACGGGCGGACGGGCGGACGGACGAACGGGCGGACGGGCGGACGGGCGGACGGGCGGACGGGCGGACGGGCGGACGGGCGGACGGGCGGAAGGGCGGACGGGAGGGGACGGGCGGACGGGCGGACGGGCGGACGGGCGTGCGAGCAGGCGGGATGACGAAGAGGAAGACGGGCGGGCGAGCGGAATGGGAGGAGGGGCGCGGGCGGGCCAAACGTCGGCGCCGATCGCCCGTCGCCCATCGCGTCTGCGCGTGCGCCTCCGTTTTAATTAAGCGCCGTCCCCGCCGTCGCTGCCCATTAACCTCACGTTAAAACAACTTTGCCCCATTACAGAGCTCTCTATATCAGATTTAATTGCGACTGCGGACTTAAAGCGGAAGGCGGCTTTGACGAAAGTGCGTGCCGTCGATCGGCGAACGTCCTGTTGAGGTGGAGTCTCCAGATTGCGCACAGTAGAGTCCATCTTAACCCGATTGATCTAGACTGGACCGCTATGCGGATACGCTCACATACAAACATTCATAATACAGAGTGAATTATTGCCGAACTTTTCACCGGGAGTGGTAGCTCATTGCATCAACTAATGGCAGTTACTGACGGTATCAATCAGACTGATAAAATATTTCAAACAATACCTCTAAGACATATTACTTGTCCCATGATTCCACATTGTTGAGAGAAAACTGCATGCCGATACCGCGAACCGTTTAGAAGTTGGTGGGACACCCGATAGAGCAAGGCCTTCAAATCGAGACCCACGTAACGCTGGTCTTACGGATAAACTGAAACATTGTCGGGAGAGGAACGATTTGGCACCCCATACGGTCTCCCCAGCCCCCACACCAGGAGAGGTAGCTTAGTGTGTCAACTGATGTCACTGCAGTGCCACTGACCTGGAGGTTCTAGGTTCCTGTTCTGACGGCAATACAATTTTCGACACCAGCTTTTCAGCTAGGTCGAATTCAGTCGCTGTCTGGAGAAGAATTCTAGCGGCCGGCTGCTCTGATCGGTAGTTTTCCATGGTTTCTCCGATCAATACCAGGCGAATGCCGGGGCAGTACCCTAGGAACCGGGCACGGACTGCGCGCGATCTTTCCTTCTTCTTCTTTGTCCTATTCTCTCCCCTTACACACACACACACACACACACGTACACTAACATGCACTACACTACCACTTATGCCGGGAAAACGGTCGGTAGCTTAGAGCTTGTCCCGGCTGAGGCGGTGCCCCGCTGGTGGGAGAGTCCTGGTTAGGGGGAAACCCCGCTAGCCGAAGGTAGGTTGGCGCCGAATCTTGCCATCCAGCGGGGGAAGTTTACCGCCATCTCCCAATGAGAAACATGCACTACACTTACGGCACTAGTGATCTAAACTGTTGACGTGCCTGGAAAATGCAACCAACCAACCGAACTTTTCAATAGAGGACATAATATTTAAAACGCAATAAAAATGCAGTGACGGATGTGAGAAGTAGGTTCTGTGAAGAAAAGCTACAGTACTATAGAATTACAAATAATTGTTAATATTGAAGAACGAAAAAAAAATTCTGCAGCATAACATAACTTTCTCTATACTACGTATATTCGTAAACACGTATGCAAACGAGGAAGTAATACATTATATATTAGATATTTTGTTTATTAGAGAATCACGTCTACAGTACTTGGTGTACCTGCAGACCATTGACAGCTCTGAACGTGTTCTGTACGTAAAAAGAGAAACATGAGGACAAAAGGTACATCCGGTTAAAATGGAATGCGGAAAATTCAATTCCGGTTGAGGGAGCGCACATTTTTTGTATTGCGCTGCAAAGCGAGAACACGTTTGCGGCGAATGAAATATTACGAATGTCGCTTTAGATTGTGTGATAGATCCGAGCCCGAAGGACATTCCCCACTGTTCAGGCGTTGGATGTGGAGGATGAAGTGAAGAGTTATTTTTATTCCAATGGAGCGGTTATTAAAATACTGTAGAATTGCCATTAGTTATCGTCAAATAAACTTTTTCTTACCATTCAGACTAAATTCTATGTTCGTTGAATATGTTTTGCATTTAAAGAATACCTACAATATACTTCCTATTTATTATGTCTTTTACTATAATAATCTGTTAGAATATCTATTAATGCTAGAATGCAATTTTCATAACACATACACACATGTAATAAACAATCTTCTGAATTAACATATTTATATCCTTTGGCTAGATTGAATGGTTCAAATAACAGCCTAGGATTACAATATAAAACATCGAAGTTACACAAGACAATATTGTACTTGGTGGTCGATGTAAACTGAAACCATATATTCCGAAAAATACGCATCGTACAAAAAAATCTAAAATGAATTGTCAATATTTTTTGAACGGAAATATGTCTGCGCTACATTCAGTCCGACACCGCTCGCTAGATTGCGTGGTTGGGGGTTCAACTTTCATTGTTTCAATGGAAACGAACATGATTACACATTTGGATTTTGCAGCATGTAAATGGTAATTTTTATTTAAAAAAAAAAGAAAACGACGATTCCAGTAAATTTAACTAAATATTTGTAGCAGACGTTTCGATCTACATTGTAAGGTACTCTTCAGGGCCTGCACATTTCTGAAGTAATGTTACTTCTTGATATAAAGGTATATTGTAAGTCTTGACTAGTTCGTTAGGAACAACATGTTCTAATACCAAAAACTATTAATATTAATCGGAAGAGGACCTTTCACGTCAAGTCGATTGCATTCCTCAATGCCTATCTAACATGGTCCTTTAGACCACCATTGTTTACGATCATAAGCTCCTGGTCTTATATTATACCTTTATATGAAGATGTAACATAACAAAATTTACAGATTCTGAAGAGGACCTGACAATTTTGGCCGAAACGTTGCTACAAATATATAGTTAAACTGACTGGAATCACTGACTGGATTTGGTAATGTTTGATTTATCCACTGATTCCTAATTTGTTGGGTAATTATTCTCTGAAACATATTTTAAGCGTTTACGATTTTTGCTAGAAAACCTACTGTTCGAATGCTGAATTTTCAGTAATTAACATAGTGGTTGTAACAAATGTAGTTGACCTCCAATTCACAAAATAGTAAAACATTTGCTTCTTTAAATATTTGTTTTTACGTGTTGTTTAACGGAGTCTCCATCCAAATGATAATGTTGATTTTTCTCTCCATATCATTTACTTTCAACCTAAACAGAACTTTGACCAAAGGACCTTTTTCCACAATGCAAATAGATGCTTTACGTTACTGTTTTAATAATACACAATTAAATGCTATGGCATTTAACGTGTTTAAATTGTTACTGTTGAAAGGTAATATTCTGATAATTACAATTAGCATTTTTGAGATCTTTTGCACGTATTTTCATCTTAGCATATTCATAACCATTTGATTATGCTCTCGATCAGATTTCCTTCTTCACCATTTCAAGAATAACATTCACTCTACAAATTCCGATTTTCCCTCTTCCGTTTTAACAATCCTTGGTAACTTGGTCATATGAACACAGCAAGACGAAAAAACAAACCGCGTTAATTCAAAGGAAGACAATATAAGTATCATTGACTTTATGGGAATATTCGTTACTGGATGGCTATAAGCAGCACTAACTAGGGAATTAATAATAATAATAATAATAATAATAATAATAATAATAATAATAATAATAATAATAATAATATAGCCTACACAAATCTCTATCGGGCAAAGACCTCCTGTTTCAAAATAGGAATAGCTCTCGTTACACATTAGATGAGCTACTTCTGATGCTGGTTGCTATAGTTTTGTTTCAACACTAATTTAATTCCCACTTATGCATTCTCTTTCCACCTTAGTATGTCTTGAGTTACTCGTATCCATTTCTTCCTGTCATTTTCTGTAGTTCATTGCACCATCTCGTCTTCTGTCTGCCCACATTTCTCTTTCCTTCTCTGGGCTTCCATATTGTTGTGGTGTATGCCCATCGTTCAGGATGCATCGTTGCAACGTGTCCTCTCCATTTCCACTTCAGTTTTTTAAACATTGACTGTGCGAAAACTTTGTTTGTTGTTTTTCCTATTGCTACATTTCTTATTTTGTCCCGCATGATGATAGTAAATATTTCCCTTTCCATTTTTCTCTGCGCGACAGCAAGTTTATTACTAAGTTTGCTCGTAACAGCCCGTGTTTGTGCTGCAAATGTTATCACCGGAAATACACAACTATTATTTCCTTCTTTGTCATTGTTTTTTTAATTTTATCCACCAGTATGAATGATAAAGACCAGAATTTCTTCCACGACAATGCTATTCTTCTATTAGTTGCTTCCTCTGATCTGTTATGAATACTAGGCTAATTGCCTAGAAATAGATTTCTATTAATTACTTGATGTTTATTTCTATTTCTAGGCAGTCAGCCTAGTATAAATCACGGATGGTTCACTTACTACTGATCAAACTTAATACAGCAAACAAATAGCTTTTTCTGTACTCGTAATAAGTTCTAATAATACTGTGAAATTAAATTGTAATAATACTTCATAGTACAGTGGTGCCGACCTGGATGGCCGAGGTGGCTAAGAGCGAGTACCGTCTCAGCGCTTCGGTCCAAAGGGTCGCGGGTTCGAGTCTCGCCTTGGGCATGGTTGTTTGTCCCTTGTCTTTGTATGTATGTGTTATCGCGGAGGGCCTCGCGTTCTGCTGACCCCAGATCAGAGGAGCCCGCAAGTGTGTTGGTGTCTAGTGTATGGTCGAATATGCGTCCCATCGGGACGCAAAGGGTAACCGGCTGTCGGCTGGATAAAAACGCTAGAAAGAAGAAGAAGTACAGTGGTATAGAAATTACAATGTTGGTCAAATCAGAAAAGCATTTGTGTTGACTAAACTTCATGAAAGTGGCTGTAGACTATTCAAGAGAAATACCAAGAAAACAGCAAACTGCCGCATTCCGTATTCCTTTGTAATCTATGAATTGACTTCTTTTATAAGTCGGCTATTATTTCTCAGAGTCTAATACGGCGTGGAAATTTTGGCGAAAATACTTCAACCACGGGTTTTGATTTCCCACCTTTATATCCTCTCCATGAAATTCCCTCGAAGGTAATACCGCAGAGAGCAGCTTAACTGGAGTGGTTCTTCTGCGAATTTGAACGTAACGTGTATGCATTGCCCGGAAGGTTTCCAGGAAAGCCTTCATTTCGAGTTCAAAACTTCAGTTCTGGCTAATAACAGGGAGTTCAGGACATAAAGCAGAAATGTACATTCAGTCCAACTCTTCGTTTAATGCAGTATTATATGCATATTATTTACGATACTAATCCACTCATTGAAACAACACCATTAGAAACTATCTGGGGTCAATGAGGTATCTACCACCATAGTATTAAATGTAATTTTAATATGATTACATATAGCCAGACACGTGTTTCGGAACACTCTTCCCATCCTCAGTGGTTCCAAGTAACACAGATTAAACGCATAATTTCATGGAAAGTCGTCAAAGTATGACGCCATTTTGACGTCATTTTCTTTCGTACAGCGTACGATCAAAATGGCGTCATACTTTGACGACTTTCCATGAAATTATGCGTTTAATCTGTGTTACTTGGAACCACTGAGGATGGGAAGAGTGTTCCCGAAACACGTGTCTGGCTATATGCAATCATATTAAAATTACATTTAATACTATTGTGGTAGATACCTCATTGACCCCAGATAGTTTATCTTGGAGTACCACAAAATCTCCACTGCCACCACAGAATTTAACACCATTAGAGTTTAACAACATATCAAGTTGGAATACCTAAAACAAATTATCTCTTTTTGAAATAGCTTTTTTTTTTATCACATGTCTTTACTGGGTAATCATAAGCTGAATATATCAGTCATAGAGGAAACGTGCACTGAAAGTACGAGTTTCATTATATATGAATATTATAATAAGTTAAAGCGGTGAATATACCTAGGTTCAGGAAGAGCTGCAAAATGTTGGGACAAAGATCAGCAAAAACGTCATCCTGACTTTTTGTCAAAGAGAACATTCTGAAAACGACAAGTATTAAGACTTCTAGCACACCTCGACGGTAGAAGCTGATTTCCAACTTTGATCATTTTAGGAATATATGCTACCTTGTGGGCCACATAGGTCTGTGTGGAATTGCACAAGGATTACCTTACCTTTACCTTTATCATTTGTTACCCGATCTAGAAGCATTTACAATCGTTCACCTACTTCATAAATTTTCGCCAACTGGCGCGCCTCTGGCCTGCTTACGCAAGGAATACTTATTGTCATGGAAATTGAATGAGCATCGAGCGTCCATAAACACTAGCGTCGAGGTATTCGCGAATATCTTCGGTTTCTGCACGACGCAGCATATTTGACTAGTTATAACAATGCTGTGAATGGCGTCTTAGCTTGAAAAGTCGCCACCTTTCTCGGAATAGCAGCGATGGCAACTTGCTCCTAGTGAATAATATTCCATGGTTCAGTCGGGCCGGGCCGGGCTCTCTGCTTACATGTTTTTGAAGTAATTCGAGCTTTATATTGTTAGAAAAATTGATTCTTTGCAAAGCAGTCTGCAAAATTAAGTATATCTCGAACGCGATACGTTTAAAATGAACGCCCTTTGTTGACCATTCATCCCAAAGAATGGTTATAATACTCTACTCCTAGTAAAAATCTCACTATAAATCAAGTCAATGACTACAACATCGAGAACGGCCTCGCGGCATCTCGCCTGATCCTATCAATACTCCACAATTCTCTCTGGCCCTTTGTCTCGCCTGCATCAACCCTTTGTCTAGCACCCGCCGCCCTGCTCGCCCCTGGCACCTTTTCATCCAGTCAGAACCCTCCGCCGTGCTCAGTCATCCACCTCGGACTGGCTCACCGAGCTCTGCTCCTTTGACCGCCCCCGCCCAACACCGTCCCGTCCCACAGCTCCCTGATCCACACCACCCCCAAGCGACGACCCCATTCCGGCCCGCCGACCTCAGGCCAACTGCCCCGCACTGCCCATCACTTTCTCGCGTCGTCCCGCTTCCCCCCTCCCCCCCTTCGCCCGCTTCGCCCCGCTTCGCCCGCTTCTCCCTGCTTCGCCGCGCTTCGCCCCCCTTCCCCCGCTTCGCCCGCTTCGCCCTTCGCCCGCTTCGCCGTTCCGTCCCCGTTTCGCCCCGCTTCGCCCGGTGCGCCCGCTCGACTCGCTCTGCTCCCCCAGCGGCACCACCACACCCATCCCGTCCTGTTCCGTTCCGTCCTTTACTCCCACTAGTCTCGCGCTGGCACGCCCCACATCTCCTTGCGCTGACATAGCCACGCCACGCACCGGCACATCAAGGCCCCGCACTGCGCCGTCCCGCCCGGACAACGTCCCATTCCTCCCCGTCCCGTCTCATCTCGTCCCGTCTTTCTCTTCCCCAGTCCACTCCGACCCGGCTTGCCCGCTCCGCCCCGTAGTGACATAACCACGCCTCGCACCGACACGTCAGATCCCGCACTGCACCGGCCCGGCCCGCACTTCCAACCTTCTCACACGTCCTGTTCCGTCCCGTCCCGTTCCGTTCCGTTCCGTTTCGTCCCGTTCCGTTCCGTTCCGTCCCGTTCCGTTCCGTTCCGTTTCGTCCCTCCCCCTCCCCCTCTCGTCCCGTCCCATCACATCCTTTGCCGTCCTGTCCCGTCCCGTCCTATCCCATCCTATTCTATCACGACCCATCCCGTCCCATCCCATCTCGTCTCATCTCGTCCCGTGTCCCTCCTCCCCAATCCACTCCGACCGCCTTGCACCGGCCTGTTTCGGCTCCTTCCGGCCCTGCCCGGCCCTTCCTTTCGCAGCGGTATCGGCGCGGTGTTTGCGCAGGCCGTGGGCGGCGCGCGGCGTGTAATGCTGCGTCATATTGTGTGCACATAATCCCGGGCCCTGGGCGGAAGCCTTCCCGGCGACTGGCCTGATTTCATTAATGCCGCCCACGGGCTGTGCGCTCCGCCGCCCCGCATCAGCCGCCCCCCCCCCGCCCGATTCCCTTCGCCCGCGCCAAGACCGCCGCGCCGGTCAACAATCGTGAGCAACACTCCATCAAGACGATCCCTCTCGCCCCATTTAAGCTCTCAAATCTGATTAGAGTAAGTACTCGTAAAGTGTATTACACTTTAAAGGCAATTATTTGGGCACTGAATGCCCGACTGTGATGATTAAGGAGCTTTTAAGATTTAAATTTGGATATTTGTATTTCGAATTCAAAATATACTAATGTATTATTCGTGTAAAAATTGAACTGTTTGTCAATGTTAACATTTTGAAAAATAATATGCAAATTTCCTCATGTGTATTAACTTTCACCCTAGGCAAAATACATGTTAAATACATTCAATTTTAATAAATTTATTACGAATGGAATCAAGTAAAGAATATGTCAACTGTGATTTTGCAAATTACAATACTTAATTTTTGAGAACTTAAATGCATATTTCTTTCAGATGCAAGGAACATATGTTCATATTCTTGAAACAATGCGCTATACATCGAATGAAGAACACTCTTACTACTTGTAATCCCTTTTCAAAACGTAAAAATTCCATAGTATAATGTTACTCGGCGGTGTTGATAATACAATGTCTGATTTTAATATTTAATCCTCTTTCTCTCGTCATTTCTCCTGTTTGGGAAAATTTTTGCAACCGGTGCTTGAACGCGGAAGTCTACGTAATCTACTTGTAAATCCAAATGGCATACACGATTTAAAAGACTTGGGTTTGTGTCGTCCACCCGGTATAGCCGACACGGTACCTACGGAGATCTGCCTTTCCACTATCCCAAGAATCCTGGAAACTGGAATGTTCCTCGCAATACCGTACACGCTTGAATTTGGATCCCTAGGATTGGTTAGGTTTGGTTGGAGGAGAAATCTAGAGGCCGGCTGCTCTGATTGGTAGTTTTCCGTGGTTTCTCCGATCAACGCCAGGCGAATGCCGGAGCAGTACCCTAACAAATGGGGCCACGGACCGCTCGCGATCTGTCCTTCTTCTTCCTTGTCATATCCTCTCCCCTTATACACACACACACACACACTTACACTAACATGCACTACACTACCACATATTCCGGGACACCGGTCGGGAGCTTAGAGCTTGTCCCGGCTGGGGCGGTGCCCCGCTGGTGGGAGAGTCCTGGTTAGGGGGAAACCCCACTGGCCGACGGTAGGTCGTCGCCGGATCTCGCCATCCAGTGGGGAAAGATAACCGCGCATATCCCGAGAAAAAGAAACATGCATTACACTAACGGGACTAATGACCAAAGCAGTTGACGTGCCCAGAAACACGAAAAAATCAAATCAAATCAATCCACTATGCTACAATACAAGGAGGACTTATCCATGTACACGCGGGATTCGAACCCACGTCCCTAATCCCCGAGAGCGCCACCGCGAACGCCTTCGATCATCCGCGCCGGTCTTTCTGATTTAAAGAAAAGAAACTATAATAATAATAAGAGACATTTTTCGAATTCCGGCTTGAAATTAAACCAGGCCAATCTCAAAATATTCATTTTCAAAAAAGCTCTGGGTAAGATTTAGGCGCTAGCGTTGTTCACAGATAGAGAAAAAGACATTTTTGAATGGTCTCAGATACCGAAAACTGACACACTTTTTCGATATCAGATACTCTCCAAACGGCACATTTACGTCAAAAACTCTAGAACGATATTTTGGCAGATTTACGTAACTTTCTCTATATTAAATAACGAGAAAGTAAAAAGGAAAAAGTCAACTATCAAACGGCAGCAAAGTGAACAGTTGCTGACGAAACTGTTTGTAAGTATATATTAGTTGTTTTTCTTAAGTTTTAAGTATAACTTTAATATAACTTATTTTCCCCAAGATCTTGAGTTATCAACATTTCAACATTTGTAAACAAAAAAAATGCTGTAATTGGCCTAAACCCATTAGCCTGGAGTAAGTTAATACTATCAGCCTATCACCATTACGACGCATAGATGAAATAATAAATACAAAGAAACAAATATAGTGTGTTGATAGAAAATATATTTCCTCTTATGTTACGAAAGTAATATAAAACGTACGAGTAATACTGAAATTGACCAAAATCGGATATTAAGCTACTTATCGAACCTCGGTAGGCGATAGGTTAGGTTTCTGGCCTCCATACTTCCTGGTTCGATCCCTGTTAAGGCACATAGTTTTTAGAAGGGCGGAAAATCCAACAGAGGCCATGTCATGCTTGAGGCATGTAAAAGAACCCTGGCAGGTGCCCGGAAAGATTAAATCCCTCCGGTAATTTCTCGTTTTAACGAGATATCCCGTTGTGACAAGCAAATTTCTGGTAGAATTAACTGAGACCAACATCAGGTGGAGCAATTGAGGGGCGCACTCACGTGCCTATGGTGTATGCCTGCTAGAAGGTCCCCTAGGCCCGTTTCACGGCATGCCGGAGGTTAGTTAGTTAGTTAACGCCTTATTTTACGTGGCGAGACTCGGGCCATCAGGCCCGCTCTTCCGCCTAACCACGCAAACTTCGCTACGCTCCTTTCACCATCTAGCGGAGAAAGGAGGTATTATCTTGGGCGACAAAACAGGCGGATCTCAATTTTGCTCAGAGGCTTCTTTCAGGCTTGCGGATCTTTTACATGCAGTAAATCTACCAACATGGGACAGCCGGCTTTACTTCCCCTCCGAAGGACTTAAGGTTCACTTTAAAGGAAGCCAGGTTGAAATTCACGCGTGCAAAACAACTGTCAACGACCGTGTCCCCGCGAATAACCCATACGGTAAATAAATAACTGCTTCCTAATAAATAACTAATTCTGTTAGTTTGATTGATTGATTGATTCATGTTTCCGGGCGCGTCAACTGCACTGGTCATTAGTCCCGTTAGTGTAGTGCATGTTTTTTTTCTCGTGAGATGATTGTGATCTTCCCCCGCTGGATGGCGAGATCCGGCGCCGACCTACCGTCGGCTAGTGGAGTTTCCCCCTAACCAGGACTCTCCCACCAGCAGGACACCGCCCCAGCCGGCACAAGCTATAAGCTCCCGACCGGTCTCCCAGAATATGTGGTAGTGTGGTGCATGTTATTGTATGTGTGTGTAAGAGGAGAGGATAGGATAAGGAGGAGGAAGGACAGATCGCGCGCGGTCCGTGGCCCGTTTGGTAGGGTACTGCTCCGGCATTTGCCTGGTGTTGATTGGAGAAACCACGGAAAATTACCGATCAGAGCAGCCGGCCGCTAGAATACTCCTCCAGACAGCGACTGAATTCGACCTAGCTGAAAAGCTAGTGTCGAAAATCTTGCCGCCGTGGAGAGTGGGAACCTAGGACCTCCCGGTCAGAGGCGCTGCAGTGGCATCAGTTGATGCACTGAGCTACCGCTCCCGGTTACGGTAAATAAATAACTGCTTTCTAATAAATAACTAATTCTGTTCGTGTAGTTATTCATACATATAACCGGCACGCGAGAGTAGCAGCAGTGCTTTCGCAACTGGAGCATTGTTCCGAACGTCCTGTTTTCCAGTTTCGCAGGTGGTTGGATTTTCGCCATCACCTAAATATCTAGTTAGAGACTCGTCACTGCTTGGATGAAAACCCTACAGGTCTATTGGCCTGATAAGGCCTTCTGCGAAGTTTCCTTGGATCATTTATAAGTGGACGCAACGCCAATGCTCTGCCTTACTCATTGGACCACGGGTCGCGCGCTATCCTTCCGTTGCCAGCCATAGAGACAAGCGACTGATCGATGCCCATCCCCTTATAGCTGTGTGTGGCATGTTCCCCCATTGATTCTCCCCACCTCCAACACCAAGCAGTGACCCGCTCTGCCCTCCCCCCAGTTGGGACGTCCAAATAATAGAAGTCAAATTTTCAGAATATAATTAGGTGTCGCGAAACTTGTTCAAAACAACAGAAATATAGATTGTGTGACGTCATCGTGATGTGAAAAAAAACACAGACACGGAGTTTCTTTTGTACAGATTTATTTACATAGACTGGTAATTACATTGTTTATTTACGTACTCCTCGGGAAACTACCGCTGTACTCCACAGCACTATCATTACTGAGGCAAGCCGCCCCAGCCTGACCCAGAGTACCCCAGCGTGCTAACTTGTAGCACCACTACCGACCTCTGCTGTGGTCACCTTCGCAAACCTGCGACCACCCCTCACGGATCAACAAAGTGCCTCCGCACCGCGATTCGGCTCAAACTCGAATGCCAACGGCCAACACTCCATCAGCGTCTATAGCGAGGAGTCACGTGACAGACCGCCCATGCTGAAGACCCGCGGACCGCGTCACCTCATTACAGAGTTTTGGGCCGGTCGGACAATGGGGTCCGCCGACTAGCTGCAGACGATCTACCCTCACACAACATTCTGCGCTAGCTGACCCCCGGATGTTCCCAGACACGCCCCCGCCGGCCTGCACCCTCGAAGCAACCGCTCCGGTTGCACCGCCAGCCCGAGGCCTAGATCACCCCCTCCCACGCGCCGGCCCGCGCCTTGTGCGGTCCGACGACTAGTGGATGCTACGACGTTCCAATTGTTGTAATGAAATAAGCAGTCGCCAGCCAGTCGCTGCCCCAGACACTTCGCCTAAAAACCCGCCGTCCCTGAAGATGTCCATTAGTCTGTTTTGTCCTATGGACAAAAAGTTTGGCCTTTCAACGCCAATGAGACCACGGTCTATCAGCCCGGAAACTTTTACTAATAATGAAATAATGTTCACTAATTATTTTCAAAGAATGGGAATTCTTGATATTCTTTGTAATTGATTTTGAATAATACTCTTTACTTAAAAAAATACTATAAATACAAAGATAATTAACGTCTGGTGCAACAATGATAATAAATTATATAGTTTATTTTTATGTATGTGTCATCAATGACACAAAATATGGTTAAAGGTAAAAATATGAAAGCTTTTGGAATGCTTCACTCACCAGAATGGTAAACTATAATATTGCCGGACCAGAATACTCACCTGTGAAAGAAAAAAGACATTTATTACAAAAAAGTTCACAAACATATATTACATCAAGAAATTTGACATAAAACGTATGATTTTATTACCAAACAAATGCACAGTTCAAGAATATCAGTACAATACAACAAAAAAGCAGTTAATAAAATAATGAACACTTAATGTATGCACAATATGGTGTACCCACGTAGTTTGTATTTATTCCTTACGTTGTCATAAAAGCAATCCTCGCAATATTCCGGTTTTGAATTTTAATTTTGATTGCTCTTCTCGAAATGTATTCCTTTTTGACTTTCAATATAACGCGAGAAAAAATATTTTTACTCATTTTTCTCACTAAGCGGAATTTATTTTCAAGTTTCAACTAAAATGTTCGAGAATTTTCAGGAATAATTTCTATTATTTTTCATATTACCGGAAAAGGTAGATATACACATTTTTTAGTAATATAATAATTATGTTGAGCTTAAGTGGTGAACACCCTATCACATTTACTCACTTATTTTCGTTGTAAATGTATGAACTGACCAAATGTTGCGTTGGACAAATGTCACGCCAGTGAAAAGCATAATGGCCCTGTGCAATTATTTAACCAAGGAATAATGCCGAGAATATTCTATTCGGACTGTTTAACACTCCGATATGCAATACGTCGATTTTCATTAAAGCAAATTGTCCGTGTATGCCAAGAATTAAAAGTTCCCGTCCGTGAACATAAATTCGCATTCAGTAATTTCAATTCTGTTTCATCGAACGCAACATTCGTTTTTGCAAACAGAGTGTGTAATGACGTTCGAATAAAAACGGAGAAGAGCCGCGTGGGTCTTTAATGAAGCTCAATTTTTCACTGTCCGCTGCCAAGAACATCTTCCCGCACAAAAACTCCAAGTAATCAGAAAATTAAATAAGCAGGGAGCGCAATCATTAGCGAAATTTGTTGCCGAAGTGGAGCGCTGGCTAATTACTCCTATAATCGATGGCAGCGAACGAGCTGACCAATCGCATTAGGGCGAACTGCAACGGGCTGCCGGGTGCGAAGAACGGTAGGGGGATGGGATGATGCGGTGGCTACCACGCAGGCGGGCCGAGCGTGCCGGAGCTAGACAATTCTGGGCCCAGGGCAATGCTGAAACGTAGCCCCGTCTCCCCTAAAAAACTGAAAATGTGAAAGCTGTATCAAGAAACTATAAGCTTTTTTATTTCAACAAATATAAAAAATTACCACGTTTAAGCTGGAAAACGTTTTTGGGAAATATTTTTAAATAATTTTTAATTTTAGTGATCAAATAGTACAATTTCCAAGATAACCTTAAATCGCTAAAAAAATTGCGTTGTGTTTAATAAAATCAGGAGTTGTTAAACACATAAAAAAATAATATGAATTGCAATACAAGCTATTTTAATGTTATCCTCATTTGATTCATTTCATAGATTTCTACCATATAAGTAATGACTATAATTAAATATTTAAGGTAAAAATTTTATTGAAAATTTTCTGAAATATCAAACTACTGTACGGTGACTTATATTGATTGATTGATTGATTTTTTCGTGTTTCCGGGCGCGTCAACTGCTTTGGTCATTAGTCCCGTTAGTGTAGTGCACGTTTTTTCTCTCGGGAGATGGCTGTAATCTTCCTCGCTGAATGGCGAGATTCGGCGCCGACCTACCGTCGGCTAGTGGGGTTTCCCCATAACCAGGACTCTCCCACCAGCGGGGCACCACCCCAGTCGGGACAAGCTCTAAGCTCCCGACCGGTCTCCCGGAATATGTGGTGGTGTGGTGCATGTTAGTGTAAGTGTGTGTGTAAGGGGAGAGGATGGGACAAGGAAGTGGGAAGGACAGATCACGCGCTGTCCGTGGTCCGTTTTATAGGGTACTGCTCCGGCATTCGCCTGGTGTTGATCGGAAAAAACACGGAAAACTACCGATCAGAGCAGCCAGCCAGCAATCTTCCTCCAGACAGCGACTGAATTCGACCTAGGTGAAAAGCTAGCGTCAAATATCCTGCCGCCGTTAGGAGTGTAACCTAGGACCTCCCGGTCAGAGGCGATGCAGTGACATCAGTTGATGCACTGAACCACCGCTCCCGGTATGTCGACTTATAAAATTACGATAATTATTTTCTCTAGTTCTAATTTCTTTTCCCCTTTTTTACTATTTTTTTCTCATTAGTCCTATCATCGTGCCCCTGGACTTGCGAGTTGCACAACGCTAGGAGGGAAAACCCGGGAGGTCACTTTCTGCAGAGCACGGCCAAATACTATAGAGACTGAGCATCACAAGAAAAGGAACATTAATTTTAACAATGATACATAATGCATTATTTACCATTTGGACTGTATAAATGAGTATAAACAACCTGTAACAACTATTGTACTACACAGCTTCCGGGTCAATAACCCTTATCTCGATCAGGTTTTTCGTCCAGTTTCCCTGATCCATTGAGCAAATGCTGAGATGGCCCCTTGTTTTGCTTCTGGACATAAATGTAACTTCATTTCTGTGCACGTCTTCTAGAATTCAGAGGTAAATACAATTATCCAAATTATCGTTTCCATGTTGTCGCGGCAGGAAGTAATAAGAGCCAAAATTTATTGCTTATTTTCTTTGAAAATAGATTTTATTACATGGGAGTTTTTTTGTTGTTTTTTTCTCCCTTTCAAAATTCAAAATTTATTGCTTGTTTATCCTTGAAAATAGGTTTTATTACATGGGAGTTTTTGTTTTTTCTCCCTTTCAAAAATTCAAAATTTAAGTAGTATATGACTTGGTGTAGGGATCGCAGAATTTTGAAAATGTGCACACAATTCACTTTTCCCCATAGCACGTCATACGCAGTTTTAACTGTTTTTTTGACGTAAAATAAATAAAATAAAAAATAAAATAAAAAAGAGACAATACAGGACACTTCGCGGTATATCGAGAAACACTGATGCAAGCTCCATCTAGCGGCAGAACCTGGTGAAAACTGGTACAGCACTCTGTATGTGTTTGTTTTCTGCTCGATTTTTTTATTTGATTGTCTTACTGGTCTATTTCTGGAAAATGTTCAGTCCTATATATGTGGCTGGTTGTGTAGTACCTTGTCACATGATGGTTGTAGGAATACTTTATCGAATGTGGACGAAAAGCAAAAATGAAGAAAATCGCATGTTCTGATTAATTAGTATGTGAATGCCACCCTTTTCTATCAAAATAAATTGGCTATTAGTTTATTTTCTAAGATTAATTATGTTTTTTACGAAGATTAAATATGTCTTAAAATTATTTACGTCAAAACAAACTTGACGTCAGAAGCAATAAATGGAAATCATTAATATTCAATTGGAGAATATTTTGTATAAGGAGTACACTAATATGTATGTAAGCAGAGGTATCAATGTATTGATACAGCGCTTTTTAAACAAAGCAAATGAAAAAGATTAAATGTATCACTGAAAGTGTTATGGCAAGAAAAAATCTTGCATTTGCAACCACTTTATTCTGGAAATAAATAATACATCACATTTGTACAGTATTGTTTACGTTAATTTGAGCCCTTCAATATAATTAAATCACAAGGAGAGTAGGTAAAAATTAGTCTCATTTCGTTATATGGATTTAAAAAATGTATTTCTTCCGTAAGGATCACATTGACGTTTTCATTTGACGCTGAATGACCAGGTTCTGACACTAGGAGCGCTAGTGGGAACTTGTTTCCATCGGTTACGTGGAAGAACGGTGCTGTCCAGAATTGTCTCTATAGTATTTGCCGTGGCAGACCGGAGAAAATCAGAGAATTTCATTGCTCCAGAAAAGTCAGGGGGTGGGAAATAGGGAAATTTGTAGAAAAATCGCTACAAGTCAGGGAAATTCTTCAGCTGGTTATAAACCTAGATATTATTGCTTAGAAGCATTAGGACAGCATTACAACAACAAACATTATTTTCGTTCAATTTTTATGTGGTGAGAAAATATTAATTTGGACTTTGTCACGGCGAAATCAGAGAGCTAACCTATTAGTATCAGGGTAGGTTTAATATTTTCTTTAAATAGTGTGAAATTACAAAGCTTATCAGTAAAAAAATTAAGAAATGCCCTAGAAAATCCCGAAAAGTCAGGGAAATATGTTACAGGAAATGCGTGGCCATCTTGAAAGCCGCGGCGAAGGGATATTCACAGAGGTGAATTAATACATATGCAGACTAGACACGTACTTTAGGCACCTTCTGGATAGGGGCCTCCATGAATTTTTTTCAACGAAAAAAGATAATGAGTTCGTAAATACTTTAAAGTATTTTAATGCAAGTATTTTAAATATCAAATGAAATGGTTTATTATCATGTTCATTTCAATTGTGTATCTACATAAATATAAGTTTATGAGTGTGTAATTTTTAAATATTATTAAAGGTCCATTGCTTGGCCTTGCTTATGGCCTCTATACTTATTGATATGACCGGATGTGCAGGGATGGTAGCTCTGTGCGATTAGTTGGATTAAAAGGGAACAATATAGAGGTAAACGTACTGTGTATGACACAGTATTTACAATAATCAGAACTCGAGAAGAAATCTTGAACACTCGTGCTTTTACTTTTAATACATCCGACGATTTGTATCTCGAAAAACACTACGCACACGTTTAGAAAGGAATGTCTATTGTACGATGGGAAAGTACGAAAACGTGCGGGGGTAGTAAGATGAAATTATACTTGTTATAAAATGAGAAAGAGGTGTTTTGCGACAAAGTGAGAAAAGCAAGATGGAATATTAATAAATTTGCCTGAATACTAAATTAATATGCAGCCATGACTCTTTCTGCTTTGCTTTTTTTAATTTTATTTGTGCGGTTAACTTGTATACTCCCTTCTGTAACTACTGGACGCTTTGAATCAAATGCAAAGTTCCTCTCCAAAATTATACAATTCTGTCTCGCATCAAGGGAGATGGATTGTCAAGTAGATTCAGAAACAACGAATGCTGGACTCTCCATGCTTCGGGCTCGGCTGTAGAGCTTATCCTTGCATCAAACCGGGAGCGGTGGCTCAGTGCATCAACTGATGTCACTGCAGCGCCTCTGACCGGGAGATAGGATGTGATTCTGAGAACTCCATAAATTCGAATGAAGTGTCAAACATATCGTTACCACTTAATACATTAATTACGTATTATTAAATTACATTTAAATCAATACAAAGGAAAATAGTAAACATACGATTTAGTGAAATGGCCAATTACGTTTAACATTAAATTCATTTGGAAATGAGTTCATAACAAACTTGTTAAACATTCACACTGATCAATAAATGCAATTACAAAATACCATTAATACCACTCATTCATAGGTGTGTATGTATAATATATTACTCGCACATACGTTGTTTTACTGTTAATTAATGTTTTAAAATGAATGTTATCTCTTGGGTTTGAATCATTTTGATTCGACACTAATATCAGTTGTGGGTTTGAATCATTTGATTCGACACAAATTCACTTGTGACTGACCAAGCGCTTTTCACGTGGGCTCAAAATCTCTAACATTTGTGCTGTTGGCAGGACCGCCACAAGCTGCCAAACACATGACTCACGCCGAAAGCTCGCTCTTAGGCTCCGGGTACGGTCGGTTCGATGGTCAAATTGTGATGAAATGTTGAAGCATTGCGCAAACTTTGGAAAGGATGACTAAGCCATTTGGTGCCATATGGGACGTGGAGTATAATTCAAACACAGTTGTACATAACCCATAATTCAAAATCAATTTACGTCTTGTTATTCGTTCCGTACAATTAAAATGGTAGTTATGAGACATTGTAGGATTTTTTTCGATATTAAGGTGCAGGTTTATCAAGTCTCCCATACTTCGAAGTTCGATCCCCAGTTATACGCGACGTTTACAGTATTGAACCTAATGATGTTAAATGGATTTAGCCATAAGGTGTTTGAGTTGGGTCACTTGATTACAAGCCATGATATTTCACATCACACGAACAGGAAATTTATTTTTCTGAATCATCAAAATAAAACCACAGACGATTAAAATGTTGTTTATGCACAATGACAGAACTCTGTATTGCTTCCAAATGTATTAAACAAGACTGTTACTCGAAAAAATTATATAGAAAAACTTCAATCATTCCTTCAATCAATCATCAATGATTCCGGGTAACCTGAATCTCGAAGCTCCTTTGTCCATGTACGACTATAGGTCGCGTAGATCATATGGGGACATTGAAATATACATTCAAGATTATTATTGCCAAATAATTAGTGACCTTGAACAAAGTGATACGTAGGTACAAATTAGACAATGGTACAAAATAGACAGCAGAAAAAATACTGAGAATTACCATAGGGAACAAATCGTCAAATAATTACAATATACTTAATACTATAATTAATACCAGGTATCTCCCACCAGCGGGGCACCGCCCCAGCCGGGACAAGTTCTACGGTCCTAATTGGTCTCCCTACAAGGGTGTTAGTGTACGGTAGTGCACAAGTGTATGTAAGGGGTGAGGACAGGACAAGGAAGAGGAAGGAAAGATCGCGCGCGGTCCGTGGCCCATTTGTTAGGGTACTGCTCCGGTATTCGCCTGGTGTTGATCCGAGAAACCACGGAAAACTACCGATCAGAGCAGCCAGCCGCTTTAATTCTCCTCCAGACAGCGACTGAATTCGACCTAGCTAAAAAGCTAGTGTCGAAAATCCTGCCGCCGTGGGGAGTGGGAACCTAGGACCTCCCGGACAGAAGCGCTGCAGTGACATCAGTTGATGCACTGAGCTACCGCTACCGGTTTATACTTCTGCATAATACTCGTTTGCAGAAGTATTTTCAGCTACCAACAATTATTTTCCGTACCGAGACTCGAACTCAGGTCGTTGGAGTTAAGTCAGGTTAGTCGATGCTCTGAGCCACTTCTCCCGGTGATAATTTGGCCATTGTTGCTGGGTACGTGCGTGCGGTACGTCGGTTCGTACTTGCAAGTCTGCACGGCTGCATGCAAATTGACTGGCACCGAGCGTCTCTTTTCTTTTTCGAGAAGATCGGTTCAGCGGAGTCCTGGGACTTTCGTCCGTTCAGATTGGTCAATGGCGCTTCGGGAGCGCTCGCGAGGTCATTTACCTCCGTTTGGCAACGGCGGCGGCCGCGAGGACTGGTCGGGCGCTGCTGCGGTTAGGTCACGTGACTGCTGTGGCGCGAGATGCGGTGTAACATTCAGCAGCCACATTGGTCTGCTTCAAGAGAATTAGAAACGTTCAGAAAGAACACCCATCGTTACTCGACATAGTATTAGTAATAACACGACTAAGATTCCTCCTGGAAACGAGACATTTAAGCATTCGCGTCAAAAATATGAGGACAAAAAATTATTAGAGCTTTAGACATATTGTTAAGTATTGTGGTTAAAAACCGTTAAGAGTTTGCAAGTACATTTAAACGTTTTTGACATGTACAGGGAGGAGTGGGGATTCAAAATACACGTTTAGTTAAGTACAATTGTAGGATAAGTTAATTTAACTAAAATAGTTAAATTAAGAAACGAAAAACATTTTAAAATATTAAGTATAATCATAGCATTTATCGTTTCTAAATTAAAATTAGTTTCCAACTTCCTCAACCAATATATTAATGCTTTTGGAAACATAAGTAGAAACCAAGAGAGAAAATCCTCTGTGTTTATTGCATTGATTTTTCATTTTACCCTAAAGTAGTTCCCTCTTTTAAAATCCAGATTTTGACGTTTATTCTCCATTATGCCAAAATTCCTGTATTTTTGACCTAACAAATAAGGAAGAAATAATATAGGGCGGGCGGCGCGGGGCGGGGCGGCGGGCCCATGGCTTCCGGCCAGGGCCACGAAGGTGTGGTGGGGGGGAGAGAGGGAGAAAGCTTTTCGTGACTGCGCCCTGTGCCTCTGCCACTCGATTGGAATGCACGCGCTTCCGTGAACGCTGTGGCTTCCAGCACTCGCTTGTCGACCTAGCAAAGGAATGCCCTGGCCTTCTTGTAACAGCATGGTTCGTAATTCCTTTTTCCTAAGTACAATATAATATAGGCTTTCCACGTGTTCTATATCGCATTATTAAGGAAAAAAAACTCTGTTTAATAAGATAATGAACTTTGTCATATTTAGGAGCCTAAGATCAACCTTATTCATCTATTACGTAGTCGATTGTTCACTGAAATTCTAAGTTATCTAATGAGCGAGAGAAATACCCCTTCGCCCTGAGAAATGCAGTATTCTACTTGTTTTACTTTTGGCTTACACGTTCCATTCAGAGTGAAGAAATGTGTCAGGTACTATTCTGCCGTTTGACGATGGAATGGGAAGGTTTTCCAGAACGTGTCGTGTTGTATTCAGTTCCAAAAGTTGTGACATTTCAAACTATCTGTAATTGACACATACGTGTTTTAAAATATTTCGTTTAATTTTAAGTGCATTGTTTCATGATAACAATTCGAAGATTCTAAGGAACCTGAGTAAGTTTCTTTATAAAAGAGATTAACTTAACCGATGCATATTAAATTAGTGTTTCCATGTCTTCATTTAATATAGTAAAATGTAATTAAAATGTCTTGTTTTTACGAAGATGTGAAGATGTACGTTGAAGTGGACTATAGGAGGGAAACCTGGTATGCACATTAATTTACAATCGAAATGCATCACTTATAATAACAATAATTCAATTTTTGTTGTAAAGAGACACGCCTCAAATAATAACTTGATACTGTGTAAGTACACTCTCACTAAAACTCGCAATTTTCGCTTCGCTAACTAAAATTTCTCTCTCTCCCATACACACACACGCGCGCTTGCTCGCGCTAGATCAAGACCTTCTTTACAAAAACATGATGGAATGAACAAATCTTTGATCCCGGTGAATAAGCAGATAAATCATAAACATTTAATTTTACAGGAGAGCAAAAACCATCATTTGAATTAATTAAATCAAGGATTAATGATATTCAACCGAAGGTGATATTCAAACAAAACTATTTTTGTGTAGGTTTTGTTTGAATATCAGTAATCCCTTATTTATAGCATTAGTTTAAAGTTGTTCTTTGCTCCCCTGTTAAATTAAGTTTTTCTGAATTATCAGCTTATTCACCGGGGTTAAAGAAATGACACTAAATAAGCATTGACGCTAATAAGTTAATCGTTGTATTTCGATTTCGTGTGTACATTACAGATATGTTCCAAAAGAGCAAGCGATAACAAATCTGGGACGCAGTACGTTTCATTTAAAGCAAAAAATCACGAATTGTTGAGTATAAAGTGTTTTCTGTGTGTTTTTTTCTTCTAGATGTAAGATCATTGCCGCATTCCGTCAATTCCTTTCCATGTTTATAAAACGTTTCGGTTCATCGAATCCCGGGCGTGTTCTTGGCACACGTCAGATTTGGCTCGTGACGTGGGCGGTTCCCGCGAGGAGCGCGCGTCGCAGGCGCTTGCCGATGGGCTGCCAGCGCGCGGAGGACGAGGCGTGACAGCGCGTGGGCGCCGGCGGGGGGAAGGGGGAGGGGGGAGGAAAAGGAAAAGGCGGGCCGCGGCGCAAACAAGCAACGCACGTGCCGCGCGACGGGGTGGGCCGACGCGGGTGGGGTGGGGGCACAATGAGCCTTGCAGGAGAGGGGCGGGGCAGGACAGGGAGGATCGGAATAAGCCGAAGGGGTCTGGAGAGGGGTGGTTTCTGTCGAGGGGGCTGGACATGGGGGAGTGGAGAAGGACGTAGCTCTACGTGACGGGGTGGGACGGCCAGGATGACGGGGGGGGTGCGGAGCGGAGGGGCGGGAGGCGGGACGGGTCGGGACGACGGGGCTGGGCGGGCGGGTCCGGAAGGCGGGGCAGGGGCAGGGCGGGGTTCTGGGCGGAGCGGGGGGGGGGGGGGGGGGGGGAGGAGGAGCGCGCTGTGGCGGGGCGGGTAGCAGGTGGGACCGGGGCGGGTGAGGTCGGACCGGGGTGGTGGAAGTCCTCTCGGCGCGAAGTCCTCAGCACCTAGCGAGTGAAAAGCCTCGCTTTCATCCACCTGTCGGGACAAACACTATTTACTCTGCTTCGGCATTGTCTTTTTCTGGGAGATACAGATGGTTGACATTCAGGAGGTGTGTGCAGAAAAATATTGGAGAGGTATTGTCAAGCTTTTGTGTACTTTACATCTGTAGTTATGGTCATTTGTAAGGATGTTTTTCAGGTTATATATAAATCATTTAAGAAAAAATTTCAACGTGTACCCCAACACGAATTACAGATGTGTAAAGCAAATACTGAGGTCCTTGAAGAATATTACATATAGCTACGAAGAGATTAATGTGATTTTGACGCAGCTATGAATAAATTCAGTATAGTAATAATATTTGATAAATAGTATTTGGTAGGTTTTAAGCTCTCTTCGACCTTCAATATGTTTGAATGATTTTTTTTCACACAATTATTCAGCAATGTATATTATATTCCAGAAAATTCGGCTGGTGTATGTAGAGATAAGGCGCGTCCAGAAGGTTCTAATTATTTCACTTTTTCGTTTCCACGTAAGGCAGCTCTAAACGAATGGCGAACAAACTTTATTCATGTTACAAAGATTGGTCCGTTACACTCTACACAACAGGATCATGTAGAAATTCCATCCATGTTTTGCTATTTCTGGAAAGTAGTTTACCATAACGATTCATTAAAAAACGGGTACTGGTGTATTTAAATGCTTTAGTCGAGAATAATGTTTCATTACAATATGCCATGAACACTTGACAATTAAATATAAACCTACGATCTTCATTTGAACGGATATAAAGTATTACTTCATCGCCACAACTTTGATTCGGAAAATCCCAAACGATTATACTACGACAACAAAACAGGAAAATATGCCAAAAAAAACTAAGAAGACGAGCGTTGCGTAATACACGATGGTGGGTTTGATGTTACCTTGACCCATCCTCACATCCGAAGCGTACTTCTCTCTACGCACGGACGTGAGGAGACCTCGCGAGGCGATTTCAATGCGCGACTCAAGAATCAAGAACTCTCCACCACTAGCACCATCACCATCACCATCGCCTCCTCTGTCACCACCAATCATATTGTTTTGGGGTACACGTTGAATATATATATATATATATATATATATATATATATATATATATAGAGAGAGAGAGAGAGAGAGAGAGAGAGAGAGAGAGAAACCTGAAAAACATCCTTACATACGACCATAACAACAGATGTAAAGTACACAAAAGCTTGACAATACCTCTCCGATATTTTTCTGCACACACCTCCTGAATGTCAACCATCTGTATCTCCCAGAAAAAAAAAACAATGCCAAAACAGAGTAAATAGTGTTTGCCCCGACAGGTGGATGAAAGCGAGGCTTTTCACTCGCCTCTATCACCACCTATCATACTCTTTATCACTGTTCTCAGAACTACGGAGTTCGTGTTCTGGTCAAGTGTTTTAGCGAAGCGTTTGCCTTCGTTCACACTTTCTAGATTCTCTTTTGAGGCATAGTCTACGTATTGGCTTTCGGTGCTATCTCATTCGGTTTAAGTGTTCTAAACCAGGAATCTCCACAGTTCGGCCTGGGGGTCACATCCGACCCTCTACAGTATTCTATGTGACCTGTCAATCTAAAGTATATTCTAATTCTATTTATTCGTGGCACAGGCTGTATCATTTTTTGCAAGACATAAGAATCTGGCATTTTTTCTATTGTTAGACACCCTTTGGTCTACATGCTAGTCATGTGACGAGTGTCGTACCGTTGTGACTTACGTGATAAACATCTGAGAGATATTTTAAAAACATGAAAGAAATTCAGTCACAAATTAACTTGTTGTTACAGACTAAAAACTATTTCGTTGGTCTTATTGAGGTACGTTTTAAAATTATTTGTCGTTTCAGTATTTTAGTAAAGAAGTGTAATTAAATTTTGAAATTTTAAAATTGTACTCCTCAATGTGTATTAATTATTAAAATTGTTCAGAATTGCATGATTATATGCCCATATGTAATTTAAGACTTAATTGTGAATTGTTAACATTTATGTCGATCTCTAATAAAAAATTTAATTTACCAATTTGGAGATACATTCCCATCATTAAATTTCATATTTGGCCCTCGAGGCTCTTAAAAAACTTCTGTCCAACCGTCTCCAGTAGAAGAGAATTTGGACACCCCTGTTCTAACGATTCTGGTTATCAAATTTTCGTATTCTTCGTATTTTGCTAATCAAGTTCTCAGCTGTATCATAAACATATAACGCTGTTGAGCGCGCATTGTTTTATAATATGTCATTTGGCAGACAGTTGATTTCGTAAGTTGAATCGCAGACAGATAAATCACTAAATCTAATTCGAAATTAAAAACATTTCTGGTCTTCAAACCATATTATTATTTAAAAACTAATGAACTTCGTTTCAGTGAGGGTACCTCAATGGACATTTTATTAAATTAACGAACTATTTCAGAGAATGCCGTCTGAAGAAAATCGGTCCAATTCTGTATGAATAGCAAGTGCATACTCTACTATCAAAATCTATATTGGTTTAAGAATCTTTTAATTATTTGTCGCTTTGCTCTGCTAATTTTCTTCATGATTGTGCACATTCTCGATCGCACACGTGGTGCACATATGACAGACACACGCCCACACACTCGTAAGCTTCCGCGTCCAGCATCATGTGATTGCTCGGGGCTGTCCGAGCAATGCCGTGCGATGGGTTGGTTATCTCACTAGCAAAGAGCAATCTAAAGATACACGTCTACGGTATTCGGAAAGTGAAGTGAAGTGAAGTATAATTAAAAAGTCGTGTAGTCTTGTATTTAATAGTTTAAAATAACTGTGCAGGTCAGCCATAAAATGTAGTGAATGCTATTATTATTATTATTATTATTATTATTATTATTATTATTATTATTATTATTATTATTATTATTATTATTATTATTATTATTATTATTATTATTATTATTATTATTATTATTATTATTATTATTATTATTATTATATTTTTAAGTCTCTCGCCTAGCGAGGTGCCATACAGCCGACACCGGGACCTTTAGAGAACCAAGGTGCCTGCTTCGCTTGCAAACTCAGGCGGTCAGGATTCGACGGTGAAGTCAGGTGATCAATACAAACTTCCTCACGATGCGTGCAGTACACAGGAGAACAGCCTTTTGCATTGTATGGAATGTGCCGGCAAATAGAAATTTTTATTATTATTGTTATTATTATTATTATTATTGTTATTATTATTATTGTTATTATTGTTATTATTGTTATTATTGTTATTATTGTTATTATTGTTATTATTGTTATTGTTATTATTATTGTTGTTATTGTTATTATTGTTATTATTATTATGTCTTTAAATAATTTAAGGTTAATGTTTGTAAATTGTAGTGTTCTGCCACCAGGTTGTACATTACTACCTGCACAATAACAAAGCAGGCAGTGTGCAGCGGCAGTGTGGAAGGTTCAAACGAGCGCGCCCCTCCAAAATGTCCCTCCACGCCCTGCACAGGTTCGCAGGTGCGAACGCCGCCGAACGAGCGGGCAGTCAGCTGACACACTTCCTGCAGCCCGCGCTGCCGAGCCACTGACAGGCTCCGCGCCCTACTTACATTTCCAGCAGCTGGTCGCTCTCCGACATCTCGCCCCAAGGCACTTGATTGCGGCGTTTCTTCCACGCACAAATCGTCCAGTCACACGCACTCGGACGAAACAACCGCCATCGCGTTGCAATGACACGCACGGTGACCAGCCCGACCGATAACTGAAGAGCTTTCACCTCGCGGCAGTGTGGCCAACGCGATGAAACAGCTCACGCCATGTGCGGATGTCAAGCCGCGAAAACGACATCATGTTTCCCGAATTCGATTCTACTAATTTTTTCTAATTGTGATTCTGTGTGGTTTTAAGAATGCTAATATCCAAAAGCTGCGAGCAGAAGAAATTGTTAGATGCAGAAAATGATCCGCGGACTAACGAATACAGTGATGTTTTTAAGCGTTAAGAGTGGCAGCAAAGCGATTCGCATGTGTCGCCTTGGCAAGCGCTGCCAAAAGGCGCCGGTTTCAAATGAATGTTTTCATTTCTATCGGCGTACTTTCGCCTTTGATAAACATCAGCAAACGCCTGACTCGACTTCTTACGTTATTTTGTTGTAGGTATTGAATTACTTCAGTCAATCAATTTATTTCAACTGAAGAGTTATCTGTTATTCTTTTCACATGTTATTAATAATCACGATAGCAATAATAATAAAATTATTGTTATTAGTCCATATCATTAAATTATCCGCCCATTATTTTTAGTATCAGATATTACAGTCATATAAATTAAACTGATGTTTTTGAAATAACATTTTTCCGGTATAATCCAAAACCCTCACCACATGAATTTTAAATAAATATTAAGATAAATTGTGTGCAGAATTTTCCAAACATTTATTTATTTACGTATTTTTCTATTTATGTACGTATTCATTTATTAATATTAGGTCGCTTTAGAAACCACTGAGGATTTTAGCGATCACTATTATTTTAAGTATAAGAGCAACATTGCAAAAAGTATATTAATCACAGAAATAAGAAATGCAATGATTTTTCACAATAATTTACATTACTTTGTCAATACCAGTATTTTTAAGATATTTTCACATTAATTTACCACCTTCAATTGCATTAAAGATTTCTTACAGATCGTTTTTAAAGTCAAGAGATTTTTTTATAACTTGGACACGTGAACAGTCTAGGATAATGTGACCTATAGACAGGATTCCTCAACATTTTGGGCAGAAGTCTGAATCAGTTTTCTTCATTAGATGGCAGTGGATAAGTGAGAACAGAGGGGCCAATTCTGAATCTTGTGATAATTACTTCTTCTCTTTTTCCTACACGAATATTGGGGGTTGTTAAATATGTCAATCTGTTTGTGCTTTCTCATCGTAGATTTCGTAAAAGCTTTTGATTTAGTGTCCAGAAAAAGGTTTGAGAAATTATTAAGAAACAGGAAATCCAAACCACCCGATAAAAGTTATAAAAAACTTGTAAAGTGATGATAAAATAGGAATTGACATGGGAAAAAGAATTTTAAGAATGCAATTCAAGTAGTTCGATGAGAGGTTTCAGAATTTGCTATTGCAAATCAATTTGTTATAATTTCATGTAAGTGTTGCAGATAATTCGAGGAAGTATGTTCTGTTGAACTTCCCAATGTTCCATTATAGTTTCGCCAATATTCCGTCCAAGATTCACAAAATGGGCCAGTGATGGCGTGCGCATATATTAATTACACAATTAAAATAGCTCGTAAACTATATGAATAACATAAATACTTGCTATTAGTGGTCCGTGTAATTAAGATGCAATTTCTGCTCATGTGTACAATTAATTGACATTTTTATAGTGTTGACAGAAATATGTGTTACGTACTGTACCATACCAAGTTACTATATGTACCAGAACCAGAATGCGATGCAACACACAAGAATTTCAATATTCAAAGACAGTTTCGTCACAAATATTAGGAAGGAATCTAATTACAAAAATGTGAAAAGTGGCTACATTCAGTTACATGAGTAGAAAAGAAATGTAATATGATAGTATTACTTCATTTTGAAATAATAGAATTTTATTGACATTTCTTTAGAAAAACTTAAAAAGTTTATTGCCAACGAAATATTTTTAGATCCTACAATTTATTCATTCTACACAAATTAACACTTATCACATCCATCGTTTAAAAAAAAGCGAACCGATAGCCTGATAAACAAAATTCCGGATGAGAGCCGGAGAAAATTCTGAGCCGATTTCCGTCAAACAAAAGTGGAAGTCGGAAAAAACCTCCGAAGAACAGCTTCAACGGAATGTCACTCCTTATCAGAATGTTTTAGAATTCCTTTCCCTTGTACAGCAGCCGCTTAATGGGAAAATACAAAGGAGAAAAAATAATACTACTGAAAAGCGATTTTAAATTTATGTCTAAATAAATTAACTAAATAATGTATGTGCTTCTATTAAAGTAAAAATAAAACAATTTCTGTATTACCATTTAAAAATAATGTTTGATTATAACGAATTTACCGACTCGAACCGTTAGCTACATCCAGGTGAAGTACGTGTAACCAATATTTGCCCTCAAAGTTCTTGCACGATTGCGTTGAATGAATGAATAAGTCAATCGCAGTCTCTTTGAGACAGAAACGTACAGCAGTAAACACTGAGGAGGGTTTACACAAGAAAGTAATTCGTGTGCGTAGAGGAAATGTCGTTTGTCGGGCTGATTTCATATCAGGAGTGATTAGAAATAACTGTTGCATGTGCTATCCAGTTTACACTTCAACGGAAACCACCAAGGTCACCTAACATAATTGCGTGATCCTTTCATGTGAAACAAAACACATTTACTTGCACCGAAAACAGTTTAATTTTCTTATTGTAATTTAAACAACAGTTTTCAATTTTTTGTAGCATCAGAAAATTTAGGAAAACTAAGTATTGTGTCTAAATATTCTTTTCAACAGTCGGAACACGCGAATACATACACTGACCAATACAAAAACCACATTTTAGATAATTATATATTTCATATATCTTCAAATGCAACGGTTAGGAAAACGACATCGCTTGAAATTAATTTCAAACAAATGTTTCTGTCATAATTACAATTAAAATATGATGGCCATTAATAGCGGAAAGTATCCAAACCCGGTCTCAGTTCCTTATGTAAGCCCCTTGATTTACAGCTCTCTAGTATTGTTGCTTAGTGGGAACGCACTAAAGTGGTAGTTCTTAGCAAACCCGCGGCCCAATCAAGACGTAGTGTCTTCATTTTCACTTGTTGCCGGACAGTGGGCCATTAGTGCCAACTGCGAAATAAAAAAAATTCAAGTGCTTATTCTTAGCTGCCTGATTTTGTTACTCCATCGGCAAGTCTTCTAACCGTTACATTACTTTAAATTTGACATTACAATCTCTTGATGTAAGGTAATATATTTTATTTTACTTGCCTCGTAAAAACATTATTGGCATTTGAAATATAAACACGCTGGGGCCTAACCCTCCCCTATTCCACAAAGGTTCCTAACGCGAGCCCCCAATTTTTCATCTTGTAAAATAAAAACAATAAGGGATTTTGCACTTTGGTACCTTGGAAGACTAATGAAAAGTAAGATCGTACTCTGAAGCCTGAGATAGCACGAACAAGAAAGAGGTCAAGAGACAATTTCCGAACTTAATCCCAGAGAAGTCGAAAAGTGAGAGATTTAAAAAATTCTGAAGTTAAACAACAAGAAAAAGGGAGATGTCATTTTCTGCGAGGAATCGAACGACATGTCTAGTGACCTTTCCGCATTGGAAGCTCTACCACGAATATCTTCTTCCCTCCCAGGTGCAGAAGATGCGGAGAACAGGTTTTGCAGTGTAAATTTTCAGAGAGCTTTAAGAGAACTATGGATGATGTACCTCATGTGCCCACTCTAGGCTCATGTAGAACATGCGGTGGCAGAAAACGTTGCTTATGTACGTGACTTATCCCAAGGGAAAATACAGACCATGTAAAAGACATGTAAGACAATTTCTTACGTAAAAGGTGTCAAATTTGTATTTTTGTAAAATTATACACAGTTTAACCTATTTGGAAGCTTTTTCATTATTTTACTCGTTTCTTAAAATGTTTGCAGGGGTCTGACATTAGGAGACCCTTTTTTTATAAATTCATAAAATGTAATGTTTACGAAAAAACTGCTTTATTCTTAAACTACAAGAGCAATCATTTTAAGTAGAATACAAGATGTGTATAACTAAGGAAGGAATGCACTAAAAATATTTTGATTTAATTGTACGGAAAATTGAATTTATAAATATTCGAAAACAAAATGAGGGCCCGGGTTTTGGTACTTTCCGCCAAAGATCTATTGATTGTTCATAATTCTGATTCAATGGGTCAGCTTCACTTTCCCTTCACTGCATTCACTTCGACTCCAGATGAAAAGATGATTCTGTAAAGCGTATTCGCGAATAAGTGCACATAGTGAAAATAATTATGAATATTGAATGTTTGGTATGTAGTAACAGCGTGCTCAGATACGTCAATCCCTGTTTATTTTTTTATAATTCGTCAATTATTGTTTTATAATCGCTCAACCAACCTAAGTACCAGTTAACATTCCAGTTAACAAATTGTAGAAGATGTGATTGTAGTAGATGTGAATTTAATGGAGTTCAATGTGAGGGATCACAATGAAATCAATGGAGCTCAATGTGAGGGATCGGAATAAATTCAATTGAGTTCAATGTAGGGGATCGCAATGAATTCAATGGTGTTCAAAGTGAGGGATCACAATGAATGGACAAGCACGTGAGGGAAACATACGTGAGGTAGACAGCGCCATTGAATATAATGACTGCCCGTTTCGATTGATTATTTTCTGCTTTCGGGCGCGTCAGCTCCTACACTCTTTAGTTCCCTAAGTGTAGTGTACGTTATGTCTGGGGACGTAGCGGTGTTGCTACTTTGTTGATACGTGACATCCGGCGCTGACCAACCGCCGGGTTACGGTGTTTCCCTCCAGCAGATATCTCCACCAAAGGGCACCACCCCAGTCTGGTCAAACTGTAAGCTCCTGTAGGTCTTTCGACACGTGCGGAGCGGCAGTTATTAAAAAGCCGTTTGTGTTCTACGGGAGACTAGGAGCCAAGCATAAGGAAGGAAAGATCAGGCGCCGTGTGTGGCCCGTTTGTTAGGGTACTACTCCGGAATTCACTAGGGGTTGATCGGAGAAACCACGGAAAACTACCGATCAGAGCAGCCACCTGGTAGAATCCTCTTCCAGACATCGGCTGTATTCGACATAGCTTATGTAGATAGTGTCGAAACTCCTGCCATCGTACCGGTAGCGGTAGCTTTGTGCATCAACTGATGTCACTGCAGCGTCTCTGACCGGGAGGTCCTAGGTTCCCACTCCCCACGGCGGCAGGATTTTCGACACTAGCTTTTCAGCTAGGTCGAATTCAGTCGCTGTCTGCAGGAGAATTCTAGCGGCCGGCTGCTCTGATCGGTAGTTTTCCGTCGTTTCTCCGATCAACACCAGGCGAATGCCGGGGCAGTACCCTATCAAACGGGCCACGGACCGCGCGCGATCTTTCCTTTCTCTTCCATATCCTATCCTCTCCTCTTACACACACACTTACACTAACATGCACCACACTACCACATATTCCGGGAGACCGGTCGGGAGCTTAGAGCTTGTCCCGACTGGGGCGGTGCCTCGCTGATGGGAGAGTCCTGGTTAGGGGGAAACCCCACTAGCCGACGGTAGGTCGGCGCCGGATTTCGCCATCCAGTGGGGAGATCACCGCCACCTCCCGAGAAAACAACATTCACTACACTAACGGGACTAATGACCGAAGCAGTTGACGCGCCCCGAAACACGAAAAAAATCAATCAATCAATCCTGCCATCGTCGAGACTCAAAACTATAGGACTTCCATGTCCGAGACACTGCACTTACAACTCCATATTAGCGTTTCTACTTCTCTGGCTGCAATTTTCGGGAAACCTTGAACCTCCAAATCCGGACTTCGCCAGAGCCAATTGCACGCAGGCGTCGAGAGACACGTGCTACTGCTGGCTGACGACGTGCAGGGCGCAATGCGGCCCTTCGCCACGATGGGCGGGGAGGCATAGGCTGGAAGGTTATTGGCGGGAATGATGTGGACGGAGAGATCGAGAGGTAGAATAACATCGGGGAGGGAGAATTGGAGATGTCATGGGCGGACAGGGGTGTGGGAATAAAAAAGGGAAGGGAGGACATGAGATTAGCGAGAGGGGTGTAGACATGGGGAGGAAAGAGAAATGGCAGGTAGATAGAAGAAGGAAGGAAGGTCTCAAGAGACGGGCACTGAGGGTGGAAGCAATGAGAGGGCATTGTGAAGGTGGATGTGAGGAGGTGTGAGGATAGGGGGTTGAAGAGATGGGGTTGAGGAAAGGGATGGCAAGTAGAGAGAAGAGAGAAGTAATCCTGCAAAGAGGAGCGCAATAGAGAGAACCAATAAGCAAAGGGAGTGGCGAAGAGACGAAGTGTGTGGTCCGGGAGCGAGGGGAAGGAAACGAGGCCGCCGCCCGTCCTCGTGGCGCCTTCGAAGGTCCTCCCCAGGGCAGATAAGGGGCTCCGGAACGTGCCCGAGTGGGCCCTGTCGGGCCCCGAGCGACCCAGCGCACGACGCACACGCCTCTAACTTCCCTACGCACTCCCTTTGCCCTCGCGTGGGGCCCGTGCCGGCCTCTACTGTTGCCGCACACATCGCAAAAGCATTCGCAAACGAAGTTTCTTCAAACGTTTATGAAAATGTTTTGTTTGATTGTAATCCTTTAGATTGATTGATTGATTGATTTTTTCGTGTTTCCGGGCGCGTCAACTACTTGGGTCATTAGTCCCGTTAGTGTAGTGCATGTTTTTTCTCGGGAGATGGCGGTGATCTTTCCCCGCTGGATGGCGAGATCCGGCACCGACCTACCGTCGGGTAGTGGGGTTCCCACTAACCAGGACTCTCCCTCCAGCGGGGCACCACCCCAGCCGGATCAAGCTCTAAGCTCCCGACCGGTCTCCTGGAATATGTGATAGTGTGGTGCATGTTAGTGTAAGTGTGTGGGTAAGAGGAGAGGATAGGATATGGAAGACGAAGGAAAGATCGCGCGCGGTCCGTGGCCCGTTTGATAAGGTACTGCCCCGGCATTCGCCTGGTGTTGATCAGAGAAACTACGGAAAACTACCGATCAGAGCAGCCGGCCGCTATAATTCTCCTCCAGACACCGACTGAATTCGACCTAGTTGAATAGCTAGTGTCGAAAATTCTGCCGCAGTGGGGAGTGGGAACTAGGACCTCCCGAACAGAAGCGCTGCAGTGTCATCAGTTGATGCACTGAGCTACCGCTACTGGTGTAATCCTTTAGGGCTTCGAGACTGATCCATTGGTACTCTCCCGACAAGAGCTAAAGTTGTTGGAAATATTTAGTTGGCATGCTGCAGGCTACCGGCGTTCTTGGAAGATTGTAATCCCTATATTTGTCGCCAGACAACACACCGGGAGTGGTGGCTCAGAGCATCAGCTGATGTTACTGCAGTGCCTTCGACCGCGAGGTCCTAGGTTCGAGTCCCAATGGCAATGGAAGTTTCGACGCTAGCTAGAGAGATAGTTCAGTAGCTGATTGGACTAGAATTCGGGCGGCCGGATGCTTTGTCTGGTTGTTTTCCGTGTTTTCTCCGATCAGCATCAGGCGAATGTCGAAGCAATACCCTAACAAACGGGCCACGGACCGCGCGCGATCTTACGTTCCTCTTCCTTGTCGTATCCTCTCCCCTTACACACACACACACACACACACACACACACCCACACACACACACACACACACACACTTACACTAACATGCGCTACACTACCACATATTCCGGGAGACCGGTCGGGAACTTACAACTTGTCCTGGCTGGGGCGGTGCGCCACTGCCTGGTATCAATCAATCGAGTGGGTAGACAAAAACTGGTGAATGTTTGTGCAGAGAGGATAGAGGAGGCGGAGTCAGAGGAGCGTAAAGTTGGTTGAGAGTGGTAGCACAGGAGGAATCACGGGGGTATCATCATACTGATGCGCCTGGAATCAACAAAAATATCAAATCCGCGTCACAAATACGAGTATTTTGCTCGAAATATAGGCAATTTTTAATTTAAAAAATCATTTACTCTAAAACAGTACTGCATTTTTTCTTTAATTTTTTTCTCGTACATAACAAAGGACATTAAAAAATGGTGCTGCATCCATTTTCGGCGAACTCTCCCTATTTTTGAAAATTGCAATAAGTTAACATTTCAAAACTACAAAATTGAAGTTAGAGATTTTGCCTTAGACACATCTGTTAGAAAAAAACTCTTTAAAATGGTCAAATATAGATATTTGAGAAAATAGTTTTAGGGCGTGAAATTAATGCAATTTATAAAGAACACATTTTCTCAAAAAATGATGTAAATTTTTTTCTTCAATTTTTTTTTTCGTGGAGAGAAGACGCAACGCTTTAAAGAAATTGGGCAGATCTCATTTTCGTTGAAATCTCAAAATTTTCGAATAATGCAAATTTAGAAATAATGGGAGAAAGTATGTGCTGTTGTAGCAACAGTAATTATTTATACATAATACAGTACATGATACAAAAATACAGTATACATTATACGAAAGTACAAATAGATCAAAATTTTAAATTGTGTTTCAATTATACCGATGCGATGCTAGTTTTTGCAGAATTAATTTCATTTTATTGTTTATTCATTTTCTTTATTGCATTGGTGTGCTGATCTCTCCGCGGATATCAGTTACTATTCCGGTAATGATTCGGTGGTATCGGTCAGCGTACCGGAATGTGGTACCAGAGTTTGCGGGTTTGAATCCGATCGTAGCCGTGGATTTTTAAGGGCGAAAAAATCCTTCGTACGCCTTCCTTCGGAGGGGAAGTAAAGCCGGCTGTCCCATGTAGTAGATTTACTGCATGTAAAAAATATACTCAAGCCTAAATGAAGCCTCTGAGTAAAATTGAGATCCGCCTGTTTCGTCGCCCAAGATAATACCTCCTTTTTCCGCTAGGTGGTGAAAGGAGTGTAGCGAAATTTGCGTGGTTAGACGGAAGAGCGGGCCTGATGGCCCGAGTCTCGCCACGTAAAATAAGTCATTAACTAACTAACTAATCAGAGACCATTGAGAAACAACAGCAGTGAGATGAAGAGTGTTCAAGTTCAGAGTCATCGTTTATTCTCATTTTGGCTTCCATTCCAGAAATGACATCTAAATGCCTTAATGCATAATAGTAGTTTATGCAATTAGTTTATAATGTTAAGCTTTATTGCATGAGTACATGTTTTGAAAACGAGCGACGTTAGGAGCGAGTTTTTAAATTTGTACGAATGCAATAAAGCAACATTATAAACGAATTGCATACGCTATTTTTTTGTATAACAGCATTATAAATTTACAAGAGAATCAAACTTAATTTCGCGAAACAACTTTCCTCTGACGTCTCGGGTGCTTGACATCCAACGCCCTCTGGAAATCAAATTCAAGATGGCATTGTTGACATCCGTGCGAGAAAACGGTGGTCGGCTGTTCCGTCTTCTTCTACCTCCCCACGATTCTCTCGCTACTATTGGCTGAATGCGTGATGACGTCATGTCGCGTTTAATAATGGCGATGACGTCATGTAGCGTGCGATAAAATACTGGATTATGCACGATTCGGGGTATCGAAAAGGGTCGTTTATAATGATGGTATACAAAAAAAGTATTTAACGATTATGTAGTTTATATTCAATGTTTTCGGGAGAGTACTCGTCAGATTTCTAGTGATAATGTTTCCATTTACCAAAGTAACGTACGTAAATGTGGATCTTGAATCAATCATGTACAAAAATGGATTTTAAACTTCAAAAATGTATCTAGAACAATATGATTAGTGAAAGTAAAATACTATTGATCAGCGATATTAAATGAAGATTTTTCGCAAATAGGACATTTTAATTGCGCAATTCAGCTTGTCATGTGGGAAACATTAATGAAAAACACTGACAAACGTTTTTTGTGGAGCTCTATCTGTGGCAATAAAATGGAGTGAACTGATTTGTGGCGTAGTAGAGTGCTTTTTAGAATAATCATCTCAACGCGCTCAACTAAAATGCTGTGATTGTGCGGCCTTCTCATCTCATTCTACTACGCGATGGCTTACGACCTCGTTTAAAATGCGTTGAGGGCAAATACAAAATAAACTCGTAGTTTCAAAAGGGGTGCGTTTGAACTTTATGTAGAACTGCAAATAATTCCAACTACATTTCATGAACTTTAAACTTCTCATTGTGGAACAACACTTCACTAAAAGTACTCGCAATAAAACATTAACTAAGCAGAAGCAAAGACAACAAAAAAACTATTTTACAATAAAATTCTCTCTGACTGGTCGGAAGAAGATTTACAGGTGTACAGCAAAGCGTATTGATTATCTACCGAAACACGTCTTGGAAACTTTTCTAAATTTAGAAGATGCGTATGCACAAAAAGTAAATGAAAATTCGGCCGACTGCTTGGTTGACAGAACAGATTGAGAAACCAAAGAGTGGGAAGCTATAAAGTTTAAACGAATATCTACTAGTAAGACTGAAATATGGACGTATAATATTAGACTGACAATGAAATACTTTTTGTTCGTGTGAGATGTTTTTTACTATTTTTTGAACATGAGTTAATTTTCTTTCTGTTGATTTGAAGAACAGATGAGACATAAACTTTCTTGACAAGCAAATCTGGAAGTGCTTTTCCTTTCCCCGACACGAATGAGTACTTGATAAGCCCATCAATACGTGTACGCGGATTCGGTGGTGTAACGGTTAGCGTATCGAACTGTTGTACCCGCGTTTGCGGGTTCAAACCGATCGAATTGATCGTGGATTTTTAAGGGCGAAAAAAAATCCTTCGTACGCCTTCCTTCGGAGGGGAAGTAAAGCCTGATATCCCGTGTAGTAGATTTACTGCATGTAAAAGATCCTCAAGCCTAAATGAAGCCTCTGAGCAAAATTGAGATCCACCTGTTTCGTCGCCCAAGATAATACCTCCTTTCTCTACTAGGTGGTGAAAGGAGCGTAACGAAATTTGTGTGGTTAGACGGAAGAGCGGGCCTGATGGCCCGAGTCTCGCCACGTAAAATAAGACATTAACTAACTAACTAACAAGGTAGAAAAAATATTTTCCACGATACGTTAGCAGCTTTACTTGGAAAGAGACACACTAGGCTCACAATGAGGACTGGGGGGAGCAGGAGACTTCGTTGTCTTCATAAAATAATTCGACCACTTGGTTTTGAACTCTGTGATGTCCTCAGTGTATATTATTGTTGTCATGAAGCAATTATCCGTATTCTAGCTGATAATACTTGTTCTTCTGTGTGATGAACAGAAATTATCGTGAACTTTTCTCTTTTCCAGTCATTAGAATTTTTAATTGGCAATAGAAAACATACTTTAACCTTGACAAGTTTTATTTTTACTATCACGATACCGCTTAACCAGTAAAGAAAAAGTTATGAAATGCTGCGCGAAAAACCGCTATTTTTGGCAGAAAAACACTTCTTACTGGCAACGAAAAAGTGGATAAACCCAGATGCTAAATTTGAAAATTGGAAAACTATATTTCTTCAATGTATTAGAATATTTTTTATCTTTAAGCCTGACGATGGAAACAACTACTTCCGAAACGTTGCGCTGTATATATCATGTTATATATATATATATATATATATATATATATATATATATATATATATAAAGCAATTACAATGAAAAAGGTATGTCTCTAAAATCAAAGACCAAACACATCCTAATATAATTTTATAACTTTACTCATGTTGGGACTTTCACAATTGCTTTACAAATGCAAACTCTATGCTCGAACCTAGCCGGTCTGTCGGTGAAGTTCGGTGAAGTTGACTGACTGGGCGAACCGCCCTCTCTCCCGCCTTCAAGACCGGATGTGCTTATGACGGGGGCAGCTTCCTACTCCTGACATCTCCGCCAGGGGATGGCGAAGCCTTGAGAGGCAGCAGGCGCAGCGAGGCAGAGGGCTCCGGTTCGATCCTCCTCAGACGCGCTACCTCACGCTCCAGATCTCCACGCGCCCAAGGGCTGTTTGCAGAGGCCGAGCGTCAACCGCGGGGGTGGCGCGGTCCACCTCGGCAACGCGTCCGCGGGATTAGAGAGGCTGGGGACTTCCCCGATCGATACCACGTGTCCGCCCGCCCTGTCATCTGGCGACGGCGGGAGGAAGCTCAGCCGACGTCACCGGCCGCGACCGCACTCGCCGTCGCCGTCCAGCAACCCTCCGGACACCGACGCTCCCGGCCGGATTTATCCACATGAGCCTCTTTCAGAGAGACGACATGTAAGAGATGGCCGCGGAAGTGCTAAAAAATTACGTCATATCTATATAATTTCAAATATATTTTTCATAGGAAATACCACGAGTGCTGTGGAAATTGTCGATAAATCCCTGACACGCGAAGCGAGGAGATAAATCTCAGTCTCGCGAAGCGAGGAGGGGATTTATCTGAGAATTTCCAAAGTACGAGTGGTATTTAATAGGACTATTCCACGAATGAAATTATCTCCAAAAGAAGTCCATAATGCGCCAAATATTGAAAATAATGTAAACACTTTAAAATCAAAGAGGTTATGTTATACATATACATGTACATATGTGGTTTTTTGGACATCGACATAGCGATTGATGTATACTGCCTCCTAAGGTAGATGAGTCACTGTATATTCCCATTATTCCCAAGAGCTTCAAACAATTCCGTGAAGCATTTTTGGAGCATTTATTCCACGGAGAACAACTATCTTTGTATATGGGCGCTGCTTAAAACGGGTTACATTCATCTGGCACTGTGGCCGTCAGGCAACAGATTTCACATTGCTCTTTGTGCTAATAGAAACATTCATAGAACCCTCTGTTCTTGTGAACATACATTAGAACAGAATTTCTTTCACGCGACAAATAAAATTGTATGATCCGATAACATTTCTTTTCGAAACAAAATAGCTTCCATGACTTCTGCTCGAAACCTCGTAGCAATATAGTCGAATGGTGTGGTCAATTAGGAGACGACAGAAAGAGAGAGATAGAGAGCGAGATACAGAGAGAGAGAGAAAGAGAGAGAAAGAGAGAGTGAGTGAGGGAGAGTGAGTGAGTGAGTGAGAGAGAGTGAGTGAGAGAGAGAAAGAGAGAGAGAGAGAGAAAACTGTAGGTATGTCTGTGCGTTTCTGTAGAGAGGAGGAGGGTTACAAATGAAGATCTTATTACATTACTTGAAAGTAATACTGCTTTTCATTTATGACGATTTTATTACAGAAAAAATATTAAATGCGTGAATATAAAAGTAAAGAACAATGTGGTGTAACAAGTCACTATTAGTTCTCTAAATTCTCTCGGACAGAGCTGTCTCGACCACCGCAATGGGGGGGAGACGGTTGGGTCGCACAGTCGCCCGATGGCACTCGCTGGAGCAAGGACGCCCAATTTCCCTGCCAAAGGCCGAGGCTCCTGACAGGGGCTTCGCAAAGCGCCGGACTCCAGAAAGGCGCACGGAGAGGGAGGTAGATGGATGTAATTATTTGGCAAAAGAGAGCGAAGAAGAGTAAGATATTAGGCGAGATAAAGGAAAAACAAAAAGAAACAAGTTGAGCTACAACAGCACATACTTTCTCGCATTAATCCTAAGTGTTCCGGAATTTTATACTTCTGTATAATACTCATTTGCAGAAGTATTTTCAGCTACCAACAATTATTTTCCGTACCGAGACTCGAACTCAGGTCCTTGGAGTTAACTCCTCGTCAGCTTGAACTCGGGTCAAGCACCACGATTTTCATTGTCCCTTGATACGTATTCTTAAGCGTCCTTTACGCTATCCGAAGACAAAGCCATTTTTTGAGAAAATTTTGGAAATGTTTTGAGGCTTTATGTAAAGTAACCTCAATAATCAAAATATCTGTATAAATCAGTCACAGACTCGAATTCGTATAGATCGATCGGCGAATTTCAGTTTTGGAGAAAATCGGATGAACAGGCGTTTCGGATGAACAGGCAGGACTGACAGACGTTTTGTCGTCAATCGATTTTCCGGTATCAAGGACCCACAAACCATGGTTTCTAGCTACACAATGTCTTTAAGGATTTGTTCTCCATTTAGCAACTGGATTTATCCACCTTTACGTAACCAGAGCAATGAGAGTTTATCTGTCGAACAGCTAGACGTTTTCCGCTGCACGATTACATAAGTTTCTCTTCTTAAGTGGTAAGGGCGAGAACGTAAAAAGAACGTAATACAAGAGAGAAAGAACGAACAAACGAAAGTAAAGAAGGAAGAAATTTTCAAATAATTAAAACAAAAGAAACCTTCGAAATATAAACTTAAAGAAACGAAAACAAAAACCAAAAGCACACAAAACCAAAATAGCGCGTTTTTATTTAATCTATCTATATCTATCTATACAAATATACAAGGACACAAGAACGTTGCGTTACAGCGCGATAATCTCTGAATGTTCTGGGCCAAAATAGATGAAACTAATGTGCTAGTTTTCATTGAAGGTTAGGAGTGCTATGGGCTCTGATTTACAACCACGAACTAATATATTTACAAAATAATTACTTTTCTAGACTGTTTTCACCTAACATTACATCATAGATTCAAGAGTGCATCAATGTGCAATTGTTTAGCAGCACGCCACCAAAGGATGACGACTGAGATCTACGATTCAGTTCATCCAAGCACAGAATTGCGTAATATCTGTAGTGTAGGTAACGACTGTTTGTTGATTTTACCCTCAATTGTCTAAATACGAAATGTTCATATTTAGGAATGATTCTGAATTTTTTATTCACTCTATTTCTAAAAGTAACTTGGATATTGAAATTGCGTCTAGGCGTGAAAGTATTTAGTATACAAGAGAGAAGGGAAATATTTGGAAAACGACACTTTGCTGATGAATGTTTGATATTATCGTAAAAGGGTATGAATGCACACATGTGTTCTACACGAAATAGTTATTGGTTTAGTTGCAGTACATTAAGCATGATTATTACGTTTTGGGTAGTTGCACAAGTGAAAGTGAAACATATTATGAATGTGTTATGCTGAAACTGTGACAGATGAGTAGTTTTTTTGTAGGGAAGTGTTTCATTAAATTGAAAAACCCGTACCGTTGGGTGGTGAAAGATTATTTAAATTGATGAAAGTTCGGCAAGAAAAAGTATAATTTAATAAAGAAGTAATGAGATATGGAAGGAACTGAATGTGTATCAACGCTGTTTTTCAAGGTTGTTGCAAATAAACCACAAAAATTGTTTTTAGATAACAGAAAAACTCTTGTCATGCCGGGATCCACTGTGTGATCTTGGATTTTGGGTGATATTTCAATTGTCTAAGTGGTTAATGGCACCTTTCCTCAGCTACTACACTACTATGTATCATGGACCTTAACAGGTCTACTCGAATTCAATTAAAAACACTCTATTGATATTTATTTCAATTGCCTCGGGGTAGGGTCAAAGATCAATTTCAAAATTTTCTTCATAAATACGCCAGAAGAGAAAATATGATACAGAATAAGTTTTACAATGTGGCAACTGATTGAAAGTATGGGTATAATATATAAAATTACGCAAAAATAAAATGTGAGTTCATGCCTTTTATTTTTTGTTTAGATTTGTTTATTATTTTTAGTTATAAAGGAGTGACGTTTGAGGACCAGATACCTCATTTCAAAACATAAACTTTTTTAGCGAGAAAGTGAGTGAAGAGGACAAAATATTTCCTTCCAGATGGAAGCAAGACAGAGACAGATTGGGCAAGACAGAGCGGAGATAGAATATAATATATACAAGTAGACTCTGAGGCACAGCGGGAATAGATGGAATACATCTTCCTGTCTAATAAATTATTGTGACTATTCCACTCATGAAATTTCAGCCAATAGCGTGCAAGAACTGGGACCCTACCAGCCAATTAGAGACGACTTTACCAAGCATATTTATCAGTTATTGATTATCACCTCCTCGGAGGTGATATACTTTGCGCCTTGTTTCGTCTGCAGATGGAGGTTATGTAATCGTCACTCAAGACATATCTCCGAATGAATGAGGAACACCATTCTTCAATTATTAATAAATTAAGACATAGTAGCACTTCAAATTCAACGTCTTCCTTAAAAATAAGCGAACAAAACACGTTTCCTTCGAATTTAAACTTGAAAGATTGTGTATTCAATAACTGTGTTTTCAAGTAATTTCGCTCTTAGTTTGTACTATGTTTATTTTGTTATTTGTAATTGCCCTTATGTATATATTTCTGTTCGATGTAAAAAAATTTGAATAAAACAAAGTTAATTATTAATAGTACATTATATTTATGTAATTCCATTCAAGAAATAGTCTTAGTAAATTTTACTCATGGTTTGGAAATTGTATATAAATCCCCTCCTCGCTTCACGAGTCGGGAATTTATCGACAATTTCCAAACCACTCGTGGAATTACATTTGATAAATACTCCGGCAACGCCGGCACTTCAGTTAGTTTTTTTATTTATTTTACATTGTATTTTTTATTTAATTTATGTTTTTCATACAGAAGGCACAGGTAAGCCACATCAGAGATGACCTTCTCAGGAACGGAGAAAATATGAATTAATAAGCCTTCTTTATTCACTTCTGTCAGAAATGAGAAAGATATTACACACATACAAGTGAAGTCAATACGTGAATTCGTTTGGTACATCGAAAATTTACACTCGCAAGGCAAAAAATGAAGCACTTAGAAGTGGGGGGAAATTAAATGAAGCTCCATAAATTAGGGTGTATTTGCATTGTGATGTTGGAATTGTGTGTTTTGCCAGAAAGGGGCAATGTTTACACGGGTCTCCAAAAATGATGTTTACAATTTTTTTTGTTAAGGCATTTTTTCAGTGGAAGCAAGTTGCTGCCCCATCTCTATACTAAATACTGTTCAGACTTTTTTGGATCAGAGGACAGCGCAATCTGAAGATTTTCCGTGATGTTATTTATGCACATGGAAGAAAAAGGCGTTAAATAGACATGCGTTGTAATGATTGATAGATTGATTTTTTCGGGCTTCCGGGCGCGTGAACTGCTTTGGCCATTAGTCTCGTTAGTGTGGTGCCTGTTTTTTCTCGGGAGATCGCGGTGATCTGCCTCTGCTAAATGGCGAGATCCGGCGCCGACCTACCGTCGGCTAGCGGGGTTTCCCCCCACCAGCACCACCCCAGCCGGGACAGGCTCTAAGCTTCCGACCGGTCTCCCGGAATATGTGGTAGTGTAGTGCTGTTAGTGTAAGTGTGTGTGTGTGTAAGGGGAGAGGATAGGACAAGGAATGGAAAGGACAGATCGCGTGCGGTCCGTGGCCCGTTTGTTAGGGTACTGCTCCGGCATTCACCTGGTGTTGATCGGAGAAACCACGGAAAACTTCCGATCAGAGCAGCCGGCCGCTAGAATTCTCCTCCAGACAGCGACTGAACTCGACTTAGTTGAAAATCTAGTGTCGAAAATCCTGCCGCCGTCAGGACTCGAAACTAGGACTTCCCGGTCAGAGGCGCTGCAGTGACATCAGTTGATGCACTGAGCTACCGCTCCCGGTATTCTGTTTAAGGATATTTATGAATTATATATATTTATTTTAGGGTAATAGACTCTTCACCTACTAGAATCATTAAATCGCATGAATGATGATCTGCTGAATAGATGATTGCGATAGTGATGATGATGATGATGTGACTGTTCACGCAAAAAATAGGGGATTGAGAATCTGAGGAAAGGGAGAACCCCGAGAGAACCATGCGAGAACTCCCTTCACCACAAATTCCACATGGACTGGCTGGAGGTAGGTGGAAGAAGAATGCTCTAGTCTCGTGCCCCTTTCCGTGACCTGACAACTTCAGTCTCACAATGCCAAAACGCAGGAAATTGAAGTCGAAAATTTATTCCTTTGAAACATCCCAACCTCTTTTACATTATATATTTTTGTTATTCGACTTTTTCAACATTCTCGTGTGTTTTAAAATGGTAATGCAAGTATAATGAGAATTATCATTTTCAAATATATACATATCTGTCTAGAATTGGTTGTCCAATTACTTGAAATTAATAAACAGACAATAATTATCGAAATCAAATGTTAGACGTTTTTGCGTAATTTTTGAAGCAATCTTTGTCAATTTTCCATAAATACTTAAACATGTTTTTTGAAAAAGTAATCCACATTATAAATTTTTTTACAGATCAAGCACAATACAATCAATGAGTCTTCAATTCAATTTTTACTTAGACTTTTGAATTTTCAAAAATTACCGGTTTATTTTTTTCGAAGCTCTCATGCGTCCCCAATATTTACATAACAGATTAAAATGTTCCAACGACATGTGATGACAATTAACGTGCAGATGTATGTTTAAAGTATTTGTGAGTACTTCAGTGTTAACCGCATCTGATGTAGACGTTCAAGATCTAAAACGTTATCATGGATAAGTGAATCAAAAATGGCATACTTCCGAAAACGCCTACACATTTTCTCAAAAAGGCAAGAGGAAAATTGAAAGAAAAATAACTGAAGAAATGTTTGCCCGTCACGCTAATTGAATTTTAAAAAAATATTTTTACGTACATTTTCTGCAGAGTTTGTGGATTTAAAATAATAGGAGAATGTTTCTTTACAGGTAGGAAAGATAAAAAAATTTCAAGTTCAAACTTTTGAGAATTGGTTAATCGCAACATGACAAGAAATTGCGTTGTAAGACTGTCATATGTTTACATTCATATTACATAAACGAATTGGTCAAATTACAGGCAGCAAAACGGGTAATTGTCCTTGTGGAGTGGATCATAAATGATGGTACAAAAGTGGACTTACGTGTCGGGTTTCAAGCAATCTGATGAGTATTGCAAAATTGCTAAAATATTAGTAGCATGTAAGTTTCAATAAAATTACAATATTTTTTATAACGTACAAATAACACGAGGAAGTCTGGGATATTCCATACAGTTAAGTTAAATATATTACACCAGTTAAATATATTAACCTACCACAAATATTGTGTTACAAATCCTCACTAGTCATGATTCTGAAGTTGTAATTTCTCATCTATTAAGGCAATTGATTATTTTGTCATAATGAGCAATCAATGGGCCTATTCAAAGTTGGAAAACTTTAGAGAGGAGTTTGAAAATAGTTTTAACTCAGTGACAGCATTGTTTAAATCCTTTTTTTAAAAATAAAAGATAAAATGATTGTTACGTTCTGTATTTTTCGACTTTTCCCTTTACGACACGTCAATTTAATTGCTATTATTTATTCGTTTTCTAGATCAAAATCGGTAACATTCAACATGGAGACATGTACGCGCAATGTCAGGCTTAAGTAACAAATAATTCGATTTTAAATTCCCCGTAATTTTCGCTAAAATGCTATAAATGAACATTTAATGTTTAGGTTTCACGCTTAGCGTAGGGGAGGAGGCACTAAATTTCACAATTACAGCTACGGTACTTTAGTCCGTTCGAATGAAATAATGTAATTTTCTTTCCACTATTGGCCAATAATCAACAAAACTCACTATTAACCATTTCAAAGACAGCAGATAAATTCTACTATACGTAGAAAGCTTGCATTCTCAGTTCGTCGGCCTCAAAGAGTTTATCCAATGATATTTTAAATTCGATTTCGCATGTTGTTATAATTTTCTAACAATTATTAGTGTTTCATACTGTCTGAAGTACATTGAAGAAACAACGAAAATATTTTTACAATTTAAAAAGCAACAGTTCGAACAAAAACAAAAATTGTGAATTTGAATTTCTGGAACGAATTTGAATGAACTCTTGTGTAGGTGTGCAAGTATTATTACGTATTTTATTAATTTAACAATTTCTAATTCAGGTACTCTAGACACGGTTTGTGCTGCTATCGATTTTATTTCTCCATAATTCGCTTAGTACAACGTTGTTTTCAGAAGAACGATCATATCACTTGAAGCTCAAGTACTTCAGGTGATACTAGAACGACGCTATCGTAACATAGTTATCCAAACTGTTAGTGGTAACTATCTGCCCACAAGAATGAAGAACCGGGAGCGGTAGCTCAGTGCATCAACTGATGTCACTGCAGCGCCTCTGACCCGAAGGACCTAGGTTCGAGTCCTGACGGCGGCAGGATTTTCGACATTAGCTTTTCAACTGTCTGGAGGAGAATTCTAGAGGCCGGCTGCTCTGATCGGTAGTTTTCCGTGATTTCTCCGATCAACACCAGGCGAATGCCGGAGCAGTACCTACCAAACCGGCCACGGACCTCGCGCGATCTTTCCTTCCACTTCCTTGTCCTGTCGTATCCTCTCTCCGTACACACACACTTACACTAACATGCACTACACTAGCACATATTCCGGAAGACCAGTCGGGAGCTTAGAGCTTGTCCCGGCTTGGGAGATGCCCCGCTGGTGGGAGAGTCCTGGTTAGGGGGAAATCCCACTAGCCGACGGTAGGTCGGCGCCGGATCTCGTCAACCAGCGGGGGAAGATCACCGCCATCTCCCGAGAGACGAACATGCACTACACTAACGGGACTAATGACCAAAGCAGTTGACGTGCCCGGAAACAGGAAAAAATCAAATCAAAGTACTTGAGATGATACTAGAACGACGCTATCGTAACATAGTTATCCAAACTGTTAGCGTCAACTATCTGCCCACAAGAATGAAGCTTCGCTCCGCTCCTGCGGCGGAAATGCAAAGCACTCTAGGCGATCCCAGAGCACACAGGTCGAAGCAACGCAGCGGACCCGACCTCACTCCCAAGTCACCGCTCTGCTGTAAAGAACAAGGGGAATGAGAACTCGTTCATCCTTTGATAGCGGGCCTCGCCGAACGGAGCGCGGGCCGGGATGAGGACCGGGCGGAGGCCGGTGGAAATGGGGCGGCGAGGACGGCGGTGCGCGAGGACAAACGAGGACAGCGCCGCTCCAGCCGCATGTTTTATTCATTCGCGTTCACAAAGCTCAAATAACGAGCGGGCGGCCGCGGTAACAAGACCATATAACAAAATCTAATTAAAACCCATTACATTACGCGAGTTCCACGACGATTTAACCTTACATTATATTATTGCTGCGGGAACACAGATGTATCGCCCTGATCAGTTCGCTAGGCGCGTCGCCGTCGTTTCAAACATGTCGCGGACCTAAGCGCTTCGCATTAAAACGAAATCGCTCCGATAACGAGCGAAGCCGCCGGCGGGAACGGAGCCCGCGATGGAGTATCAGAGTTGGTGACGGATGGAGCGGAGGCGACAGCGGTAGCCGTGGTGAAGGTAGAGATAACAACGGTGCACCGTACTTGTTCTACCGCTAATGATAGTGTACGTGTGATAGCAGCGGTGGGAGAGGGCGTGGTGACGGAGGGGAAAACCACGTCCGCGGGAGAAGAAGATGGCGGTGGGTGGGGTGGGTGGTAGTGGCGCTGGTGGCGGCGGCGGAGGCTTTATCCGCAGGCATCTGCACGCTCACCCCAACCCTGCTGCCAACAAAGGGCTTCACGCGATCCCACTGCGGCAAGCGCGAGCCGGCCGCTTTTGCCCGCCCCGCCCCGCCCCGCCCCGCCCCGCCCCGCCCCGCCCCGCCCACCGCTCGACCAGGGAGTGCGCGCACTCGCCAACAAAAGGAGGTCACTCACTTACTCGACATGCGTGACCATCCTGCGGAGACGGTGTCACGCTGGTTGCAGAATCCGGACTTTTTTATTTTTATTTATTTTACGTCAAAGAAACAGTTAAAACTGCGTATGACGTACTATGGGAAAAGCTCCCATGTAATAAAATCTATTTTCAAGGATAAATAAGCAATCAATTTTGGGCTCTTATCCATGTTGTCCTTCGGAATAATACTTCCTGCCGCGACAACATGGAAACGATAACTTAAATAATTGTATTTCCCACCGAATTCTAGAAGACGTGCACAGAAAATGAAGTTACATTTTGGGGGGGGAGGGGAAACGCTAATGTAAAAAGATACAAAAAAATTGAAGTTAAGAAAACAACAAAAACAAACATAACCACGAAAGATTTTGATTACAGAATCCAAATGGTTTTTTTTAGGATGTGTGTGAGGTTGTGAGAAGCAGAAAATAATGCTTCGAATCGCTGTAGGGAATGGGGATGAGAAATGACCATCAGTTTCCTGTTGCGTGCAGGGAACAGTGCGTTTAAAGCCTGGTTTGTCCTACATCGCTGACGTAAATGTTTACACAATAATGGAGTTGGTGTATATGTATATGTGTATATATATATATGTATATATATATATATATATACATACATATATAAAATATAAAATTGTGCTACAATGCACACATCATATCATACTCACTAGCTAAATATCCGGCGTTGCCCTAGCCGGGCTTTCTTCATGTCCAATCCTTGTGATAAAGTAAAACGTCGGTTGATATCCGGATACGACAATGATGTCCTATTGATATGGCAAAGGCCACAATGATGTACTTAGCATAATTTTATTTAACATAAAAAACAATTAAAAACTATGTCACGTATTAAGCGGAGAAGTAATTGAAGGCGCTGAAGAATCTGCGTACTTTTCTTAACTTCTGGGATCCCTGCCCTAACCCATATACGTGTTGAATTATGAATAGAAGTGGGAATGAGCGTTTTTAGCAAGAGTTGATTAGAAAATATTTGCTCCCGTGAAATAAAAGAGTTAGCAAATGCAAATCAGTGTCAAATTTTGCGTGCAATTCCTCATCGTGCTCTTTGTGAAGGATTTGCTAATTGGTGGTATTTACTAATTCGCACAATCATTTTCTGTAATCAAAATGTCTGAGAGCTTTGGAATATGTTTCTCCTGAATTGTATGTTATATTTCAGGCGGGAACGAATATTCCAGAAATGTACATAACGAGCGGTATGAAGGCTGATGAATTTGAATTATTTCTGAAAACGTAGAATAATGAACATAATTTTGTGTTCCGTTAATTCAAATAGGCTATCCGTTTGAGAATTGAATTGAGAATCAAAAATGTTACTTTAACACCAGTCAATTGCACATCGTGTATTTTCAATGGAGTACACAATGTTTATTTAAACCAATTTGAAATATCTGATATTGTCTTATTTAGTATTTCTTTATTGCAAAGAATATTCGTAGAATCCACAAAGGGATTTATTCTTTTGTTTCGAATCGTCGAGAGCATATCGTGTACGTATAGTTAAAAGGACTAGGTCTTAAAATCGTATCTTGCGGGACTCCATGTGTAATTGGCAATGAATAGATAAGACGAGTAAATATTGTACCATCAATCTCGATTGGTGTTTCAATTCTGAGTTTGTTGTTTACGATACGAACATAACCAATCAAAAGCAATTCACGAATTCTATTCGAAGACACTGGGTCAAGTGGCTCAGAGAACTAATTGATGTCACTGCAGCGTCTTCAATTGGGAGGTCCTAAGGTCTGAGTGCCAACAACGCATTGTTATCGATCTATGAGTATATACGAGTATAATGAGTGTTTCAGTAACCTGTATTTATTTCATAATATACAAACATTATCTTTTTGTCTTACACCTGTTGAATGCAGGTTGAAAAGTAATGCTATCTCCCAGAGTAGTATACTTAGTCTTTTGTGTCTACGGTTTCTTATAAATTGATAAAAACCTTTGATGTGGGTTCGAGGTGTCTCAAAATTATTGTTACAATGCCCAGGTTATGAAAATGGGTAGAAAATTATAACATTTTGCAGTGTGAAATTACATAAAATAGAGTTACGTATGTAACATGTTCCACTCATTGATGGCAATTCTGTATGCACAAGTGTTAGTCAAATGCATGAAATCTTGAAAATTAGAATGTGAAAATTAGAATGAGCCAAACATATGTGTATAAGAGTTGCGTATGAATCAGGAGCAAGCCTCACATGTCTTGCTCTTTTATGAATATCGCACAACCTCTTCATGGGCAAAAAGGGATCATTTTTTATCCGACCTGCTCCTGAAGTTCGTAATATTTTTTAAGAGATCTTCTGACTAGTGAGGATAGTAATTTTCTTTTTCGGTGGGAAAAGTGATGGGTCGGTCCAATACTTCAAATATCGAAAGCCTCGTTCTTTTCATAGTTCTGTCTGAACGATAGGTGATCAGAACTCTAACTCTTAAATGGAATATCCTACAATATGTTCATTGGCCACAAGTGATCCCTCTTCTGCTCTCAATGTTTGTAACAATCGTTCTGAGATACAAATTTCCCAAACACTACATTAAGAAGAAAAGAACACGTGATTATTAGATTATTAAGAATTTGCCATTATTCTCTCACCCACTCCCATTAAGTAAAAAAAGAAACAACCGACCCAGCCACCTGTCTAAAATGTGGAGGAATTTGATCAATGTCTCCCATTATATTTGAAGGTTTCATTATATTTGAAGTCTCCAAAATCTAAAAAACTCTCTTGGCATCAAAAACGGAATTTCTGAAATATTTCTCTCAATTGAAGGTTGCTAATCATTTTTAAATTATCTTAATATTGCTGGTTTTGATTATATGATCTGAATTATTGCAAATTTCTGTATTTGTGTACTGTTCTGGAATGTCATACTGTTACTGTATTCCTGTTTATTCTAATTTGTAACGTATCTCTGGTATAAATCAATAGTGGTCACTAATGATCTTAGATGTTTTTAAATCGCCACAAAATTTTAAAAAAAATTAAAAAATCATTCTGAGGGACTCTGTACGAGAAAATAATAATCCTTGTGGTCGAAGAGGCTGCCGCATTGGTCTCAATATTTCAAATGCCGGAAGCCTCATACTTATCCGTGGTTTCTCCGATCAACACCAGGCCAGAGTCGTACCCCAACAAACGGGCCACGTAACGCGCGCGATCTTTCCTTCCTCTTCCTTGTCCTATCCTCTCCCCTTACACAGACACTTACACTAACATGCACTACACTACCACATATCCCGGGAGACCGGTCGGAAGCTTAGAGCTTGTCCCGGCTGGGGCGGTGCCCCCGCTGGTGGGAGATACCTGGTTGTGGAAAAACCCGCTAGTCGACGGTAGGTTGGCGCCAGATCTCGCCATCCAGCGGGGGAAGATCACCGACACCTCCCGATGAAAAACACACGCTACACTTACGGGACTAATGACCTCAGTAATTGACGCGTCCGGAATCACTAACAATCAATCGTACTTATCGTCCCGCATGAACGATAGACGAGCATTTCTCCAGCCCACCAGTGTGGCTGAGGTTTATTTGGGGCCGCGTCGGGGGGCGTGTTTGCTCGATCCGCGAACGCAGATCGCAACTGCCCATCGCCGCCCCGTGGGAAGCGCACAGAGCGTTCTTAGCAGTCGGTAAATACGGAGCGGGCAGACTTGTCGAGCGTCAAGGGAGCAGCTGGCAAGGCGCGCTCGTGTTTACTCTTTGCCGACGATACGCGCGAGTTGACCGCTTTGCCCTCTGGAGTACGGCCGGCCTCACACGCATGAAATGGCCTCTGTTGAAGACTTTACAGTGTGTGCAAATGCGCACTTGATCATTATTTTGGGTTTCCCGACGCGACGAATGCGTTGCTACGGTCATTAATACCACAGGTGTAGTGGTTAAGTGTAGTGCATAGGTGCAGTGGATAGGTGTAGCACATAGGTCAATTTACACATTACAGTCAATAGTGTGGTCCTATAATCGATTATAAAGGTAATAAGGATTATAATATATCGTGACCCATTGACCCAGCAAGCCGGACGCTAAGATCTTTGCCAGATATTAATGTAGAGAAATTTTGTATATCTCAATAGTAGCTGATACGGTCAAAGTATTTTCTTTGTTTTGTTGCATTCGCATACGAGATATATCAGAACATTTGAGCAGCGTCTAACTTTTTGCATTAGTGCACATTTTAGCAAGCTATGCATACCCTAAAAGTAACCACTTTACTTGTGTGTATATAAAAAATACTGTTCTGGTGATACGAATGTCCACAATTTAACTCCAAAAAAAAAACGAAGCTGTTGAGCACTTCATTCTTGAGCAGGGTTGCCAACAATGTTCATGTAAAAGGGACGACACTCGTCAAGCAAAAAAAGGAATAATTCATTTTTATAAATATTTAATTTAGACTAACATCAGCGCTCTTTCTTTCTTCTGTTCATTTGCGATTCAAGTGAAAAGATTCGTTCACAAAATGCAGATTAAGAACTGAGCGACTCTTTTTCATTTTAGTCGCTAGACACTATCATGCATCCATGTGTCAGCGTTTAGTAAAAGGATATTCATTCATTTTCTATTCTAAATTAAACTACAAACGATACAACATAGCAGATGTTACCCATATCATAAAATAATGACAACGAATTTTAAAAATATACTAAAAGCAGGACATTTAAAATATAAAGGAGGACTAGAGAACGAATGACTTCAAAGAAGGACGTGCCTCAATTTTCTATTCTAATTTAAACTATAAACGATACCACATCGCAGATGTTACCCATGTCATAAAATAAATGACAACAAATTTTAAAAATATACTAAAAGCAGGACATTTAAAATATAAAGGAGGACTAGAGAACGAATGACTTCAAAGGAGGACTGGCCTTAATTTTCTATTCTAAATTAAACTATAAACGATACCACATCGCAGATATTACCATGTCTTAAAATAAATGACAACAAATTTTAAAAATATACTAAAAACAGGACATTTAAAATATAAAGGAGGACAAGAGAACGAATGACTTCAAAGGAGGACTGACCTCAGTTTTCTATTCTAAATTAAACTATAAACGATACCACATCGCAGATATTACCCATGTCATAAAATAAATGACAAGAAATTTTAAAAATATACTAAACACAGGACATTTAAAATATAAAGGTGGACTAGAGAACGAATCACTTCAAAGGAGGACTGGCCTCCGAAATGAAGGACGGGTGGCAACCCTATTCTTAACTATAACACCCAGCGCTCCCCCAGGGTACGGTAGGCGACTGGCTCTCCTGCTGGAGGTACTCAGCTGGATTGATGGTTCGCCGCGGTGCGGCGCGTCAGTCGAGGCCTGGGTGGCGCGGCGGTCGGTCCCGAAGCACTTGCTTCTCCCACCCCCACCCTCACCACGTCCATCAAGGATAATCGGCTCGGTGTCGCTGCGATGAATGACATATCGACTGGCCAGGCACGACGCCGCCGCCGCCGCCTCATCTCCCGATGAGGGCGGCTGATAGCGCCCGAGACAGGCAAGACAAGCGGCTGATGCGTTTATCCCACGCGCTGCCCCCCAGGCATCGCGGCAGAGCGCCTGGGGAAGCGATGCGATCGCCGCACGCGCGAGATTAAAAAGAGACCGGCTAGGATAACATTTAAATAGTTACCGTGTGAAAAATGTTATGTGAGATGCAGCTTTAGTGACGTACATGTTTTCCTTACATTTCACTCACCACTGCTGGGACATGATTTATTTTCATTAACTTTTTCTTCTTCTTAACTGTTTCTGCTCATTAACTGTTTCTTCTCATTAACTGTTTCTTCTCATTAACTGTTTCTTCTCATTAACTGTGGTATTAAATTTTTTATTTTCTCCTTTATGTACTCCGTAGAAATGTCGAAGTGCGCAGTACCTTATATTCTATTAAAGCATTAATTTAGATGTGGAGAGGGAAAGTTGTCGAGTTTCCACATGCAAGAGTTATATATATATATATATATATATATATATATATATATATATATATATATATATATATATGTGTGTGTGTGTGTGTGTGTGTGTGTGTGTGTGTGTGTGTGTGTATGAAAATATCGTAAAGACTTTCCAAGAATGTATCTTTCTAACATATAAGGTAATAATTTTGTTTTTATCCAAAATTAAAAACATTTACATGCAAGAAATCTTTTTTATATTGGAATTTTATGACACATATAATGATGCATTAGCCATTTATGGTACGAATAGTTGCGTCATCACCCATTCGGTCAATTGCAGTGAGGGCATTGGGGGAGGGGGAGGTAAACCGCACAGCAGCTCACCGTTTTTCTCACAGACGTAAAATACCCTTGACGTCATAACATATTTGTTTCCAAAAATCAACTTGTATTCTCTTGTAAATTCATAATACTGATATATAAAAAATAACATATGCAACTCGTTTATAATGTAGTTTTGTTGCACTCGTACAAATTTAAAAATTCACTCCTAACGTCGTTAGTATTCAAAATATGTACTTATAAAATATAGATTAACATTATAAAATAGTTGAAATTAAGGAATTAAAGGGAATAGTATTGACGTTTTCAAAATAATGTTAATGAATCTTTTATTAAAACATATGCAAATTATTTCTACGAATTCTATGTTTCTTAATTTTCTTATTATTTGTTAAATTTAAACGCCAGTAAAATGTTTTGAATCAGAGTATTTCAATGTTGAAATATAGTGGGTTCCAGAATTTAAATTGAAATGAGAACACATTTTCAATCACACATTAATTCATTAAAATAGAAAAGAGAACAGTAAAGTTCTATTTTATAAAATGTATATCCTTTAAAAGGTAACGTTCCCTCTTTTCAAAATAAAGAAAATGACTTTTGCTGGAAGCAGAGGCTCTCACTCTAATTGAAAATGGTCTTAACGGTTGCAACTGCGAAAAATGCAATGCGCGGTGCGAGAAAAGGCACAGAAAAAATAAAGAGGAAAGTTATGTGAAAAGGAAAATGTTAGGTAAAGAAAATCGCGATGGTAGGAGGACAACATCTTCTATTCACAGGTTGAACGGAAACTGGAAAATGAAGCCGCCTTACATTTCATTTTTAACAAAGATAATAAAAATCAATGAAAAATTAAAAATATAACAAAATTGTTGTAAAGGAAAAAAAAAGTTAAAATATGTAAAATACAAATAGTTCCAATCCATTCAGAATGTCTCGTAAGCTCTAAAAAGTATTATCGATTTCAGGTATCTAGTTCATGTAGAAACATGTAATCACATGGAAATCCGTTCCCTAGTCGTTAATAAAATAATATAAATATATTGGCAGATCTAAACATACAATTACACCAGTATAAGCTACCTGAAATGTGTCGCTAAAGTCTGGTTAGAAAATCCCACAAGACGAAGAACAGAAGGGTGTGCCAAGCAGACGAAGAGTTGTTATGACCGGTGATGGGGTGCAAGACAAGCGAATACTGCGAATGTCGATCTTCCACTCCCTCGTAAATTTTTCGCAAGGGACAAGAAGCAGCTTCTACCGCCCATGCTATCTTTTTATTTAAACTGTCGTCGCAGGGGGCTTTGGCTCTTTGAGGCTTTCGAGAACGCAACCAAGAGAAAATCATGTTTAACGAGGGAACGCTTTCCTTTTTAAAACTAAATGTAGTACATATGAATAGCGGTCTTAAGAATGAAATGAAAAATCTTCTGAGTGGCAATGAAAAGTTATTTTTCTCGCAAAATGACGTGACTTAGTCAGAAATCTCTCTTTAGGTATCATTTAATTTGTAACCCGTGTTACAATTCATTCAAGACTGAAGAATATACAAATTATTATTTATTCTTCATTATATTAATTTACTGTTATATTATTCTACTTTAATTATTGTTAGGTATAAGTATAGGTAATATTGTACTATTCATTGCTATCTAAGTGATTCAGGTAATGTGTATTGTGGAAATTAACGTGTTTTCCAAGTCTAAACTTTCTTCCCCAGATAAGTAAGAAACTCCAAAGAAATTTATGAAATGTAAGATATTCTTGCGCGCACCACGTCGGAATCTACTATGCTCAACACATGTAAAATTTAATACACGATTTGATGAATAAAAGAACTGCACAAAATGTTGGTTAATCACACCATTTAATCTCCACCATTACTACTGCCTTCCAGTTTTGAAGGAAGAACAAATACAATTAGTATTTTCTTTTACTAAAATAAAATATTTATTCGTTTCTGAAGATTATTTGTCCAGAAACGTCGTACATCAATGAGAACATGATAAATAGACACAGATATTTTAAGCAGAACAAAGGTGTTAAGTCATATCCCGTCCTTCAGTAGAAAACTCCTGCAAGTGGGAAAGCAAGTTCGAAAGGGATTGCAAGAATAATTCTTGCGTCAGATCGCGAACAAAAACAAAAGCGAGGCGAAGAAAGTGGGTGAGAGTGAGAGAGTGTCAAGGAGCACGAACACACACACACACACACACGCAAGATATATATTCCTCTTACGTTTTCCGCCTATTCCCCCATTTCATATTCATTTTCCGCATGTTCCTTTCCCACTTTATCATCTTCACTGCTTCCACTTTCACCGCCGCTAAACATCCCCCTCTTCTACTTCCTCCTCTGGCCCCCGCAACCTTTTCCCGCGCCGCCGCTCGTTCATTCCCCCATATATATAGCTTGGTTTGTTTTTTTCGTGTTTCCGGGCACGTCAACTGCTTTGGTCATTAGTCCCGTTAGTGTATTGCACGTTTTTTCTCGGGAGATGGCGGTGATCTTACCCCGCGGGATGGCTACCGACCGGTCTCCCGGAATATGTGGTAGTGTAGTGCATGTTAGTGTGTGTGTGTAAGGGGAGAGGATAGGACAAGGAAGAGGAAGGACACATCGCGCGCTGTCCGTGGCCCGTTTGGTAGGGTACTGCTCGCCTGATGTTGATCGGAGAAACCACGGAAAACTACCGATCACAGCAGCCGGCCGCTAGAATTCTCCTCCAGACAGCGACTGAATTCAACCTAGCTGAAGAGCTAGTGTCGAAAATCCTGCCGCCATCAGGACTCGAACCTAGGACCTCCCGGACAGAAGCGCTACAGTGACATCAGTTGATGCACTGAGCTACCACTCCGGTTGTAATCCTTCATGGCTTCGAGACTGATCCATTGGTACTCTCCCGACAAGAGCTAAAGTTGCTGGAAATATGTAGTTGGCATCCTACAGGCAACCGGCGTTATTGGCATCAGTTGATGCACTGAGCTACCGCTCCCGGTATGTGTGTATGTGTGTGTATATATATATATATATATATATATATATATATATATATAGAGAGAGAGAGAGAGAGAGGGAGAGAGAAAAAGAAGAGATAGAGAGATAGATAGGTAGATAAAGAGATGAGAGTGCGAGTGAAAGTGCGAAAATGCAAGGCACTGATAGTATCGGAACAGGAGTCAATGCTGGCCCAGGCATTCACGCAATAGAGAGCACCAACGTGCAGCGCCAGTGCCAGCGCGAGAACGAGTGCGCCGGCGGAGCGCTGCTGCCTCCCGCGGCCCCAGGAGGAAATAAAAACAAAAGGGCGGGCGGCGCCGCATGCAAAGAGGGGCGTATTTCAAACGCAGGCGGCTGGAAGTAAACGCTTCCGAGAATCTGCCGGTGGCGGCTCCTGCCGGGCCACCGGGGAATGAACGCGGCGGCGCGGGAAAAGGTTGCGGGGGGGGGGCGAGGGGAGGGTGTTTAGCGGGGGCGGAAGTGGAGATGATAAAGGGGGAAGGGAACATGAGGGAAATGAATATGGAATGGGGGAGTAGGCGGAAAAAGTGAGAGGAAGTCAGTTGAGACGAACAGAAAGAGAAAATTAAAAAGAACGTATAAGTTAAAAGGAGTGAAATATGTTGCGTGGTGGCGAGGGACAGTATTGAATGAGCAGGGGAGGGAGAAGCAGCAGGGTAGGGTGGTTGTGGTGGGGAGGGATGGGTTGGGGAGGTGGGGTGGGGTAGGTGAGGTGGGGAGGGATAGAGTGGGGTGGGGCGGAGTGAACTGTGGTGGAGTGGGCAGGTTGATGTGGGAGGCATGGGGTGGGGTGGGTGAGGTGGGCAGGGATAGGGCGGGGAGGTATGAGCTGGTTGAGATGGAGAGGGATGAGGTGGGGTGAGGTGAGATGGGTTGGGGCACTTAGAGTATGGCGAGGGGTCGAGACGGAGCGGGAGGTGAAGGTCAGAGCAGGGCAGGGCAGGACCAGGAGGATTTATCTCGGAATGGGGGTTAATGTGAAAAGGTGGAGAGAGGCGAAAGAGGTGGGGTGTAACTTCATGAAATGAAATTCAGGGGCGAGCAGTTTTAGCCAGAATCAGACAAGGTCTGGTTACCAAAGACAAAAATATAGTATGAGGAGAAAGGAAAACAAGCAAGATGAGCCAAGGAAAATACTACAGATTGATGAGAAAATTGGCATTATAGACGCTGGCAGAGCTATGAGAACCATGAATCACAAACTACAGCACGACGTTCTACTGAAGCAACAAGGTTGTAAGCTGAAGGTGTATACAATAAGAACAACAAAACAAGCACTCTCAAAATTACACTAAACAATTTTCTAACATAATAGAAAGATAAACAAAAAGTAACATAGAAAATATTCTTGGTGAATAAAACTGTGTAAGTAATTTCATAGAAATAATTAAAATCGTGCAAAACGTGGCAATTATTTTATATTCTCTTGGATTATCACTTTGAATTTTAAAGCATGTCGAAATTGTTTTTATAAGTAGATTTTACTATTTTATAATACCATATTTAACTATGTGGACATTTGGGATTGCCATCTTGTGAAGGTCAAGACCTTTGACTTTAACTCCTACACTGGGTGGATCTTTCATTTCTGAAATGGGTTGTTTACATCATGAATTCTTTGTTCATATTTCATTCCAAGAAGTTCAGCACTATCTTTATTTTCCTAGATTGCTGTTGGTATAAAGAGAAAATTCGTCAAACCAACAAACGAGACGGATTAGAGTGCTTTTCAGGATTACTGTACTTCGTTTCACAGAACTGTTAAAGTTCCTTAGAACCTTCGTTCCTTCGTTTCACAGAACTGTTCCTTAGAACACTCCAGAATGTAACCCCTGTTTACGACAGTCCTTCAACTCTTAGGGTTAAACATTGGATTGCAGCAAAATAATATGACATAATTTTGAGTATTGCATTCACAAAATGTGCAATGCAACAATGTCATATTATAAAACAAAATTGAACAGAAACAGAAATTCACGGTTTAGCTCGCCGCTTTAAGAAACTCTCATATGGTGCCCTTGGAGAAACCCGAATATGAAGAGCAACCAAGAATTTGTGGAGATAAATTCTTTTATTTCTTCGAAATTTCAGAATTTAAATTAACTTTTTGATACTTACGGATATTTTCAAAAACCTTTTTAAACAATTAACCAATAGTGCCCGAATTTTTTTAATAAGTTTTATTTTTTGGTCGCATGAAATGCAATGTCATTAGCGACCATTTAGATAATTCATTACAATGCGTTAAATAAGTTTATAACCGTTAGAACTTTTTACTGAATGATGTATTGTTAATTAATCTCAACAACAATATACTCCAAGGAAAGGTGCAGTGAATTTATTTCAATTGGAACGTTAATTAACGACTATATCAATAATGTTTTGAAGCCAAATGTCACTATTAAAATAATCGACAATTGGTCCAATCTTCTTCTTATTTATTATGTTTATCACCTTGCTTCATTGTCCAATTTATTAGTCAAAAGCTGTCAACTTCTTTCTTGTTAGTGAACAATAAATTTAACTTTTTTACGCCCCAACATTGCTTACAATTTTAAAGTATTTAATTAAAATACACAAGTTTCGCTGTACATTTATATATCAGTATAGAAGTGTCATTCTGCTTCTTCTACAAACGCAATTATACAACTGAACACAGTGCTACGTAAAACGCAATAAAATGAGTATAACTTATTGATGAATTCATTCCTTTCGGTTAATTATTCTTGTTTAAATTTATTTACTACAGAAACTAGGAGCTTTTCAATTTCTCTGACTACAAACTACAACGTTCTAACAACACCATCGATGCAGACGAGTCCGGTTTAGGGATGGCAAAAAACATAATTTTTTTAAAAAACATCGTTGTTTTCCACCAGAAACACCGATATATTAACTTCGATATTTTGTTTCGATGTTTTCTTCACGTCGATATTTTGTTGCAGAAACATCCATGTTTTTAATTTTTAATATTTTTTAGCAAAGGGGTTTTGTGCACGTTGTAGAGTAGAGGCAATCCACAGCAACATCGTTTTGCGTCATCCTCTTTATCACGCACTTAATTACGCCTGTGCAATCGCAGGGAATTTTAGGTGGTTTTACTTCGATGGTGAATGAATGGACGTGACTAAAGGGTAAAGTAGAGAAACGCGATGTTCTTTATTGTTAATTTTTTTCTTTACATTCGATAATAATTTTTTTAACATACTACTAACATGCTGGTAACCAAACAATAAAATATATCTCTTTTACTCACTGTAATTAAAAATGGATAGGAAAATAGCATGTTTACTAGTCTATAATTAAAACATCGATGTTTTAATCATCATTGTTTTTTCGTCCATTTTTTATCGACATCGAAAACCCTTCAGCTATGTATCGAAACATCGATGTTTTGGTAAACTTTGTCATCACTAGTCCGGTTGCACCTGGTAACGTGCATCGATACAGCGCTTGCGGTCGTTTCGCGAATGCGGTCCAACCAATGTGGTCAGCCATTGGCGACGCAACGCCTGCCGCCATTTGGATTAGGAGGGGTGAATCTGCCAATCAGCGTGCCCTGTGCCCCGCGAGGCTGGGCTCTTCATTCACACATCCTACGGCTCAACCCGTGGACGCCAAGGGAGAGCAAGGGTAATGTGGCCACGGAGTATCGGGAATCAGCAGTATATTATCGATAAATATTGTAAACAAACCTTATTAAAAGGCAGCAACACATGATTCTACATACCATTAGTCATGATAACTATAGGCAGTTGATCACCGCAGCCAAAGAAAGCTTACATCCAGGATTGTCGCGTTCGTGGGGAGGAAAGTAAGAGGTTCTCCGGCATTTGCCTGGTGTTGATCCGAGAAAAAACACGGAAAACTACCGTTCAGAGCAGCCGACCGCTAGAATTCTCCTCCAGACAGCGACTGAATTCGACCTGGTTGAAACGCTAGTGTCGAAAATCCTGCCGCCGTGAGGACTCGAACATAGGACCTCCCGGTCTGAGGCGCTGCAGTGACAACAGTTGATGCACTGAGTTATTGCTCTCGGTGAATTATATAGAATTTCAATAGTATGATATTTATTTATACAAGGGATTAAAATACAGTTTATCTCCCTTAAAGAAGAATAAATGTTAGGTTCCAAGCGCGTGATTGCGAGAGACAATGTTCCAAATGAAAGAAATCCTACTTAATCTAGTGTGTATGCAATATTTAATTTTTAACTAATCTTTCGCAAGATAACTTGGAATGAAGAAAGTCATTTGACTTGAGTGGTCGACAGTATGACTTTCTGGTAGGTTGCAATAAATCACGATACATACAAGTGAATTTCATGATTCTGAGACAACGTGAACTTTCAACACTGTAACTTCAAAATTAGTCAGACGTGATAAATATACGGTCTGAGGTAGTTAAATCTGAGTTTTGAAACGCCTCATTTAATTTACATTCCTAGATTTCAGTTCATTTTAACTCTCTTGGAAGTTGTCAGTTGCTTTCAAAGTCTCCTGTGGTTAAGGATTCACTTTAACATGTAGTGTAACTGATGGACAAGCATTGCATTTTATTGCAAATCATGGCATTTTTACTGTAAGAAAAAATTAAACATCTCTACCTAATATTGTATTTGAAATACCTTCTAACTTTGGCAAAGGAATATTTGATTATCACATTTCTCCCTTCCTTTATCTAGAAGCGCAACATTTCACCTAAATATGATGCTATTAACGCTCCAAGACAAATACGGCACTGTGTAGGAGTAAAAACGCACACTGATTTCTTCGGGGCGTAAATTGCGCAGAGATAGTAGATACAATTTTTCTTTTAAGGTAATTTCATAAGGCAATGCATTTGTTAACTGCTTGCGGGATTTTGCCGCGTGGAAAGTGTTTTCTCTTCCGTAATGGTTTTGAAGCACGGGAGGTGGCCGATTCTGGATAACGCTCTTGAACCCACGTTTGTGTCGAAGGGTCTTTTCCGAGTTCTTTAAGTGATATTTCGTGTCCTGTTCACATCAAAGACGAAAAGATATTACATGTTAAAAAAAAGAGCATTAAGGGGGAAAACTCGTGATTCGAAAAAATAAAGTCTAGGAAATTATCAATAAAAGGCAAATCAGCGTACAGATTCTAGGAATGGGTTGTAATGAGAACAAAGACAGTTTTATGACTTGGGCATTAAAAAAAAAGTTTTTACTCAGGACTGGATTACGTGTCTCATTCTTACATCAATATTTATTTCACGTCAATGAACATTTCTGCGAAATTCTCTCGCATTTTACGTTGAAAAAGCAAAGTGTCTATGGACTCATGTTGCGTCTACATCTTGACGCAACGCGTCTCCAAGCCCCTGAAGGGGCGTTGAGCGCTTTACACTTAGGAGTAATCCTCCATTAATGTGCTTTTACTTTTTAATAACTGTCAAGTCTCGTCACGTCGCAGTCAGTCAGTGCCTTTTATCCTTTCGGCCAGGGGCTCGACGCCGTTAGATCGCGGGGTTCCTGGCCGGTCACCCAACCACGAACCCGCGAGTCTCGAATTCGCTTAACCTTCGTGACTTCACGGAGCGTAGTAAACGAATTCGGCTAGCGCCGCCGGCCGTACGCCGCCGCCGGCGTCTCAAATACAAGTTCACTTGCCTCGTAAACTGTTTCGTAGGACACAGCCCGAACAAACCCAGCTGGCTTCGCAGTGACGTCGTTATGCTTCTACGAAGAAAACAGTCCTTATACCGCTTCGAAAGAAGCACTTCCTCAGTCGAGCGCGAACCACCCGCTAAGTCAACCCAATCCTCTCCACACGCCCCCCACCCCCTCGCCGGCGGTCGCGGGCTGCGGCCGCGTATACAAATGACCTGCTTTAAGCAGGCGCTGCCTCAGAACGGCGAGTTATTTTTGCGAACGCTACGCTGCAGGGCCTTTTTAATCTACCGAGAATCAGAAGACGCTTAGAACACAAGAAGAAATTTTATTCAGCAACACGAGAACGAAAAACGACCCCCGCCAGCTCGAAGGGGGCGGACACGAAGTTGGCCAGTGGCGGGCAGTGGGGATCGTTGGGAAAGGGTGGGGGAGAGGAATAGAGAAGCGGGGCGAATGAAAAGAAGGGAGAAAGTTTTCATTGAAGATTCAGTGCAGAGGAGGGGGAAAACTGATTCCCCGGGGAACTTTTAAAAAGAGAGTCTTTATGTTTCTGGCGTTATTCATGGCACTTGTCGACAGAATCGGGAGCGGACCGACCATCGTAATATCCCGCGGCAAGTTCCCCTTGCCCCAACTGTCGGCGAGGTGACGGGGGGTCAAAAGGGCAGGTACTGCCTTGCCCGCCTCATGCAGGGCAATATCGAGAAAATGATGGTCTCCGATTGATTTTTTCGTGTTTCCGGGCGCGTCAACTGCTTCGGTCATTAGTCCCGTTAGTGTAGTGCATGTTTTTTCTCGGAAGATGGCAGTGATCATCCCCCGCTGGATGGCGAGGTCCGGCACCGACCTACCGTCGGCTAGTGGGGTTCCCCCTAACCAGGACTCTCCCATCAGCGGGGCACCGCCTCAGCCGGGACAAGCTCTAAGCTCCCGAACGGTCTCCTGGGATATGTGGTAGTGTAGTGCATGTTAGTGTAAGTGTGTGTGTGTGGAAAGGGAGAGGATAGGACAAGGAAGAGGAAGGAAAGATCGCGCGCGGTTCGTGGCCCGTTTGGAAGGGTACTGCTCCGGCATTCGCCTGGTGTTGATCGGAGAAACCACGGAAATCTACCGATCAGAGCAGCCGGACGCTAGAATTCTCCTCCAGACAGCGATTGAATTCGACCTAGCAGAAAAGCTAGTGTCGAAAATCTTTTCGCCGTCAGGACTCGAACGTACGACCTCCCGGTCAGAGGCGCTGCAGTGATATCAGTTGATGCACTGAGCTACCGCTCCCGGTATGGCCTCCGAGCTATGACTACTGTGAGGCTCCCGAAGGAATACAAAAGAAACAATAGATTAGTATACAACAACTATAGCAGATATTATTGAACTGAATACACGCCGCAAGGGGTATCTCACAGTTTCAGGGGCATCTGCAACAAGACAATAGGCTAACTACAGATCGCAACGAATGGCGTATGCTACTCTACGAATGGCGTATGCTACGCTACGAATGGCGTATGCAACGCTACGAATGGCGTATGCTTCGCTACGAATGGCGTACGCTACGCTACGAATGGCGTATGCTACGCTACGAATGGCGTAGCTACGCTACGAATGGCGTATGCTACGCTACGAATGGCGTACGCTACGCTACGAATGGCGTATGCTACGCTACGAATGGCGAATGCTACGCTACGAATGGCGTATGGTACGCTACGAATGGCGTAGGCTACCTATTTTGTGACCCAGATAATTCGCATCATTACTTGTAAATGCAAGTCGTAAAGACAGTCGAATGCAAATATCTGGCACTAAGTCATGTTGCCCAGTCCTTCAATGAAATACAATAGACCAAATTGTATTATATATATTATAATATATTATTATTATTATTAAGAAAGGATCGCGTTGACAGCTTCTGATTGGCTTCTGCTAGCAACAAAACTGTAGACTATTCCCGGGGGAGGGGGGCTCTTGCACACCAAATCCCGACCTCAACCAATGAGCTTCAGATACCAGTTTGCGTCACAATATTAGCGGGAATTTTAAATGCAGCCAGGTACCAAATTTAACACCTCGTTACAAGACATTGAAACATTTATGAAGCATTTCTTTTAAATATTGCATCTTGTACACCTCCATTGTGTTATTTTTTGGTTGCTTACCGTTGCAAATTGTCACTTTGTACCACTTTCCCAACACGTGTCGCTCTCCATGCAACATGGCGGCCAGCGGTCTGGCTCTTCAAACGATATGCTAGTGCTGTGGTCACGTGGTTCATACCGCAAACTGGTGCTGCGCAGAGCGAGCAAACTACGATGTGCCGGAGTAACTCATTCATGTATTTTTCACAAAGATTATTCCAATGCGCTCAATTTGACTTTTGTACGTTAGCGGGTGTCTCTCTTGCAAATGGCTCCGACAAACCTCTTGCAGTGCCTTAATCCGACATGAGTTTTATTTGTTTTCTGAACTGTCAAACTGGTCCCTTCTTACAGTAATTTCTCTGCATAAGCTTATTGGGCATACTAGGCGTGCGCGAAGGAGAGCTTTCAGGGAGATCGTGTCCCCCCTGAACATTTCGAAAGGGGCCACATAGCGCTACGTAATAAAACATATTTCCATAAATATGATCGGTTCACTTTTCAAGTTGACACTTTGGAGAAATTGATACAAGAAATTAGGAAAGAAGCTCTCCAAACCATATGGCAAGTCTGCAAACGGTACAACATAAAATCAATTGTAATTATTAATTGTCTCATTGCATTTATACATTCTCCTTATAAAATGTTTTATTTATATTCTAGAAAAATATGCCATTTGGAAATAAAAAAGTTGAATAGAAAAAGGGGACGAGAGGGGTAATTGTAGTTGGACCCACACTTGTTTTGGGCTGCACGAGCTAATATTGGGTAGAAAATTCAACCTATAGCTTTGAGTCATCAAAATCAGGTTTCCGTAGCCTAAATAATAGATCAGAGAGATGCTTCATCCTGGAGAGTTAACATTTCGGCTTTCACGCTGAATAAGGCCGCAGCATGACGCCGAAAGGTTGGCAACTATGCCTAGGATGTAGCATCTCCCGGGCAGCCGAAGATCTATGATATGTAGATAGCTCATCTCTCTTCCTTACCGTTACTCAGCATTGACATAAAGTAGTTGAAGTGACTTTTATGAAAATACTGTGAAATACTTGTATGCTTTGCAGACTTTTAATGGCTGTTTTGATCCTACGTAAGAAAGTTACTCAAACATTTGAATAATATATTCAGATTGTAGTTTTCTGAAAGAGAATCTTTAAGAAAATAATCTTTAAAAAGATTGTTCACTTTTGATGAAAACACGCTAGATTTAACATAAAAGAATTATAAATTTTAAAAAAGGATTTAGTAAACATTTCAAAATAAATATTTGTCACACGTTCAAATTGGTAACATATTCATCAGAGATAATGAGTCCACAATATTTGAAAATGGAACTTATGACTTAACGTAATAATTTAATTATAAATTATAATGATTAAAAAAATTAAATCCAGATTATTGTGATCACTTCCAAAAGGAAATTGGACAATTATTTGTAACATGGAACAATTATTTTCTGAACGTAGTGAGGTAATTCAGCGTTTTTGACATTAATTCGAACAAAATTGATAAGTAGGCAACTGTTCTAAATATAGCTTTCAGAATTTCAAGACAATGACTGCTCATATTCCACAAAATTACTCGATAATTTCATACAACGATAATGAATGTATTGTCATGTAAACATGCATTTTTAAATTTGAATTTCAACAGACCGTTATTAAATACATAATTCAAATGCTGCAGTTTTTCCCGTAGGAGTGTTTTGAAGCATTTAAGTTTATTTTTAATGTAACAGAGTTGTAGCAAAATCTAAAATACTTAACTCTTTTAAAAGTATGATTTAGAATTAATTCCTATTAATTCGAACATAAAAGAAGTGAGAAGCTTTACCGAGGTGTTATTATCGAATATTCACATTTACAATTTTGGCCGTAGTAGTTTGAGATTTGATATTAAATTTATTTATCGCTATCCTTAAATATCATAAATGAAATCAATTAAGTTTCTGATACATTTTTTGAACACAAATGTGTCAATGAATATACTAGCATAAATATTTTTGATTCATTGATATATCTAAATAATTTGTAGTGGTTTTCTTTGCCCCCACAAAAGAATGAGTCTGTACATGTTTTATATATGGTTCTTATATTTGAAGTGTTTATACATAATTATACAAAATGTGACAAAAATGTAAATCTTCTAAAAATGAGACCACTAATGAAATTTCCGAAAACATTATGATAGAAAATGGAAGATTGGTAGAATATTAGCGTGTGGGAAATGGACAGAGAGTGAAAAATAATATTTATTAGTGAAAATCAGGTAAAGATTCCAATGAGCGTCGAGACCAAACAGTGATAAGTGTAAGAGTGCACTTGACATCAAGAGTGAACAGGGTTAAAGAGTGAACAATTCAAAAGAGTGAATGGAGAGACACGGTGTAAAACAGTGAACAGTGCAAAAGAACAAAAAAAGGAAAATAAAAGAAAAAAAAAAAAAAAAAAAATTAAAAAAATAGACCAAAACCAAAACTTAAAAGTCCGCAAAGATAATTAGCATAATGGATATAGATAGAAACAGACACAAAGCAAAACAGATGAAAGGCAAAACAACATAAAAGAATCAGCGAAGAAATAGAAGAAGAACGAATCAGAGAAACAAAAAAGGCGAAGCACGAAACAGGTGAAAAGCAAAGATCGCATCAGGAGAAGACCAAAACAGGCGAAAAACGAAAACAGGTGAAAAGCGAAGGCAGCAAGTGAGAATCAGACGCAGGCCAAATCAGGTGAAAAAAAAAAAAAAAAAAAAAACGAAACAGGCGAAGAGCGAAACAGGTGAAGAGCGAAACAAGCTAAGAGCGAGAGAGCTGGCGAGTGAAGCGCAAGCGGGCGGCTGGCGGGGTCGCCCTGATAAGGCGCGGAGTGGAGCACCGCCGCGCCGCGCAGCCATGCGGGCGGATCGAGGCATGCGCACGGCGCTTGCGCATGCCCCGGACGCCATGTGGGCATCAGATAGAGGCCTGGCCCGCGCGCACGCTCTGCTCTCGCGCCCCGCTGCGCCGACACTGTGGGAAACTCACTCGCCACTGGATACCCGGTTAAAATGTCACATGCGATGCAATAGTAGTTCACTTTGATAAGAGCGTGGTTTAAGAAAAACTAAATTACGTTGTGTGACAAGAGTTTTGCAGTTGCTAACTACAGATGCGACGTCGATGTCCATATTTTTAAAATATCCGTGTTTTTATGGAAACACCCATATGCTGAGGACTTTTTTAACTTCCATGTTTTGTGCTCGATGTTTTATGAATGGAAAAATCTCATAATCATCATTTTGTAAAAGGTAAAATACGAATAATAATTGATGGTATCACAGCCAGATTGTGTGTTCGATCCAAATGAACGTATTTGGACTACCTTTATTGACTTTCTGTCTGTCTGTCTGTCTGTCTCTGTCAGTCTCTCTGCTTGTCTGTCTCTCTCTGCCTGTCTGTGTCTCTCTGCCTGTCTGTGTCTCTCTGCTTCTTCTCTCTCTCTGTCTGTCTCTCTCTCTCTGTCTGTCTCTCTCTCTCTGTCTGTCTTCTTCTTCTTCTGTCTGTCTGTTTCTCTCTCTCTGTCTGTCTGTTTCTCTCTCTCTGTCTCTCTGTCTGTCTCTCTCTCTGTCTGTTTCTGTCTTTCTCTATCTCTGTCTCTCTGCCTCTCTCTGTCTCTCTCTGTCTGTCTCTGTCTGTCTCTCGACCACAACGCTCTTGTGTTACCTTTGATTTTAAATCGAACAGACAATATTTTCTGTCTCTTGCAACTGTCGCTTTTGGGGAAAGGCCTTCGCAGCACAGAGGATGTTACGGGTGGCATCGCCGGCAAGCAAAGGCACCTTCCCCAAAGGGCTACGACAGGAAATATAGTCTGTTCAATTTAAAATCACCTGTCATAAAGTATTATTTTCTAGTCAAACCACTTTCAAAACATTGACAAATGATGCACCATTGTATTCCTCTTTTCTTGATATACCCAATTAATAGTGAAAAAATATAGTTCCTCTTTAAACATAAAAGAGGAATAAATTCCTCGGAAACTAAAAATATTTAGAACACTATCCCAATAGAATGTTACTTACCTCATAATACCGCATTTTTGAGCGAAAACTTCATTTCGATATCGTCAACTGTTCAGAAGATAAGAGAGTGGCCCACGTTTAATGGGACACGCGATATACAGAACGTCAGAGAATATTTATTTCATTCTGAAAATGTAAATTATTTAACGCAGAATGTTTTTTCAAAAACAAATTCAACTACAGTAACGTGAATAGGAAGGTAATATATTATGAGAGAAAAAACGACTAAAATAGGAAATTGTTTATAAGCTGTGCAAAAACAATTTAACAACCACTGTTTTCCTGCTGGTTATTTTCGCACAAATTGCGCCTATGAAGATTTAATATTCGCTTACGCAGATGAAGCGGTGCATATTTCATCGACAGGTACAAATCCTGGCTTCCAGGTTCGCTGCTAGAGCTCGTGTGCGACGGATGGTGTCCCGCAGATAGAGCTGCCACAGCCCAGAGAACATAGAGCACATTGCAGAGAGATCGCTCAGAAGAGAACGCAGAGACGAGTTCATAAATGAGAGGGAAAGAAGAATAGATAGGGCACAGAGAAGAGAGAAGTTAGAAGTACAATCGGAGAGAAACGACGTCAGTTAGCCCAGAGCACGAAATATATGCTGAACAGAAACGATAGAGAAGATGGTAGACTTCACAATGCAACGTGGCAACAATGACGTTAAAATGCTGATTATCAAAAAATGCTTTAGACTAATAATATGCTATGTTAAAATATGATAACAGGTATAATAATGAAATTCGGGGCCACTAATCTTACAAGTACTTGGCAGTTACATTTGTTGTTGATTCGTATTTCTCGCAATTTTCTTCAAAAGTAATGGTACATTCTGGCCATTTTTAGCCACAAAATGAAGCTATAATTCAATATATAAATATTTATGCTCACTCAATATATGAATATTATTCTTAAGAGCAAAAAATGTCATTGACCCAATAAGTTAAGTGTCAGAAAATTGTGTTCACTCGAAACGCCAGATATTATAAATTCTGTACTTCTCTTAAAATGGAAGAGTAGAAGAACATAACGTAATAATTCAAACAAAAAATGCTAAACGTAGAACAATTTTTATAATTTTAATATCTCAAACATCATTTTGTGTCAAGGTCAAAGAAGTTTTTTGATGGTCAATTTTACGCGTTTAATTTTTAACTCCTTCTGAGAAGAGAACAGGACAAGACGACAGAAACATCAAATTTACGAAGAATTTTCTAAATAATTGTTGTTTGCTCTAAGAGAATGCGTAACGTTTTGAATTCCAGAAAAGGCTATTACCAAGAACAGACGTCGTATATAACGCTGAATTATCCATTGTTTTTTGAGACAAAAGTGCTTTGTGTATTAAGATACTGTATTAAACACATTAACCACATCATGTGTATTATGTATGACTAGATGTAACGCGTAAAAAACGATGGAACGAAGTCCAGCTCCAACATTCGTTATGGTGGTAGAAAATAGTTATTTTTAATACTAAATTTTTGTTTTTTTTTAAAGAAGGGGCCATCAGGTAAAATTTTAAACTACACTAAAACTTTCCGAATGGGGAACCTGAAGAGACCAGTATTTTGTTTCGTATTAGACAGGTTTCTGCATTATACAATGCAATACAGTATAACATATGTGTGGTAAGATCACGATTATTTTTCACATTAGACAGATTTTGAAATTATGCACGTTCCGTATTGAGTAAGTTTTACTGTATTTGGCGATGTGGTCGTTGGTTGCTGTGTTCCAGGAAGGAATAAAATGATACTTGTTTTAGTCGTTCGTTCTACGTTCCAGATACAATAGCATGAATATCAAAGACTAGACCCACTGTGTTCCCTGACATCGCACTCATTATTTACTTGCAGCGAGACCGCCCGTATGCACATCTATTCCTCCGTCAGAGGATCGTTCTAACAGAAAAAAATTGTTTGTTAGTAGTATTTCCTTATTCCACGAGAAATAACATCTTGCTTCAATTGCTCAAATTTTGCAATACAACTTCGAGGGCGCATGTAATTGCGTTATAGAAACAATCATCCAAAATAATTCTAATTATGTTGCAGTTATTTATAAGTTAATATTTATGAAATGAATATTTTTAAACGAAGTAAAAGAATGCATCCGAAGAATGTCATTCTATTTCCGTAACTTATGCGGTAGTGTCTTATCGTCAAATCTTTATCCCGGTTACAAATATCAGTTAATTATGTGAAATTTGTATTTAAACCGCACTCATTTACTTTCAAGTAGGTTATTTAAATTCATACATTCGTCGGTTACACCATTCATCTTGAAAGGAAGTGTCCTAATACTTCGATTTTTTCAGTGTCCTTTGACAGATCATCAGCTGTAACGGTGTCATCCAATCCGGAGCTTAAATCTCCCTACTGTAGGTGTCATCCAAACTCCGGATTCGCTGGCACAGCCACAGCTGATTTATGTCTATTTTTAAATCAACGTATATACTGCGGTTTTTACAGGGCTGCCTCTCAATTATTCTGAGGGTCCGTCACCACGGTGGCATTTTTCGCGTCTTTCTCAGTCGTGCCGCTAGGTGTCGCATGGTCGCGACCGTATCAAGCAGTGCTGCAGATGCAGCGAATCTAGCGGCACGACAGAGAAAGACGCGAAAAACCGTGCTATAATGACACTGTGGTGACGGGTATTAAATGGAGTTGAGAGGCAGCCCTGTAAAATCCGCAGTATATACTTCGATTTAAACAGACGTAAATCAGCTATTGCGGTGTCAGCGGATCCGGAGTTTGGATGACACCTACAGTAGGTGCGTTTAAGCTCCCAATAGGATGACGCCGTAGCGGCTGATGTCATAGGTCACTGAACAAATCGAAGTATTAGGACACTTGCTTTCTAGATAAATGGTGTAACTGAGAATATGTGAATTTAAATGACACACTTGAAAGTAAATTAGTTTAGTTAGGGCCTTATTTTACGTGGCGAGACTCGAGCCATCAGGCCCGCTCTTCTGTCTAACTACGCAAATTTCGAAACGCTCCTTTCACCACCTAGCGGAAAAAGGAGGTATTATCTTGGGCGACGAAACTGACGGATCTCAATTTTGCTCAGGGGCTTCTTTTAGGCTTGAGGATCTTTTCCATGCAGTAGATCTACTACATGGGAGAGCCGGCTTTACCTCCCATCCGAAGGAAGGCGTGCGAGGGATTTTTTTCCAATCCACGGCTTCGATCGGGTTTGAACCCGCAAACTCGGGTACAACAGTCCGGTACGCTGACCGTTATACCACCGAATCCGCAAATGCGTGTGGTTTAAATTCAAATTTCACATAATTAACGGATATTTGTAACCGGAGTAAAAGTTTGACGGGAAAACACTACTGCATAAGTTACGGAAATAGAATGCAATTTTTCGATGCGTTCTTTTAGTTTATTTGAAAAAAAATGCACAAATAATTGTTATGTAATAAAAGATATTCTGAATAATTGCTTCTATAACGCAATTTCATGCGCTCTCGTAATTGCGTGGGGCAACGCACGTTTGGCCTACCCAGACCAAGAAACTCGGGGCACTGTTCGCAACCGCGAGCGGGGCGCGGAGGCGCGGGTCCCGGGGCGGGGCGAGGCTGGGGCGGCTGGAAGCCGGCAACAGTTAACGATCGGCAGGCGGCGGGTGCTGTCACCATAGCAACGTCATCTCTCTCTCGGCCGGCTCGCGCCTCCGCGCAGTCGCCGCCGCCGCCGCCGCCGCCGCCAGCGCCCCCTGCGCAGGTCATTACGCGGGGGCGGCGGCAGCGCCGCGTTCATTGTCACTGCGGGGCCGTGGCGGAGATGGCGGAGGAGGTGCGAGCGCAGGGTGGGGGTGAGAGACGGAGAGGGGAGGGAAGAGAGAGGTCGCACAGGCGGCGTTGACGTCGGCGCGGCGCCGCGGGGACAACGGCGGTGATGGAGCGCACGGAAGGCACTGGTGAATGCGAGAAAGATTGTGCGAGAGCTCTTGAATGTGGGAGGAGCGCGAATGAGAAGGAGATGGCGAAAGAATGAGGGAAGATGACCATTGGTTCACTCATGAATGTAGTGTTGATAATCACGCCGACGGTGACAATTGTTTGAATAAAGGATTTATCTGACCGGGAGGTCCTAGGTTCGAGTCCTGAGGGTGGTAGGATATTCGTCACTAGCTTTTCAGCTAGGTTGAATTCAGTGGCTGTCTGGAGGAGAATTCTAGCGGCCGGTTGCTCTGATTGGTAGTTTTCCGTGGTTTCTCCGATCAACACCAGGCGAATGCCGGAGCAGTACCCTACCAAACTGGCCACTGACCGCGCGCGATCTTTCCTTCCTCTTCCTTCTCCTCTCCTCTCCTCTCTTCTCCTCTTACACACACTTACACGAACATGCACTACACTACCACATATTCCGGGAGACCGGTCGGAAGCTTAGAGATTGTTCCGGCTGGGGCGGTGCCCCGCTGGTGGGAGAGTCCTGGTTAGGGGGAAACCCCACTAGCCGACGGTAGGTCGGTGCCGGATCTCGCCATCCAGCGGGGGATGATAACCGCCATCTCCCGAGAAGAAACATGCAGTACACTTACGAGACTAATGACCAAAGCAGCTGACGCGCCCGGAAACACAAAAAAATCAATCAATCAATAAAGAATTTAGTGGTTCTGAAAGCTAAAGAATTGCAAGTGGTGATGTTTGTGATGAAAATTTGACGTTGGATTCGTATACCGTTGGGTCTGTTCTGGTGTTATGAAAAAAGCGACAATGGACAGAAATGGTACCTGGAATGATCATAGCCTTTGAAGCTCCGCTAAATGCCACCGTGACAATCGTTGAGATTGCAGTTCGTTTGAATGGAGTGATGGTGGTTGAACAACATGAACCACACTCCTTTTTATTTTATTTTGGCAGAATACAAATGGTAATTCATGTGTTGAAGCATTTGTTATGGTATATTTCAAAGAGAGCGGTAGTTCGTTGGGAGGTTCCGGGTTTAAATAACCCTGTAATTCCCTACATTTTTATGCGATGTAAAGAGTTTAAAATGTAATCAAACATATTAGCTGCATTTTCAATATTTAAGAAATTCTTAGTGTTATTAATCAATTAAAAGTAAATTGTTAATTGAATTACGATAAAAATTGGTGAAAATAGACATTTCAATGGTTAATTGAAATATGTATTTTATTTTATACAAGTAATATCATTAGTTGACACATGTTACACGATAGTTGACCTAAGGTAAATAGTATGTGACTATATATAAACTTGTGGACAGCAAGCGGGCTCGTGATTGTTTAGAGATTTCAATATTTAGACCTCCTATATATCTCAGAGAATTTTTAATGAAAACAACTCTTAATCTTTGAAATAATGAAGATTAACTTTTGCTAAAATATATTTACTTTGGAGAAAGCTAATTACATACAAATTCTTATTTTTACATTACTTGTTGGAGAGGTTGACATCTGTTTAGAATGAAGCATAATTTATCTACGGAGGCCATAACAAATGTATGGTGTACAGCGCTGAAATTAATTGAAAACTTGAAATAGTGTTCGGAATTTTCACTATCATTGAAGCATTTTTACTTTAAGATAACAACGGACACTAGTAAAGAGTGATTTTATTTATAGAGAAAGCAGTAGATAGAGGCATGCCTATAGGGCTCACATAATTCGCAGTAACCACTATCGAAAGCTCAATTTGAAAATCACATGGTTCATGCACGCATCAGATGATCCGACATACGTTTGCGAGACACATGTATGATTGATTGATTTTTTCATGTTTCCGGGCACGTCAACTACTGTGGTCGTTAGTCCCGTTAGTGTAGTGCGTTTTTTCTCGGAGATAGCGGTGATCTTCCCCCGCTGAATGGCGAGATCCGGCGCCGACCCACCGTCGGCTATTGGGGTTTCCCCCTAACCAGGACTCTCCAACCAGGGGGGCACCGCCCCAGTCGGGACAAGCTCTAAGCTCCCGTCCGGTCTCCCGGAATATGTGGTATTGTGGTGCATGTTAGTGTAAGTGTGTGTGTAAGAGGAGAGGATAGGACTTGGAAGAGGAAGGACAGATAGCGCGCGGTCCGTGGCCCGTTTGGTAGGGTTCGTCGCCCTTGCGTCGCCCTTGCGTCGCCCTTGCCCTTGCGTCGCCCTTGCCCTTGCGTCGCCCTTGCCCTTGCGTCGCCCTTGCCCTTGCGTCGCCCTTGCCCTTGCGTCGCCCTTGCCCTTGCGTCGCCCTTGCCCTTGCGTCGCCCTTGCCCTTGCGTCGCCCTTGCCCTTGCGTCGCCGCCTTGCCCTTGCGTCGCCCTTGCCCCTTGCGTCGCCCTTGCCCTTGCGTCGCCCTTGCCCTGCGTCGCCCTTGCGTCGCCCTTGCGTCGCCCTTGCGTCGCCTTTGCGTCGCCCTTGCGTCGCCCTTGCGTCGCCTTGCGTCGCCTTGCGTCGCCTTCTCTTGCGCGCGCTTTGCGGGCTCATTAAATTTGCAAAACTGAGCGCCGAAACAACGCATCCGCCCCCAACTCCATTACCTAATTTACCCGCGTCCTCGGAGCCAGCCCCCGCCTCTCCTTCACCCGCCGACCCCGCCTCCATCACCACCGTAGTTGCCACCGAAACTTATGTCAACTCTCAAAATAAAATCACTCCACTATCACCTCCGCCTCCATCCTCAGCCGTCACCATCACCAACACTGCCGTCTGTCACCACCGTCATCATCACCGCCATCACCATCGTCATACCGGGGGAGACGGTTCAGGGCTTGTAACTGATGTCACTGCAGTCCTTCTGACCGGGAGGTCCTAGTTTCGAATCTCGACGGTGGCAGGATTTCCGGCCTTACTTGTCAGCTAGGTCGAATTCAGTCTTGGAGCATGCAATGGAGTGTGCGTAGGGAAGGCAAAAAATCATCGATGTTTTTAATTGATTGACTGATTGATATTTCGTGTTTCCGGGCGCGTCAACTGCGTTGGTAATGAGTCCCGTAAATATAGTGTATGTTTTTCTGGAGATGGCCGTGATCTTTCCCCGCTGGATGCGAGATCCGGCACCGGCCTACCGTCGGCTAGTGGGGTTTCTCCCTAACCAGGACTCTCCCACTAGCGGGGCACCGCCTCAGCCGGGATAAGCTCTAAGCTCCCAGCCGGTCTCCCGGAATATGCGGTAGTCTAGTGCATGTTAGTGTAAGTGTGTGTGTAAGGGGAGAGGATAGAACAAGGAAGAGGGAGGAAAGATCGCGCGCGGTCCGTGGCCTGTTTGGTAGGGTACTGCTCCGGTATTCACCTGGTGTTGATCGGAGGAACCACGGAAAACTACTGATCAGAGCAGCCGGGCTCTAGAATTCTCCTCCAGACAGCGACTGAATTCGACCTAGCTGACAAGCTAGTGTCGAAAATCCTGCCTCCGTGATGACTCGAACCTAGGACCTCCCGTTCAGAGGCGCTGCAGTGATATCAGTTGATCACTGAGCTACCGCTGCCGGTCGATGTTTTTAAAACATCGATATTTTCCACCAGAAACATCAACGTATTAACGTCGATATTTTGCTTTCTATGTTTTCTTCACATCGATATCTTGTTACAAAAATATCCATTTTTTTTGTATTTTTAATTTTTTTTAGTAAAGGGGTTTAGGCATGTTGTAGAGTAGCGGCAATCCACAGCAATATCGTTGTTTTGCGTCATCCTCTTTATCACGATGCACATTCCGCCTGTGCAATCTGACGGAATTTTAGTTGTTTTTACATCGGTTGTGTATGAATGGACGTGACTAAAGAGTAAAGTTGCGAACACTTCTTTATTGTTAATTTTATTCTGTATATTTGATAACATTTTTTTAAACATACTTGTAACATGCTGGTAGCCAAACTGTATCATATATCCCTTTTACGTACTGTAATTAAAAATGGATAGGAAAATAGCATGTTTATTAGTTTTTAAGTACAACATCCATGTTTTAAATATCGATGTTTTTCGTCGATGTTTTTATCGACATTGAAAACCCTTTAGTGATGTATCCAAACATCGATGTATCGATGCTTTGGTAAAATTTGCCATCACTAAGTGCGCAGCGTCACTGAATCTAGGAGAATGAACAGGTAGATTATCAGTTTAATTGGAGATGGTGTAGTGTTACAGGCGAGGAAAAACGAAACAAAGCAATAAAACATGGAGCTCTACTCTTTGTATTGCGTTTTCTTCAATTCATCTAGTTCCTCTATGCACCACGAAATGTCAGATAAAGATATAAGAAAAGTTCAAATGTGAATTGGGAAGAGGAAGGGAAGGAATCGACGAAGAGGGAAAGGCCGGGCTGTGTAGTGACCGAAGAACTCAGGCAAAAAACTGAAAATGACCCGCGTAATGTGAATTGGGAATCAAGGTTTGTAGAGTTTCAATTACAAGACGTTTCCAAAAAAAAAACCCAACCAAATTTTTTTTCCCTTATTTTCTCTAAAAGAAAAAAACATGAGTACTAATCAAGGTTTGTAGAGTTTCAATTACAAGACGTTTCCAGAAAATACGTTTTCTTACGTCGTAAACAAACGAAAAAAAATGTCATTGTCAATGCGCTTTGTTTTGTGTTCGGATGCCAGTGGCTTTGACACACACCTCGCACCCACTTTCTTAAATAACAAATGTTTCCTTTCAACTTCGTGCAATAAAAAAGGAACAGGAACCATACTGTGTAATAGTATATTCTGCAACGAGCGTAGAATGATGGCTATTATTCACGAGTGGATGTTTCCGACGCGAGCGACGTAGGAGCGAGTGTCGGAATTTCCACGAGTGAATAATAGCCATTCTACGCAAATAGAAGACTATACTTTCTCTACGACTTTGATATTGAAGTTTTATTATGTGAACTCGCATACTGCTTCGTGGTTCACCTGTCTTACGATAGTTGCGGAAGAGCACGCAGCGCCTCTCTAGGCGACTGCGAGAACCCTAAGTCGTTGTGTAATGAACTAGGACGAATGCGATTGGTCGACAGGTGTGTTACAATAATATTCTCGCACGGCTTGTGGAATTGGCATGATTACTGCATCCGATAACATGGAGAAATGAATACATTCTGCTATAGTCGTAGAGAAAAGTATGTTCTGTAATCGTAAAAGAACGGTTCACTTCAATGCTGCTGCACGTGCTATACAAGATCGCCCGCGACGAGGGATAGCCACCCACTGCAATCCACATCATCAACATTCATCAACATCATCAACAACTTTCTGAGAAAATCCCTGAACCAGCGACGCACTATCTGCCTGGTCGTGCGTGTTTTGTGCTTTGAAAACCTCTATCAGAGTCCGACCTCGCAGTAGCAGGGAATGGAATTAGACCCGCCGTCTTCCTCTCCTATACTCGTGGTTTGTGAGGAATTGGACAGTGCTACCTGGAGGCAACGATTATCACGTCATTATTCTCTCACACACACGTACTAGCGTTTCTAAATTAGTCAAACCTGATTGTAAGGAAAGGGTATAGGCACGAACGAAATTTTCGTTAAAAACAATTTTCCGTTATTATCAGGTTTTCAAAATTTACTAAGCCATATAAAATGCACTTCGTCACAAAATAATTGTCTTAATTATTTTTTTAAAATAGTTTTAATTATATTTTTGAAGTCTTTTAGTACATATACTCATATTTTTTAAAATAATTAACATCATCTCCCTAAAAAAAACTCGATGAAAATAATAAAACAAAGCTGTTTGTTTTGGCTTTTTCCTTTTACATGTATTTTAATCTATGAAAATGCATGCAGAAAATCACATGCATTTTCTGTAGCAAACGAATGAAATCGACCTATTTTTTCGTTGAAGGCAGTTATCAGTTATTACCAGCTTCCGTTTTCGACAGGTTTGTCTGTATATGGCCCATTATCTGTAACCCGTAAGAGAAACTTACACACTAGATGCACAACGTATTCACACAAAGCATACTAAGTTTTTAGTAGATAGATTCAATTAAAATTTCACACGCTTTTTAATACAAATTCCATAGCTTTTACACAAGCGTGTCACTCTTTCCAGTGTAGAAAGTCAAAAAAAACCTGTATTTCTGAAAGTATAACTGGTGTATGTGTTCACACTAAAATAAAACATCGAATAAACAAAATACACAATTCGTTTTTAGCAGAAAAAACTCTGAAACTTCTAGAACAGGCAGTTCCCGTGAGGCAGCGCAATTGCGTGGTCCTGACGGGCGGTGCCGTTGGACGCTACAAGTGCAGCGTAATTCCAGCGGGTCTTCCGGCTGTGCTGGGGCGCGCTGCCCGTCGCCGCGCGGTGCTTTTTCCGGGCGTTTCGATTCGCCCGTCTCGTTACCGGAGATTAAAAGAAAGAGTTGGCTGTTGTCGGCGCGCGCGCATTTTTGTGCTCATATAAAATTAAAAGCCGGTGGGGCGTCGCGCCTGCGCGGGGGCAGCGCGGTAACAAGCCCGCGCGACGCGACGCGACGCGACGCAACGAGACGGCTCAACGTCCGCGGGCGGGGGCTTGAAGGGGGGTAGGATGGGATGGGTTGGGAGGCGCGGAGGGGTGGGGCGGCACAGCGGAACGGGACTAGCGGTCGGTCGGTCGGTCTGTCGGTCGGTCGGTCGGTCGGTCGGTCGGTCGGTCGGTCGGTCGGTCGGTCGGTCGGTCGGTCGGTGGTCGGTCGGTCGGTCGGTCGGTCGGTCGGTCGGTTGGGGGGCGGGGCGGCGGGGCGGGCGGGGGCGGGCGGGAGGGCGGGAGGTCGGGCGGGAGGTCGGGGGGAGGTCGGGCGGGGGGCGGAAGGGGGGGGGGGGGGGGGGGCGACGGAAAGGGGTGGGGAGGATGAGACAGACGGATGGTGAGAAGAGGGGCGGGGGAACGTTGGGGGTCGCATAGGAAGAAGAGGGGTGGGACGAGTGACTGGACCAAAGTGGTGCGACGTGTGACAGGAGGAGAGGTCATGGTAGAGGGAGTGGGGCAAGGTCGGGGGAGGGAATGGGTAGCGGGTTGAGGCGGGTGGCCTGCTGGCGGTGGGGTGGGTGAGGGTGGGCCAATGGGTAGCGGGAGACGGACGTGCTCTGGGCGCAGTGCTCGAAAAGGCCAGCGAGAAGGGAAAAACGCACTGGATTCGAGAAAGCAATGAAATTAGACTCGCGATACAATGTCAGTAGATCCGCTGACACTAGATGTTAGACAACGCGGTGAATGGTATTATAACGTTATGTTTTGAAAGGAGAAAACAGTCGAGAGGTAGAGGGAAATACATTTTAAATGAATTAGAATTTTTTAAATTCATTTATATGACCGGATGAGATGTTTCCGGGTGGAGGCATACATATAGTGGTGAATAATGCACATTCTGCATTCCTGGACTACACAGTATCCACGATAATGGAATTAATATATAAAATATACGTACCCACATCAAATTCACTACAGGTAGAACATTAATGAAAGAAAAAATGTAAATTAAATAGAAGGAAAAAAGAAAGCAAAACTAAATCATGTCTCGCATGTGTACTACTTTAAGTCGCTTTTGATTCCTAAGTAGAATAGCGGATAAGAGTCTCGGAGTATTATTAAGTAATAGTAATACATTTTCGTTAATTGGACGTACAATTCGTCTAATAACTATGATTTCAGAATGAATCCGCACTACTTAATCTCTACATCGACATATTCTAGACTTCAAGGAAATAGGCCAACATTTAGAAAGAAAACATTAGCCAAGAAAGTAGATTCGAGATGAGTGAATTGTTACGTGATAATGTGGACACGAAATAAGAGAGCGATCAATTTGATTTTAAAATTCAAAATGTAAGTAGTATATGACTTAGTGTAGGGATCACAGAATTTTGAAAATGTGCACACAATTCACTTTTCCCCATAGCACGTCATACGCAGTTCTTTAACTGTTTTTTTACGTAAAATCAATCAATCAATCAATATCACTGAATGTGAGTGACCTGGTGTCGAATAACTGTGTGTGCAAGTGTGTCGCATTGTAAGTAAATTCTCAGAATCGATACATGAAAGAACCGGTAATTATGGCAGCGGAAAACGTACTGATTGATTGATTGATTGTTAGTGATTCCGGGCGCGTCAACTACTACGGTCATTAGTTCCGTAAGTGTAGTGCATGGTTTTTTATCAGGAGGTGACAGTGATCTTCTCCCACACGATTGTGAGATCCGGCGCCGACCTACCGTCGACTAACGTGGTTTTCCCCTAACCAGGTTTCTCCCATCAGCAGGGCATCGCCCCAGGCAGGAAAAGCTCTAAGCTCCCGACCGATCTCCCGGAATATGTGGTAGTGTAGAGCAAGTTAGTGTAAGTGTGTGGATAGGACAAGGAAGCGGCAGAAAAGATCGCGCGCAATCCGTGGCCCGTTTGTTAGGGTACTACTCCGGCATTCGCCTGGTGTTAATCGGAGAAACTAAGGGAAACCACATTCGCTATTTCGGGAACTGCGAGCAAACGCTCGCCGAATCCCGAGTAGTGTGGATGAGTTGCTTGCTATTTGCCGGCTGACGAATATTCGGTGTTCGCCCTCCCCACCGCATGTCGGTCTTTTGGACACATCAGCGAACATTCGCCGAACACGTCAGCTGTTCGGGATTGGGCGAGCGCTAGCTCGCTGCTCGGCGAATGCAAAATGTGTGAAGCCGTCTTTAGATGAGCAGCCTAGCTAAAATAAAATTGGCACAACGATGTCTAATTTACAGAAACAGCCCAATACATTATAAATCAGCCATAGCAATTAACGAAACTATTTTAAGACCATTAATTTTGTACGCCAGTCCAATTAGGATCAATTCTGCCAAAACTAACATCCATAAACTACAAGTCCTGCAAAAGAAATTCTTAAGAATAGTTGCTCATCCCCCTTGGTATATAACTAACAACCAACTTCCCAACGAATTTAATTTGGAACAATACATCACATATCTGGCCACCAACTTTCATCATAACCTACCTCAAATCCCAGCCCTATCACCTTTCAAACTCGCCAAAAGCCCCAATTACCAAACCCGAATCAAAATTGCTGATTTAGAGCCAGACTGAGGATCCGAAAAGAGGTTTCCTCGTCCTTGTTATAGCATGTAAGATTATATTTAAGATTACCTTATAAGTCTGTCAATACATATATATAGTTATATTTACTTAGCTATGTACATTCTTCAAAAATTCGCAGCCTAGCGCTTTGGCCAGTGTGTCTCGGCGGGGCCGCCCACAGAGAGCGCGATTGTGCGGTGCGGGGGAGTTCGGGGCTGCTTAGTGCTCGCGGCGAGCGGTGGCAGCGCCAGCGTCGGCTTCCCGCAGCGAGCGTCGCGTCGGCTAACGGGCGGTGCAAACCATTTCATGGGTCACTCCCCATTTGCTGGGGAATACAAATCTACAAATTTAATTAAGTAGCGGCGGTTCCTCTATATTTAGCTCCTTCACCTCGCTTGAATTTACGTCGCTAGCACCCGCGGGTGCCGGAGAGAGGGGCAGAGGCGGGGCGGGGCGTGGCGGGGCGGAGCGGAGCGGGGACGGGGCGTGGCGGGGACGGGGCGTGGCGGGGACGGGGCGTGGCGGGGACGGGGCGTGGCGGGGACGGGGCGTGGCGGGGACGGGGCGGGGCGGGGACGGGGCGTGGCGGGGACGGGGCGTGGCGGGGACGGGCGTCGCGGGGACGGGGCGTGGCGGGGACGGGGCGTGGCGGGGACGGGGCGTGGCGGGGACGGGCGTGGCGGGTACGGGGCGTGGCGGGGACGGGGCGTGGCGGGGACGGGCGTCGCGGGGACGGGGCGTGGCGGGGACGGGGCGTGGCGGGTACGGGGCGTGGCGGGGACGGGGCGTGGCGGGGACGGGCGTCGCGGGGACGGGGCGTGGCGGGGACGGGGCGTGGCGGGGACGGGGCGTGGCGGGGACGGGCGTCGCGGGGACGGGGCGTGGCGGGGACGGGGCGTGGCGGGGACGGGGCGTGGCGGGGACGGGGCGTGGCGGGGACGGGGCGTGGCGGGGACGGGGCGTGGCGGGGCGGGCGGGCGGGGGGGGACGGGGCGTGGGGGGGGGCGGGGCGGGGCGGGGCGTGGCGGGGACGGGCAGGGCGGGGTGGGACGGGACTGTGGGGGAGGGGCGGGGCGGCGGGGAAGCTGCTGGAAGGAAGTTCGGCCCCAAGGGGGCGGTAAGCGACCTCACGTAGCACGGCGGGTTTTTAAACGACCTCTGCGAATTGAAGCCCAAGGACGAGACCTTCTCCCTCGCAGCGGAAAGGATAATGCGACTGCCTAAAACTTGCAATTAATGCTCATGAGCAAAGTAATAACTTTGCATGAATTTCTCTCAAACACTTCTACGGCAATAGTAAGTATGTGTGGGAGAAAAAGCAAGGACTCAGGTTAATGAACCTTTGAAAATGGTGATTTTAATAAGTAGACGAATGTGTAACAGGCGGTAATGCAAACGAATGTGCAGCTTTACTACCAAATAAAAGTTAACAATATCTATTTGAGGAAAGGTAAAATGAATGTGAATTGGGAATCCAATAACTGGCTACCTCCAAGCCACAAATTTCAGTATTTCATTTTGGTTCTTACGCACAAGTTCATTACCAAGCAAACATGACCTCGAGTTCAATTGGTAGCATTAAATATTAATATATGTTACCACACAAGTTCTTAAAATATTAAAGAAATTATTGATAAATAAAATAATATTTCCACTCATAATTACTACATATAACATAATTTTACTTTTAAAATATGCACAGAGAGGAAAACCATAACTAACAGAACTAGGACATAAATCTTTTGAAGCTAAGGAGTGAGGTTTTGCTCGCGTATAAGATTTTGAAGTGACGTCATACGACAAAGAACCCTCTAGTTATTCTGTGAACAAAAAACGCTCCTTGCATTATCACAACGCTTCCCGCTCTACTGACAGGAGAGACAAATTGTGTGGGTGGCGGAGAAGTACATGAAAATGCTAAAACGCTAGTAAACCTCTTCAAAGTAACTTCTACAAATACATTGTTCACATCAAGATATCATTAAACATCTTATATTGTCATCCAAAATGTTATTGTTTAAAACAATAAAACTAGTCATTAATACTTAGTGTATTTACATTTGGGATTTGTTCGTCTGTCAGAGACTTATGTGTCTCGGTGTTGATCTACCTTTGTAACAAACGCAGAGATATCTGAATTTAAGTTAGCGATAATTTCACCTCGTAAACAGACAACATGGACAACATGGATAAGAGCCAAAATTTATTGCCTTTTTATCCTTAAAAATGATTTTATTACATGGGAGCTTTTTTTTCTTTTTTTTTCTCCCTTTCAAAATTCAAAATTTAGGTAGTATATGACTTAGTGTAGGGATCCCAGAATTTTGAAAATGTGCACACAATTTACTTTTACCCATAGCACGTCATACGCAGTTTTTAACTGCTTTTTTGACGTTAAATAAATAAATAAATAAATAAATAAATAAATAAATAAAGAGTTATTTTTGGTACATTATGTCTAGGATTCTATTTTTATCAAACGTTTGTGATATAGTGTTAGAATTATTCAAATGAATGATTTCTAGAAAGGGGAAAAAGTGGTAAAAATTTTTTTAAAAAACCCTTAGAAAGAAGTAATTTCTGGAAGGAACTGAGAGATCTTGGGTCCATATAAACTACTTGTGACTACACACCGACAGTAGATAACTGATGAACAAACAGCTAGGACGATCAATTTTCGTCCTTAAATATTTTTTAATAGAACCACATAACGTATGATTTCTAGAGGGCCCCAGAAGATAAGTCATAATACACTTGCATTTTTTAAATTTATCTACGTGCAACTGCGGGCAAAAACATGACGAGAAGAACAATGTTCTGCCACTGTTATGCATGTTTCATTTCGAATAGAATTTACATTTCTAGGAAAAATACTTTTTAATTGATAATTATGAATGTCTATCTACAATTCTTGATAGAAAAACATCACAGAAAAAGTAGAATTTCGATCAAGAAAGGGGCATTAATCAGTTCTGCTTTTCAAAAGTATGCGAATTGTGAACAACACAGAATGGTTTCTGAGAAGAAATAATTTCTACCGAGGCCAAACTTTAAATATTCTGATCTTCACTCTTATTGGAACTCCTTCGCATTCGTCTTCTGATAGTAAATACTATGTTCTGATAACGGCATTTCTTGGAGCTTTCTCACCTAAGTCTACGAACAGTGACTTCAGTATGAGCCTAAAAGGGTATTGCTTGTCGATTTTTTGCACGCGGCGAGGAAAGAATTCAGGTTTTGAGACGAAAAGTACTCAGCCATATCAGAGAGTCAGGTGAAGTAACGGCCACACACTAGACGCGAATAATAATAATAATAATAATAATAATGAGAATAATAATGAGAATAATAATAATAATAATAATGAGAATAATAATAATAACAACAACAACAACTTCTTCGAATAATTTATTCTGATTTGTGCTCTGATACGCTGATAACTTGGATAACTAGAAAAAAATCCTGGGAATTCGGAGAAAACAATCAGTTACAAGAAGGACGAAGCAAGATAAGAAAAAAAGCAGTGGTGCTAAAACAGCACATACCATGTCGCTCATACTTTCACGCAAAATTACGTGGAAAGTATTCAAATTTTTGAAAACTTTTATACGACCATATTTGAAAAATCTATCTTTAAGGAACAGATTTCATTAAAGAAAAATATCTATCTTTATATAGTTGCAGGAAGAGTTTTTGCGATTTTTCAAAGAAAGTGAGACCTGCCTCATTGTGTTCTGTGTTCTTCACACTATCCGACAACAAATTTTCACCAAAAAGAATAGAGCCAGTTTTTGAAAATTTTGAAAATGTCTCAGCGACTTCATGTAAAGTTCCCCTCAAAATTAAAATATAGGTTTCAAATTGAAGGGTCCGCAAAATCTGCGAGATCGATTGTGGAATATTAATTTTGGAGAAACTCGGCTGAACGGTTAAGCCACTTGCGTTGTTCACAGACGGACAGAAAGACGGACGGACGGACGGACGGACGGACGGACGGACGTTTTCGTGCAACATTACATAACTTTCTCTCTACCCCATAGTTAGCAAGTAAAACTCTCCGGTACATAACCCGGTACGGTAATCTCTACCGGTACGCAATTAACAAGTAACGCAATTATATAAAGGTAAAAAATTATCTATTAAATAAAAAAATATAATATCCATACTTATTGGAACTCCTCCGCGAACCTATTCGCATAATCAGCGTTCAGAGACCAGAGGAGAGACGCGACCGCGTAGTTTTCCGCACGACGTGTGCGCTGTCGCCGAAAATTTATCGCGCGGAAAGCGCGCCCCGGGGGCGGAAAACGCGCGCTGCCGCCCGGGGACAAGTACCTCGAGTGGCCCCGTATTTCTCCGCCGCCGGCCGACAGTTACTCCCGGTTTTATTACGAAATTGTCCCCGAGATTTGCGAAGATTTGTGGGGGCGTAACCTTGCCTGGCGCCCACTGCGTTCCGGACGTGAACCACGCCTCTCCAGCCTAGGGATGGCAAAAAATCATCCATGTTTTTAAAACATCGATGTTTTCCACAAGAAACATTGATACACTGACATCGATATTTTGCTTTCGATATTTTGTTGTAAAAACATGGATGATTTTTTAATTTTTCACTTAAAAAAATTAAAAAAGGGGTTTAAGCATGTTGTAGAGTAGCAGCAATCTACAGCAATACAATTGTTTTGCATCATCCGATTTATCACGCTACACATTTCGACCGTGAAATCTGAGGAAGTTTGGGTGCTGCTCGTGTTATGAATGTATGTTATTGCCCTTCGTGTCATTGCCTGAGTCGACAGTGAACACAAAATAGCAAAACATGATGTTCTTTATTGTTAATTTTATCATTTGCAGTCGATAATCATTTTACATACTGTTAACATGGTGGTAACCAAACGATAAGATATATCCCTTTTACGTACTGTAATAGGAAAATAGCGTGTTTGTTAGTCCATAATTAAAACATCGATGTTTTAAACATCTTTCTCGTCGATGTTTTCATTGACATCGAAAACCGTTTAGCGATGTAACGAAACATCGATGTTTTCGTAAAATTTGCCATCACTTTCCCCAGTTTCACTGATCGTGGCGACTCTCAGAATTGAAATGGTTATTACAGAGACAAGATTTTTATGTAATAACATCTTTTTTGTCTTTATACTATCCGACCTCAGATTTGTAATCTTCGCGGTTCGTCCCCGTCCCAACACAATATCCAATTTTCTTGTAACATACTGTATCTCACAGATCAATTTTTATTATCAACTGGATATAAAATGGCGGAATCTACGACGCATAAAAGTACTTACTACTCTGTATCTACGAACTCTATACTCCAATTATTCAACATCGAACGTTTAGTAATTAATTTTAGTAAAACTTCACAGGCAAAAAATAGACTCTTTGAAATAGGATGTGAATTATATAATAAATTACCGTTAGAAATAAAATATTGTGAACAAATTAAATCATTTTAAAAATAATTATAAAATATATGGAAGTAGAAAATTAATTTTGTAAATAGTTAATAGAGTATACCTACATATATATGTTTTTTGAATAACAAATAACCAAGAAGGCTAAATATTATAAATCAATCAAACGTAATGATGGCAATATGTGTACACAATTATATTTATTTAATAGTAAAATAATTATATTATTTTAATAATAATAATAATAATAATAATAATAATAATAATATAAAATATAACATTGTAAAAGCTATTAACACCTATGCTGTCCCAGTCTTAAACTACTCATTTGGCATTATTAAGTGGAGCAAAACTGACATTGAGAACTTACAACAGAAAATGAGAGTTTTAATGACGAAAGCACGCACGCACCATCCAACATCTGCAGTCGAACGTATAACACTTCCGAGAAATATGGGTGGAAGAGGACTCACAGATTGTGGAAACCAACTTTGTCAGCAAGTGAAGAGCATGGGAATGTATTTCCATTCTGCAACAAATACATCAAAACTGCATAAAGCAATTTGTGAAGTAGATGCCTATACTCTGATAGAGCTGTCGTGACAGGATGTTGCGGACTTCTCATGCAATGACGGCCAAAAGAGAGATTTATGGATGGCCAAAGCTCTTCATGGAAGACATCCACATGAAATAAGCCAAGAACATGTCGATTTGAAAGCATCGAACTACTGGCTTATATCAGGACAGATCTTTCCAGAAACTGAAGGGTTTATGTTGGCTATTCAGGATCAAGTTATTCCAACGCGTAACTATTTGAAGCGAATTGTTAGAGATGGCAATGTGCAGAATGAGTTATGTCGTTATGGTTGTCCAACAGTGGAATTAATTCATCATGTAACCACAGGTTGTACACATTTGGTGGGCACCGAGACAAATTCGGGCATGGAATCATATTGTGAAATTGAAAGTCAATGACCTTTGGTTTTATTTATTTTTTATTTTTATTTATTTTATTTTACGTCAAAAAAACAGTTAAAAACTGCGTATGACGTGCTATGGGGAAAAGTGAATTGTGTGCACATTTTCAAAATTCTGTGATCCCTACACTAAGTCATATACTATTTAAATTTGAATTTTGAAAGGGAGAAAAAAAACAAAAAAACTCCCATGTAATAAAATCTATTTTCAAGGATAAATAAGCAATAAATTTTGAATTTTGAAAGGGAGGAAAAAACAACAAAAACTCCCATGTGGTTTACTAGTAAACTTATATTGGCGACATTCCAAATGAAATAGATTTAATATTTCTCTTCTTTTAGGATCACTTCCCTTCTAAAACGGCACATCCAGTAAAGATTTTATTGTGTTCACCGAAATTCTTTATCTTCCACACAACGGATCAATCTCAAGCACAGAGCAGCCACTGTGTGGCTGCAAAACGCCTTCACAGGAGGGTGTTGGACGCACGACAGCCTTGATGGCAAACCAATTGCAAAGCTGGCCAAAACGAAACTACTCTTTTCTTATTGGTTGAGGGAAGTTGTCGTGGCAAGAGGGGAAGCGCGCGTCATCTTTAGGCCACAGAGAACAGATTGTGGAAAATGTTCATTAACAAATAGAACAATAACGGACTGGAATAAGTTACCTGCGACAGCCTTGGAACCCTTTCCTCTAGTTGTTCAAAGATTTAAAAATAAATTAACTAATGGTATTTGTAAACTTCATTAATTTAGAAAGTTGTATTATTATATCAGTTATTATTTGATTATTATTGATAGTTTTATTGCTATTATTATTGTGTTAATTACTATTAAATGCGTTCCCGTTCTAAATATATAATTATATTCAAAGTGGTGTTGTATTGAAGTGTTGTGACGTGTTGTGCAGTGTAGTGCAATATAGAAGTAGAAAGAGAAGTAAATTTCAAATGTTGTGAAGTGAAGTGAAAGTGAAGTGTAATTAAAAAGTTGTGTAATCTTGTATTTAATAGTTTAAAATAACTGTGCAGGTCAACCATAAAATGTAGTTAATGCTATTATTGTTAGCATATTATTATTATTATTATTATTATTATTATTATTATTATTATTATTATTATTATTATTTCTTTAAATAATTTAAAGTTAGTTGTTAAGTAATTTAAAGTTAATATTAGTAATATGTAATTTAGAGTTCTGTCACCAGGTTGTATATACCTATCTGCAGAATAATAAATATCTATCTATCTTGACCCTGTGTCCTGCACGCACAAGCAGTGCTAGAACTTTGTTGTGCTATTTACGTGTCACGAATAGAACTTCTTGGCTCCGTCTTGAATTCTAACGCTGTTTGCTGCAAGAGAAACGACTTCTTTTCAATGTTTACTCGCCATCCGTACACTTATTAATTTTACACAAAATTAATTCTAACAATTTTTAAGTTCAAAAAAATCTTAAATGTTGTGGATCAATTTTGTAGGGAGACCTGGCCTTCCTTGCCTCCTCTGAAAATCCGCCACTGGACCGGATGAACTTCGTTTTTAGCGAACACTATACTTTTTTATACAAATAGAAAGCACTTGAGACATGAATATTTGGTATCTGATGAATAATTAACAGCACAAATGTGTATGAAACCTGAAGTCATTCGAAAAGCAGCTACATTCATGTCCGTGGCGCAGTGCTGGGTAGCTCAGCGGTGTCCAACACGTGTGGTGACCTTGGCGACCATTTCGGTCGAATTTCCCTTTGAACAAACGGCACGAGAAAGCTCTAGTTTGTTACAATAATTCTATGTATTGAGTTCATATGTCGTCCGAACCAGTCAATCGAAGTGACAAGGCAATTACCGTCATCAAAATTATTTTTTTGTCTGTATTTATTCAATGTATTATAATATTTTGATCTTTGATTATTAAAGACAGAACATTTTTCAGATTAATATTTACTACATTACACATGTAACTCATCGTTTCGGAAATTATCTGTTTCCATCATCAGGCTTAATTGAAAAAAATATTATTTTAACAATGGCCAGTCATAAAGAGAAGAATATGTTATTAATGTACACAAGTCTAACTTATTGTAGTTTTGTAATGTCCCTCTCAACCTCTTTCTGACCTTTCATACAGTAATGCAGTAATAATCGATATTTTCATTTTGAACATCGATAATTGGTAACATTGATGTTTTGTTATCGATGTCACATTACTAACTGGCAACACCAATAGAATTCCGTACCGGCCGCCAATGGCTGTGCTAGAATATCTTGCATCCGCAGCCTATTTTCATGTTTATGCATCGTTCGACTTCATCATTGCATCACTAAATTATTTTAGTTGGTTGTCGTAATTGTCTGAATTTAAAAAAATAAGTTGCACATATTGCAAAGAAAATATGTTTATTATTGACCATATTATTTCATTAAGGTTGTCCAATTGCATTGAATAAGAATCATTCATATAACTTAAGGGATTCTATCATTTCAAATCATATAATAATTCTGAAATCACTGTACTAGGCACGAGGGCAGAAAATAGTTAATTATAAACAAACTTCGACCCACGATAACTCAGACAACTCGAAATAACAAACTATATTGCGAGAAAATTCCCCTTCAGTTGACCAAACGTAATGAACTTGCAGGCTCGGTTTGTCTCTAGAGAGAAACATAATCAGTGGGTACAACATCCCAGTTAATTAAGTAAAGTTAATTAAAGCTCCAGGCGGTATCACTTAACAAGCTACCGATTGCCAGACAGCACTGACGCACGTAACAAAAGTTGAACCCCCTGCCTCTGGAGAGCAAGGCACAGACGTCGCTAGGGCGAAGAACCTCGTAGGAAAGAAACCAAACTCTCAAAGGATGGGTTTATTTCAGATGGCTTTATTCCTGACGTCGTCCTATTCTAGATTACCTCGCCGAATTCGATAATAAAACTAAGGAACGTCTGACTGAAATAAAAGAGACGGAAAAGTCAAAAGTGATCAAGAAACGTTCAGCGAAAAGAAGATACGAAGAAAGAAGCTGCCTGTTCGGAAAAGGAGAAAAGCTGAATGAAACTACACTGAAGAAGTGAGTCTTATTATCTTACATTTCGTCTCGACTAACATCTTTAACCAAAAATGAAGCTGTCACGTACACAAATTACACAAAGCGTCCAAAAACTTAATGGTATATCACTGATAAGATTAAGCGAGTGGGCAATCAGGCAGGTCAAAGGAAGAGCTCACTATCCAATATGCTAGTCTCCAATGCATATACCTCCAGGAACTGACGGGCAGACTGACTGGAGGATTAACGGATAGACTTACGGATACACTAAAAGTTAACAGAAGAGATATGCACCAAATTACACTGAGAGGCAGCCCAATAGTATATGGAGTAGACCCCCTAATAGTGAAACCTCCGAATAGACTGACAGATAGATTCCCGAATAGACTGACGGGTAGGCCTTCACATAGACTGCCGGGTAGACCCTTGATTAGACAGACTTGTAGACCCAAAAATATACTGACGGTAAACTCTGGCGGGCGGACCCTAAATGAACTTACGTGTACTCTAACAAATAGACCAGCGGGCAGCACGGCTGATAGCCTGGTTGACAGGAGAGCCAGAAAGACGGACTATGTGCGAGCGTCCTCATCCTGTCTCCGGACACGAGGCCCACGCGAACGAAAACCACAACCACTCGAGAAGGGTCGAGCGGTTAAGAATACGGAAACGCGCATTTCATTCGTGATGATCACGAACGTTCGAGATGATCACGAGTGCTTAAGAACAGGAGCCCAGAGCTCCTATTCTTGACATCATTCGTAATAACTCTCGTTCGTGATGTCTTGAACGGTTCAATTGCGTAGACCACGAGGAAGCTTTATTCATACCACGCTTCGCGATGCTATTCACACATCATGAGCGGTAACGACCACCCGAGACCAGTCGAGCGGTTAAGAATACGATTGATTGATTGATTGATTTTTCGTGTTTCCGGGCGCGTCAACGGCTTTGATCATTTGTCCCGTTAGTGTAGTGCATGTTATTATCTCGTGAGATGGTGGTGATCTTCTCCCGCTGGATGGCGAGATCCGGTGCCGATCTACTGTCGGCTAACGGGGTTTCCCCCTAACAAGGACTCTCCCACCAACGGGGCACCGCCCCAGCTGGGACAAGCTCTAAGCTCGCGACCGGTCTCCCGGAATATGTGGTAGTGTGGCGCATATTAGTGTAAGTGCGTGTGTAAAGGGCGAGGATAAAACAAGGAAGAGGAAGGACAGATCGCGTGCGGTCCGTGGTCCGTTTGGTAGGGTACTACTCCAGCATTCCCCTGGTGTTGATCGGAGAAACCACGGGAAACTTACGAAAAAAACGCGTGTTTCCGTATTCTTGATGGCGTCAATCACGAACGTTGGAGATGATCACGAGCGGTTAAGAACAGGCGCTCAGAGCGCCGTGAGCGGTTGAGTGATCGGGGGGGGGGCGACGCGAGCGGCGCGGGGCGCTGGAGGAGGCGAATGGCGCTCGCCGCCGCAGGGCGCGCCTCGAGCGCCTCCTGCTTCCGCTTTATGGCTTTCCGATGAGCGCGCCGCGCGCGTCGTCTGGGCCGCGACCGCCCACCGCGCAGCAACGGCCACAGGCAGGCCAGGGAGGGGGCGTTGCCCGGGGAGGTGGTCGAGAAACGCACGGGAGATGAGAGATTGCAAGGATGAGTGGGACAAAGAGAAAGAGGAAAGTGGAGAGGGAGGAACTAAATCGGGAATGGGAGTGGTGACTGAACCGGACTTGAGTCATGAAGTTGGAGCGGGCAGCGAGGTACTTGCAAAACGTAGGGGAAATGAGAGATTGCGATTGAGAACGAGACAAAGAGAAGGAGGAAAGTGGAGATTGGGAGCTAAATCGTGAATGGGAGAAGTGACTAAAGCGGACTTGACTCATGAGGGGGTGGGGCAGTGAGGTTGTTTGAGAAACGTAGATGAGATGGAGCGAAGGAGACAATGACAAAGAAAAGGGGGAAGGGAGTTTAAAATTAATTGGGGTGGTGGCTAAACTGGACCTGACTGGGGCCTTAGGGCGGGGAAGAAAGAGGTTCGAGAAACGTGGGGGAATAAAATGGAGCTAAGAACAGAGGGATAAAGAGAAGGAGGCAAGCAGAGTTTGAGAAACTAAATCGGAATGGGGATATCGATAGTGTTGAGCAAACTCGATCTGATAGGTTGTCGTCGACTCCCAAAAACAGAATTGATATTTCACCTGGTCAAAGGTTATGGCACAGGGGATCGAGCATGTATTTTGTGTTTTTCCTTGGTTCATTTTAATGTAATTGCTTTTTTTAAGTCTCTTCTCTTCCATTATTTTTTTAAAATTTCATTAACATTTTGTTACACATTTCTTTTTAGATATTTTTAATCATCTTATTATAATAAAATATTTACGTAGGATTCGTAATGAGTCATAACGATGATCATAATCATAAATTAACATGAGCACAACACTTCCTAGATTATTACGTTCCATGAAGGCGAACATCCTTTCAATGAAACTGATGCCCCCAATTCAATTTTTCCTCACAATTTGCGACAGCCATGCACTATAACATTGTGCATTTAGAACAGTGCAAACATTGTGTTTAAAATAGAAGAAATTCTGTCTTAAATTCCGAAAACTCACATACTGAAAGTGTAAATATCGTCGAGTCGATCAATACGGTTTCAGTGGAAAAATTCGAAAGAGTCCACGTGCAGATGGTACACAAAAGGATTCATACGTTAGAAGAGCGAATACCTTTGGCACAAGGCCAGTCAAACAAAAGGAGTTAAAATTCTGGGATTCAGCTGAATCGCTTCGGATATATCCATTCTGGTGAAAAGGATTCGCTCCATTAGGGGCTATTGAAATGGCCTATGAAAGCGGCGAGAGCGCGCATTGTATGAAGTCCCCGATCTCGGGGACTGGCGACGCGCGAGGAGGAGCTACACGTGGCGGGCAGCGGCCGGGAAAACCGGAGAAGAAATGCGGAAAATAAAAGGAAAAAACAGAAATCGTCAATACAAACCCCAACAAACAATTGAAAAATGGCATAAACAATAATGTACGGTAAAAAGAAGAAGAAAAGAGATCTGATGTGTATGTGTGTGTGTGTGTGTGTGTGTGTGTTGGGTGTGTTAAAAATACTTGAAAAAACGAATTTTCAAACGAACAATTTAAGGATAAGTTGGAGACACAAGAAGGTAGAGGGAAAATCAGAATAAAGTGGAGGGACGACGAGAGAAGTGGTAAATAAAGAAAACGACGTATAAAGGAAAACATAGATGAAAACTGTGGATTTTTAAGGGTGAAAATATTCTTCGTACGCCTTCCTTCGGAGGGGAGGTAAAGCTGGCTGTCCCATGTAGTAGATTTACATCATATAAAAGATCCTCTAATCTAAATGAAGCCTCTGAGCAAAATTCAAAGCGCCTGTTTAATTCCCTCATATCTCTACCAGACGGTGAAAGGAGCTTAACGAAATTTGGGTGGTCGGATGGAAGAGCAGGCTTCATGACTTGAGCCTCGCTACGGAAAATAAGGCGTCATTGAATTGAATTATAAACGTTGCAGAGGGGTGGATGATGAAGGTAAAGTGAAGCCTGACATTAGTAAGTAATACCTTACATTAGTAAGGAATGTAGGGATAGGTTGGCAAGGATGCCTGAAAACAAGGAAAGCCAGACAAGAAGGATAAGGGAAGCCAGATATGGCGGTGAACGTTCAGGAAAGATAGGCCAAAGGATTTTGCTTTAACAGTTCAAAATCAAAACGACCATTGTGCACGAAGTTCAATTTTCTGTGTATGTCCATACAGTTTTGGCTAGCTCCTATCAACCAAAATGAAGATATGTACGAAAAAAAAGGATGTATCACAATCAGCTGAAAAATGATTGAGTTGAGTTTGATGTAATTGAAATTACCATACTTTATTACTCACATTTACATTTCAAAACGAAAAAAAAAATTAAGGACTGCACTCTCAAAATTTTACACTTTGTACTACACGATTAACATATTCAATTCTTGCTTTTACACACAGCACCTAATTATGCCTTAGCATTAGATACAGTATATAAACTTGACGTACGCAATAGTTATCCCTTAGAACTACCGCAACTATATAAAACCAGAAACTTTATTACAGAAACATCGCTATTGGCGTCGTTAAAATCATCCACAGCCAACAAATATGGACCCATAATTGTGAAAATACTGATACACCACATTATGCAGGCATTAAGTGCAAAAGGGCAGTAACGGAGTAACATAGAACGGTATGTTCAATCAATATTCTCCATCCAATTATCTATTCAAATCATTTTAGAAACAGGGACGAAAGAACGTCCTTAACATAAGATGCATATTTTGATTTGTTTTAATTCTGAGCAGTCAATTTGCTTAGTGTATACAACTGGTATTAAAAAGTTAGGCCAGAACTAGTACCTGGCTTGTTTTGAATGCATTGTGCAAGGAGGAGCAAAAGGGCAGAGCAGTACTCACCATGAAGGCGTGTGGTGCGGCGTGGAGTGCTGCAGCGCGGGGTGCGGCGGGGTGCCCGGGGGCTGCGGGCCGGCCCCGCCGCCGCCCCGCCGACGCCGCGTACCGCCGGTGGGCGCCGCCGCCGCCGACGACCCCGACGAAGACGCCGACGACGAGCAGGACGACGCGTGCAGCCGGCCCACGCCCGGCCCCGGCACGGGCCCCGCCCCCGACACTCCGCCCCCGCACGGAGGCGTCCGTCCGCGGTGCGCCAGCAACGGCGACGCCGCGCCCACGAACTCCCCCCTGCTATTCACTGTCGCACTGGCACTCATCACCGCACTCGTCACACTCGACGCACTGAACACTGGCACTGGGCACGGGGCGCCGACGACGGCGCCGGCGAGACCGCCGCCGCCCGCGGCCGCGGCCGCTCCGCGCCGCCCGCGCCCGCCGCCCCGACGCCCGCCGCCGCCGCCGCGAAGTGGTGGCTGGGCGAAGGGCAGCAGCGCAGGCGGCTGGGCGACGGCGCCGCCGAGTGGTGCGGGTGGTAGGTGAGCGGGCGGTGGTGCGGCGCCTGCGGCAGGAACGGCCCCGTCAGCTGCGGGGAAAGCAGGGCGAACGCCGCCCCGCGGCTCACTCTCTCGCCTCCCCCATCTCCCGCCCCCGCGCTCTGCACTCAGGAAAGCGCCACATTCAGACAAGAGGAGGAGAAGTACAAGACGGTAGGCTCACAGCGTCACAGAGAAAGAGAGCAGGGGTACTGAAAGCGTAACACATGGTTGATACGATCGTGAGGCCCAGCAACACATTTTCAAAGAGCAATGAAAGAGAAGACTTAATTCAAAACGGGAAGGTAGGTCCAAAGAAACGTTTCAATCTCACCACAGTAATACTAACGAATGCATTTGCTTTTTATAGCATCAAAAGTTCATACAGATTAACTCTAACGTTAATTAACACAGCACTAGAAGATTTTTAAAATAGTCATGAGAAGGTATGTTACTTCAGTCACAATACATTTTTTTGTATTTACAATTGCTGACTGTTTTTCAAATCCACTGAATTCGATGAGCGAGGATATTGTATATATACTGAGCAGGCCTGCACTTAGTAAAGCTCCACGTGCGTTACACGCAAGAGAAAGAGTAGAAGATCTCAGAGAAAGGAAGATAGAGCAGGGCTAGCGAAAGTGTAACAAATGGTTGACACATTCGCGTTACCTATTAAGCACATTTGAGGGAAATAAAAGAGAAGATTTAAGTCAAAAATGGAAGGTAAGCACAAAGAAACGTTTTAATCTCACCACAGTAATACTGACAAATATATTTTCTTTTCACAGCATCGGAAGTTCATACAGATTCGCAAACTCTTACGTTAATTGGTGCAGTACTAGAAGATTTTAAAAAACGTCGTTACATGGTATGCAGTTTCAGTCTCAATATAATTTGATGTTTGTAGTTAAAATTACCGACAAATTTGATAATCCACTGAATTGGATTAGCGAGAAAAGTATATCTGTACTAAACAGCGTGCAAAGAATATCCTTATTCGAGCATCATCATCTTATTCTGACAGATGACTTTATTCAATGGATATTTGGAAGAAACGAATTGAAGATACGTATCTTTAGACGCAAATATTTTTTTTACAAATTGGTAATCTCTCAATGAATCATTCAGTTGGAATAACACATTTCCAAAGGAATTGACATTTTACTGCTGCCATGGGATAAGGCTACTTACGACTAATAAAATAATTGAATTTTCCTTATTTTCCAGGAATTGTCAATTTAACGGAGATTGGATATAAAACACAACGACTGAACGGCAAATTCATGTCAATTTGTTCTTGCAACCGTGAATGAAACATGGTTTTATATATTACTACCAAAATAAAAAAATTAAAATTCAAATGTCAATTAAATCATTGATATAAACTGTGACCGCAGAAACTGACACTTCCTTTAGTAAAATAAATGTATTATAGAATTGAACCACAAAATAATAAAAGGTAAAGGCAGGCGACCTGAAATGTTTTTTGGGAGATCATAGAGAAACATTCTTTTTCTATTGCATAGTATCTTCGCTCTACGCGGTGGGTGAACGCACCTGCGGCAGCGTGCGCTGGTGGTGGTGATGGTGGTGGTGCGCGTGGTGGTAGTGCGGCGCGAAGTGCGGCGCGTGGCCGTGCGCGCCGTGCGCGTGCGAGCCGTGCGCCGCCGCGTGGTGGTAGGACGGCGCCGGCAGCCGGTAGTGGTGGTGGTAGCCCAGGTCGCGGCGCATGTAGGGGTCGCCGGGGCCGCCCGGGGTGGCCGCGGGCGGCGGGGGCAGGTAGCGCTCGCCGGGCGCCGGGACCGGGTCGTAGCGGGCGGCGGCGCTGCCGTAGCGCTGCCGCCCACGGGGCTGGGGTTGTAGCGGTCGGCGGGCGGCGCGTAGCGGTCGGCGGGCGGGTTGTAGCGGTCGGCGGGGACGGGGCCGGGGACGGCAGGTAGCGGTCGGCGGCGCCGGGGCGGGATGTAGCGGTCGGGAGGCGCGGGGCCGGCGGGGACAGGTAGCGGTCGCCGGGGGCGGCGGAGGGACTGCGGCGGGGACGTAGCGGTCTCCGGGGCGGGGCCGGGCAGGTAGCGGTCGCCGCCGGGCGGGCGCCGGGGCGGCAGGTAGCGGTCGCCGGGGCGGCGGCGGCGGGTAGCGGTCGGGGCGGCTGCTGCGAGGGGCCGGGCGAGCCGGGGCGGGAAGCGAGCGTCGGCGCCCGCGCCCCGCCCCGCCGGCCGCCGCCCCGCGCCACCCGCGCCCCCGCCCCCGACCCCGCCGCCCCCGCCGCCCGGCGCCGCCTGGTGGTGCTGCAGCAGCAGCCGCTCCCCCCGGCCGTAGTCCTCGTCAGGAGCCGTCATCCTGCAGCCCCGCTGCCCACTGTCAGGACATCTGCAACACAGGCGGACACTCGCGTCAGAGGCGCACGTGCCGGGCATGCTCAGCGCTCCGCGATTAGCAAATTACTCGCACGCGCACACACAGGAAATGGTAATCTTTTAACAATATATTAATTATCATTTTCAGAATTACAACATTATATTCAAGACAAGTGTACTACAAACAAACAAAAAATAATAATTATTTTAAAAACATCTCTCTCACCATTCAAATCAATAAAAATACAGATTTAATTTAGTAGAGTGATATATTTATAGAGAGGAAGACTAGAAAAGTAAAACATTTTCCTAACACGTTGTTGGCAAACGTGAAGGTTCCCCTTTTACATAATCTCCTCTAATCTTCTTCCATTACATCCACTTTCTAGATTTGAGGACGGTTGAGGGCTTATAGATATGCCCTCCTCAAAAGGTTCTGTGAGACATGGGGATTAGAAGTAAATAATCCAAAATCGAAAACTCTTTCTCCAGAATGGATTTATTTGGGTTAACAACGAGAAATTACATTACACGCGGGATGAGTTTGACCGTGTCAAAACTTTGACTATCATGGTGCACACATTTCTATAACCGGGGGTTAGACTAGTCATATAGTGGCGGTTCAAAGAAAAGAAAGAAGAAGGTTCAAAGAAATCATTACTGGAATTGCCCGTAAAAGCGTGCGACACAACTTTTTAAATCGCTAGTTCTCCCGGCTATGAATTACAGTGCGAACACCTGGGAAATAGATAGGACAGTGCAAAACCAATTAGTATTACAAATTCTTTGGGTCTTTACACATGTAGAAAATGTCTTCAAAGAAGTCGGGAGTACAGGTTAAGGTTTTAAAATAAAATTCTCTAAGCTACGGATCACATCAGCAGGCGAGCAGGATGACACGGTTACACGCGTGTGTTTGCGTGTGTAATTATACGAAAACAAGCAACGCTATTGGTCGTGCGAAGTGGAACGTACAAGAACAAGTAGGATGATATACATCTCTGCAGAAATAGATGGGGAGAGGGGAACATGCGAAGTACAACAGTTAATTTCTGATACACATTCTGATATAGAAGGATAATATGCTCTAGTAACAACGCGGAAAAAAAGTAAAGAAGTGAAAGCTATTTTTCATGGTTGAGGATAGATGAAATGTAGACCGAAAGATTTAAATGGCATTAATATCTATTTGCTTTGCCGCGAAAAATAACAGAATTCAAAAAGTTAGAATATTGTAGGATGTACGTTTTATAGTGGATTGAAGACCTTCCCCTAATCAAATGCTATTGGATAATGTAATTTATATACTTAATAATGACTTATTAGTAAAAAATAATTATATCCTCATGTGGAAAAATAGTCCTATTAATAGTAATATTTACTAACTATTTTAAGGTATTTGAAATTCTCAATGAGGAGTATCCATATGAGATAATAAACGAGAAAGAGTAATGCTTAATTACGCCGTAAGTTTAATTTCTCTTAATTTTCAATTATTTGTTGAGTATGTTGAAACTTCTGGAAAAATACAAATTTGATAATTTACATTGAAGTAACAAAAAAATTCTATATTTACTCAGTTCAAAGTTCTTGCGAGATTCAACATCAAACAAAGATGCTTTTTACGCAATTCTTTAGTCCTTTTAGAACTTAAAAATCATTAAGACAAAACTATCATCAACCTAATAAACTTCAAGTTTTCAACCTTGTTATTCGCGTTTCATTTTTTTGTGGTCTGTCTGTCCTCACCATTCTACGCTGTTATAAATTACTATTGGACGCAAGGCGATAATCACTCATTTTCAGCACATAATGTTAAATAACATAAAGTACTTTTAACGCGTTCACAATGTTGTTCATAATAAGTGGCAATCGATAGCTGACACAATCGGACATCCGATGAAGTAAATTCAGAAAGACATTTAAACATTTCAGATTATCAAGTTTCTATTCTGTCCTTTCAGCTAGTCTCCCAATACAAAACAGTTCTGAGTTAGACATTGGAGTAAGAGAAGTCATTTGTCCAAAAAAGGTGTGGAATATTTTCTGTTCGGACTTTTCTCAAGGTTCACTGGATGGTTCCGAAATGTTTCTAGTACTTATAAAGTTTCATGTCAACCGTAAAAAAGGGCTGGGACGTTACAGATTACATAACTGGAATGAATTTCCCTGATTATCCTTGCATGAATTTCTTTTAATCGCGTCCTTTATTTATTTTAACAATTTCTTAGAGAATTCTTTTGGCATGCTCCCCATGGTTTTTAATATCAAATTTGAGCAGAGAAAAATGGCGTACAAATTGAATTTCCGGAACAGAAAAATCTGACATTGTCTGGCAAACTTAAATATACCCCGTAAAATAACATACCACCATGCAAAATCCTTTCAGGTGTTGAATAATAAACAAGCTACATATTCAATTATGCTCCAAAGAATACAAAATTAAAGAATTATATATTTTCCATTTATTGCACAGCAATACATAGTATAAATTGCTTCTGAACCTGCAAAAATTTGAATTTAACAATTGCGAATGAAAATTGATTATAAAAAATTTATAAGATCCTGAACATCTTTCTTCTGTGGTAATAAGATTTTGATCATGGAACAAAATACTCCAATAAATAATTTTAATAGACAGAGTTTTTGAGCAAACATTGAAGACCAGGCAAAACAATTTCCTGAAAGGTAATTATAGTGTTTATTTTTTATTCTTAGACTACTTTTAAAAACATAGTATTGAAACAATTTTGTAAAATGAAATAATTCATAATTCTGTAAAAACATATAATTCAACAATAAAGTATTCATAATATAAAGAGACGTAAACCATTCTTCGGTTTTGATACGTTTTCTTTATTTAGTGTTTTGGATTGCAATGAAAGGTTCCATTACTGCCCGAACCACTGAACACGCCTTCGAGAAGGGACGGAGCGCATGGAAACATTCATAAGCACAATATGCATTCCACGCGTCGCCTGCAGCGGGGCGGGGGCGGGGCGGGGCGGGGCGCATCCGAGCGCTGTGGAGAGCGACGCGGTGGCAGAGACGCCAGGAGACGCGCGGCTGTCGACCATCGCGGGCACGCGGTGGCGGAGGAGCAACGGCGCTTACGGCCCGGGTTCTATTCCCGTCACGGCGAAACAATGCATCGAGCGCCGCCGCCGCCGACTGCCGAGCAGTGAACTTCGCCCTCTGCCCCGGCCGCGCCCCCGCCCGCTCCGCGCTTCCGTCAACCAGCGCCTGCCGCTCCGGCGCTCTCCGTCCCGCCCGCCCCCCCCCTTCCCCCGCGCCCTCAGCCTCGTTATCGTCCTCGTCGACGCCCTCCCCCCGCCCACACCCTTGCCCGCGCCCTCGCCCGCGCCCTCCGCCACACCCTCGCCCTTGTTGTCGTCCTCGTCCCCGCCCCCTCTCCCGCGCCCTTGCCCGCGCCCTCGCCCGCGCTCTCGCCCGCGCCCGCGTCCTCGCTGCCTCTTCCACTCTCGCCGTTTCTCCGCACCGGCACTACCCAGCCCTCTCCCTCGCCCTTGCCCGCCACGCCCCCACGCCACCACTCTTCTCTTACCCCAAGCACCCTTCACCACACGGCGCGCGCACGTCTGTATTTATGCACGTCAATTTTCAACGCCCGCTCAGTTACCTCACATCCATCTGACACACGCCGACAACCCTGTCAGTCACCTCAGCCGGCCTGAGCAACCAGAGCTGTTATAGCAGTCCCTCTGCTCGGACGCGGCCGTCTTTTGCAGCTGCACTAACCCCCACGCAACGCAACTCGCAACGACCTCTTCGCGAACGGCCTCACGCCACTGTGGCGACGGTGGCCGTCGGCGTTATCGGCGGCGAGCGGCGCCGCGGGAGTCCCGCTCGCCGTCCCTTCTGGACTGCAACCACCACGGGCCTCCGCGCCTCGCCTCACCGCCGCCGCAATCCCCATCGGCGCGGCGCCTGTTTGCGGAATACAATCACGCCACCGACTGGACGGACGTGCGCCGCAGGGTAGCAGCCGGATGCAGCCCGGTCGCCGGCCCCGTCGCCCCAGCGAGTTGGCAAGTGCGGGGACGTGAGCGGCAGCAAGACGACGCGACGGCCCTCTCCTTCCGTCCACCGCCCCTTGCCCCTGCCCGGCCGCAACCCGCTTCGCTGACCTCGGCTACATGTGTTCTAGCTCGTGCCCGCGCGCCCGCAGCCTTGTCGCTACTTGCCGTCCTGCTTTCAGCCGACCCTTCCGTTCCTCAAGCGACGCCTTCAGCCCCCTCCAGACTGCCCGTTCACTCCCTCTCCTTTTCCCCTTCTTTGGCTTCCCGCCCCTCCTTCTCCACGTTTCCTAACCGTACATCTTCTCCCCCCCCTTCTCCCTTCCCCCCCGGCCAAACCCCTCTTCTATCTCCTGGTCCCCGCTCTCTTTACTTCCACTCTGCCTCGCTCCACGTTCCCCTCCATGTCCTGCCCCTGGTTATTCCGCCCCTATCTCCACTCACTGCCCCATCATTCTCCTATCTCCTGGTCCCCACTCTCTTCCCTCTACTTCCACTCTGCCTCGCTCCATGTCCCTGCCCCTAGGTCTTCCAACTCTACCTCCACTCACTGCCTCATCACTCTCCTATCTCCTCGCCCCCACTCTCTTTACTTCCACTCTGCCTCGCTCCATGTCCCTGCCCCTAGTTCTTCCGCCCCTACCTCCACTCACTGCCCCGTCACTCTCCTATCTCCTGGTCCCCACTCTCTTTACTTCCACTCTACCCCCCCCCAAGTTCTTGCCCCTGTCCCCGGTTCTCGACCCCGTCTCTGCGGCCATGCCCTACCTCCCCGCACCGCCCCACGCCACGCCGTCCGCTTCAGTTTATCTTGTCGCGAGTTTGCATGCGGCGGTGGAGTTAGGCGAGAATAAACTGCTATCTGCGCCGGCCCCAACGTCAACAGCCCGCTTCCCGCGACGCAGCCCCCCACCCCACCCCGCTCCAATCCCGCACGCGCATTGCCGCTCGCTTGCAGGAATCTCCCACCGTTCAACAACTCTATTTCGACCGTGGGCAGGATATGACGGCCATAAATCCGTGGTTCGATTTCATCTCCTCCTAATATATTATACAAAGCCAGTCAATTCCAACTCTCATCTTAAATAAATTCTACTGGGATAAGAATGGTGAGGTTGCAGTTTGAACAGAGCTCAATCGGGATAATGATTTGAAACAGTTCGTTTCTTTTTTGCTGGAACTTTAACCAGAAAATCTATATGTCTAATTTTCAATAAACACAGAAATTGAAAGAAAACTATGTAGCTTCTGGTCATATAAGAGGTTTCTATGGTTTCGTTATATACCCACAAACTCCACAAATATTTAAAACAATGAAATATTCTATGTGTTGTCTGAAAAAACGCAAATATTTTATTGTGTTATTTCGCTTGTTCTCTCGGCTAAATTCTCACGCTCGGTTTGTCACGTTTACAACATAACTCGCCTGATGCGTCAGGAAAACTCCAAGAATGAGGCTTCCCGTCATAAATATTTGCTACTTACGTGATGCATTATGGACCAGTCACGTTTTTAGTCTTGGTAAGTAATGAACTGTGTTTACTATGTACTACTGTGTCATATCTGTATATGTAAAGCCCATTTTTCTTAAAATATTTCATTGTAGTGTTAAACGAGTGTATTTTGTTGGCGGTGTGTTCAGATGCAACTCTTATTTGCATGTAGACATGAACGTATTGATGTGTAAAAGATATTATAATATTAATAAGGAAATGATAATTGATGGTTGATAATTGACTGCTTAATATGAAATTATAATATTAATATTTTACAAATAATATAGTTAAAAATTCAGTGACGTAGACCTGGAGTTTGAGGGGGGCGAGGCGGGGCGAATTTAGTAGCTTAAGTTGCGTCAATATAATGTGTATAAAGTAATCATCTCTATGTTTCGGCTTAAATAAAATATATTTTAAAGATAAAGAAAGACAAAAACAAGTATAACAGAAATATAAAATTATCGTTTTTTTAATATTGTGAATAAGATCAAGCAGACTACAAACACAGGATCAGACATAGGTTTAAATTAACTAATGCACGATTCATGTGCATTCGAGTTATAATAGGACTATTGTAACTCCCTTTAGCTCAACCACAACCAGGAGAGCACTAAAATTGATGTACGAATATTAGTTCAAATGAGTCTTTTAGCTATGTACTACAGTATTCACTACCGCAATTTCTGAAAAGGATCTTACTGAACGCGTCTTATTGTACGAAATTTGAATGTCAATCTTGCATTGCAGCCGTTGTAAAAACGCTTGAAGAACTGTTTAAAAATATAATAATAATAATAATAATAATAATAATAATAACAAAAATATACATTATAATTGATGATGATGCGCATCATTAGAGAGACCGGGAGAATGACATCAACTGATGTCACTGCAGTGCCTCTGACCGGGAGTTCCTAGGTTAAAGTCCCTAGCTCTACAGCCACATCGAATTCAGTCGCTGTCTGGAGGAGAATTCTAGCGGCCGGCTGCTCTGATCGGTAGTTTTCCGTGGTTTCTCCGATCAACACCAGGCGAATGCCGGAGCAGTACCCTACCAAACGGGCCAGGGACCGCGCGCGGTCTGTCCTTCCTCATCCTTGTCCTATCCTCTCCCCTTACACACACACACACACACACACACACACACACACACACACACACTTACACTAACATGAACTACACTCCCACATATTCCGGGAGGCCGGTCGGGAGCTTAGAGCTTGTACCGGCTGGGGCGGTGCCCCGCTGGTGGGAGAGTCCTGGTTAGGGGGAAATCCCAATAGCCGACGGTAGGTCGGCGCTGGATCTCGCCATCCAGCGGAGAAAGATCACCGTGCATACCCCGAGAAGAACCATGCACTACACTAACGGGACTAATTACCAAAGCAGTTGACGTCCCCGGAAACACGAAAAAATCAAATCAAATGAAATCAATCTAGTATTGTTATGGTGCTCGATTAGCAGGGACAATTAGGAGATGAGATTGACACTTGGGAAACTTTTTTGAGAGCGAAATTCAATGCACTGTCCTCGAACTGATCCTCTGAGCCGTTTGTCTCACCGCTTCTGCCACTCAGCTCGGCTACTATAACACTACACAAGAAAGTTCTTCTCTAAGATGAATGATTGAAATGTGGTCTGATACTATGATGAACGCAGTCAATTTTAAGGAGAGGCAGTATGCAAATTCCGGTCTCCAACGCATCAACGTTATATCATTCTGCCACAGCATATATTTCCTTAGCGTCGCTTTGCAATGTGCGCAGAAACGAGGCACGTTTAATTTCGTCGACCCATAAACCTATTTCTCCCATCTTTGATATTTCAAGATGAGACCTTGATTCCTAATGTGCGCTCCTGACTCGTACGAGCTGCCTGGCACGTCATACATTCCCATATTTAATTTCTGCGCTGAGCCCTTATGGAACAGAAAAGAGCCGATGGAATACTGAGGGACTTATGGACGTCATAATGGTGAGGAGGCAAAAGGAGGTTAATCGCTGAGTTCGTAAATATGGCCGAGGATGTCACTTGGGAAGCTAGGATGGAAAAGATGCATTACTTGAAGTAAGGAATCTGACAAAGTGACTGGTAAGTCACACAGAGGAGAGATTTTAATGAATTCGTTTTTTTAATATTTAAATAAATCTATGAATATTGTAAAGGTTTGGTTTGTTTTTTTCCTGTTTACGGGCGCGTCAAATGCTTTGGTCATTATTCCCGTTAGTGTAGTGCTTGTTTTGTTCTCGGGAGATGGCTGTGATCTTCCCCCGCTGGATGGCAAATCCGGCGCCGACCTACCGTCGGCTAGTGGGGTTTCCCCCTAACCAGGACTCTCCCACCAGCGGGGCACCGCCCCAGCCGGGACAAACTCTAAGCTCCCGACCGGTCTCCCGGAATATGTGGTAGTATAGTGCATGTTAGTGTAAGTGTGTGAGTGTAAAGGGAGAGGATAGGACAAGGAAGAGGAAGGACAGATCGCGCGCGGTCCGTGGCCCGTTTGGTAGGGTACTGCTCCGGCATTCACCTGGTGTTGACCGGAAAAAACACGGAAAACTATCGATCAGAGCAGCCAGCCGCTAGAATTCTTCTCCAGGCAGCGACTGAATTCGACCTAGCTGAAATGAATATTGTAAAGAAAACACTTAATCTGAATTATGAATATTACGGATATAAGAAAAATAGTTGGTGCAATTACAACTTATATCTAGATCTAAATATTGCGAACGCGAGATTGGTCACATAAATATTAGCTGCCATCGTGAACAACACTCTGCGACCATTCACGTTACAAAGCGAAGGCTAAAGGTTACACTGCTTTTGTTTTGTGGCCCGGCGACTCGAAGATGAAAGGTTCTTTGACATCGGGCAGCGACCGAACGCGCGCCGCACGGGGCACGCGTGCTGACCCCCACACGTCGGCACGGCTCGGGGCAGTGCACGCGTGACCTGCAAGAACGGCGTGGAGGACGGGTGGGGGCGAAGGGATGGGCAGTTGGGAGGATGGGGGGGGTGGGGTGGCCGTGCGTGGAGGGAAATGACGGGGGTCTCACGATGGGGAAAGAGCGAGAGTGTGGGAGAGTGAGGTGGGTGAGCGTGTGTGAGGGCGGCTAGGGGAAAGGGGGTGCAAGAGGGGGGAAGATGGGGGGGGGGGGGGCGAGAGGGCGGGCGAGAGGGCGGGCGAGAGGGCGGGCGAGAGGGCGGGCGAGAGGGCGGGCGAGAGGGCGGGCGAGAGGGCGGGCGAGAGGGCGGGCGAGAGGGCGGGCGGGGGCGGGCGAGAGGGCGGGCGAGAGGGCGGGCGAGAGGGCGGGCGAGAGCGGGGGCGAGAGCGGGGGCGAGAGGGCGGGCGAGAGGGCGGGCGAGGGGAAGGCAGGCAGGGAACGGGGCGCTCCGAATGTTTGCGCGCTGTTCTTTCCCCGCCGCGTCATTATCAGCGGGCCGTCATCCGGCTCATCACGCTGCTGAATGGGCTGGCAGGTGATCGATGTGGAACACGACTCGTTACAACGGCGGGGCGACGCCGCGGAGGGCGGGAGGCAGAGAGGGACGCACAGTCGCGAAGCGAGTGGGGGCACCCTCTGCGGGGGGGGATAAGCGATCTTGCCTTTCAAAGATGATTAACATTTTTCCGAAATTTCATTTTGCAAATATATGTTTTTTTATCTTTGTTATTTTTTAGGAAATTGATGCACTTGATTAAATATTATACAGTAAGTAATTTGAAGCAACATAATGAAAAAGTAATGTACGAATTTTTTTGTTTGGGGATCAATTTACATCAATATTTGGAACCACTCATCAGATTAAAGAATAAAAACTTTACATAATTCAGACCAGTGAACCACTTAATTTCTCAAAAGTACATTTTTTAAATACTGTAGTTTTACTATAAAGAACTACATACAATAATTAAAACATCAACCAATATTACTAAAAATAAACATTTAGTGTTATCAAAAATGCAATAACGAAGAGGCAAAAATAAACCAACTTTATGGAGTAAACTGAATTTCTAATTTATCACCTAATATACTCACATGTTACGCTGGTGTACTTAAAATTTGAAATGTATCAAAATTTGCTTCAAAGATGCAACATTTGTAATGAATACAAGAACCTGCTAAATTTAAAAAATAATTTTATTGTTTTGTTTCATTTTTTAAATTGTATTAATTAAGAGTAATATAATTTTTCAATATAATTATTCTGTATTCTCAGAATTGACCTTCGTAGTTAGATATTCTTTTTTTGGGGGGGGTATTTGCATATTCGTTCGTATTGCTAAGTGTAACAACATTTGATTTAGTAATATTACTAATTGAAATTGTTAGTAGACATAAAAAATGTATGACTTTTTTTTCGGAGAGTTTTTTCCAGCTTCAGGGAATGCCGATTTTCGACTGTTCACGCCGAGTATCCGGCATATCCCTCAAGGGGACACGCAACCTTTTACACCAAACACACTTTCAGGGTTCTCAATCTATGGTCAGTAGACTCAGAAGGCTTTCCGCGACAACACACACACATGAAAGACAAGGCGCAAACAGCCATGCTCGAGACGGACTCAAACACGTTACCCTTCAGACCGAGGCGCTGGGTCGGCAGATTCTCTAGCCACCTCGGCCAACCAGGTCGTCGATATTTATAACTTATGTACTGTGTCGAGCTATTATCAGTGCAAAGATTTTGTATTTTTTCACTTACTGTGTAATCCCTTAATTGACGGCTAAGCCATCAAAAGCTGCTATAGTTGAAATAAATAGTATTCTTGACAATAACAATGCCTTCAATCTTTTCAATTATGTAAATATCAACTATAACTCACCTCTAAACCAATGTATTCTCTTCCGATTGGTAATATTTATGGCTAATTTATTTATTCAAATCTTACGTGTATCATTTCATGAATGCTTCAAATTTGGTAAGCAATAAAACTTATCAATTTTGACTAATTAATTTTCGAATAATCCTAAAAAATGCATCACTACAACGCTGTTTCTTTTTTGCGTAACGACCAAAACACCAACTGACCGAGTTCAATACAACGGTCGTGCTGCCATCTACTAGCGAAAAATGCGATTTTTTAAACCACAACGACTCAGTCACTACATCTCAATGTCGTAACAGTACAAATCACAAATTATTTATCCTAGTTGTCTATCGAACAGCACAAATTAGAAACGAAGGACTCGATCTTTCCTACCGCTTGATGGCAGGTCTGGTTATGTCGTTACCAAAAAATATCGTGCAGTCAACATCATACCACAGATTTCTCTACTGCAGTTAAAACACGAAATGATGAGATAAATACAGAATATTTCAGCAATATTTAGCATCCTAACTTCATATCCGTAGGTTTCCAAATTTAATTTTGGACATTCACTTTTGTCCTTGATATCTTTTAACGTGAATGCGCAAACGCAAAGGACGCCGGTGTGGACCATGTATGTTTATTCGCTTTCACCCACCACTCAAGACCCTTAAATATTTATGACCGAGTAAAGTCTAAATCGCTTGATAATGTCCCGGGAGTCATCTAGGCTAGTTGAAATTGCTTTTAATTTAGAAAATAGTTTTCTTTTAGAGAATATTCCAAACATAATTGCTGGTTGCGTACCACAAAGAATTATCACAGTAAAACAATTTCATACAAAATAAACTTATTCTGTTGTCTCTAAACTGAAATCCTTCAAATCCAAAAACAAAAATACCATAGTAAGGGTTAAACAAGTAAAATCTGAGATTCAAAAGATTTTTCAAATTCAAAGTGGTCAATTGTTATGGATATTTTCTGTGCTTTATCAGAAATAAACCTGGAGAAGAATTGTAGCGTGCGGCTGCACGTATCGGTAGTTTCCCGTTCTTTTTCGATCAACACCAGTTGAATGCCGAAACCTTAACAAACGGCACGTACTGTGCGCGATCTTTCTTCCTTTTCCTTGTCCTATTCTCTCCCTTACACACATACTTACAATTATATGCATTACTTGTGTGTCGAGAGACCAGTTGGGAACTTAAAGCTTGTTCCGACTCAGATGGTATCCCATTGGTAAGAGATATCTGGTTGTGGAAAACCCCAGACAGCCGACGTGTATTTCGGCCCCAGATATCTCCATCCAGCGGGGAACCGGTAGCGGTAGCTCAGTGCATCAACTGATGCTTAGAGCTTGTCCCAGCTGGGGCGGTTCCCCGCTGGTGGGAGAGTCCTGATTAGGGGGAAACCCCACTAGCCGACAGTAGGTCGGCGCCGAATCTCGCCATCCAGCGGGGGAAGATCACGGCCATCTTCCGAGAAAAAAACATGCACTACACTAACGGGACTGACCGAAGCAGTTGACGCGCCCAGAAATACGAAATAATTATTATGCGAACCATCAAATAGGGAAATGCAATCTCTCAATTGTCTATTGTAACTTTAATACAAAGACGGCATACATTTTATCTCAACCTTTTCTCCTAGCACGGATTCTTAAACTCTCGTAATTATTCTAGCGAAATTTAAAAAGATTCCTGTGGCTGCTGTAGGTCTACAGCGGTGTATATAAAACTTAGGATAAAATTAGAGCACTGCAAAGAAAATGCATTTTAAAGGGTCAGAGAAGAAGAAGAAAAAATTGAGAACATCTACCGTATAAACTAAACTCGCCCACAAAACTTTGACACGTTCTGTGCATACTGCAGTGAAATTGCGCATTGCTCGTCTAGTGTGTTCAGACACTGTCGTACTCGTAACTCATCACTGCAAGCAGTACCTCCGCGGATTACATCGTACAATCCTTCATTGGAACGAGAAGTCTGATCCTGCAGAGAAGCCATTACAATGTTGCAACTTGTCGTCCTAATTCTACGGTGCAAGTAGCTATGAATCACAAGCAGCGCACAGCTGGTGCAATGCCCTCTATCACCATCGCGGGGGTGGGGGGTCTATCCGAGGGGCACGGGGAAGGGGGCACGTGGGGCCTTGGGGTGAGCGGCGAGACGTGCGTGACGCGTCGGAAGTTTCGTACGTCACTGGTTGGTTGGTTAGTGATTCCGGGCGCGACAACAGCTTAGGTCATTAGTCCCGTTAGTGTAGTGTATGTTTTTCTCGGAAGATGGCGATGATCTTCCCCCGCTGGATGGCGAGATCCGGCGCCGACCTACCGTCGGCTAGTGGGGTGTCCCGCTAACCAGGACTCTCCCACCAACGGGGCACCGCCCCAGCGAGGACAAACCTTAAGCTCCCGACCGATGTCTCGGTATGTGGTAGTATAGTACATGTTAGTGTATGTGTGTAAGGGGAGAGGATAGGACAAGGAAGAGGAAGGGCAGATCGCGCGCGGTCCGTGGCCCGTTTGGTAGAGTACTGCTCCGTCATTCGCCTGGTGTTGATCGGAGAAAACACGGAAAACTACCGATCAGAGCAGCCGGCCACTAGAATTCTCCTCCAGACAGCGACTGAATTCGACCTAGCTGAAGAGCTCGTGTAGAAAATGTAGGTAGTATTATCCCCGTACGATTTTTGAGCCCTCATTGCACTAGTTGCGAAAGGAGGGGGTATGTGATTATTTTTTTGACAGGACAATTATAAGAAATCTGTAGCTTGTTTTTCGATGCAAAATAGTTTCTAATATCCACGAGCAAACATTTCTGGTTATCAAAATGCGTCAACAAAGCTTGTTGCTATCATTTCTTATGAATTCAACTAAAGTTAGTAAAGGAGTGAGGGGTAGATATGCCAGGGCTCAAGAAAACGTGCGTGTATAATACGTCGCGACGTACTAAGGGAGTCTGCTGAAGAAGCAAATGTAAGGCATGTGCTAGAAATTGAAAGAACACGTCGTAAACGGAGAATGCGAGGAGAGAAAGAGGATTGCAATATGTAAATACGTGGAATCGGAGGCGGAATAGGAGGGAAGAAGGCTGTAGAGATCGGAAGCGAGGGAGGAGTTGAGGTGGATGCGAGCTGCCGACCCGGAAGTCGTGAAAGGCAGGTCGGGAAAGCAGAGGAAGGGGCTGTGCGAGAGGGCAGACTTTGCCGTGGGTGGATCTGCGAGGCATCGCTTCCAGCAAAGAAGTGAAGGGGCTCGAGTTGCGGTGCGACACAACGTTCTGGGAAAAACGAGGCTGATCTGGAGGGGTGGGAATATGGCGGGAGGGACTGAGTAAGAGGGATATGGCCAGGTGGGGCAGGACGGGGCAGGGCGGGACAGGGCGGGACAGGGCGGGACAGGGCGGGACAGGGCGGGACAGGGCGGGACAGGGCGGGACAGGGCGGGACAGGGCGGGGCAGGGCGGGACAGGGCGGGACAGGGCGGGACAGGGCGAGCAGGGCGGAGCAGGGAGGAGCAGGGCGGAGCAGGGCGGGGCAGGGCGGGGCAGGGCGGGGCAGGGCGGGGCAGGGCGGGGCGAGGCGGGAGGGGCGGGGCGAGGCGGGGCGAGGCGGGGCGAGGCGGGGTGGTGTGGGAGCGGGGAGCGGCGGCAGCGGCCGCTGTGCTCTCGCGCTTGCTGGGAGATCAATAACCGCGGCGCCCGGCGCGGAGCAGCCCGCCGCCGCCGCCGCCGCCCCTGCCGCCGCCGGCTGCCCTGCCCCTCCCACAACGCCCGCCCGCCTCGCACTTTCTCCTGGACCGCTCGCGCCACGCCGCCCTGCGGCGCGGGTGGCTGAGGCTCCAATCCACGAATGAAAACGCTACAGTAGTCAATGATCTGTACAAATTAATGCCATGTTCTTGCTTTCATTTTCGTTTTATTACTGTTCTACCAGTTTTAGCAACTGAACGCGACTATCTCTCCCTCTCTGTCTCTCTGAGTCTCTCCCTCTGAGTCTCTCTCTCCCTCAGTCTCTCTCTCCCTCAGTCTCTCTCTCCCTCAATTTCTCTCTCCCTCAGTCTCTATCACTCTCTCTCTCTCTCTCTCTCTCTCTCTCTCTCTCTCTCTCTGTGTGTTCTCATTTTCCTTCTAATCTTCTGGTGTGTCATAAAACCACGATTTTTTAAAATTATAACTACCATTTTGTGGCTTACTCATGTGCTTCTTTGTGTACATTGTATAATCCATGTTTCCTCCAACCAAGTTCACAATCACATAATCTCACAATAATATTCAGTTCAAAGTCACTTTTCAACATACTCAATATATCTGAGACTTTAAATTGAACATAATCACAAGTGTTAAAATTCACATTCACATCCATAAAATATTTGTCAATTACCTTTTTTATCGTATTAAATTGGTTCACAAATTTTAAGTTTGCCGGTTATTCTATATGACAGAATATTCATTGCTCCATTACAGTATGAAAAATGTTGTGTTGTCAGAAAATGTTTGGCTGAGAAATTTTAGCATAAATTGTTCCAACTCCATAATTACAATCAAGCTCATAAAGAGTGTTTTCATTTATCAACAAACTAATACACTTAAGCACAAAAAATGTTTACAAGAACCCGTTTAATATAAAGAAAATATTAGCCTGATGCATTTCTCTTCTCTTACTTTTCTAGTTCTTGGTTTATAACTATGTGTAAGAGTTAAAAAAAACACCGAACTCGTATTACACACATTAAAAGGTCTTGTATGAAACATAATCAATAATGTGAGTTTGAAATTAGTATATCGGATGAAAGTTAAATGCGCTACAGCAAATTCTTCACAAAAGAAACCAGTGTTCTTTTATCACTTGTCCAAAAAGTATAATTTTGCTCAGATTATGACCATATCATTTGGAGTAACTGAGATTTGATTTCATCTATATCGTCCTAAAGTCAGGCGTACTCTAAATGTTTATGCTAATTAGTGCCGTACCAGATATTTTGAGTACATCAGTGCTTATGAGCTGATTAATGATCTCGGCCATTATTTTTTACTTTCAACTACAAAATAATCTTATTAGCTAATTAGCGTCGCTGCACATGCAAGCCAAACATCAGTTTTCAAACACTAATTTACCCTTCCCGTGTTACAAGGTATTTTCGCTTTCAGGAGGATGCATAACGCTAAATACACCGGTCTTCGGCGGTGCATTAGATTCAAATTTCTCACTGAGAATAACTACATATTCAAAGCCGAATATGTAAATTAGCGTTCACTTAAGTCCGGTTGGCGATGGTAATAAGGACCGACACGTAAACTATCTTCTTTAACTTTCCTACGAGGCATCGTTTGAATCTTTTGCTAATTTAGATATTGAAATAGCTGCCCAAAAGAATTGATACATCAACATACACCATGTGCTGGACATTACATTGCGTCTGTATCAAAAAGTCATTTTTTTCTACTCACATTCTATCATGATAGCTACAACCCGTTGGATAATGATACCTATTACGATACAGATTTTGTTATGATACAGGTGTTTGACCAATCACAGAAAATTTACAAACCAAGCATTGACACTTCATTAATAATTGAGAATCGTTCTAGAAAACGTTTTGTTCGATTGTGTGCATTAAATTTGATTTAATATTATATTATGTTTATCAGTTTTCATTTCTTTTATTATCAGTAATTTTTACGCGGAATATTATTTAAAATAAATTAGATCGTAATTTCACTTTGATCCTATTTGACTAGCGCAGTGGTAGTGGTAGGGGGAACATTTGACTGACGTTAAGATCAGAACGCAAGTTATTGTGTGTTATAAGTAGCTGCAGTGTGTTTGTCTTTAAAAGCCGGCCAATTCTCTAGTTTGAAATGTCTACCAAATCAGAGGATGAGTGGGCACCTCTAAAAATTAGAGAAAAAGCGAAAATGGTCACCTCAGAATTATTGCCGTAACTTTTGTGCTCCCTCGCAGGCGTGCTGGTAAACCAACGCCCCCTGCGGCAGGTACGGTAGGTGTCCGCTAGGTGGCCTTGGCTGAATCTTGCATGTCAACTACCACGAAACGATTCAAAAAAGTTTAACGTATAGAAGTCGTAGAAAAAGGACCGTATGGAACTCGATGAAATGGGTATTAATACACTCGTGTGAAGTTTACGATACTCGCTCGTATCGATACTCGCTCGTATCGTAATAAGACACTCGTGTATTAATACCCATCATTACATCATCGTTTCATAATGTACTATTAGACTGAAGTCACATAACAAGGATGTGAATCGGAAATTGACCTACTTCAATTATTACAGTACATATTGCAGTTAAAAATTGAAGAATAAAATTGGAAACATTAGCATACGCTATTTTACGAATTCCGGGTTAATTAGAGAAACTCGGCAATTGAAGGAGAAAAAAACAAGAACGTTCCAAATTGTGTGAATTTCGTCGTCATATCGAGTTAAGTTTGCAATCGCTCGAACAACTAATGACGAAGCCACGAACTTGCCAAACACAAATTGTAAGAATCCTATTAGAGTCAAAGATTGACTAGTTAATTTTGTTTCATTTAAATATAACGCACATACGTATGCAAAATCTTTTAACGTTTAAATCGTGAACAAAATGAATAATTAACTTGGCTTTAGTGTATGCGGTAGGTCTATCGTACACCTTTATAGCAACTAGAAAAATTACTTTCAATAGTTCTTTCAATTCTTAAAAAACTGGATACAAATTCTTGCCGAGTTAAAGGAAATGATCTGAAATAATTCTATATTTGTCTGCAGCAGAGAGTGTTTGTAAAACTTTACGGAGAGTGTACGTCAAACTGCAGGCAGGCAGCCAACTACACTTTGCATCTGGAAGCATTGCCTACTTTTTAGTCGTTCGGCAGATAAAGTGGGCCCTCCAAAAACAACTGTCCAACTCGTCCGTCCCAGCTCCAGGTTATTTGTACCAACTCTACCACACACTCATATTTTGGCAACTAATTTGTCCGCACTTTTTCAATATAACAAAATTGGTGGGAATAAAAATGGACTCCTCTTTTGTCACGGACTGTCAATAACGTTGCGTTTCTAAAAACCTACAATTGGCAATCATATGTTTCTAACGTTATTTAATATTCATTCGACATAATAATAACAGACTTTGACACTACGTTTCCGAGTTCGGACTAGTTCGGACTCTCTTTACCACATTATCGAAGTACCACATTATCTCCGTGGGAAAAATGTTTTCGCGGGAGAAGAGTAGATAGGCATTTGCATACACGCGAACGAAGTGTGAAGAAATGTGATTGAGAAATCCCATAACAGGTAACACAATATTTTTCTTGAAATACATAGTGTAGGAAAATCAGATTTTAACGCAGACATGTGATAGCAGTCTTAATTGCTTCTAGTGATCATCATGATCATCATAATCATCATGATCATCATGCTCATCATAATCATCATAATCATCATGATTATGATCATCATCATCATGATCATGATCATGATCATCATCATCATCAAGGACTAGGACGAATGACCTGTTCCGTCGTCGAAAGATCAACTCTCCATCTTCTTCTAGGTCTACCTGGTTCTCGAGTTCCTTCGGGTACGAGCTCATTTGGTTGGTTTGGTTTGGTTTATTCGTGTTTCCGGGCGCGTCAACTGCTTTGGTCATTAGTCCCGTTAGTGTAGTGCATGTTTGTTTCTCGGGAGATGGCGGTGGTCTTTCCCAGCTGGATGGCGAGATTCGGCGCCGACCTACCGTCGACTAGTGAGGTTTCCCCCTAACCAGGACTCTCCCACCAGCAGAGCACCGCCCCAGCCGGGACAAGCTCTAAGCTCCCGACCGGTCTCCCGGAACATGTGGTAGTGTAGTTATGATAGAGTAAGTGTGTGTGTGTGTAAGGGGAGAGGATAGGGCAAGGAAGGGGAAGGACAGATCGCGCGCGGTCCGTGACCTGTTTGGTAGGGTACTGCTCCGGCATTCGCCTGGTGTTGATCGGAGAAACCACGTAAAACTACCGATCAGAGCAGCAGGCTGCTAGAATTCTCCTCCAGGCAGTGACTGAATTCGACCTAGCTGAAAAGCTAATGTCGAAAATCCTGCCGCCGACTAATAATTGTGAGGATATGTTACTATCTATGTTTTGTCAGGCATAACAATCACTCCCTTGTATTTACGGAACCAGCAATGGCAGGAAATGGCACGGCATTTAAGTAATGGAATTATAGCGTGATGAGTTTGGATTTTAGCCACTGAACTACTAACGTGCGCGATTTGATTCAACATGGTAATTTAAAAGTTCGTGTGGCTCATGGCATGATTCAATGCACGTGTTATTTTGCCTGAATGAATAGACTATTTAATGACACAGTGAGACTGTGTTCTTCTGTCAGTGCGACAGACATGGCCGTGAAGCGATAAAACGAATGATACAGTTGCATATGCTTGCATTTCTTCAGAAACACATTCCGCACTTGAAGCTCAATGCTTATTTGTCTGATGACTCATAAGAATCTGACGACGCAGAGTTCTCGGACGATTCAGTACATGATACTACTTCAAAACACAGTAATAGTTATTAGGTATGCGAATATGCAAAAAGAGGCATCTTGTTTCAAATTTGTGGCAATTAAGTTGTTTCATTTGCCTTTCCCGTTTCCTTTCCTATCGTCCAGCAATAGTTCATTGAATATTAAACAAGAAGGAAGAATTATATGTTAAGAACTATTTTCAGACTTTACTTACTCTTAAAATTGTCATATTTTCATGGTTTCACTAATAATTAAATTCATAAATGTTGGAAAAGAGACCGTTGGATTACAAGAGTATTTGCGCTCTTGGGCTTTCATGATATCCTACCTAAATGTTTGCTACATTGACACATCAAAGTTAGTGGAGGATGGTCACTAACATGACATTCACTAACATGACGGTCACTAATGTGACGGTCACTAATGTGATGGTCACTAATATGACGGTCATAATATGACGGTCACCAATATGACGGTCACTAATATGACGGTCACCAATATGACGGTCACTAATATGACGGTCACTAATATGACGGTCACTAATATGACGGTCACTAATATGACGGTCACTAATATCACGGTCACTAATATCACGGTCAATGACACGATGGGCGTAATGTCTGATTGATGAAGAATGGTTGAATTAAAATGTATCAAAATCCTAGTAATGTGCAAATCAGTTCCCTCAGTCCAGGGAACGTCGTATTACTTGTATAAAGCCCTGAAACATTACCATTGAATGAAACCATTACGAACGTCGCTCACAGACTATCCAGCACCGGGTGACGAACAAGACTTCACGCGCGCTGTTGTGACCCGCGCACGCCCCGCAAGCACAGCATCTGTCGGGGCGGCGCGTGGGCGAGTGGGGCTCCGCCGCTGCGACCGTCGTCCCGCGCCGTCGCGATCTATGGCTTTAATTAAACTTGGCGCGAATGCTTCCGCGCCCGCCCAACGCCCACCCGCCCTACGCCCGCCCAACGCCCCGCCCGCCCAATGCCTGCCCGCCCAACGCCCGCCCGCCTCTCCAATGACCGCCCGCCCGCTCAACGCCTGCCCGCCCAACGCCCCCCGCCCGCCCGCTCACTGCCCGCCCAAGCCCGCCCAACACCCCGCTCACCCGCCCAACGCCCCGCCCGCTCAACGCCTACCCGCCTAATGACCGCCCGCCCACTCAACGCCCGCCCGCCCAGCGCCTGCCCGCCCGCCCGCCCGCCCGCCCGCCCGCCCGCCCGCCCGTCCGCCCGTCCGCCCGCCGCCGCCACCCACCCTGCTCCTCTCCCCCCCGCCCCACCCCGCCGCACGGCCCATCCGCAAGATATAAAACACTTCTAAAATTTTAATAAGCATTAACGTAACTCATTCCGAGCATCCAATTATCGGCTGTTTTCAATTCCGTTCGTTCCGCCACAATTAATATGGGGAGTCTTTTTGGGCGGAGGCGCCACCAACCTGGTGCGGCAGTGCTCGGGCGCCCCAACTGCATTTTGCATTCATTACGACGCGATTCGCGCTTGGCGCTCTTCTTTTTTTTTTAGTTTTTGGCGAATGGAGGTTGCTGGCGTGGAAAACCAACTGCGAAATAGCGAGATTGCGGAGTGAAGTACTACATGCACTTCCACGCTCGTATTCATATACGTGTATACCTTAGTTGAATTAATGAACTCCAGAAAATAATGCTGCGAAGAAAAAATGCAGCGTGTTGTGTCAGCACGGTATTTGATGCACTCAGCGGCATTGGATGGTAAATACGAGCGCTGCACGACGTAAATTGAAGCCCAACTACGAATCTGCCGTAGAATAAAAGTGATATATTACAAAAATCTATTTACTACTTTGTCTCATGCGGGCGAAACAGTACCTCGTCGTTGAGAACAATAAGTTATTTGTTTTTTTTTCGTATAAAATGTACATTATTTTCAAATATGGTGGTAATATTTCTTTCTGCATTCAAACATAAATGTGTGCCTAACAAATCTCATTCATATATTCATATTTTTAGTCTTTAGCATAAATTGTTGAAATAGGTTCGGAGTGCAAAACGCATTTCCCGAACGTTTCTGGTATGAAAGAAGCCGTAGCACAAAACTCATTAACTAATTAGAAAATAATCTTCCGCACAGTTTATTGAAGGATATAGCGCTTGGTCATCACGATTCATCACGGAAATACACTAATAGATAGATACCAGTTTGCGCACGAACTCCTTACGGAATTACCGATCAAAGAATAAACACCCACCGCTCCGAAAGGGCCTGCCCGGGCAGTTGTCTCACCGCGCGTGACAGCGGGGACGCGCGGGCTGCTCCTATTCAAATATAGAAATCCGTCGCTCGTTTTTCCTCGTGCGCACATAAACATGTTAAGGCCATAAACACACCGGGGACGCGCGCAGGCAGTCCGGGCCTGATTTATGTAATTCCGCGGGCGTATGCTGTTGCACGCGCCGCCTCCTGCGGTGAGGGGGAGAGGGGCTACGGGTGGAGGGCGGGTCCGTGTGCAAGGCGAGGCGAGGCGGGCCGGCTTAGGCCGGAATGGGGTGAGGTAGGGTGGTCCGGGGTTGGAGGCGCAACACGAGTTGGGAATAGTCATTACGGGAGATGGCGTGATGGGAAATGACGGTATGAGAAAGGGCGAATTGGAAGAGGGTGGATTGGAAAAGGGCGGATTGGAAAAGGGCGGATTGGAAAAGGGCGGATTGGAAAAGGGCGGATTGGAAAAGAGCGGATTGGGAAAAGAGCGGATTGGGAAAAGAGCGGATTGGGAAAAGGATGGATTGGAAGAGGACGGGTGAAAACGATAGGTTAAGTAAGTACGATTTAATGGGAAAGGACGGTGCGGGAAAGGATGGGAAAGGTTACGAAAATAAGAAGGGCGGGGGTAAAACGGTGCGGGTTGAGGAGGTGTGTACAAAGAGAGTAGGTGGAACGGGGCTTGGTAACGTGGAGCCTGATTGGGAAGGAGAGGGTCCGACTAAAATAGAGTTCTAAACGCGCCGTCCTGTCTAGAATTGGCGCAGATGGTGACCGGAAATACATCTGAGGACACGAAATGAGTACTGAAAGAATGAGTGATTTAGATAAAACACATGATCAAGATTAATAATATCGTCGGTACCTTCTAAAAAGAAAAAGAGTACCTAGAAGGAAAAGAATACCTAGAGGGTTGATTCCTTCTAGTCTTCTTCTTTCTTGGTTTTTATCCAGCCTACAGCCGGTTACCCTTTACGTCCCGATGGGACGCATATTCGACCTTACACTAGACACCAACACACCTGCGGGCTCCTCTGATCTGGGGTCAGCAGAACGCGAGGCCCTCCGCGACAACACATACATACAAAGACAAGGGACAAACAACCATGCTCAAGGCGGGACTCGAACCCGCGACCCTTCGGACCGAAGCGCTGAGTCGGTACTCGCTCTTAGCCACCTCGGCCATCCAGGTCGGCTGATTCCTTCTAGTAATTAAAGAAAGGATAAATAGATGAAATTAAGGTTCGACGTACGCGGAGCGGGGATATCAGGGGAGGGGAGGGACGCCAATATAAAGTCTGTGCCGGAAACTTTTCATTATGCATCGCTTTCAATACTGAAAAACGGATACGAGATAGTCCTGCATTTTGGATGGTTATTCTCTGATCTCCGTCTCACGGTGAAAATTGATGTTTGTTCGCTCCACAAAATAACATTCAAACTTTGCCTGCAGCAGTTTTGATGACCCATATCGTAAAACGCGCAATATGTGGCCGTCAAAAGCTTCAAACTCATTTTGATACAGTATTTCCTCGCCAAAACATTTGATGGTTGAAGTACACCTATACATTCCTGTTCATAATAACTTAGTTCATACAATCTAGAGAGTAAAGGTAGAAAGGTGAGAAAAGAGAGAAAAGGGGTAAAGGTGAGGGTGAGGACAAAGATGTGAGTCAAGGCGAGAGTGAGGGCAAGAGAGCAGGCGAGAGCGAGGGCGAGGGGGGGGAGGGGCGAGGGCGAGGGCGGGGCGAGGGGGGGGAGGGCGAGGGGGGGCGAGGGACAGGAGGGCGAAAGAGGCCAAGGGGGAAAAGGGGGGAGAGGGCGAAAGCAAGGGCAAAGGAGAGGGCGAAAGCGAGGGCAAAAGAGAGGGCCAAAGCGAGGGCAAAAGAGAGGGCGAAAGCGAGGGCAAAAAGAGGGCGACAGCGAGGGCGAAATCGAGGCCGACTGCAAGGGCGACAGCTAGGGCGACATCGAAGGTCAAACTGAAGCCGTGGGAGACAAGACAGCGAGAGGCAGGCGAGTGCAGCGGCAGCGCGGAGGGCGAAGGCCCTGACGACGGGGCGACAAAGGCGGCGCGGGGCAGGTGGGGGCGGAGGGCGTGGAACTGGCTCGTTAGGCCTCCGAGCGCCCTCGAGAGCAGCGCCGCCGCCCGCTGCCGCAGAGGCCGCCACGGGCGTCGCCCCGCGCGCTAACGAAGCCGCATTCAGCCCCGCGGACGCCCACGCCCTGGCCCTCGCCTCCTGCAAGCCCCTTCAAGGTCGCCACGGCGTTTAAGGGCGCTCGACCAGGGATGATTTTTTTGTTTCTTTTCATTTCAAAAGTAAGACTACTTAGAAATCGTGTGCAACTAATAAAAGTTTTCAATGATTCCTTCCTTAGGGTAGTTTAAATTTTCAATCGTATTATCAATGCATCGTACTATCAGACGTAATATCAATTCTACTAAAAATCCTAATATCAATCGCCCTATCAATCGACCTCTCAATCGTCCTATCAATTGCCCTTTCAATCGTTCTATCAATCGTACTTCAATGATACTTCAATATTACTTCGATCGTACTTCACTCATATTTCAATCGTACTTCACTCATACTTCAATCACATTTCAATTAAATATTTAAAATTTAATGCAAAATATGTATAATGTTTTTAATTATTTCAGTGACATTCACGTGACATTGTTTTGAGTTCTGTATCCAGTATGTAATCAATCAACATCTGATTTAGACACCCGAAGTTTGCCCGCACGTTTGACTTTATGATGTGCAAAGGGGTGATGTGCATGCACCGTTTCTCTGAACATCAATTTACATAACATCTTCTTATTACCAACGGAAGGAGTGGCAAACAGGGGGAACTTCACATTAGTATTTATTTATTTATTTATTTATTTATTTATTTATTTTACGTCAAAAAACAGTTAAAAACTGCGTATGACGTACTATGGGGAAAAGTGAATTGTGTGCACATTTTCAAAATTCTGTGATCCCTACACTAAGTCATATTCTACTTAAATTTTGAATTTTGAAAGGAAAAAAACCTCCCATGTAATTAAATCTATTTTCATGGATAAAAAGGCAATAAATTTTGACTATTATCCATGTTGTCCTTCAGAATAATACTTCCTGGCGCGACCACATGGAAACGATAATTTGAATACCTGTATTTCCCACTGAATTCTAGAAGACGTGCACAGAAAATGAAGTTACATTTATGTAACTAAGTATCACTCTAAGGCATCGTAGCCATACCCCTAAAATTGAACTATTAGTTAAGCTGCTCTAATTAGGTGTTATTTAATATCAGTATAGCTGGTGGACAACAGCAATCAGAAACGATCATCACGATTTAAAAAGAGAAATGTTTGAAAGTAAGCCAAAGTAATCTTTATTTATTTATTTATTTTACGTAAAACAACAGTTAAAACTGCGTATGACATGCTATGGGGAAAAGTAAATTGTGTGCACATTTTGAAAATTCAGTGATCCCTACACTAAGTCATACACTTGTATGAGTTTCATTGACTAGACTAGTATGTTTTCAAAAAGTTTGAATACTTTTGAAACATTTCAGACGATGCTATTTCTAAATTCACCATGATTATATTTTTTCGTGAACAATACAGTTGTAGAATTATTTATGGCATGGTATTCCCTTGACCCATCTATATGAATATTGCGCGTTTCGACAAAATTACAATGGGTATATTTTCGATTGATAAAAATCTCATAAAAAATTCATTCGTGCACTTTTATGAAACTGGAATTGAAACGCCAAATAGGGTTCTTCATCTATTTACAGGTAACTGTACAACAAAGGAGAAAACGCTTTATTTTCGCCGAGGGCGTATATTTTAACCCCAAATGACTAAAAACATACAACGAGGAAAAATTGACTTCTCTAATGAAATACTAGAAGAGAATATATGTAGAGTACTACAAGAGAATGTTATTGCCTGAGATAATTTCAGAAATTTTATTATTTTAACATTTAAACCCCTACTCACTTTTCATAATGTATCACGAATATGAATAATAGGCCGCAGCAGAATAAATGTTGTTGAAACCAAGCCACTCAAAATAGTTTTCCAAAAACTAGCACACACACTGCTCAAGAACGACAAATGAAATACTTTAACAACATAAACAGTAAATTAAATATTTTCACAAAAACATTCTTCACTAGTTCTGCAATAACATAGTAAAGTGAATGTGGATATAATATACAACAGTTCTTTACCTGCCATGAATATCAAAGAAATTGTTGTTCCAAAACGTAGGTTCCATCGTTTTTGATTACATTTTGTTGTTGAATATTGTGAATAACGTTTAAGAGAATGGCGTGTGTCTCATGTTCGTGGAAAACCTTCATTTTTCGAACCTTGCAAAAGTTCAAACTTTTTTCGGCGTCTTCCTACAGCTAAAATATTGAAGATGGAGATTTCTTCTCTTAATGAAATCTATTCCTTGAAGATATATTTTGACACAAGGTTACAGTTTTTTAGGAGCTGCAGCAACCCTAGTGAAAGAACGTTTGAAAGTGACAATTTTGTAGGCATTCATAACGGTTCATTGCGCTCATTATCATCACACAATCGGTAGCAAATTATATTGAGGAAAAAGCAAACTGAAAACAGAAGTGCTGCATAGATTATAAGAAGAAGTTCAAGGTAAGTACACAGTTCTTTCGTAGCTATCACAGTTCTCAAACAAAATCAATGTGTGGCCAATCCACGGAGAAACTTGCTGAGTTTACAGAAAGCACTAGTTTAACTATTTCAAGAAAATCACTTCCTGAAAGTCTGGTATAGAACACATCATTCTAATGATAAAACTGATTTTAAACGAGCTACAACTAAAGAGTTGAAATGAAGCTGTACTTTCTATTCTAATTCTCCCAAAAAGAATATCTTAATATTCCCTCTACATAGTATTAGAGAGTATAAAGAAAACCAAGTAAAAAATACCTCTTATTAAAAAACCGCACCAAACGAGGTCTATCGAGTATATTACAAGAAGATAAAACATAATTGCCGAATATTTACATAAAGTATTCAATCCTAACACTTTGGACCTATCACCAAAATATCAAGAAAGTATGGACTTTTTCACATTGTTCTTACAATATGTCATCCGCTATCAATCCACTCACAACTAAGGAAACCGATAAAATTATTCAAAAAAATTGCACTAAAGCACCCGAATACGATCAACAACTAAAATCTTTCAAAAACTACCAAGGAAGTCAATAGCCGTAATTAAATCAATATTTAACACGTTAGAAAATAGATACATCAGCATGTTAAATTTTCTCTCAAAGTACGTGACAGAATCGTTCTGAACGAATGCTACCAATCATAAAAGAAAACAACTAGATTCCAGGCCATCAATTAGGATTTACGCAGCGGTATAAAAGAAATGAATAAGAATACGAAATGTGATAAATGCAGATGGTGAAAAGATAAGATATTGTTCTGGAGATTTTCTAAGATATTATAAAATATGACATCCTGATATGTCTCAAAAACGTTTTAAAAAATGTTTCCATCCCACGACTTCCGGTTGCCAATTCCTATTTCACACTCATATTTTTCCAAGTAAAAATAACACGGGCTTGTCTTCATTTTGATCAATAGAAGCAGTGCTCACACAATGAAGTATGTTGGAACTTTTATTATACTTCGTATTTACCAATAGTCAAACGTATTCCAAACATATTCTCCATATTGTCTGAGTGTATGTGTCTAAGATTTCTGTTGAAGTTACAGAAAGTTCTAAGTTCTGTAGAAGTTACAGTTACCCTACAACAACCTAAAAACCTACTTTTTCTCTTGGTTGCAAAAACATATTTTGTCTAGTCCATAATGATATTTTTTTTAAATATCGAAAATATCACATTTCCGCAATTACTACAAAGAGCGCGGAGAGAAGAAACAAATGACCATTTCCACTAATAATAAATGTAACGACTACTTAGCACGCAGAAAATGAAAGCATGTTTTACGTAACCCTCCCATTTACATTTTTTTGATCACGCACTTCAACACAGCCCTGAAATAAAGTCTGTCGATTTTTTTTTCGATCAGGCAAAACCGATCCTTAACGTAATAGCATCGGATGTCGACTCATGAATCCGCAATGGGGATGACGAAGAGCACCAGCCGGAGGGTGGCGTAGGCGGTGGAGGGGAGGGGCAGAGGGGGGTGAGAGCGCGGTGGCGGCGGAGGAGTGGGAGGGGTGGTGGGGGTCGACGGGGGCGGAGGGGGAGCGGAGGGCGAGCGGAGGGGTCAGAGGGGGGCGGAGGAAGGCGGAAGGGGAGCGGAGGGAGGCGCAGGGGATGGAGGAGGCGGAGGGGCGGAGAAGTGGAAGGGGCGCAGGGGGTGAAGGGGGGGACAGGGGAAGGATGGAGAGCGGAGGGGGGGGGAGATGGGGATAGACGAGGGAGCGGTGAGGGGGAGGGGGGCGGAGGGGCGGAAAGGGCAGGAGGGGTCGGAGGGGGTCGGAGGGGGTCGGAGGGGGTCGGAGGGGGGCGGAGCGAGGCGGGGTGGCGCGTCAGCGAGGATTAGAGCAGTGGCGGGGGCGGAGAGGGAGGAGGATGGGGGAGGAGAGGGAGGATGGGAGCGGAGAGGGACGCTGGGTCGTTGACCGCGCCGCCGCGCGTCGCGCTCTCGCCGCCACCTCCTGCGCATGCGTCGACGGTCTTCGCACGAGCGACAAACCAAGTCGCTCTTGCGAGGAATGAAGTTTTGAAAAAAAAGTCTTTGTACGTTATTGCTTGTTATTGCCTTCGATACGGAGCTCACTATACACCCCATAACTTATTTCGTATCTGGATCTTTCGTCGTTACGAGGGAAGTATGAAAAACAGCTGAATGATGCTACATGTTCTCTAATGGAGGGAATGAAGTGAAAGAATTATGAACAGGAGTTATGGGAGGGAAATATAAAAAGACAAACCGAGTAAAATTAACACCGTTTGATTGATTGATTGACTGATTTTTTTTCGTGTTTCCAGGTACGTCAACTGCTTTGGTCACTAGTCCGTTAGTGTAGTGCATGTTTTTCCTCGGGATATGGCGGTAATTATCCCCCAGTGGATGGCAAGATCCGGCGCAGACCTACCGTCGGCTTGTGGGGTTTCCTCCTAACCAGGACTCTCCCACCAGCGGGGCACCGCCCCAGCCGGGACCAGCTCTAAGCTCCCGACCGGTCTCCCGGAATATGTGGTAGTGTAGTGCATGTTAGTGTATGTATGTGCGTGTAAGGGGAGAGGATAGGACAAGGAAGAGGAAGGACAGATCGCGCGCGGTCCGTGACCGGTTTGGTAGGGTACTGCTCCGGCATTCGCCTGGTGTTGATCGGAGAAACCACGGAAAACTACCGATCAGAGCAGCCGGCCGGTAGAATTCTCCTCCATGCAGCGACTGAATTCGACCTAGCTGAAAAGCTAGTGTCGAAAATCCGTTCGCCGTCAGGACTCGAACCTAGGACCTCCCGGTCAGAGGCACTGCGGTGACATCTGTTGATGCACTGACCTACCGCCCCCGGTAGTTGATTAGTAATTAAGTAAATATAAATTAATAAAATTAGGTAAACATTTATGTATGTACCACGGGCGTTAACTGGTTCTCAAGATTTCTGGCGACAAAAAGCCCTCGGGTCAAAGGCCCTGGTTCATTTTTTCGCCGATCGATCATTAGAACTTTATAACGCCCGTGGAGCATAAAGAGCTATTAGGACCGAGTTCCGTATTTTGATGACCTGATTGAAACGCCGAGAAAAGTAAAATTGGCCAAAATAAAAGAAACAAACTAGTAATGCTACAACAATACATACTTTCTCGCAATAATTCTAAATATGCAATTTTTGAAAATTCAAAGAGTTCAACGTAAATGAGACTCGCGTTGATATCTTGATTCTTTTAAGGATCCCTTCTTCTATTCGTGGAAAAAAATGAATCAAACATCTGGAGCGTTTTTTTAATCGTTAAAAGAATTAAAATTGCAAGTCGCCTAAAATTTCACGAAAACTTCCCATATTTTCGTAAAATTGAACATGATCTTGTTTCAAGATCCGTCTTTAAAGAACAGACTTCACCTTAAGAAAACAATCTTTGTCTTCTATATTGTAGTTGGAGCAAGACGCGCAAAAAATTGCACTTTTTCAATTTTCAAAAAATCAGGGATTTAAATGAACAACAGACTTGCATCATTCTGTTAAGCGATCCTTAGTTTATCCCAGGACAATTGTAAATCAAACAATTTAAAGCCGCTTTTTGAGAAAATTATTTTGAGGCATCTGTAGCCTCAGTAAAGTAGCATCAAAAATCAATATATCAATTTGAAACTCCTAAAGTCACGAGTTTGTTTAGATCGATCGCGGAATACCAATTTTGGAGAAAAAAGCTGAAAGGTTTAGACGATAGCTTTGACCACAGACGGAATGAGCAGACTGACACGCGGACAGACGGACAGAAGAACGGACGAAATGACACGTTTTGCCGTCAATCGATTTTTCGGTATCAAGGTCCAACAAACCATTTATTCCTTTACAAACAACGTACTAGAGGAAGTAATTTACTATATGCAGGAATATGATTCACCCACGATTTCGCTATCAGGGTTCAGTAATGAGTGATTTTCTGCAGAAAATTTTCCGGCGCACGATCACATAACTTTCTCTTCTTACGAAGTAAATACGAGAAAGTAAAACACTGAGAAGGAACAAAGAAAAAATGTTTATATTTTTGAAGTAATTTGAACTCATGAAATTTTTACTTCTAGAATGAAAAATAAAGGACTTTGTACCAAGATAAGGCACACCATCTACAAAAGGCTTACCGCTATTCGTAAATGTTAATATCACGACTTTGCTCGAAGTGTCTGATTTTCTTACTGACTTACTGAATAATAATTTTCTTACTGACTCAAGTATGAATAAAACATTAAGTAACAAAATAACCCTAACTTTCATGAATTCTGAGATATCAACATTTACGAATAGCGAGAAGCTTGTTATGAATGGTGTGCCTTATGCTGTTACTGGCCTAAGTTCAAGTAATTTAGAACTATCCATTTGATTCCTTCAAATAAAAATTAGAATATAATATCGTATAAGGACTATTGAAACTAAATTTCTTAATTTCTTAATTAATTTACACTATATAATCAACCCCAAAGAAAATATGAAATAGAATACGACGCAAAATAGAAAATTCTGGAAGTAAAGAAAAACTTTAAAAACAATGGAAGAAAATTTGGAGAACATGGGGCAGTAATGAATAAAAAATGAAAATATTTTCATAATTTTTAACGAGATCAAATAAGTAACGCAATAAAACTATATATTTCTTATCTGGGATTCACTATTAGTTTTTCGGTACACAGTGTTTTAAATTCACGAAGTTAATGAACTCTCCAATATTCATACAATATTGAGCTTTAATTTGTTTTAAACAATTTTAGCGCAGGATTAATTTTGGAAAAAATTCCTCCATAAATAACTGAGAACTTTACAAATACTTTTATAAATTTTAACTCTCCGATCAAAAAACCCTGAAACTAGAAAAAATTAAGAAGTTTCTTATTTACATTATTTCACAAAGTTAAATAATTTGCGCCGTACAAATATGTGAAAGCATATCAAGATGAGAACATGCTTATAAACATTTTCAAAGGTAACCTTAATACTACGTACCACAGAGTCAAACATTTTCTATCAAACTGCATTTAATCCACATAGATCTCGTTTTTAGAAATGATATTCTGAAACAAATGCGTAAGATCGTACGTTTAATTTTGCAATCAAACACACTTATCTTTTTGAGATGACTGACAATTCAATTAATGTACGGATACCATTTTCTTCGCCACTGAATCGTATAATTGATATAAATACTGAATTGTATGTATTGTATTGTGTAGTATTAAAATATAACGTACTGCAATGCGTCAGTGCTTGAAATTCCTGCGGGATATTCCCCTTGGTTGACGTTGAAATCTCTCAACGTGAATGTCACTCACATCAGTGTTGCATGACACAGATTATCGTCACAGTCGTTCGTGTCGTTGTTAGGTAAGCGATTGCAGCTGTCACGCTCTGTTATTTCCTCTGGGATGGAGGGGCAATGGAGAAATCGGTGATCTGATACCACCTAATAACAAAATGTTCGCTTACGCACTATCATCACAAGTCAAAATCAAGCGAAAATCAATTATTCATTTTGTTCGACAATGGATAAAATTCACTTATCTGTTACAATCAGATATTTTTAAATCCGACTATAAAGCACACACCGTTGAAAATCGCGATAAAAAAGTAAAATCGCTTTTGAGATATTCGCGAAAAATATTACCCAGTGTATCGTGGATTCCTTTTTGCAGAGATCACTCAATTACAGAGCGGTTGAACAGCATTTTTCCATTGTAGATACGGGAATCTAAACATCCCTAGTCAAAGCAAAACTTTTAACAGGAATGTCAGTTGTGTCGCTAACTACTCTGAATAAAGTCTTCTACTCCACACATCATGTTAGAAAGAAAAAATTACACGTCATTTCATGCATTACTACTTTTTCAGAAATTATTTTTTTGGATGCATTTCAACATTTCAGTTCCTGCAGTAAATCAATCAGAGTGATGACTACTTGTGCCAGTGGTTTTTCATGACAGTATTTCGAATAAAAACATGAACTCTTCAGGAAAATATCTATTAAAAGCAAAATATTGCTCATTGTGAATAATCATGGGTAATCGGCACAAAGAGAAGACCGTTTTCAGAATGTGAAATAATCTGTTGCATAAACATACTAAATACAAGTATTTTTATAATCTTATTAATTCATAAATGTTCTTTTTGTTTTCGGACAATATGTAGAGATCCTTGTTGTGTAGGGTGATACAACTATTCGATGAATCTCGTAATTCAAAATCGCCTGACTGAGTCATGAGGCAGGTAGGTAATGTTGTCGTCAACTTTTCTTACAGCACACTTTATTTTTTATTCTACAGTTTACTTACCACCACAATAAGTTACGTAAATTGCTCAACAGGGTAGGAAGCCTCTCCCTTTCACACATACATTGAAAATACAAAGATACACTGAAAATGATATCGAAAATTAAAATTGATAGTCAAAGTAGTGAGTAACCTGAATTTAAAAAAATAATATATGCTGCAACTATAGTCATTCTGATAATATTCCTTCAGAATTTATAGTAAACGCTACTTGTCTTCAAAACCATCCTCATGAATCGTATTTTGTAACTCGATGCCTACAGACTACATCTAGTACACACACAAAGTAGACATTGGAACGCCCCTTGGACCCAGAATGATGGCAGCTAATTGGAACAATAAATTTCAGTTAACCTACGTATAAACAGAGAAAACCAATGCGACCATTGATTTAAACAACAAAAAGCAAAACAAAACAAAACAAAACAAAAATAAAAACGAAAACAAAACCAAAAAAAAACAAAAACAAAAATAAAATAAAAAAGAAATAAAAACAAAAACAAAAACAAAAAGGAAAATAAAATAAAAACAAAAATAAAATAAAAAGGAAAATAAAATAAAAACCAAAAAACAAAACAAAAGAAGGCCACCGTTCTGACCGCGACGAGAGTCCACCGTCTCTGAGGGCGTGGAGGGAGGGAGGGGGAGGGAGTTCGGAGGTAGGTGGTGGAGGGAGGGAGGACGTGGTGGGATGGAGGGCGTGGAGGGGAGGAGGGCGCGGAGGGGTGGAGGGCGTGGAGGGGGGAGGGCGTGGAGGGGTGGAGGGCGTGGAGGGGGGAGGGGGTGGAGGGTGGAGGGCGTGGAGGGGTGAGGGCGTGGAGGGGTAGGGGACAGGACGTGGAGGGGAGGAGGGCGTAGAAGGGTGGAGGGCGCGGAAGGAGGGAGGGAGTGGAGGGGTGGAGGGCGTGGAAGGGTGGAGAGCGTGGACGGGTGGAGGGCGTGGAGGGGTGGAGGGCGTGGAGGGGGAGGGCGTGGAGGAGGTAGAGTGGAGGGCGTGGAGGGCGTGGAAGGGTGGAGAGCGTGGACGGGTGGGGGCGTGGAGTGGTGGAGGCATGGAGGGTGGTGGAGGGGTGGAGGGGTGAACGGGTGGAGGGCGCGGTGGGGTGGAGGGCGTGGAGGGCGTGGAGGGGGTGGAGGGCGTGGAGGGTAGAGGACGTGGAGGGTGGAGGGCGTGGAGGGTGGAGGGCGTGGAGGGTGGAGGGCGGGAGGGGGGGAGGGCGTGGAGGGGTACAGGACGTGGAGGGGAGGAGGGCGTAGAAGGGTGGAGGGCGGGAGGGGAGGGGGCGTGGGGGGGGGGGAGGCAGCGCTGCAGCGCGCCGCGTGGCCAGCGCGGCGTCCCCGGGCAGCGGCGGCGCAGCGGCGCCGTTGTCAGCCTGTCAGCCGGGGGGGGGGGAGCGGCGTCCCCGGGGGGGCCGGATCCAGCGGCGGCCGACGACATGACGCGGCTTCCGCGCGGCTCTGGGCGCCGCCGGCGCTGAGCCGGGCAAAATATCCTGGCTTTGAGCGCCCCCCCCCGCCCCCGCTGCCGCTGTCCAGCGCGTCGCGTCGCGTCGCCGCGCGCGGGCGCGACAAGGTGGCCGGCGCTGGCGGAGGCGCAGCGGGAAAGGGATGGCAAGGTGAGATGGTTTGGTAGACGTCGGTGGAAAAACTGCCGGTGTGAGTTGGAAGAAGGAGAGACTGAAATTGCAGGTGGCTGCTGGATGGGAAGAGGGGGTGAGGTGAGGTGAGGTGAGGTGAGTGAGGTGAGGTGAGGTGAGGGTGAGGTGAGGTGAGGTGAGGTGAGGTGAGGTGAGGTGAGGTGAGGTGAGGTGAGGTGAGGTGAGGTGAGGTGAGGTGAGGTGAGGTGAGGTGAGGTGAGGTGAGGTGAGGTGAGGTAGGTGAGGTGAGGTGAGGTGAGGTGAGGTGAGGTGAGGTGAGGAGGTGAGGTGAGGTAGGTGAGGTGAGGAGGTGAGGTGAGGTGAGTGAGGTGAGGTGAGGAGGTGAGGTGAGGAGTGAGGTGAGGTGAGGTGAGGTAGGGACTGTGGCGTAGTATCTAAGAAGAGGCAGAGGAGGTGATGAGAATGATCACGAAGAAGATAAAGATATTTGGGTGCCGTGAGGATGGCTTGCTGTGCGAGATCTTGAAAAAAGAGAGCGTAGATCATCAAGTGGCTTGAGGTGAAGAAGTGGTGATCACTTTCGAAATAATGGCAATACTTCTACTTTTACTATTTATTATAAACTTTTTGGATTATTTGATGTGGAAAAATAAATAGTCTACATAGATTACTTTGTCCACATAGTCTATACGTAACAAAAGTGACGTAGACTACATGTAGAATACGAGTAGAAAACGTGTAAACAGACGTAAAATTATAGTCTGTGGCACAACGCTGATTTAGACCCAACTACGTAGTCAGTGCCGAAAATTCGCCTCCGTCGGAGCTCGAACCCTAGATCATCTCGTTCGGAAACAACACAGAGCCAACAACAATGCTATGCCAGCACCGCCCCAGCCGGCCGCAGTCGTAGGCATTTGGATCGCACTGGGGAAAGGGGAGAGGAAGGCGGAGGAAGAGGGGGGAGAGGTTGGGGACCGGACGGAGGGGGTTAGGCAATAGAAGCGGGGTAAACAAGGCCGTACCGGGGATCGTGGCTGATATTTCTTCGCACAACTCTCCTTACCTCATCTCTCTAAAATTTACTTCAGAGGCGCTCTCACTTTCTTTTACTTCCTTCCCAGAAGTTCCTTCTCTCTAATCAAAATAATGTTTCTCAAAAGAAAGTATCTTTCATGCCAGATGTTTCATTAACTAATGCAATGGAAATTGTTTCACAGATGTCTCTGTCGTAACAGAGAAAAATGTGTCTTCGAACTCAGTCCATTTATTCGAACATTTTTCAAGTCAGAGATGATTAATTATTTGAACTTGCTGTAGTCTCGCTTTAGATCCTGCTTGCCAGAACATTTTCGGCTGAAGACATTTTCTCTTGTCAGTTTATCTTCAGGTGATGAGTATTCGTTTTTGATTTTTTGTCACTATTTGTAAATCTAGCCAACAGAAAAAATGTGTAACAGAATATAATTGGTAATATTCAATTTTTAAATGTACTTTACAAAATAAATGAATAACCGTACAACAAGAAAGAACGATTGCATGGCTTGAAACACTAATCATACATTTTTTGAATTAATAAGTTACTTTGAGATCGTATAAAGTTCTGTAATCTGTCAAAATAATTAACCCTGAAATTATTAATATTTATTCAATAATTATTAATTTTATATTACCGAAATCCTTGAGAATTCAAACTGAACCTAATTCAACGTTGCAGTGGGAGATTAAGAAAATAAACTATTCATGTTTTCTCCGTAAAGCAATATTATGCAATTTTTATCAAGAAATTGGACAGTAATGATAGTCGTAGTTAAATACTTATGGAAGCTTATATAACCTAAAAACTTCCTGGAAAGGACTGTATAGAAATGAGGAGACCTCCTAAGAAATAAATTGTTATAACTTCATTACTCATCAGATAAAAACGTCCCATGCTGACATTTATAAATAGACTTATAGGTTTTAATACAATGATAAGAATGTAGGATATCAAATAATTAAGAAATCTACATAAAAAAGGTAAATCAGTGGTCTACGACAGCGGATACTTTTTCGCATTATCGGAAGTGATTACGTAATATTGAAATATCATTATTTCTGCCATACTGAAAACTCGGTTATAACTTGAACTAATGAAGCCAAAACTTTCTCGGCAGTATTTTCACGTAAAATAACGCGTAAAGTACTCAAACTTCGAAAAATTGTACAGTTTCATATATCAAAATCTATCTTTCAGTAACACATTTCAGTAAGGGATAAATCTCTCTTTGTAATATTTTAGTTGCAGGAAGATTCCAAAAAAAATGAACTTATGCAGTTTTCGAAAAATCAGGGTTTCAACGAAGAAGAGACCTGCTCTATTCTCTTAAACGTCCTTCGTTCTATCCAACAATAGAATTTATTCAAAAGATGGGATTTTTTGGAAAATGGAATTTGGAAAATGTCGCAGAAGTTTCATCGGAAGTACCGGCAAACAAAATATTGGCTTCAAATTCAAGGGGCCGCGATATCAGCTAAATCGATTGGGGAATATCAGTGTTGAAGAAAATCAACTGAACGGTTTAGTCTCTAGCGTTGTTTACAGACAGACAAAGTGACACACATTTTACCCTTATTTAATTTTTCAGTATCTAGGACCCAGAAAACAGGGATTATGGCTACACCACGTGTAGAAGGATTTTTTTTTCAAAATTTAGCAAATAGATTTATCTACTTTTTCGTTATCATGACACTATAATAAAGAGCATTTCTGTCGAAAATTCGCCGTTAATCGCACAGCATTACATAACTTTCTCTCTACTCCGTATCGAAAAAGTAAAACGTCGAATACAACCAATTTAAATGAAGTGCCTGTGGCGCTTTTTGAAAAGATAACTGAAGCAGGTAGTTAGTTAGTTAGTTAGTTAGTTAATGCCTTATTTTACGTGGCGAGACTCGGGCCATCAGGCCCGCTCTTCCGTCTAACCACGCAAATTTCGCTACGCTCCTTTCACCACCTAGAGGAGAAAGGAGGTATCATCTTGGGCGACGAAACAGGCGGAACTCAATTTTGCTCAGAGGCTTCATTCAGGCTTAAGGATCTTTTACATGCAGTAAATCTACTACATGGGACTGCCGGCTTTACCTCCCCTCCGCCGAAGGAAGGCGTACAAAGGATTTTTTCGCCCTTAAAAATCCACGGCTTCGATCGGGTTTGAACCCGCAAACTCGGGTACAACAGTGATGAGGAGTGGACACGCTAATACTGTACTACGTACCGATTGCACCCACAGATTCTGGGTTGCACTCAGGCGCTTGTGGACTGCGCCACTGACGTCGCTTTGGGCTCTTCCCAGGAGCTACGGTGGAAAAGGGATGATGCGGCTGTGCGGGCTAAAGGACTGCGGTAACGCCGGTCCTTGGGCGGTGGCACCCACCCTGCCACGCCCTTCTACGCACTACAGCTCCCCCCGGCCCGCCACAGCTCTTCCACACCCCGGCCCACCCCGCCCGCCCCCGTCCGTCAGGCTGCATCCCGCCTCACTTCGGGCGCGTTCCACTCCATCCCACATCCTCACTCGTCTTTGGGGAGAGGTGGCTCAGCGCATCAACTGATGTCACTGGAGGGACCCTGACGTGGAGGTTCTACGTTCCAATCCGGACGGTGGTAGGATTTTCGACACTAGCCAGAGAGCTAGGTCGAGTTCTGTCGCGAGGAAAATTCTAACGAATAGCTGCTCTGATTGGAAGTTTTGCGTGGTTTCTCCGATCAACGCCAGCTGAATGCCAGATCACAAACGAGCCAAAACCGCGTACAATCTTTCCTTCTCTTTTCTTCCCCTCTCGTCACCCTTATTCACACTCACTTACATACACTACTCCCATTCATGCCGAGAGACCGGCTTGGAGATTCTACCGAGGGCTGTGTTCCGCTGGTGAGAGATATCTGGTTGGGGACAGATATGTTCGGGAAGAGACCAATTCAAAATCCACAAATAAAACAAGTTCATTATAACCAGCTTCCAAAAACGTACCACGTCAGACTACATTCACAAAATCACAAGAAGATGTACCATTACACGCCATAAAGAAGAAGTTCCACAAATAGCTGGGTCCGGACAGCAAACCATGAGAGGATGTAGAATATCACAAGCGGGTTCCAACCCCAGCAACACTGTCTCAGCCCCACGTTATCAGCGAGAGATCGAGGGAGTGAGCTGGGGGACACGCCCTGCCATCGCCCTGCTGGCGGGCCTGGGACGGGAAAGGGGACGGGGAAGGGGGGAGGGAGGGGGCCCCCACCCCTACGCTACAGACTCTGCCGCTGGGCACCATCTCCAGCGGTGACACAGCGCCACCGAGGGTAAGAGTGGTGGTGGAGGTAACTACGACTTCACCGCCACCACAGGGCAACCCCACTAGCCAACGTTGGGCTGGATTTCACCATTCACTGGGGGAAGATCACCACCACCTCCCGAGGAAAGGCGGGGGCGGTAGCTTAGTGCATCAAATTATATCACTGCAGCGCTTCTGACTGGGAGGTCCTAGATTCGAGTCCGGGCGGCCGGTAGGATTTTCGACACTAGCTTTTCAGCTAGGTCGAATTCAGTCGCTGTCTGGAGGAGAATTCTAGCGGTCGGCTGCTCTGATCGGTAGTTTTCCGTGGTTTCTCCGATCAGCACCTGGCGAATGCCGGAGCGGTAGCCTAACAAACGGGCCACGTACCGCGCGCAATTTTTCCTTTCTCTTCCTTGTCATATTGCCTTACACACACTCTTACACCAACATGCACTACACTACCACATATCCCGGGAGACCGTTCGGGAGTTTAGTGCTTGTCCCGGGTGGGCGGTGCCCCGATGGTGGGAGAGTTCTGGTTAGGGGGAAACCCCACTAGCCCACGGTAGGTCGGCGCCGGATCTCGCCACCCAGCGGGGGAAGATCACCGCCATCTCCCGAGGAAAACCATGCACTACTTACGGGAGTAATGACCTAAGCTGTTGATGCGCCCGGAATCACTAACCAACCAATCCCAAGCAAAGCCAGCTCTAAACTTACGGGACTAATAACGTTAGCAGTTGAGGTCCGTAATCAATAATCAATAAAATAAAACGAGTCGTGACCAAACCTTTCCTGCTCTCCTCTAGACTCCCGACATTCGCCTTCCGGAAAGGCCCCGCCCTCGCGCACTCTTCCTCAGCGAGAAAGGAAATCCCGCGGCGGGGCGGAGAAGGGGCGCAGTAAGTGCTAATTAAAACGCCCGCGGCCGCGTGGGAGCCGTCACACAATGCAGCGGCCGCAGGGGCCCCCCCCCCCCGCCCCGCCCCGCCTCCCTCCTTCTTCTAGCCCTCTCGCCTGCCTTTCTGGACGGCGCGCAGTCCCCGCCGCCCTCGCCGCCATCGCCGCCCACGGCGCCCTCGTCGCCCTCCCTTGTCGCCCTCGTCGCCGTCGCCGCCCTCGCCGCCCTCACCGCCCTCGCTGCCTTCACCTCCCTCATCTCCCTCACCGCCCTCGCCGCCCTCGCCGCCCTCGCCGCCCTCGCCGCCCTCACCGCCCTCGCTGCCTTCACCTCCCTCATCTCCCTCACCGCCCTCGCCGCCCTCGCCGCCCTCGCCGCCCTCGCCGCCCTCGCCGCCCTCGCTCGCCTCGCCGCCTCGCCGCCCTCGCCGCCCTCGCCGCCCTCGCCGCCCTCGCCGCCCTCGCTGCCTTCACCTCCCCATCTCCCTCACCGCCCTCGCCGCCCTCGCCGCCCTCGCCGCCCCGCTGCCTTCACCTCCCCATCTCCTCCACCGCCCTCGCCGCCCCGCCGCCCTCGCCGCCCTCGCCGCCCTCGCCGCCCTCGCCGCCTTCACCTCCTCATCTCCCTCACCGCCCTCGCCGCCCTCGCCGCCCTCGCTGCCTTCACCTCCTCATCTCCCTCACCGCCCTCGCCGCCCTCGCCGCCCTCGCCGCCCTCACCGCCCTCGCTGCTCTCGCTGCCTTCACCTCCTTCGCCTCCCTCACCTCCCTCGCCTCCCTCACCTCCCTCGCCGCCCTCGTCGCCATTGTCACCTTTACCGCCCGCGCCGCCCTCGTCTCCCGTGCCGCACGCGCCTTGTGACGACTTCCGGCTACCACTTCCTTCCACCGCGTTCACTCAGCCACGGCGACACAGCAGTAACTTGTGACGCCCGAGGCGACCTGAAAGTCCGTTGTCCTTACAACAGAAAAGAAGGTATGGACGCGCGAAGGTGAGAAAACCTGAAGGGGGTTGCGCTCTTTGGTTCCCTACGTAACTGCCAGCGACAGTTTCACCTCCGGAAGCCCCAATCGGTCACCCCACTCCATTGTTAACCCACAATTGGCCTCCCTCGTTTGTCTGGCAGTTTATTGTTCTCGTCTGTCGCAGCTCGTCTTTGTTCTCCTCCGTCGCATCGCTTTCTTGTTCACCCTGGTGTTAACCTATTTGCTGGAGTTTGATTGTCGACACAAACGCGAGTTTCTGCCACCTGAGGGTTGACCACCACTTGTAGCCCATCCCCAAGGCCAACTTTCCGCCGCTGCCGGCCTCAGCAACATCATTGTAACAAGCCCTCTCATTCGCCACTGACCGTCTCGAACCTACGATCTAACTCGCCGAACCCTTCTCAGAACTGCAGTCTCCCTGCCATTCCTCGCCCCTCTCTCATCCCTTCCGTTCACCCGAAACCTCCTGCGGCGAAACCCGTGGCCTCAAGAGTAGGCCCGTCTAGATTCCAGCCCCTCCCCAGTGCTCTTTGGCGCGTTATCGCCTTCCGCACGTCGTGCTCCACTATCTGCGTTGCTTGCACTCGCCCCCCGACAACCCCCCTCAACCACCGGTCCTTCCCCTCCCCCTCCCCCCCCCCCCCCCCTCCCCCCCCTCCCCCCCCCCCCCCCCTCCTCTCCCCCTTCCCCTTCCCAATCTCGCTTCCCTTCCGACTGCACCTCCCACCACGTTTCTGCTCCTACCCACACAGCGTCTGCGCTGATACCCCCAGCGTCCCCCCACACACATACACCTCCACCCCCTCCCATTCCCACGCTCCCTCTTCCCCCTCTCGTACGCCCTTCCCTTCAGCCTCCCCCGCCCCGGGGCGACCTCCTCAGCGCTGTCGCCCCGCGGGCGGCCCCCGCCTCGGGCCCAATTAATTCGAGGGCGCGGGCGCCGCCGAGGCTTCGGAGGCTCCGCCAGGCGCGCGCCGTTAATTACGTGCGCCCTCCCCCACCCCTCTGTGCCCCCCCTCTGTCCAGACGCGCCAGGCCACAGCAGTAACTAACAGTAGCCAACGCTCCTTGTGGCGATCCGAAATTGACAAGCACTGATGAAATAAAACGTATTGTGTCAAAAGGAATGTTGTTTACTAGCTTCCAGTGGTGGTGATCATCAACACCACTTCGTTGGTCAGAAGTTGTTAGGATGGATAATACGACTTTAAATATTTGAACCGGTTGCGGTAGCTCAGTGCATCAACTGATGTCACTGCAGCGCCTCTGACCGGGAGGTCCCAGGTTCCCACTCCCCACGGCGGCAGGATTTTCGACACTAGCTTTTCAGCTACGTCGATTTCAATCGCTGTCTGGAGGAGAATTCTAGCGGCCGGCTGCTCTGATCGGTTGTTTTCCGTGGTCCCTCCGATCAACAACAGGCAAATGCCGGAGCAGTAGCTTAGAAAACGGGCCACGGACCACGCGCGATCTGTCCTTCCTCTTCCTTGTCCTATCCTCTCCCCTTACACACACACTTACACTAACATGCACCACACTATTACATATTCCAGGAGACCGGTCGGGAGCTTAGAGCCTGTCCCGGCTGGGGCGGTGCCTCGCTGGTGGGCGAGTCCTGGTTAGGGGGAAACCCCACTAGCCGACGGTAGGTCGGCGCCGGATCTCGCCATCCTGCGGGTGAAGACCACCGCCATCTCCCGAGGAAAGAAACATGCACTACACGAATGGGACTAATGACCGAAGCAGTTGACGCGCCCGGAAACACGAAAAAATCAATCAATCAATACTTTACTTGAAAGTCAGTTTTTGTATTTTACGAATCGATTTGTAAGCATCAATGTGTAATCACGCAATCATGCATCGATAGGTGTGATCGGCATATTTATGGCTTACAAGAGAAACAAAAATATAAATAATAATAATAATAATAATAATAATATACATAATAATTACAGAAATTTCTGGAGAATACAAAATACTAGGAGTTTCATTAATCTATGCCACAATTCATTTTCAGTTAATATACTTATTTCATAGGTGACTCATTCAAAAATTAAGAGATAACAGTACCGGCAATCGTTATGACTCCCAAGGAATTATTTCAAAGTGTCATCATAAGGTTATTAACATCTCAGAAAAGTTTCCTATCTTAAATATTATTCATTGATTTCAAATAACTCATTCAGCCGATTATAAAACATGAAAAATAATCGACGAAAATTCTGAAAAAAGGATAAAAGTGAAAAGTGACACGAAATGTGATAAAAGAACTGAACCGTATTTTCATAAACACTCTACAGAAATGTATTTCATTCAAATATTTAAAGCTTTTTGTTATTTTGCCCGTGCATTTTGGAAACGAAATCGTTTTTACCTTGGCATCAGTGTCATTGGTGAATTGTGTAAGAAATAATCTACGAAAACCCATGCACCTTTAATAATAATAATAATAATAATAATAATAATAATAATAATAATAATAATAATAATATGTTAGTTTTACTAAGAAAAGTTAACATTTTACGTTCTCGAAACCAACAGAAGCCAACAGAAATTAAATGAAATACTTGTCATTCAGTTATCAAAACATCTGTGCCATTCTGTTGTACCAATAGTTATCAATATGATTAGAAGCGATTCAAACCCACTGCCACGTAAATGCGTGATTTCTTGAAAATAAAATATATTCCATAACCAATATCTGATCACATTCGAGAAAGACAGATACTAAGCACAGATGAAAAACCGTTAGAAGAATGAATTCGTTTTTTCTCTTCAGCAATAAATGCAGAACGTGTTTAATTGAATGCCTTACGTTATTTACGAAGTGAAAAACTATTCACCGGAATAAAAACGAGTTCCGATCAAACGGAAAGCAAATATGTAAATGGTGAGTTGAGTGTTTGCCCTCCTTTTTGAAACAACTCTTACTGAAAGCCGACACCCAACGCCGCAAGGCGCTGCTACGCGCCGAGCAAAAGCTAAAATATTTTTCGGACTAAAATCTCCGTAATTTTTACCGTAAATAAACATTAATTCCTGAATACAAACAAGACTTGTGGAGAACTGGCAGATGTTCATCACTGATTCTGCGTAAACTAACGTACTGGGATCGTATAGTGTTGCACTCTGATGGAGGATCTCATAGGAACAGAGATCGACATTGTTCCCATTAAAAACGCTTTTACAGATGCAAAGTTGACTACTTTTGCTATACATGGAAGCACTTCTGTCTGGTGCTATGCCGCAGGATATGTTGAATATAATATACGGTTCAAGGAGGTGAATCGAGAGACGGTCAAGTTTGATTGATTTTGTCGTGCTTCCAGGCGCGTCAACTGCTTTGGTCATTAGTCCCGTTAGTGTAGTGCATGTTTTTTCTCGGGAAATGGCGGTGATCTTCCCCCGCTGGATGGCGAGATCCGGCGCCGACCTACGGTCGGCTAGTGGGGTTTCACCCTAACCAGGACTCTCCCACCAGCGGGGCACCGCCCCAGTCGGGACAAGATCTAAGCTCCATACCGGTCTCTCGGAATGTGTGGTAGTGTAGTGCATGTTAGTGTTAGTGTGCGTGTGTACGGGGAGAGGGTAGGACAAGGAAGAGGAAGGGCAGATCGCGCGCGGTCCGTCGCCCGTTTGGTAGGGTACCGCTCCGGCATTCGCTTGGTGTTGATCGGAGAAACCACGGAAAACTACCGGTCAGAGTAACCGGCCGCTAGAATTCTCTTCCAGACGGCGACTGAATTCGACGTAGCTGAAAAGTTAGTGTCAAAAATCCTGCCGCCGTGGGGAGTGGGAACCTAGGACCTCCCAGTCAGAGGCGCTGCAATGACATTAGTTCATGCACTGAGCTACCGCTCCCGGTGAGACGGTAAAGTGTTAACTGTGAATATTTAAGAATGGAAGAGGAATGGTAGGGATGATTATGAAGGGAAAGGAAAGACAAGAGAAATCTTCGCCCCAAATTCCATACAATGTGAGATGATTCTGAAATAGTTATTCTCAGCACCCTAAAAAAGAAAGCGAATAATCTTATCGTTACATGATTGTTAATTTTTTCAACTAATTAAGAACATCTTAGACGAAAATGTTAGCCGATAGGTGATTTTGATTTTGCAGCTTCTTAAACATTTGAACCTGATAGCGCTACGTTTAATAGTTTGCTCAAAACATGTACTAATTACTCGCATCCAATGCCTTCTTCTAATGAGACAACATAGAAGAGTACAAAACACACTCAAAACACGAATGACAAGAATTCCACGACAGTGTTAGAAAATTCAAACTTTTTAACACTCTCGCAAAACATTAACATATTCACTGCTACATATTCAGACACAGGTAAGCGCGAAACTAAAATAAGAACGGCAGCTCACATCGTGTGAGAAATTCTAAAACTCCTAGAATCATAATAAGAACGCGAATTCAAGAACACCACTTTTCAGGAACAGATTTTTCAAACTCAATTTTCATATATTTCATCATCAACACCCAATAGCTCATAATGTTGGTTCAGTACATCCAAACTATTCTCTTAAAATATTTGAACGGATATGTAGGCACAAAAAGTGATACTATTCACATGTGTTGGTCAAATGGAAGGCAAAGAATGAGTATTTATTGAGATGAAAGTGGAATTGAAGTGTTTCGTTCAAATGACCTTTGACCAAAGGTAAATTGAATTCTTGCATCCATAAAAGATTAAACTGAAAGCACGCAATAATCTTCAGAACACTTAACAATTTGCAAATTTTTATTTTTTTAAAAGAACACCTTCCGTTATTTGCCTTCCATTTTTAGTGTTAACATGTGGTATTTAGGACTTTAATAAAAAAATTATATAAATTGAAACCCGTAAAAATTATCATACTACATCTCAAGAAAAGCAATTTACTAATACAACTGAAAATAAATTTATTTTTAAGCCCACTCAAGGCCATATACGTTGACAAACTCTATCGGAGCACAATGCTCTACTGACGCTATAGGCTGAGTTGCCTCCAGCGTGGTCAATGGTCTGCATTGTAAATCACTGTCTGTTCAGAGCGATCTATTTGCGACCTGCCGACTGCTATAGGGTTTGGAGCACTGTTGGAAGCACAATAGGATTTGTTGAATAGACATTACCTCTATCCTAGTCCTAACTGAATGCTAAAGAGTAAAGGGCATGTTACTGCGGAGTCCATGTCCTTTCGTAGTCAATGGTATTCTTTTGAAGTCTTTCTAATTGCAATTCATTATACCCAGATTTCTTCTCTTCAGAAATTTTTGTCTCGGCTCATCAACTACTCGTGTTTGTTCAGAGGTAGAACCTGGTTTCCAGTTTCAAGATAAAGAAGATCAGCTACCAATTAAGAATTAAGTTTATACGAAGGAATCTAAAAGTCAGACACGTAATATACAAGACACATATTTCGACATATTGTGATAAAACACTAATCGGTCGTGTTTTGCTTTCCATTTGAAAATGGATTTGTCTATCTGTCACTGCAAATATTACAATTATTAAGTCTTAGAGAAAAAGAAATGCAAATGTACAGTATTGATATTCCATCAACTTCAACTTCATTCTGTAAAGCATTTAATTTAATGTAATTTTTCCTTTCCTTTTTTCCAAATAAATAATTCTTTCATGTGTCAACGGAAGTTGCTAGAATGATAGTCTGTGCTATTATTGGATGCTTAATACAAGTAGTATAAAGAGAAAATGTGGAATGGGTTGTCCTCAAATTCCAATTTTTGTAATTCCAAATTTCGCGAAATCATGCAACTAGAAATAGTTTTCAACTTACTTTTTTAAAAACAACTTCCGTTCTTTGCCTTCCATATTTATGTAAACATGTGGTATTTAGGATTTTCATTCAAAGGAATATTGATTGAAAACCGTAAAAATTATCAGACTACATATCTAGGAATGCAATTTACTAACACAACTGAAAACAAATTTACTGTTAAGCTCCATACACGTTGATATGAAGCAACGTTTTTCTTAAAACAATTCCATTTACATGTTATTTTCACAGGTATTAAGAAACAGGCATAAACAAGAAAGCGATAAAGGACCCGAATGTGGAATACATTTTAGATTTTCGTCTTCACAAATAAGCGCAAATTTGAAAACAAGTGTAGATAATTACTTAAATTAGTCATTTATAAACACGTGTGGTTAACATTATTCGCTTAAATCTAATAGAAATTCATGATTTTTTGTAATTAAAAAGATATGTATATATATATGTATATATATATGTATATATATATATGTATATATATATGTATATATATATATATGTGTATATATATATATGTGTATATATATATATATATATATATATATATATATATATTAGGCGTACCCTGTTCCTAATGTGAAATAATGAATGTTTTCTCTTTTTAGAAAATAATAAACGCATTAACGTCTATAACAACATTTATTTAATCAAAAAATATTTGGTTTAATATTACAGACAATCCTGCAGAAGAAATTATATTTTGGATTACCTGCACATGGGACATCAGCTAAGTTCTTACACATCTGACAATTAATCTAGTCAATTGAGCTCTTGGACCATACACCTCCACAGTACGATAAAGAATGTCAACATTAATATGTTAGAAAATGCAATTTAATGTATACAGTAAAAGAAATCATGTACATTTTACATACAGCACCAATGCGAAATATTCTTCATTAGGGAAATGCTCGTATATCACATTAGGGTCATAGTGGTCACTTTGATTTCAAGCTGTTTCGTGGTCAATATCTGCATCAATGTTCTTTATATTTTCTGTGATGTTTCCTTAGATATACAACTAAAACATACTATTATAATATTTACGGTACACGAATAACAACAATTATTTTGTTTACTGCTTCAATATTTTTGTTGACGCTCTGAAGAAAACACGCTCTGCCACTTCACTCAAGAGCTTCAGCTCAAAAAGGGGATCTACGCTCGATCGGTGGCTTTTTCAAAGTAATTCCCAAATTTTGTCTGGAGACGTCAGCTTAATACAGGTCTGAAGCTTGGGTATTTCACATTAGGAACGTGGGACTTCACCCTATCCATCTCATATGGGTACCATACACACAAATTCATTTTCCGGGCAATGAACATTAAAAAGTATGTCAAAACTCACGTTGTAATTTTGCGTCCATCCTAAAAGAATCAACGATAGATAAAGACCAACCATATTAAATGGTCTGTTATTCATTTTCAAATGTAAAATATCCTGACACTTTCTGTGATCTTCCTTTTTTAATACAGCGGGAAAACATCCAGTTTCTGAATATGTGAGATACTAAGGAAATGTAACTGTTTTGTACAATTTATAAGACTCCAGTGAGACAAAAAAGAACGTAAATATGCTTGTGCTGCATAGGGAATTTTCTCTCCAGGGATGAAACAAACCGATTTATGACGAGATATTTAGAATTTTGTTGGTTATACAATAAATAAATTGGCAGGTGCACTTGCCATCCGCAATATACATTACTTGATAATACTCCTAAACATCGTGGATAGTTCAAATACAGTGAATCCTAAGCCCGAGAAACTACGTCTTCATCTATTTTTCTTACAACGCAGTTCTTCTCTATCTCATTTTCTGTATCACTGTATATTACAGTAAATTACAAATAATAAAAGAAATTAAAACTGAGAAGCATAATATATTATCAAATGCAATTTTAATGTACACAATCGATCGAAACATTTACTATATTCTTATAGAACGATCGTCAATGTTTAATTAAATGTCAAAACTTGATTGGCCTCTGGAATGGCTCATGGACAGCGTACTAACTTTCCATGCTGTAGCCCCCAGGTTCTATTCCCGGTAGAGGCAAAAATACAGTTGAAACTTTCGTTCAAAATCGTCCCAGTTTCTGTAGATGAGTGACGAAGAAAAGCTCAAGCAGGCGGATTTTGCTAGTTACGGTGAAGGGATTACGTCATGTTCGCCTCATGTCACTATTACCCCCTAGGCATGGGAGTTAAACTAGACTCAGGCATGGGGGACTCCGGTAACTAGCCAGCGAAGTCGGACTACCGATCCAATATCGCCAAATACACACATACATACTTGGTTTGTTAACTTTTCTGTGATTGGTCAAGAACCTGTACGATAATGATATCTGCATCGTAATGAGTATCATTGAGCAATTGGTTGCAGCCATCAACTGAGGGCATTTCATAATGGAAGTAGAATTATTAATTATAGTCATTGAGTTAAAAACGGATTCAATTCCGTCCACTCGTTCTATGTAGTGAGTGCTGCAGAGAGGCAAAGGCGAGGGAGTGGGGCCAGGACTGCGGGTGACGGGGGCAGCGGGGGGGGGGTGGATGTGGGGGGGGGCATGCTCCGGACGGAGCGTGTCGCGGTCCAGCTTCCCTCCCCCTCCCCTCCCCCTCCCCTCCCCCTCCCCTGCCCCCCTCCAGCACCCAGAGCTCCCTGGGCGAGCGCTGCGTCGGAAACTGGTGACTATGAAATGTGTGCTCGCATACACTACCAGTTCTCAACTTCCCGTGAGAATTCACTGCGGAGGAAATTACATGTTTCATGGCCAGTGAATCCCGCGCAAAATAGAGCGCCACCGAAACAAGAAAGGGCAAAAGTGGTGAGAAGGTTCAGTCATAAAACACAGTTGTCACACAATGCGAGATATTCATTAAAGATCACGTCTTCCCAGCGGCAACACGAGGTAACGGAGAAAACTGGAATATACATTAAGGAAAGGAAATCCTACATTCATATTTCTCCTGTGGGTTTTTTCTAAGCGTTTAGACCGTTCGTAAGGTGTGTGCTAATGGCTACCTCCGACGATGTTTTTGCGCAAAAACGGTATGAAATATAGATACCAAAAATATATACAAAATTGCAGCAATTAGAACGGGCAATAATTGGTTTAGGGAATGTATAGAAAAGCTGTAATTTATTCGAACACAATTGATAAAACACGCAAAACTTCTCTAGCCGTTAGAAAGAAAGAAAATGGGATTGTTATAAAATACTCACAAAATCATCAAAGAAAAGAAGAACACAATTTCATGACAAATAAAACAATGTAGGCTTTCACGGTCGGAGTTGTAGTCAAAGTTTTCTTCCAGGCTGAAGGGCCGTGGTCCATTGGAAAACATATTTCCCGGACAGCCCTGAAGAAAACTTTCATTTCATGAGAGTTAATTAACTTGAGGAAACAAAACAGGACGATGTACAGATTAATTTTTTGCGTAACACGAGTCTAAAAATGTCTAAATAACCCTTACCATATTAAACATAATTTAGTAACAGAACACCCCTCACGTTGCACCAATTATATTTAAATTTTGTGTGTATTTGGGGCGGCAGCCCGCATGGTCATCGGCCACCCGGTCTCGCAGCCGTGGGTTAAGGGGGTACGTGCGGTTAGCACGAAGACATCCCCAAGCCACATTCTGATGTTTTCAACCTAAGAAGTGAGTTTTCTCATAGTCACACAGCAACATATACTGGGACATTGCAAGGAAAACGCATATTATAATCTTGCTCGACTGGGAATCGAACCTGGGGTCGCGTCATGGAAAGCGATGCCGCTGACCAAGGAGCTGAACCGCGAGGACCGATTGACTATCAATATTTTAAACTTTAATAAAAACTCTAGCCCCTCGGGTGGTTCATGGACATGTTTACTTTCCATAGTAAGGATTACTTTCCATTCCACGGACCGCGCGCGATCTGCTCTTCCTCTTCCTTGTCCTATCCTCACACACACACACACACACACACACACACACACACACACACACACACACACACACACACACACACACACTTACACTAACATGGACTATACTACCACATATTCTGGGAGACCGGTCGGGAATATAGAGCTTGTCCCGGCTGGGGCGGTGCCCCGCTGGTGGGAGAGTCCTGGCTAGGGGGAAACCCTCCTAACCGACGGTAGGTGAGCGCCGGATCTCGTCATCCAGCGGGGGAAGATCACTCCATCTTCCGAGGGAAAAACACGCACTACACTAACAGGACTAATAATCTAAGTTGTTGACGCGCCCGGAATCACTAACCAACCAACCTAGTAGTAGAACTTTCTTTCAGACGCTCCGAATGCACGTTAAGAACTGAGCGACTATGAGATTTCCAAAATTCTTTTCTCGCAAAAAGTTTATATATAGCAAATTTTAAACACTTTAATGAACTTTTATTTCACAAATTTTTATTTATTTTACAATTGTTTTTCTCCTTACACATTTTGAAGAAAAAAAACACATATAGATGCGCATATATTGCTTTTTTATTACAACAAATTCCATTCCCTACTCATGAGCATGCAACGGGCGCGGGGTCGCTTCGCACGGGGAATTCCCCGCGCAGGCGACTGTCGCGCGGCGGCGGCGGAAGCGGAGGCGGAGGCAGCGCGCTTCGCGGAATCCGCGCATCAGCTCCGAGATATTGGCAAGCGGCAAATTGAACGCCGCGGGAGGCGCCCGTGGCCGCTTGGGGCGCCCCGAGCTGCGTCCGCGACGATGGAGCCGCACAGTGGGCCAGAACACCACAGGCAGGGTTGCCAACAATACGTTACATTTACATTTACATTTTTATTTGAACTGCAATTGGGTGTGCCCCGGTGGCAGTTAAATAACAATAATTGCAATAATAATAATAACAATAATAATAAAAGAGTACAGTAAGCCGGTGATGCAATAATCATACTATCACAAATATTAAGTGTTATAACAATTATTTCAATTCTGTCATGATATCCAATAATTATACGTTGGTGATGTTAAACTTTAATACAAGCTGAAGTGTGTGTGAGTGAGTGTGTGTGTATGTGTATATATATATATATATATATATATATATATATATATATATATATATATATATATATATACTGGCTAAATTAGTTTTTTTACTTCATTGATCGCGTTCACTACACTTCACTGCACTGCGTGGCACTACACTACACGTTTTTTGCTTTGAATTACAGTGACCAGCACTTCACTGCACTTCAGAGCACTTCACCGCACTTACTTATTTAATATCTATTACTCTAATTTTGTTCTAACTTATTTCTAAAATTTATTTCTAAAACACCTAGAAGAAAAGCTTTGAAAGTTGCTGCCGGTAAACTGTTCCAATCTTTAATTGTTCTGTTACAAAAGGAAAATTTTCCAAGATCTGAATTTTGTTTCCTTGTTCGAATTTTGTGGCTGTGATTGCTTCGGCGAAATAATTTGTTTTTTCTAGTCTAACCTGAATTTCCTTCCAAGCTGGTTGACCTACGTACGATTTATAAAGATCGCAAAGACACTATCATGCATGGGTGACTCAGCGTTAAGAAAAAATATATATTAATGTTTTCTATTCTAAATTAAACAATAAACGATACGACGTAGCAGATGTTAGTCATGTGATAAAATAAATGATAACAAATGTTAAAAGTTTTGCTAGAAGGACATTAAAAATACATAGGAGAACAAGAGGACAATTGACGTCAATGAAGAACGTCCTCCCAAATGGAGGACGTTTGGCCACCAAGAGAAGAATATACGGCAAATCGCGTATTTTGCATTTGTATTTAGCCATTAAATGTCGCGTGAAGGGAAATTGACCTCGGCGCCGTTAGATTCTCGGGTTCCTAGTCTGTTACTCAACCAAGAAGCCGCGATGTCTCAAATTAGCTGAACCTTCGTGACTTCACGTAGTTAACGAATTCGGCTAGATACGCGATCGTGGCCTTCCAGTAGAGCCATCCCAGCATTTGCCTGGATGCCCGAGGGAAGCCACGAAAACCCCGGTCAGGATGGCTGGCACGGCGATTGAACCCAGGCCTCCAGAAAGCGACATCACCACACTACGCCTTGAGCTAAGTCGCTCGGTGAATTTCGTATTTCATTCACACAAACATTTTCACCTGAAATATTTCTTAACGAGAAGTTTAAAATTATTACAATAAAAATGAATGTAATTAATCTTTCTTATTTTAAAAATGAAAAAGCTTGCAACACAAATTATGAACATGTGTATTTTAAAAATAAAGAAAAAAAAAACAAAATTAATTTTTCACAGTTTTTGTTTAGGTATTTTTTCTCCCCAAAGATGGTTAACTGTTATTCCTCAATGACGATATCATGAACTGTGATAAGACCCTGTTCGTTAACAACAATCGACAAAATCGAAAGATGACACACGAGTACACATTTTTAAATAAATTATAATTGCATTTATATGATGTTTTCATCAATGACACTATCTTGAACCGTGACCAGACCCACCGTCCATTGAGTACAATTGATACAATCGAAAGATATCATGTGAGTTCATATGATGGTCGGTAAAGAAATCAGAGATAATGTATCCGAAGTAAAAAAATATAAATTAGTAGAAAAAATGTTCAGAATTCATTCAAGCGCATGCCCTTCAGTTTCTTAACTCCAGAGTAAATTTAAACCGTACACTCTCGAAGTCGGATGCTGAGAGAGAAGAAGAGGAAGCAAGCATTTAAACTCAAGATCTATTTTTATTTTGGAAAATGAAAAAGCATGTTGCATCTTGAGAATATACAGTTTGCAACACACACTGCCGCCTGAATTGGGAAGAATTTCGATATAGCATGGCCGAGAGAGATCGATTAGCATACGTTATATGTTGCCCGCTAAATTCTTGCTATCACTTCGAGTTCGATTTCGAGTTGGCGCATGCGCAGAGAACCTCAGAAGTGCCGTCCATTCCTATACGCTCTACCGTGCTGAAACGCAAATATACTTGGGATTTTCTAACGTGTTATCTGAGGGTATTATCTTCCAATTGGAATATGGCACGACACTTTGGGTCTTTCTCGGTCCTGCCGCTAGTCACTTAATCCGCAGCACTGCTTGATACGGTCGCGTTTTCCGTAGTTTCTCCGATCAACACCAGGCGAATGCCGGAGCAGTACCCTACCAAACAGGCCACGGACCGCGCGCGATCTGTTCTTCCCATTCCTTGTCCTATCCTCTCCCCTTACACACTTACACTACATGCACAACACCTCCATACCATAGACCGGTCGGAAGCATAGAGCTTGACCCGGCTGAGGTGGTGCCCCGCTGGTGGGAGAGTCCTGGTTATGGGGAAACCCCACTAGCTGACGGTAGGTCGGCGCCGGATCTCCCCACCCAGCGGGGGAAGATCACAGCCATCTCCCGAGGAAATAACATGCACTACACTAACGGGACTAATGACCAAAACAGTTGACGCGCCCGGAAACCCTAAAAAAAATCAATCAATCGATACGGTCGCGATCATGTGATATCTTGCGGCAGGACTAAGAAAGACGCAAAAGGGCGTGCCATATTCCATCTTATCCAAGCTGTCCATGGAAAATAAATTGCTAATTTATAAAACCATCCTAGTTCCTGTATGGACATATGGAATCCAAATCTGGGGCACAGCCAGCAGAACAAACTTATCAATTCTTCAACCATTCCAGTCAAAAATTTTAAGTCATCTCATCAGTACCTTGTTACATGTCTAATGCAGCACTCCATCGAGACCTCAATATTCAAACAATTCAAGAGAAGATACAAGAAATTAGCTTAAACTATAATGAGCGCCTGGAAACCCACCCAAACCATCTATCCCTAAACCTTTTACACAATAGCCAAGAAATATTTCGCCTCAATAGAACCTCCCCTTGGCAACTTCCTTACCGCTTTAGTACTAGCCATACACAACACAAAAATAATTCTTCGTTTTGTGTTATTATTATTCTAATAATTGTTTCTCTTTTCTGTTATAGTCCTCGTGTATTGATCCTGGAAAGTAACAATGGGGGACTTTTCTGCAAATTATTGTTTCTTTGATCATTCTATTTTATTTTGATATTGTCTAAACAATTAATTATCATATTTACTTATTATTTCGGAATGACATAGATTGTAAATTTTCATTGTGCAAATAAAAAAAAATTCCATCTCGAAGATAATACCCCCAGACGCCATGTTAAAAAAAACTAAGTTTAACTACATGCGCGCGCGTGTTTTGGGTGCACTGCGAGTCGCTGCGTCGTCGTCCAATGGAAATCGATGCCGTCGGCGCCGTGACGTGACGGGATCGCACGCGCGTTCGCACCGGCGAACGGCGACCCACGTCAGAGGCTGCGAAAACGGGGTCACGAGAGACAACCTGTCACCCCGCCCGCACAGTGGTGGTGTTTTTTTCGCGCGAGCCGGTAGAAATGAGAAAATCCCCGAGGGGAGGGGACGGACGTGTTCTCGCAGATGAGTCCTGCCTGAACTTCATAAAACTATAGAGCAGTTCGTTGGAGCTGAAAGAATGTGAGCTCCGGGTTATTCTCAAATTAAAACATTTACGTACGTCAAACTAGGAATGGAGTGCGCGGACGTGCCACATAATTCCGGATCTCGACTAGGAGGCTCTCATGCACAGGTGTGGCGTCATGGAGAAAAACACACAGACATTTACAAGTATGTGCAAGTTTATTTACATGTATGTACACTAACCAACTTCTGCACACTTGTGAGTATTTGCAAACTACACACTTGTGAGTATTTCCCTGTGGATACCCCACATAGCTAGGGAGGCCCCGCCTCCTCTGATGCTACTCCCGTGCCATTACTGTGACCTCGTCACTCGTGCAATGGGCACGACACGCTCCAGCCTGGGCGTAAAGTTTTGTGCATCGCGCGAGGTTTCCAGAATAAAACCCATCGTGTGAGCTCGTCGGCTCGATTTTATACCAGGATGCAGCCGTCACGTGACAGCCCTAGGTGTAGGAGGGATGCTCGCGTCTACTACGTGACCTTCCCGGTCAAGCTGCCGTCCCCTTTGTCTAAATGTATTCCAATGCCGTGGCGCCCAGCTATTCATGCCCGCAGATATGCGATACTTCCGCTTCTCCTCCCACCCACGGCCGCCAACGTGACGCTACAACAGGCTTTCCGATTCAGTTTCTGTGTATTTCAAACATCATATAACTTGCATTAAATTTACAGCATGTTGGTAAACCGTATATTAACAACAGGACACCTTACAATAAATATTTCTACAAGGACAAAAAATATTTCTAAATGAATTGAAAATTTAATTGCGGAGTATTACATTCATTTTCTTGCTGTGCTGTATGACAATTGAATACTGACATGAATATTCGTTAATTCTAAGTTGGCAATCACATTAAATGTAATGCATCTTCTCCTTTACCAACACCGGAGAAGTGATTGAATATTACATGTTTCCAGGCGCGCTAAATGTAATGGCTATTAGACCAGTAAGTGCAGTGCATTATTTTATCACAGGAGGTGGCGTTGTTCAGCCATCGCTGAACGTCGAGATCCGGTGTCCATTGATTGAGCAGTGCCCCGCTGGTGGGAGAGTCCCGGTTAGGGGGAAACCCCACTAGCCGACGGTAGGTCGGCGCCGGATCTCGCCATCCAGCGGGGGAAGATTGTCGCCATCTCACGAGGAAAACATGAACTACACTTACGGGACTAATGACCAAAGCAGTTGCCGCACCCGGAAACACGATAAAATCAATGAATCAATCGAATATTTCGACATTACATAAAACCATAACAATTCAAAAACGGAACAAAAAAAACATCAATCGAACACCGTGGACTGTAGAACGCATTTCCAATGCCAGTAGCCAGAGTTGGAAAGCGCGCGCGCGCCGGTCGCTCCAGGGCGAGTCGCCCATTCTTTCAACGCAGTCCGCTTGAGCGGAGTGTGATGAACTCGCACACGTGGGGCCGGGCGCTACGCTGGGACGCCCGCTCCACGAGCCCTCCGCACGCGCCGACCCATCGATTTCTGCCTTGGCCCGTGCAGTCGCCAGGGATGCTGCCGGCCGCCGGCGCCGCCCAACGACGCCACCGCACACTGCTCGGAACCGCAATGATATCCGGCCAAAAACCAAATGTGGGATCTATCCGAACAAAGACTCGATTTTTGTGCGTATACATACATACATACATACATTTATTTGAACTGCAATTGGGTATGACCCGGTGGCAGTTAATTAACAATAATTACAATAATAATAACACTTAACATTAATAATAACAACAATATTAATAATAATAACGATATTAATAATAATAACAATAATAATAAAGGAGTACAGTACAAGCCGAACATGCAATAATCATACTATCACTAATATTAAGTATTATAACAAATATTTCAACTCGTATGATATATAATAATTATAATTATATGTCGGTGATGCTAAAATTTAATACAAGCTACATAAATATTGGCTAAATTTATTGTTTTTAATTCATTGATCGCGTTCACTACAATTAACTGCACGACACTGCACTGCACAACACTACACTACACTACACTACATACACTACACTGTTTTTGCTTTGAGTTACACTGACCAGCACTACATCGCACTTCACCGCACTTCACAGCACTTCACCGCACTTCACCGCACTTCACAGCACTTACTCATTTAATGTCTATTACTATCATATTGTTCTAACTTATTTCTAAAACTTCGGACACTTAGAGGAAAGGCTTTGAAAATTGCTGCGGTAAACTGTTCCAATCTTTAATTGTTCTGTTACAAAGGAAAATTTCCCAAGATCTGAATTTTGTTTCCTTGTTCGAATTTTGTGAGTGTGATCGCTTCGGCCGAAATAATTTGGTTTTTCTAGTCTAACCTGAATTTCTTCCAAGCTGTTTGACCTACGTATGATTTATAAAGAGCGCAAAGCCTCGCCCTTGTTCTTCTCATTTCTAGAGGTTCCCATGCCTTTTTATCGCGTTAGTTCTGTAGGTAAACTTATTCGCTTTTCTCTGTATTCTATCTAGTTTTTTCCGGTGCGACTTTCTGTATGGATCCCAACATGCCATCCTGTATTCCATGAGGGGGCGAACCAGCGAAAATATGCTAATTCTTTGCGTTTGCAGAGCTTTTCTTTAGAATTCGCATTACAAAATGCAAAGACTTCCACGTTTTCCTAACTACCTGATTTATATGCTTCTCCCACCTAATTTACTATCTATATGAATGCCTAAATACTTGCATGATGAGACTCTTGGGATGATGACTCACCTAAACGATAGTCTGGTTCCTCATAATTTCGTCCCCGCCCGAACGTTATTGTTTTGCTTTCGATCCGTTAATTCCTCATGTCATTTTTTCAGCCCAATCACGTAAATGTTCTAAATCCTGCTGTAATATTTGTTCGTCAGCGCTACTTTTGATTTTTCGGTATATAACACAATCGTCTGCAAATAAACGCACCTTTGATTGTATGTTAACGTGAGATCATTTACGTACGCTAAGAAAAGTAATGGCCCTATGACACTTCCTGTGGAACCCTGAAGTAACAATAACCGTAGTCGAAAACTGAGTGCCAATTCGAACTTTTGTTTCCTGTCTCTAAGAAATTCGCTTACCCACTTCACGACTCTAGCATCAATTCCTGAAGTTAATAATTTCCTGATAAGTAGGTTATGCGGTACTACGTCGAATGCTTTCGCAAAGTCGATTACGATTGCATCCACCTCCACCCGCGTCAACTTCGTCAGCTAGATCTTGCAAAGAGAAACGATTTGGCTTTCGCACGAATATTTACTTCTAAACCCATGCTGTCCGTGAAAATCCAGTTCGCTTTTTCCCATTCGCGGCGAATGTACCGGCTATTAAATGCTCCATTATTTTGCATACTACTGATGTGAGCGATACTGGTCTATAATTACAAACTTTCGTTTTATCACCTTTTTGAAAATAGGGACCACTATAGCTGTCTTCCAATCGTCTGGTAGACTTGCATTATTGATTGAAACATTGAATAATCTTAACAAATACGGCAATACTGCCTCCCACGAGTTTAATAAAATCTGTCGAGATGCCGTCTGGTCCGTGATTTACCGTTTTCAGTGATTTTATACGTTTGCGGAGTTCCATGCATGAAGCTTGAACTGGTTTTCTATTGGAAAATAATGAACTTGCTCCTGCGCCCGTTTTGGTTTGAATATTGATACAAAATACGCGTTGAACGCATTTGCTTTCGCTTGGTCGCCGTGCAATGGCGCGTTATCTGCGTCTAGAATTTCCTGAATTTCTTCCTTATTCCCGGCGTCTGCGGACATATTTGTAAAAGTCTGACCAATTATTTCTTCCTGTCTCCAAAATATTTCTTAAAAATAATTCATGCGCAATTTTCTTTCTTTTCTAATTCCTGTAGAATTTTTAAAAGTTATCATGTCAGCAATGCTGCGATGTCTCCTATTAAATGCTAGTCTAACTTTTTCTCTTTAAACGCCGTACCGCCCGTTATAATATTCAGGATCAGGATTACTTTTCAGTATTTTGCAAGGAACGAACGTATCTAAAGCTGTTTCTACGATTGTTTTAAAGCCCCCATTGTTCCTCCATACCCTTCTGTTCTTAGAAAGTAGTCGTATTTTTCCCTTAAGAAACTACGAAACCTTCGACGTTTGCTTTTCTATATTGCCTGACTATCGTTCCTTTCACCTTAGGTCGCGTAATTACATTTGTTTGTACTTCTACCATCACTGCTTTGTGGTCGCTAATCCCTGAAAGACGTCGCAAGAAAGGAACATTTCTGCAGGGTGAACAAGGAAAATGTCCAAAATTGCGCTCTGCCGCGTGGGTTGGTCGACTACCTGCGTTAAACCCTGCTCCCATACTAGTCGATTGACGCGCTTTTGAATTTTCCTGTCGCATACCTCTCCTTTCCAGTTAGCGTCGGAAAGTTTAGGTCGCCAGCGACAAGAATAGAACGACCGTTTCTGTTTTCCACCTATCACCGATTTCATCTAAAATTTCATAACCGTCGTTTGGCGGCCTGTAACAAGCAATAATTTCCACGGAATTATCTAGTACGTCAATTCCATTCCTAACTTTCAAAGTTGTTCTAAACCAACTATTCCAACTATTAACGAGGTCTTGACGCAGAGAAAATTTTCTATCTCTTCGATATAATTTATAACCGTAATGTAAAATTTCAGAATTAGCTACCTCATCTGTTAACCACGATTCTGTCCCTATCACTATATCTTCCACTATATCTTCCGCCACCAGAGCGAAACCCTCAGCCTCCGCTCCTATCGCCATTGCCCGCCATTCGACCGCAGGGCGCAAGATCAACGGACATTCACAGCGTCATCGGGCGACCGGAGGGCGTGTGCAGAACTCAGCAACTCTGGTGTAGAGGCCACTGAGTGCCGCCACGCCCCTCCGGTTGAGGTGGACGCCGTCCCGACCTAGGGCGCTCTCCGAGATCCACCCGTTTGGATCCACAAAGGTGAATCCGAGCGCTTTTGCCACATAGTCCATGTCGCGATTCACCCTAGATATAGGTATCCGGTGATATAATGCGGATTCGGTTAGTTGATTGGTTGGTTAGTGATTCTGGGCGCGTCAACAGCTTAGGTCATTAGTCCCGTAAGAATAGTGCGTGTGTTTTTCTCGGGAGCTGGCGGTGATTTTCGTCCGCTGGATCGTCGGCTAGCAGGGTTTCCCCCTAACCAGGACTCTCCCACCAGCGGGGCACCGCCCCAGCCGGGACAAGCTCTAAGCTCCCGACCAATCTCCCAGAATGTGGTAGTGTAGTGCATGTTAGTGTAAGTGTGTGTGTAAGGAGAGAGGATAGGACAAGGAATGGGAAGGACAGATCCCGCGTGGTCCGTGGCCCGTTTGGTAGGGTACTGTTCCGGCATTCGCCTGGTGTTGATCGGAGAAATCACGCAAAACTACCGATCAGAGCAGCCGGCCGCTAGAATTCTCCTCCAGACAGCGACGGAATTCGTCCTAGCTGAAAAGCTAGTGTCGAAAATCCAACCGTGTCCTGGTCAAAGGCGCTGCAGTGACATCAGTTGATGCACTGCGTATCGGACAGTTGTATCCAAGTTTGCCTGTTCAAACCCGATCAAAGCTGTGGAGTTTTGAGGACAATAAAGTCCTTAGTACGCCTTCCTTCGGAGGAAAAGTGAAGCCGGCTGCCACATGTAGTAGTTTTACTGAATGTAAAAGATCCTCAAGCCTAAAAGAAACCTCTGAGGTAAATTCTAAGGAACTTATCAAAATGTGCGTGATCACACGGAATAGCGGGCCTCAAGGCCCAAGTCTCGCTACGTACAATAAGGCATTAGCTAACATTTTGTTAACTGGGGAGGTGGCTCAGTGCATCAACTGATGTCACTGCAGTGCCTCTGACCGGGAAGTGCACGGTTCGGGTCCCGACGATGACAGGATTTTCGACATCAGCTAGATATCTAGGTCGTGTTCTGTCGCTGTCTGGAGGAGAACTCTACCGGTCGTCTGCTCTGATCTAGTTTTCCGTGTTAATTTGGATAAATACTAGGCGAATGCCGAAGCAGTACCCTACCAAACGGACCAGAGATCGTGAGCGATCTTTCCTCCCTCTTCCTTGTCCTGTCCTCACCTCCTACTTACACACCTGTACGTTACATGCACTACAGCCTCCCAGATGCTCCGTCTGGGACGGTGCTCAGTTGGTGGGAAATGCAGAAAACGCCGACATATGTCGACGCGGGATCTAACCATCTAGCGGGGGAAAATCACCGCCACCTCCCGAGGATAAAATACGCACTACACTTACTGAATTGATGACCTTGGAACCACTGCTTGTGATTTTTACGGCTAAATCCAGTTAATAAATCAGGAAGGAAGAAAATACGTTTGTGTACGAATAGCTTACGAAAGCTTACTCGCGGTATAACTCATGAAACAACTTCTTTGCAGTCGTGAAAAGTATGATATGATGTGAAAATATGTAATAGATAGAAGATTTAAATCTAAAAACAAGCCGTTTCAAATGAAAACTCTGCAAGTAATTCTTAAATAATCTCCCATTAATTACAAGTACAAAACATTCAAAATATAGGTAAGATACTATAAGATTCTCTTCCTAATTTCGATGTTTTAAAGATATAATTACAGAAAATGAGTACATTTAGATATATGTGAAAATATTGAAGTATTTTAAACTGACATGCTTCATGAGAAAAAGAAAGTAATTTACGTAAGTTTTATTATAATGTGTGGTATATAACAGGAACAGATTTCACTGTAGTTCCCCTGTATTGCTTTCTTGTGTGTTGTTTTTAAGAATTGACTATTATTAACTATTATCGAGAAAAAATTAAACATACGAGGGATACGAGTGAAAATTAAACATACAATCGCTGACACAAATAAAATTGCATCCAGAAGCAATGAATAAGAAATGTGAATTTTATTTTGAACTTGAACAAAGAGGCAGAGTAGAAATGGATAACTAGGTCAGAATTCGAAGAACACATGAGACTAGTTCGTAAGTAGAGAGATTCGAAAGAGTATTCGAAAGACAAGACAGTTACAGAACGATGTACGTTGAAATCAACATCCACGAACGCTCCCTGAATACCGTAGAAACAGATAATCGGTAATCCATTAGTCCGAGAATAAACTAAATGTATCTTTTGTAACTTGGCTGAGGTTTTTTCAATTTCAAAGAGAATTTTTTCATTTAAAATGATACATTAAATCTGTCATGACCACTCCTGCTATATGCATCCGTCTCATGGACAGTGAGACACTGCCATGGCGGAGTGCAGCATCCAACGGCCGAGCTCTGCCAATAGAAATCGATTAGGCGGCGCGTGGGGAGGGGGCGCAATGGTGGGATTCGCAGCATCCACCACCACCACCACCACCACCAACACAATCGATTCAGCAGTATTATACGATCGTATTACCTCCGATACTAATACAACACCCCTGACGCCAACAGCCTCCTTCAATAGTTACTGTCTCTTGCAACCCTTGTCTCAACGCTTACACTATCGTCGTCAACGTTACCGTCATTGACGTCAGGGAAGATGCCATCACCATGAATGTCACCAACTTCAAAGACATCACCAATCACCGTTAACATCACAAACACCGTCATCGCCGTCATAGCACCCCCCCCCGCGCTCATTCACACCACCTTCCCTCGCACCCCCCCCCTCACTCACTCTCACCCTCACTCACACCCTCACTCACACCCCCACTCACTCTCCCACACCCTCACTCACTCTCTCACACCCTCGCTCACTCTCTCACACCCTCACTCACTCTCTCAGACCCTCACTCACTCTCTCACACCCTCACTCACTCTCTCACACCCTCACTTACTCACACCCTCACTCACTCTAACCCTCACTCACTCACACCCTCACTCACTCTCTCACACCCTCACTCACCCACCCCCACCCCCAACCTCACTCACACCTCACTCCTCACATCCTCACTCACACCCTCACTCTCACTGTCACTGACGCCGTCACTGCATATTCACTGACACCGCTTCTGACACCGCTATTGACAACCTGGCACCCTCACTGCCACCGTATGTAACATCATCGTTGTCACCGTCGCTGCCACCGTATCTCTCCCCGCCGGCAGGTGCGAGCGCGCGTCGCCTGCAGCGCCGCACCGGGCGGGCGTGGGGGCGCGGGCGGCGCCTGCGGGCTGTGTACCGGCGCGCCGGAGGAGTGGTCCGATAAATCAGAGGCGGCGCGGCGCCACGCGCACCTGTTCGCCCCGCCCACGCCCGCTCGATCGCTATCCCTCGCCCGCGAGCGATCGCCCGGCGCCGCCCGCGCCGCCGCCGCCGCCCGATAGATGGTGGGCGGCGCTCGGGCCGCGCGCCCCTGCGCGCCGCCCAAGAATTACGCCCCGGCGCGGGCGGCGCTGGGCCGGTGTCCCCTCAAAGGCCCTCCGGCCACGCGAGCCCCCGTAAGTGGTGTGACGTTCTGGATGGGGATCTACGACGCAAAGCAACAGACACGAGTGGGTTTATACTATTTATTTGCATGAATTATTTACAGAACCTCGGTCTAAGGTGTTCGTCGGAGCTACCAGCTGCTGCCCCCCTGTCCCTACACGCTCGTGGCGGCTGCAACTGCGACTAGACCACTAGGCCGACTCGTAACTCGGCAGGTTTGATTGATTGATTTATTTATTGATTTTTTTCGTGTGTCCTGGCGCGTCAACTGATTTCGTCCTTAGTCCCGTTAGAGTAGTGCATGTTATTTTCTCGGGAGATGGCGGTGATCTTCCCCCGCTGGATGGCGAGATCCGGCGCTGACCTACCGTCGGCTAGCGGGGTTTCCCCCTACCCAGGACTCTCCCACCAGTGGGACACCGCCCCAGTCGGGAGAAGCTCTAAGCTCCCGACCGGTCTCCCGGAACATGAGGTAGTGTAGTGCATGTGTAAGGGGAGAGGCTAGGACAAGGAATGGAAAGGACTGATCGCGCGCGGTCCGTGGCCCGTTTGCTAGAGTACTGCTCCGGCATTCGCCTGGTATTGATCGGAGAAACCACGTAAAACTACAAGCACAATTTACATGAAGGAGTATCTGTATTATGAATGAAGTGATTTGGTGATGATGAGGGGTGAAAGAACGAACATAAATACAACCATAACTGAGGCGGGATTCGAACCCACGATCCTTCGGCCCGAGATCTCCGCATCAATTCTGCCTTAGCGATCTCGGCCACCCCTACTGGCAGGGGAGAGTTCGTGGAAAGTTGAATTCTGTTTTTACTAGGGCTTTCATCCAACCGCCTGCCAATTACCGTTTACGTCCTGATGGGACGCGCATTCGACCGTACACTAGAAACCAACACGCTCGCGGGCTTTGTTTATCTGAGTTCCGTGGAACTCGAGGCCCCTCGCGACCGAACATACATGAGAGACAAGGGACAAACAACCACGCCCTAAGGCGGGACTCGAACCAGCCCGCGACCTTTGGGACCGAAGCGCTGAGTCGATGCACGCTCGGCCATCCAGGGCAGCCGGAAGATGAAATAGCTACCAGTAGAAAATCAGAACTGAAGGGGTACGGAATTCGCAGTGATGACCCTATTTTTGCAATGTTCATAAGGCAAAAGAAAAACAGTTTGTTGTGTTAAGTCAGTTACTTCTCAGTCGACGTGGACACGCCCTACATCTTTTTTCAATCAAACTGTACGTCCTTGAAAAGTTTGTACAACGTTTGAATTGTAATGTTTGGTTTTCGTCGAATTAATTTTAAAAGTGCTTTTTAAAGACTGAAATGCGGGTTATTACCATTGAGTCCTGGTCCCTACAATTACTAAGAACCGTACAGGAAAGGAGAAAGTAAAATTGTTCCGAATAGGAAAAAAATGTTTAAGGGTATCAAAGAAAAACAGGACTACGGAGGGAGCAGGTTTAAGGGCATTGCATTGTTGGATTACCGCCAATTGTACGAATGTAAGAGTAGGAGAGAATAATCGGCTTGATATTTTTCGTATGAGAAAATTTTACGCGTATAGCTCTTGTAATTTGTCACGTATAAAACGGTATCCATGTTGGGTAATGACAGCGATTTTACCCTGGGAATGTAGATGTAGGTGATGTCAGTTCTCTGCACCATTAAGCAGTTTCCAGAGAAAGACGCTCGGTGATGTAATTCTTAGAAACTTACGAAACTATTTATCCATACTATTGTTCATAAAATCAGTTTAGCAGAACTTAGCCTCGTTTCACTCTTCGATAATGCGATACTTACATAATGAATTTCCTTTGAGCAATTATATTATACTTTCACAAAAATCCATTTAATTTAATACATTAAATGTTTCCTTATCACCGATCCCAGAATATATAGGTGTGTTAAAGCATTATTGATAAACATCCAAAAATCTGCACATTTTCACAAAGTTTAATTTTTGCAGAGAGAATTTTGCACAACCTATTGATAATTTACAAACAATTTTGTAAAATTACATTAAAATGTTTTTGGTTTTGTGGTAGGAAATAGTAAGAGCCTTAGGTACTACGATGCCAGTTTCATTGAAATTACAATGTTACAGTTCTCAAAGTAGTTTCTGTTAAGACCATCAAGTTTATAAAAATTTCTCCACAGAGAAGAAATTTTAAATTTTTTTTATTAGAAACACATTTGAAAAGCCCGCTTGCAATTAAATTCTAAATATTTAATGAAGACACTGCAACATTACTCATTTCGTTTTAGCGTGGGGAATATTAAATATTTCATTAATTTTTATGAATAAGCAAATAAATAACATAGGTAACATTTTGTATGGAGCGCTTCTTTGCAAAATGATATTTCGGAAAAAGGTATCGTTCCAACTGGAAGATTGAAACGATTTTCAGATCTCAACGAAAAATAGATAAAGTATAACTCAAATTTCATCCGAAATATGTTTTATAGTTACCCTTAAGTACACTGCTGTAACCGAAGACAAAACCTATGTCTTAAATTTGTTTGAACAGATACACACTCTTCTTTATCGTAATGAGTACGTCACTTCATCACAAAGAAAATTCTGTAATGCGGCTGAATTTGTCACTGATACAGTATTAACTCAAACATTCTTTAATTAATACACAAACAACGTACTATTTTGGAAAAGTTTTCAATAATGTGTTTGTAAAAATATTTACTTATCAAACTTAGCGGAATTGTTCACCCCTTTAAAGGAAATGTATAATAGAATATTCCGGGAAGGAAATTTTAAAAAAGTTTGCGACATGTTTCAACGAAATGTACCTGATTCATAAATTTCGTTCAGCAGCATTGAATATAATAGATTAAAAAGAAAATACGTAAGTTTTAACAAAAGCTAAATAATGTAAAGAAAAGGAAGCTTTTTGATACATAGCAAGCCACGGAAATAAAAAAAAACGACTTCGAATCAATGTTTTCTCTTTTCTCGAAACAACTGAGAGCACACACATGCATTATTCCATAATGTCAATGTCGCAAGCTGTTGTTCAATGGATTACCGCACATTCTCACATGTAAATACGAGTAGCTTGTCCTGTACTCTCCGACACACATGCGACATTCCTCGAATATGAATCGCATCAACGGATCGGATATTCATTATTCTGGCACGGTAGTGGCATGCTACACGAATCAGAGGACATTCGGTGAATGGCGAATGTTTGCCACAATCTTTTCTGTCACCCTTGTATAGGCGAACACTCATCAAACATTGAACATCCCGAATTCGCGGTTATCCCAAAATACCATTAATGACGCTATCTGAGCAATTCAGAGGTAATTGAATTACTCCATTTCCAGAATGCTTGGGTGAATTACAGAATACTAGTACCTTCCACAAATATTTTCAAGCGTGTTTTGAATGCACCTGCCAATCAGGTACGCCATAATAATATTTTTTGTAATAATTCTTGATTGAAAACAATGGCCAACACGAATAAACTGTCAGATCATTCAGTTTTCACTAGCAGTTTCGGTAGTTTCCCATAAAAGTTGTAATCAGAAAGATTTCTTAATATGATTTTTTGAAATATATTAAAACAATATATTATGCACATGTACTCTCCTTGCATGTAACCGATTGTTATCTGGACTTATTCGCCCACGAATGTATTACACGAAACAACGAACACTACAAACTTCGACAATTTCGAAACTACTTTTGAAGAAACTTAGAAGAAATACGAATTCGATGTCATTTATCTGAAAAATGCACCGTACGCAAACTTGTTTGTGCGTTTCTGCACTTCAAAATGTTCTGAATGAACCCCCAAACTGAATAAAAGCTATTCGGTACGTGAATTTAGAAGCAAAATATTCATAAAATAGTGTTCCATAAAAACTGGTTTCTTCACCCCCATTTCGGATTACTTTGTGTCAAAGTTGGTGTCTTGATTCTCTAGTGGTGAGGTCGTGTGACATTTCTACACGGTCCCGAAGGAATTCGCTTTTAACAGTTATGGTTGAGTCATCTTTTTGTTTAGGATAAAGTAAAACCGCAGTGCTAAAGTATCCGGTTTTTGCAGTATTGATATGGTGAATTTACTAGAAATGGTAGTAATGGAACCTACCTTTATTGATGGAGTTACTGCTTCTAGACTCGAAAGATATTATCTATGTAAAATTTTTATGTAACATCTACGTGATAACTTCATTTGTACATTTCAGAATGAAACTCGACGAAAAAATAAAATAACTGTCCGCTTGGTCCTTTGGAATAATTATTTCATAATTCCGTCAAGTTTAATACTTATACGTATGAACAGAGTAAATGTAAGTATTTATATGAAATGACAATGTACGTCTTTCGAGCAGATTAGCTTTCTTTCCAGAAAAAAAAAAAAAAAAAAAAAACGTAGGGCCGATTTCGCCTAAAAACATAATTTCTGGAAAATTCACTAGCTCGATACGGCAAAAATGTTATTTCATCTTGCGATATTACTTTGTTTCACCACACCCCACGGAGAAATTCTTCCCCCAGGCGATTCCAAGGAGAGTGCGTGTGCAGCCCCGAGAGCGCAGCACAGTCGAAGGAGCCGCGGTGGGCGAGCGAGCCCTGTGGCGGCGGGCAATGCGGTTGTGTATTTTAAATGGAAAAGAAAATCCGCTTTCCGACGTCAGAAGCGGCCTTAAGCGGCGCATAAAACAGCCGTTGATCCGCGCGTGGCGGAATTCGAAAGCGATTACCTTCCCTGAGCTTTTCGGCTCTCTTTCTCCGAGCTCAATTATGAAACCAAGCCGGAGAGGTGGCCGGAACGTTTAGTTATACATTATGAAGAGGCTGTTTTGTTTTCCATACGATCGTTTTTATTCACTTACTGACGTTTCTGCGCTTTTTCCGCTAAAAGTTAGGGTGTTTCTGTCCATATATTTCACGATTTCTGGGAAATTCACTAGCTCTCTTAAGAATTCTCAATGATTTTAATGTAGTGTTCGAGTTACCCGCGTGGTGAGTCCGTGTCCGTCCTCCGTCCTCCCTCCTCCCCCCTCCGTCCTCCCTCCGTCCGTCCCTCCCCCGTCCCTCCCTCCCTCCCTCCCTCCGTCCCTCCCTCCGTCCCTCCCTCCGTCCCCCTCCCTTCCCTCCCTCCGTCCCTCCCTCCGTCCCTCCCTCCGTCCCTCCCTCCGTCCCTCCCTCCGTCCCTCCCTCCGTCCCTCCCTCCGTCCCTCCCTCCGTCCCTCCCTCCGTCCATCCCTCCGTCCCTCCGTCCGTCCCTCCTCCGTCCCTCCCTCCGTCCCTCCCCCTCCGTCCGTCCATCCCTCCGTCCGTCCATCCCTTGTGAAGACAGCTAAATGCGACGCCAATGGGGGGAATGAACAGGTTGCTATCGCTGTGGCTTTTCGTTTTATAGGATAAGATTTTGTGAAACATATACGACAGTGCTAACGGGATAATCCCCTTTTATAGAATAATTTCAATTACAAAATTGTTTTTTAATATAAATAAATAAGGATGAAAAGGTATGTTGTAGAACAGGAACTTACTAATTTGTAGATATTCTTTAATAAGTCACCTGACTACACTCTGAAAAAATGTACTCTTGATATCACCTCTTCTGACAACTTTTGGATTCGGTCCTCCAACACCGTATTCAGGGACGGGTAGAGACCAAAGCCCGAAAGAACACCCAAGAAGAAAAGATGCAATCTTGCCAAACCATGCAAATCTTGTATTTTTTTATTATTTAATTCTTAATACTTCTTAATAGATTGTTTCCGTGCTACGCCCGAGGACGAAAGAACAAGACAATAGATTTTTAAAAATTGAAATATTTTTAAAAAAGTTTAAAGCGTCTGAAACGCAAAATTCAGTAGGTTTCGCAGTCATGTTTACGCTAGTTTAAATAACCATGAAATATTTGATATAATGATAATGATTTATGATTTTCCCATTTATTGGCGCCTTAATATTAAATTGATTCAGTGGTGAGGTGTAGTTGACATTTACATAATTGGAATGATTGAAGGCGTTGTCATTATCAACAATTGTTGACAATGACAACGCCTTAATATTAGTTTCTGTATCTGGCTGAAAAATAGCCAACAACTCGGTGAAAGTAAATGTTTTCATCGTTCACGTAAGAAGTTTAAATTCGATTTAATTACTATTAGAAGAACCATAAATAGGTCTCCAAAGACGCATAATATCACTATGATATTTCATTTGTATTTAAACAATATTGAGTCTGGAAAATAAAGGCGTTGATAAACTTTGTTTCGTATCTTAGTAATGAAGTGACAATGGCATTTAGTGCACTCGTCGTTGCTTTCTGCATTATGCAAAAAGTTAGCAAGATGACCTCTATGTCGATAATTTTAAATGAAAATATTCGGACCAGCGAGTGGAGTCGAAATTGAGTTGTTAGGAAGGCATGAGCATTAGGCTCCATTATAAGCGATTTCGCAAACTTCAAAAGGTAAGAGGGGGTACAAACTGTGTCTTGCCAAAGACAAACTAGATCGTAAAAACGACAGAAGAGACTGCATTTGTTCTGTAATATATAAAGATATCTTTCAGTTCTCTAAATGCATTTATGTAATGATACTATATTTTCGTAATACTGTGCGTAATACTGTACAGCACAGTATCGAAACCCAATAGAGGAACCTCTATTGGAATCATCTGTGTAACGAAACCCAATAGAGGAATGAAAAGGGAATCTTAATGGCCGCCGGCCTTGAGGAATTAACGGCTGCCGGACGTTAAGGAATCACCTGAGCTTAAAAATATTTTCAGCACTTAGAACATTCTTATTTTTAACTCATTTTTCTAATGTCTCATTATAATGAATATGAGAATTGAATGAATAGTTACTGCTATTATTAATTTCTAAACCTTCATAAGAAGTTGAAGGTGCCGACGTCGACGTACTTGAATCATTTGATGCAATCTTGTTTGGTGCTGAATAATTGCTTAGAAATGTTAACTCTTTTTGAAACAGATTGTTCAATGTAGGTTTCGGCTACCTACGAGAACTCCCAACCTCCAAGTTCTTTCAAAGAAAGCAGATCGCCACCGTTTACCACTAGTATTGTGGCCGACGATCGTCGAAAAGAATGACCTGCTCAGGAGAGTTATTTTTAGCAGAATTTTAACTGCTAAATATTTTTAGAAGAATTTAGCGGAATATAGAAGAATTTTAAAAATTCTGCTATCTTCTTTGGAGTATCTCTTATTGTGTGTATACCCACAACTTGTTTAGTACATTTCCGTTTCTATAACCTATGAAAAAGCTCTAGTTTCGTGGACAGATGGACGTAGGTCAGCTTATTCTTTATACAAATCGTTTGCATTGAATGGAAGACCGTCTTTGGGAATAACTAGCGTCCTATTTTTTTGTTTTGTTTTTGTGCTGTCTTCACAAGATCTTCCAGAACATTCATCTCAAATTTTGTGGAAAATGTATCTTTTTAAAGCTGCCAAACTAAGTCACTACGTATTAAACAATAGAATAGAAATGTCTCGCCAAGACCAATATTATAGTTGGTCTTGTACTCGCGTCTGAATCGATATAGAAGGGGGCGTTGCATTCCTACGTAAGCAAAGGCCTGAACATTTTTTATGTATATTAATTTTCTTATAAGAAGATGGTGTTACGAAAAGTATTGAACGACACACGGCCGATAACACAAACAACAGACGGTTGGTTATAAGCCTTGGCTATCGCCTCGGTTTACAAACTTCAACCGCGTCTGTTATTTCGTGTCTATCGGCCTAATGACGTTTAATACTATAACATATTACTTGAACCTGTGCGATGAGTTACTGCAATTATTTCGCAGAACAAGGGTAAACGGATGATGAGTCAGCAATGATCCCTATGTACTTGCACCTGCTTGCGTAGTCCCGTCTTACATACCGTGCAAGAAAACTACGCTTTGATCAAGTATCATTACAAAATCATGTCATGAGTGATATTTATTTAGTTGATATTTGCAACACTACCGATAACTGACATTGGCAACACTACCGATCACACTATCCGCACAAAATACAACCGATAACCGTAATATATAGAGGTAAAACGTAACAATTTCCAGGATATATTAGATTTATTGAATAATATTTAATTATTTCTAGCTGCAGCATTCGGGTACATTTACTTTAAATGTGCTGTGCTTAAAAACAAAGTTATACAAACAGGACATTTTACAAGATTTTTAAAATTGTATATTTTTGCAATTACAAGGCTGTTACATGATTTTTATATTGCAAACAACATTATAGAGGGTATTAACGAAGTGTGAAAACGTTATACTTAGTAAAACTAACTTTAATATCATTGTAAAATTCATTTGTAGTTACCCACGAGTAAGGAGACGTATTATTGTTACATTCTTCCACTCCAGTTATACTCTCTCACCTGAAACAAGAAAAACATAAGAATTAGCAATATTTAATATTCGAACTTATCTCTGGTCCTGGAAGCCTACCAAAAGTGTCTACAAACAAAACACATGCTCTTCGTAACATTGCTTAACAGTTAACGGTCGAATCAACATTTCTTATTATTGATAAACAATCAGATAAATAATGGCAACTATCTGGGCTATTAGTTAATAGTGCTATGGGTGGTGTGGGGAAGAAGATTGAAAAAATATTAATCTATAAACTTTTTTAGTTATGTATGACTTATACACAAAACACACACTACATAATAGCACTACTCAGTAATCAATCGACAATCAGTTATACACATTTCGCGAATTGTCCGCTTTATATACAACTAAAGAAAGTGAAAAATGAAATAGTGACGAGGGCGGCGTGGGCAGAGGGCGGCGTGGGCAGAGGGCGGCGTGGGCGGAGGGCGGCGTGGGCGGAGGGCGGCGTGGGCGGAGGGCGGCGTGGGCGGAGGGCGGCGTGGGCGGAGGGCGGCGTGGGCGGAGGGCGGCGTGGGCGGAGGGCGGCGTGGGCGGAGGGCGGCGTGGGCGGAGGGCGGCGTGGGCGGAGGGCGGCGTGGGCGGAGGGCGGCGTGGGCGGAGGGCGGCGTGGGCGGAGGCGGCGTGGGCGGAGGCGGCGTGGGCGGAGGGCAGCGTGGGCGGAGGGCGGCGGTGGGCGGAGGGCGGCGTGGGCGGAGGGCGGCGTGGGCGGAGGGCGGCGGAGGCGGGAGGGCGGCGTGGGCGGAGGCGCGTGGGCGGAGGGCGGCGTGGGCGGAGGGCGGCTGCGGGGGGCGCTGGCGGAGGGCGGCTGGGCGAGGGCGGCTGGGCAGAGGGCGGCGTGGGCGAGGGCGGCGTGGGCGAGAGGGGGCGGCGGGGCGAGGCGGGCGGCGTGGGGAGGGCGGCGTGGCGGAGGGCGGCGTGGCGGAGGGCGGCGTGGGCGGAGGGCGGCGTGGGCGGCGGTGGGCGGAGGCGGCGTGCGAGGGCGGGAGGGCGGCGTGGCGGAGGGCGGCGTGGGCGGAGGCGGCGTGGGCGGAGGGCGGCGTGGGCGGGCGTGGGCGGAGGGCGGCGTGGGCGGAGGGCGGCTGGGCGGAGGGCGGCTGGGCGGAGGGCGGCGGGCGCGAGGGCGGCGTGGCGGAGGGCGGGGTGGCGGAGGCGGCGGGCGGAGGGCGGCGTGGGCGGAGGGCGGCGTGGGCGGAGGGGCGTGGGCGGAGGGCGCGTGGGCGGAGGCGGCGTGGGCGGAGGGCGGCTGGGCGGAGGGCGGCTGGGCGGAGGGCGGCTGGCGAGGGCGGCGGGCAGAGGGCGGCGTGTGCGGAGGGCGGCGTGGGCGGAGGGCGGCGTGGGCGGAGAGCGGCGTGGGCGGAGGGCGGCGTGGGCAGAGGGCGGCGTGGGCGGAGGGAACCCGCGCGTGAGTGGAAATGAATCAGGTGTTGGATTCACAGTATTTCTGGGGCGGATCTGGGGGTCGGGTGTACGTACTGTGTGGAAGAGAGAGAGAGAGAGAGAGAGAGAGAGAGAGAAGGAGAGAGGAGAGGAGGAGAGAGGTCAGCATGGATTGTTCTCAGAATTGTTTCATTTCCGTCCACAAACAAATGCGCCGGCCAGCAGGGGACGTCCGAGAGCTGCTCTAATCCAGCGACGGACGCCAAAGACACGCTTGGAGCCCGCAGCCGTGCGTAGAGGGCGATCGCTGCGTGCTAATGGGATCCCAATTAGGAAGCCTCCGCACGGGCGTTTTTACATTTACTGTATATTGGCTGAACACAATTTTTATAAACCTATGGACAATTTTAGTAACTTTATTATTATTATTATTATTATTATTATTATTGTTGTTGTTGTTATTGACCGTTTTACAAATATTTCTCTGGAACTGGTAGTTCAAACATTACTCTCAGATTACTTTCTGAAATTTGGAATTTTCATTTGAAAAAATACGGAGATATTATATTTAATGAAACGTCAGCACACATTGATATTGAAACCTTACACCGACGAATAACAGTTATTTATCAAAAAAATGTTGAAAAAATTAAAAGTTTCGATTTTGGCTGTTTTTTTGTATTTTTTTCTATTTTTAAATATTTTCCAGTCCCATTAAAATGAAATAAAATTACCGAATAAATTTGGTGTAGTGTTTTTGTTCTCAGAAACATAATGGGAGTGGAAAATATTAATAATTTAAAGGATTTTTACAATACACGTAAGAAAATGGAACTAATGTTTGCTATATGAAAGTTATGCGTGATATTCAGAATTGAATTTTGAAAGTGGTAAGAAAAAAAAATTTTTTTTAAATTGTGAGAATGTAGCCAGAATTTACGAAGTTGCGAGCCACAACCAAAACATCGTAAACTGGCAAGCACTAGGTTCGAGTGCCAACAGTGGCAGAATTTCACCCAAAAGCTAAATAGCTGATTGTGTCGAAGTTCATTGCCCAGATGAGAATTTTAGTTTTCTTTGACAAACTTATGAGATCCTATATGTAGCGACCGGGTGCGACTCCTGAGAGTAACTAAGTGCCTCGAGGTGGAAAAAGTCATAAATAAGAATAAATAGATCATAAAATAACTAGTTCAAAGACAATATCATGAAAAACAGTATCAAAGACAATATCGTGAAAGTCATATAGAACAAAGACAATCAGAATAAATAGATCAAATTCATATCGAATAATAAATGAATCAACGTGAATGAAAAAAGGGACAAGAATTCCATGAAACTGTAATACGTTACTTAACGCGTAGCTATAACAGTAGCTACGCGTAGCTTAATACGAGTAGACGAAATAGAGAGGATTTGAGAAAGTGAAAATTGATATATTTTATGACGTTGTGCGGTGACTGCAGTCCGAGATTTTGGACGGATTTTTCTTGAGATGCAGGGAACATTATCTTTTCTTGAGATTATCGGCGTCACTTAATGAAGGTAAGACGCAACAAGCCGGCCGCTAGAATTCTCCTCCAGACAGCGACTGAATTCGACCTAGCTGAAAAGCTAGTGTCGAAAATCCTTAGTTATTTGTAATGAAACTTCTTTATGGTTGTGGCCTATGAGTGCACACAGCAATTTATAATACGTTAATCCTGAAAGGAAATTACAAATAAAATTGAACAGAATTGAATTTAAATTCAAAATTGAAATTAAATTCAATTGAAATTAAATTCAAAATTGAAATTATTGATGTAGTGCTCGAAAAGTTGTTACTATGGTTTAATGTTGCCCTCACTGTGCGCCGCGCCACGCCACTCCACGCCGCGGCTGGCCGAGCGGATTTATTACATTCGTCCGGCGAACTCTCGCTCTGACGAAAAAAAATTGCTCCTAGCTTTTGTTTTTATTACGCGTTTAATTCAATAGAAAGGACGCCGTCGGCCAACGTATGCGCGTCGACTTCCGAGCTAGCGGCGGCGGTGGCGGTGGCGGTGGCGGCGGCGGCGGTGGCGGCGGTGGCGGCGGTGGCGGCGGTGGCGGCGGTGGCGGCGGTGGCGGCGGTGGCGGCGGCGGCGGCGGTGGCGGCGGTGGCGGCTGCGAGTCCGTCGAGTGGACGCAGGTGGAGACCCTGCGGAACACCTTTTGTACAGAACGTACACACTGTTGAAAGGACGCTACAGTCAGTTAAACTGGCACCGGCTCTTTTCATTGCGGTTTTTGAATAGGAGTTAAATAGGATACGTAGCGACTTGTTTTAGACAGAAGTTGCGATATAATTTTTATTGGTTTAAGCGTTAATCCGAATTTTAATTGTTTATACATCCAAGTCTATTTTGTTGTAGTAAGTCTTTTTTATTGAAAGTGTTTTGCTGCACGCGAACTGGATGCAAATAATTAATTAACAGTGGCAGAAACATTTAAAACTCATGAAAGTTCACTAAACAAGTATTGTACAACTGATGATTTAAGGACATATATTAACAAAATATCTCTTGCAAAATGGGACGAAATATGGAGAGATCAAAAAGCCAGTATCCTTCATTAGAAAATTCAGCATGTCAACAACCTTAAACTCAACAACAAATTAAGTAGGAGGGAGCAAGTCATCATATCAAGAATAAGAACAGGCCACTAAACTAAGCCACCTTCACCTGTTAACTAAGAATACTCCTCCCATCTGCTCTATCTGTAGCATCTCAAACACCATACAACACCTAATTGTCGAATGTCCTCAATTCTTACAACAAAGACAAAAGCATCTGCAAGGAGCGAATTTCGATTCAATCCTTGATCCCTATATACCAAAAAAATTATAGAATTCTGCAAACATACCAAATTTTTGACGAAATATAAAGGAATGTGTACAAACAAGGAGCAATAATGTATATGCAAGTTTGGTGACACTAATGTATACGTATTTAGCGCACAATGCACTTAACAATATTTAAATATATGCACATATTGAAGTTTGTAAACTGTTCAATATAATATGTATTATATCTTGTCGATTCAATACATTATCTGCGGAGTGAACAAGTCTATTTACCAAATAAGTATGCTAAGAGTCCAAATAAGAGTATGTGTATTAAAAGTGTTGAATGCACCAAATCCCAAGGAATTCCAACCCAGGAAAAGTCTATTACGGGAAGTACAATGAAACAAAAAGAAATCAATAACATAACAAAGAATGAAAACCCTTTTCACTGCACCTTCTGTAATTACTATTGTAATCATGTATGAATCATGTAATCATGTAATTACTATTGTAATCATTTATGTATTTTGTATTTCATTTTTGTTTTCGTGGTATATTTTCTATTGTATAATTTTGTGCTGTATCCTCATCGAATTTTCTGGAATCTAAACTGTATATACAACGGACTGTATATCCATGTAATACAATGTGAACAATTGTAACCTTATACCTGTCGCTAATGACCATGTAGTTCATGCGACAATAAATAAATAAATTTAAAAAATAATTAAAAATATTGTAGAAGATCATGTTACTCTTGCTGTTTTTTACTCGTATGTTTCTACTAGAAAGACATAGGAAAATTCACGTCTATTGCAGTAGTTACCCTTGGCCCCTTACTATCGATTTTCACTGGGTACTATGAAACCTTCACACAATGTATTTCGAATCGTTCTAGTCGGTCTTCGTGGAAGCAAACGATTATTCAAAATTCTTGTGACCAGCACATCCCTCGATTCTCATGCATTTTCAGTTGACCTTTGATTGAAGTTTACCATCAACAAGAATGAAAAATGATGGCAACTCCCTGGAAATAGTAGAATATATGCTATGTATTTTGTATTTTACAATAGACCAGGAGTGTTTGGCATGACGTGTAGTTATGAACTTCAGATGACATGAAGAACTGAATGATGTAAAATTTTCTTTACAATCTTTACAAAAACAGTAGATGCACACAAATGAGCAAATATTTGTGCTTATATGAATCTCCAACAATCCCAACGGATTTTGGAGAAATAAGCAGAAAAGATTTGTTAAAATAGGGGAGATATCAAAATAGATAATAACTTAATGCACGTACGCGTGATATTTTTCGAATTTCTTTATAAGAGAAACTGCACGACCACCGTTCAACAATGATAATTAAAATTTGAATATTATAAAATGGGGCGCATTCAGTAAACGGACTTCCCTAGGTTGACAGCAAAAAGAAAACACAATTGTATGTAATATCTTCATTATAGCAGATACAAAACACGTTGCACTATTTTTCACAGTCACCACCAGAATCGAGGCCATTGACCAGTGAGGCATTTGTTGTGAGTTGAGACGTGTTTGGCCGACCATTTGACCATCCATCCTAGAGTTCGAATTTCATCTCCCGGCGATTTTCGTATTTTCTTATATGAAGTCGTAGGCTCCCGCGGCCGGAGTCATGTGAATGATCTTGGCTGTCCGGGTGACGCCGCGTCGAAGGCTGTGTTGCCAACGTTAGAAGGCTGTGTTGCCCCGTGGCAGACCAGCCCTGAGGAAGACCACGAAATGATGGTCGAAACGTTGGCAACACAGCCTTCGACGCGGCGTCACCCGGACAGCCAAGATCATTCGTATTTTCTTATACTTCAAGTATTTCCTTTCCGGTCAACATAACGCGTAAATAAGGCACACTTCATTGATTGATTAATTATCCCCGATACGTTAACTGGTTATTAGTCCCGTAAAGGTAGTGCATGTTTTTCTCTCGGGAGATGGCGGGGATCTTCCCCCGCTGGATGGCGAGATCCGGCGCCGACCTACCGTCACCTAGTGGGGTTTCCCCCTAACCAGGACTCTCCCACCAGCGGGGCACCGCCCCAGTCGGGACAAGCTCTAAACTCCCGACCGGCCTCCCGGAATATATGGTAGTGTAGTGCATGTTAGTGTGTGTGTGTGTGTGTGTGTGTGTGTGCAAGTAAGGGGTGAGAATAGAACAAGGAAGAGGAAGGAAAGATCGCCGAAGCCCGTTTTTTAGGCTTTTACTGCTCCAGCATTTGCCAAAATATAGTGTTTTCTTTTTGTTAACGACCAGAGAAAATTACTTTGAGGTGGTCCCTCGTGTTTCATACCTTTCCTCAACACTTTGGCATTCCATCATGTAATAAATACTTGGAAAACATGCTATAATATAAAATGAAATCATTGTACACACATTTAATCGAGAAAATCATCCCTCACAAACGACGGTAAAAAAAACGACGGAAAGTTTTACAGTATACTTCTTTTCGCTCTAAATGAATAATTCTCCCCTCTAAATGAATAATTCAAGTGCTTGTTTCTATTTCTACAAAGCATTTCAACATGCGCACACAGACACAAAAGATTTCGACTGCTTTTGCATAGTCCTGGTGCGAGGGTCTCACCCTCAGCGTCCAAGGACGTTTCCTGGATTCTCTGATCGTCAGCGAAACAAAAAGGCCAAGAGCCTTTGGAGAATTCGCGAAGCGGCGACCGCAAAGTGGCAGCGTTGCTCATAAAAAGGCGACGCAACGCGATGCGCTGCGGCGCCAGGCGACGAGTGGACGCGACGCGATCGACCACGTCCATCACGCCGCGCGGCCCAGTGGTCGCGAGCGCGAATCTCCGAGGACGAAAGGCGAAACATTTCTACAGGCTGGGTCAGAATGATTTCTTTTTTTTAACAAAAAAAAAATTAGGTCGCATCAATATCTTAGGTTATTAGTGACAACTATTGCTGTTAAATGTATGGTAACTATGAGGGTGAGATAAGGGGTGAAAGGACGAACACAAATACAACCATGCCCGAGGCGGGACTCGAACCCGCGACCCTCGGTTCGAGATCACTACGACACTACTGCCTTAGCGATCTCGGCCACCGGGCCGACAATGATTTATTGATTAGTGATTCCGGGCGCGTCAGCGTCTAAGGTCATTAGTCCCGCACATGTAATGCCTGCTTTCTCGCGGGAGGTTAACGTGATCTTGCTTCTCTGGATGGGGAGATCCGGCCCCAGCCTGGACAAGCTCTAAGCCCCCGACCAGTCACCCGAAATATGTGGTAGTGGAGTGCATGTTAGTGTAAGTGTGTCTGTAAGGGGAGGGCATAGGACAAGGAAGAGGAAGGAAAGATCGCGCGCGGTCCGTGACCCGTTTCTTAGGGTACTGCTCCAGCGTTTGCCTGGTGTTGATCGGCGAAACCACGGAAAACTACCGATCAGAGCAGCCGACCGCTAGAATTCTCCTCCAGGCAGCGACTGAATTCGACCTAGCTGAAATGCTAGTGCCGAAAATCCCGCCGCCATCAGGACTCGAACCTAGGACCTCCCGGACAGAGCGCTGCAATGAAACCAGTTGATGCACTGAGCTACCGCTACCGGTAAGAGGGTCGAAAATGGCTCTTTTGCCAGTAAACTTCTGGTGAAAAATTGCCTACAGAAACGACATGAATCATGTAACATTTTATCCTCATTGCTACGTACGTGTAACTGTGACACCCAATTGGTTGATGAGGTCCTGAGCATCCAAGGGCAAGTGTGAAAGGTGTAATTTCTTTATATGATATTTTCCACCACACATTTATTAGCGAAAAGATATCACCTTGAAAATATTTCACAAAAAATTGGAAACAATTATTCTCAAACACGTTGTATTCCATGACAATTCGTAACTTGTAATAATTGACCCGTTTTTCTATTCCACAACATGATAACTATCTTCTATAATTACCTTGTTCAATGAAGTAGTTGTCAATAGATTTTCAATTCCTTCGTCTGTTGTAACAAATGTGCGTATTTTTTTAAAGATTCTTTACATAATATTTGTCTGTTGTAATAAACATGCTCATTTCTTTTGATGATTCTTTACTTAATATTTACTTGTTGCAATAATCCATTTAGAACTATTGTGTCATTCATGAATATATTTCTACCGACAGAGCAATCTTTTCGCTTTTGAAGATTACAGGCATTTGGTTTACAAATTTTAAATGCAAGTCCTTTACCATAACTTTGAAATATGCGTAGGTTTCATTTTATAATCACTTTATCGCCTAAATCAAAGTGTGAGATTTACTTCCAGAGAATCCGCCCATGATTGCAAATGTGCTCATGAGTGCAAATACTGCAGTTTTTCAGGTCTGTAGGAAGAAAGAGAAATAGAGAATTTCACAAAAATTTATTCAAAAAATGGGATATCACATTGACTATGAATAATTAAAAAAAACACGACGCAATTTCGTAAAGTGGTAAATGAAGAAAGTTTACGGGAATACAGCACAATTTATGACCGTCTCAGGACATTTGAGACACGTTTGAAAATATTCGGGCAACCGAAAAAGCTTAATAAATTAATATTAATAATGTGAAATACAATAAAAATAATAGAATAAAATGATTTAAAGAAATAAAGATGTAAAAATATTACTATAGTAATAACATTTTTCTTTTGTTTACACTGGCAAAACAAAAATTCCAAACTTTTTACATATTTCTGCACGAATTTTCCTTATGACAACTCAAGGGGATGAAACATGTCTGAAATAACTTTATGTAATGGAACTTCCATGATCCGAACTTACGATACATCCAAATTTTTATCTTCAAATTTTATTTATTCACATTCTTCACTCCTAAACACGCAACATTTCACTTGAGAACACAAATTACTACAATTATCTGAACTTAAGTGGGATCCGGCCAGTTTGTAATATACAGGAAGACGGGCGATTAGCTGAAGTTCAAAACTATAGTAAATAAGATATCAATCAGAAAAATCTTAAATTCAAGAAAGTTTAATAGCAAAAACTATATATACTATAAAACTTTTATGATAAAGAAACTTCATATTTAATTTATTTCATGCATTTTCTTCTCTCAAAATCAGATTGAATAACTGGAAGTTCAAATAATTCGAGTTCGATTGGGCATAAAACGAAAAATCAGCAAATATTTTCTTCATGAAATCATTGACACTTATATACAGGTGCTGGATTGGCTTCAGCGTGCTACTGAGTGTTCTTAGGACCCCTGAAGAGGAGTGTGCGCAATAATAACACACGTCGCAGAATAGTACTGTAACTCTTACTTGAAACGGACAGGAGGGATTTGACCGTTCTGCATAAGATACAATGTTTAGCTACGACGCGCGTTACTTAACGCGCGTCAACGTAACGCTCGTGTGACACGTCTTATGGCTCGAAACTGTGTTTCGCGACCACAAATCGTTCGCGCCTCTGCTTTCGCGTCGGAAACACTGCGCGCCTCAGACAGCCGCGTCGGCGGCGCCGCAGCGCCCTCAAAGGGCGATATTTGCGAGGCGCCTTCCCACGAGGCCCCATTTGCCCCAGGCCCAGCCCGGCCCCCGTCCTCCCGCCCCGCCCCCCGTCAGCGCCCGACCACGCCCCCGCCTCAACCCCCGCTCCCTGCTCCGCCCCCTGCCCCGCCAACGCCCCGCCCCCCGCCTCGCGACCCGCCCCGCCCCCGCCCCACTTCCCACCCCGCCCCCGCCTCGCGACCCGCCCCGCCCCCGCCCCACTTCCCACCCCGCCCACCGCCTCGCGATCGTACGCGGCCCTACCCGTCCCCCTGCCTCTGCCACTGCCACGGTCCTGTCTCACCCCCTGCCCGTGCCCCGCCCCTTGCCACGTCCCGACCCTTTCTCACCCCCTGTCCCTCCCCTGCCCCTGTCCCACCCTCTGCCTCTGCCCTGCCTTCTGCCCGCCCCTGTCACGTTCCCCCAGCCCAGGCAGCGGCACGGGCTCAGGCCCGCGGGGGCGGCGGCCGAGGGCGCGCCCGAGGCGCGACTTTGCGACTCGCAGGCCCGGGTTCGATCGATAGCCGCGCCGACGCCCGCCGCTCGGCGCCGCCGGCAACCTCCAGGAAGGGCGGATACTAGGAAACTGGGGTAGGATCTGCGATTAAATTGGAGTAGTACGTGTGTAAATTTTAAAGAAAAATAATGATTTGTGCGATGGTTGACACAGTGGCGGTGTTGGCTTCTTCTACAGGTTCAGGTGTTCGTTATTTGTTTCATCAATCCCTGGCTTTTTTGTCAAACGGATTATAATGCAACATTTGCGGAGACCGTGGACTCAGAAATTAATTCACAATATTTGTAGTCCCCATTTTCTTCGGTTTTTTCGACCAGTTTCCCTCATCCCTTGAGCAAATGCTGAGATGGCTCCTTCTTTTGATTCTGGACATAAATGTAACTTATTTATCTATGCACGTCTTCTAGAGTTCCGTGGATTCCCAAAAGTGGTATAGTTATTCAAAGTATAGTTCTCAGTGTTGTCACGGCAGGAAGTACATAATTCCTTCACGAAGGACATTATGAAGGATAAAAGCTCAAATCAGTAGTTGATTAGCTATTGAAAATATATTTTATTTCATCCGAGAGAATATTTTGTTAAATATTCTTGCCAAAAATTCCCACTTCTTTGTATTCCGAATTCAACTGTATGGTTTAGGGTCAGGATCTGAGAATTAAGAAAACATGTACAGAAAACACTTTTCACCGTAGCACGTCACACACAATTCTTTTAAACTCTTTTGGACATTAAATAAATAAAATAAAAAACTCAGTATTTAATATTTTACCCTCTTTACTCGTACCAGTCATCAAAAAGAGTGTCGAAAGTGTATTAATAAAACAATAATGAAGTAGAAACGAAATGAGTTGAGACTACCTCGCTTCAAATACGAGTTTTCTAGAACAAAAATATACTCCCCTTGCAACAGCAATTCTTTTTCCATCCACTTCCAGATCCTTGCACGGGGGCATACAGTTGAGAGAACGATTGATTGATTGATTTTTTCGTATGCCTGAGTGCGTCAACTTCTATGGTAATTGGTCCCGTAAGTGTAGTGCATGCTTTCTTCTCGGTAGATGGCGGTGATCATCCCCCGCTGGATGGCGCCGACCTACCGTCAGCTAGTGGGGTTTCCTCCAAACCAGGACTCTCCCACCAGCGGGGCACCACCCCAGCCGGGGCAAGCTCTAAGCTCCCGACCGGTCTCCCGGAATATGTGTTAGTGTAGTGCATGTTTGTGTGTGTGTGTGTGTGTGTGTATGTAAGGGGAGAGGATAGGACAACGAAGAGAAGGGAAACATCTCCCGCAGTCCGTGGCCCGTTTGTTACGGCACTGCTCCGGCATTCGCCTGGTGTTGATCGGAGAAACCACGGAAAACTACCGTCCTGAGCAGCCGGACGCTAGAATTCTCCTCCAGAAAGCGACTGAATTCGACCTAGCTGTTGAGAGAAAGGGAAGAGACAAGACTCGACGAATGCAGAAGGAAAGCTACCATACAACGAGAATAAAAGTGAGTAGAAAATGGGGGTGGAAAGAAGAAACAAATGCCGGTCCAGCGGCGCAAGCGGGCGGCGACCGGCGCAGCGCTCACGGAGGGCACTGAATGGCGCCCACCAGCAGCAAATGGCGTCTAAATGCGTAACGTCATAACGCGCCGCGAGTTATTTGGGCTGCGTCCAAGAGGGGAGCATTACGCTCATCGTAATTTGTCGGGGACTCTTCTTAAAAGTCGTAAGCAAGTAGCAAAGCATCAGAAAGAGGGCCGCCGCGGCGCGAGGACGCGCTGGTCGGCGGCAGAATGGGAGGCCCGCCAAAGAGCCCCCGCGAGCCACACTGGGCCGAAACGACACGAATTTCGCCTGTCACTGCAGTGCATCTGACTGCGAGTCCCGACGGTAGCAGGGTATTCAGCACTACCTTGTCAGTTAGGTCGAATCCAGTCGCTGTCTGGAGGAGAATTCTAGCGGCCGGCTGCTCTGATCGGTAGTTTTCCGTGGTTTCTCCGGCCAATACCTGGTGTATGCCGGGACAGTACCGTAACAAACGAGCCACGGAGCGCGCGCGATCTTTCCTTCCTCTTCCTTGTCCACTTCTTAACCATTACACATGCACTACACTACTACACATGCCAGGAGACCGGTCGGAAGCTTGGAGCTTGTTCCGGCTGGGGCGATGTCGAACTGGTGGGAGACATTTGGTTGGAGAAAATCCCGCTGTCCGATGGTAGGTCGCGGCCGGATCTAACCATTCAGGGGGGAAATTCACTGCCAGATCCCGGGGGAAATATGCACTACACTTACGGGACTAATGATTTTTGTAGTTGACGTGCCTGGAAGCACTATCGATCAATATCAACAAAAAAATTACGACCCATTTTGAAGCACAAACAAAAACCAAACAACTATATTTTGAATTTTAAAAGTAGAAAAAAATGGAACGACATACATGCGGGTAAACGTAATTTCTATTTGAAAATGTGAAGATAATTTTGTTAGGTATCTTTAATTACTACGCTTCTTTGGTTTGTGTCAGATGGTTTCTGTAAAAACATTAGAGTTAAATATCATTCGCTCAAATAACTGTCAATTTGATATTATTTACGTTGTACTTTTTCTCTTTTTATATACTTTTTCTGTGAACTTTTCAGTGGATGGTGGTTTTCATCCACACAAAAAGGTCGTGTTTTTTTCTTTCCCTCCTGGTCTTTTTCATGGAAAAAAGAAACTTCAAACTTTTTGTACTCAGGTATATTAGAAAATGAGTTCTTCCCATTATATAGTTGCGTAAAGAATGTTTCTTTTCGAGCTGCCTTTGCATTTGTGTAAATAACAATTGCTGAAAACTGCAGTTTTCAACCTCTTATAATTTACCGTAAAATTAACTCATTTTTGCTATTCGTTTACTATCACATGCTTTACTTCGAGTATTGTGCGTTTCGGAACAACAAGTTTAACCTTCCTTACATTTTAATATCTTGTATGAAGCAGCAGAGTTTAGAGAGAAATCATAAAAAATGTATTTACTCATTCTTTAGCTCCAAAAACAGTTGTGAATTTGGAATGATGTGTTTTAGCTCCCTCTTTCACGTTTTCTTTGTTTAAAGGGGCATACCTAAAGAACGTATTTATTCATGCCTTACTTCCTAAAGTAGTAGCACATCCTGGAGCGAGAGGTATTACACATCGCATACTTTTTTTGTTTTTTTCTTTTGTTTTCAGTGTTTTTTGTTTCGTCCGCGCGCGCCCACACTTCAATTGGGCCTATTGTATGCCATTTGCGGTCGAGTGCCCCGCCCGCGCGGCGTCGAACGAAATGGGATTCGTAATGCGCGCTGCAATGGAGGCATTTCTGGCACCATTATCTTCGCCAGACGCGGACTTACGCAGGCGACAAGGCTACAAGGCACGTGCTGAACAGCCTCTTTTTTCTTCGTAACCGTCGGAAAGGAGCCTGTCCTTTCACCCCACCGGGAGCGGTAGCTCAGTGCATCAACTGATGTCACAGCAGCGCTTCTGACCGGGAGGTCCTAGGTTCCCACTCCCCACGACGGCAGGATTTTCGACACTAGCTTTTCAGCGAGGTCTAATTCAGTCGCTGTCTGGAGGAGAATTCTAGCGGCCGGCTGCTCTGATCGGTAGTTTTCCGTGGTTTCTTCAATCTACACCAGGCGAATGCCGGAGCAGTACCCTAACAAACGGGACACGGACCACGATCTTTCCTTCCTCTTCCTTGTCCTATCCTCTCCCCTTACATACACACACTAACACTAACGTGCACTACACTACCACATATTCCGGGAGACCAGTCGGGAGCTTAGAGCTAGTCCGGCTCCGCTGGTGGGAGAGTACTGGTTAGGGGGAAACCCCACTAGCCGACGGTAGGTCGGCTCCAGATCTCGCCATCCAGTGGGGGTAGATCACCGCCATCTCCCGGGGAAAATCTGCACTACACTAACAGGACTAATGACCAAAGCAGTTGACGCGCCCGGAAGCACGAAAAAAGCAATCAATCCTTTCCCCCCTCACCTGGCGCGTTGTCCTCGTTGGTTGGTTGTTAGTGATTCTGGGTACGTCAACTATAGAGGTCATTAGTCCCGTAAGTATAGTGCATGTTTTTTCATCGCGAGGAGACTGATCTTTCCCGCTGGATGGCGAGATCCGGCGCCGACCTACCGTCGGCTAGTGGGGTTTCCCCCTAACCAGGACTCTCCCACCAGCAGGGCACCAACCGAGACAAGCTCTAAGCTCCCGAACAATCTCCCGGCGTGAGTGGAAGTGAAGTGTATGTTAACGTAAATATAAGGGATGAGGATAGGAACAGGAAGAGGAAGTAATGATCGTGGGCGGTTGCTGGTTCGTTTATAAAGGGTACTGCTCCGGCATTCCTCTGGGGTTTAATCGGAGAAAACACGGAAAACTCCCGATCTGAACAGGTTGCCGCTAGAATTCTCCTCCACACAGCGACTAAATTCGACCTTGCAGACATGCTAGTGCAGAAAATCCTGTCACCGTTGGTAATCGAACCTAGGACCTCTCTCCCGGTCCGAGGCACTGCAGTGACATCAGTTTATACCCTCATCCACATCTCCTGGTTTTAGTTAATACAGTTTGTTTTCAGTTTGTATTATTTTCGTGTATAAGTGTTGTTTCAGATCCATTTTCGTATCCATGTGCAGTTCTAATTTTTAATGGGTTTATTGGAGGGTGGGGTCCTGAGAATGGGCTCATTATTTAAGTTAATATGGGTGAGGGATAAGATCTTCCTTACAGCTGTATTTGTTTTGATAGGAAGAAAGATAATGACGCTCCCGGGGCATTGGCCTCCAGCCAGCAAACGAGCTTAGCGGGTCTGCATAGGCCGCAGGGGCATTGTTGCAGTTCAAGCCTGGTTTGCTATTGAAAAAGCGTCCTGCTGTGTACGAGAGCGTTTTGTTTACAAATCCCTTTTTAAGGAATGTGAAAGCGTTCATTGTAGTGTAATATTATAGTCCTAATATTTGCAATCCAAAACATAATGTATTTTTTTTTAAATAATGAGAGGTAAGAAACCATTTCTTTAAGTTTATACAGAATGGCTCGAATAAATGAAGTTATATATTTTTATAACAATATTGACAACAAACCTTAGTCATTTCGAGAAAATGTAATCATATCTAAACTACCAGGAACAAACTAGAGGTAGTAACGGATATCGCACATTTCACTAATTCTTCTATCCTCAGTACATAATTTATTTTCAATTCTGTCAACGGGCCGGCTTTAGGAAGCGATACTTGAAATGGGCTCGTAAATTACTGTTCCTTTTTGCGAAAAAACACTTCCCTCATCTGAATAACAGCGTGGCGACTGTCGTAAAAAGGAAAAGAAGCTTCGATATTTTGCCACCGCAGCGCTCCGGCAGCGCGAACGTTTTCTCTTCAGTCACTAGTTCTGCACCCGCCGGTTCATCAGTTGCCTGTCCTACCCCCTTTTCGTGTCTACAAATCACACATCGTGCTTCTTTATACTTCAGTTGTGGAAATCACAGATTTATTTTTCATCACGATTCTCTCGCTCATTTTTGCTTCCTGCTCTCTCTATACCCACGTACGTTACATCTTTCCATTTCTCTCCACTCTCGTTCTATCTCTCTCGTACTCTTCTCTCGAGCTCTCGTTCTTTTGTTGAAGGCTAATAAAATGTTCCTCATCTGTCAAACTGCATTATTTTCTCACAAGTCGATATTTCTTAAAATATTTACGAAAATATATAATAACTTTTATTATGTTTTGATACTTGCTTCTTCCATTTCTGAAAATTTATTTTTCAATATTCATTCACACCTTTTTCTATTTTTGATTCAGACTATCTATACTCTCAGTTCTCTCTTTCGTCGTCAGGCATCTACTTTCTTGTGTAGCTCCTCCTCTAACCCTTCTTTCTCCTCCTCGCTGTTGTCCCTTCATTCGCACTTCCTCTTCAGTCATTCCGCCCTGTTATCTTACTTCCGTCCTCCTTTTGTAGTTAGGCGGAAGAGCATGTGGTTAGGCGGAAGAGCATGTGGTTAGGCGGAAGAGCAGGCCTAATGGCCTGAGTCTCGCCACTAATAAAGACAATTTTACTATTATTATTATTATTATTATTATTATTATTATTATTATTATTTTAACCGCCGCCAACACGAGCCAGCGCTCTGCGAAGGACCGCCCTCACAGCGAACGGCGGCGGCTGCGAGTGGCTCCAGGTTTATGGAGAGCGAGAGCCGCGGGTGGGAAGAGTGAAGGAGGCGGAGTCGGGGATGAGGATTGGCTTGGTTTGATTTTCTCGTGTACCAGGGCGCGTCAACTGCTTTGGTCATTAGTCCCGTTAGTGTAGTGAACGTATTTTCTCGGGAGGTGACGATGATCTTCCCCCGCTGGATGGTGAGATCAGGCGCCGACCTACCGTCGACTAGCGGGGTTTTCCCTAACCACGTATCTCCCACCAGCGGGGCACCCCCTAGCCGGGGACAAGCTGTAAGTCGCCGACCGGTCTCCCAGCATGTCTGGTAGTGTGGCGCATGTTAGTGTGTGTGTGTGTGTGTGTGTGTGTGTGTGGACAGGGCAAAGAAGAGGAAGGAAAGACCGCGCGTGTTCCGTGGCCCGTTCGTTAGGGTACTGCTGCGGCATTCACCTCGTATTGATCGGAGAAACCACGGAAAACTACCTATTAGATCAACCGGTCACTCGAATTCTCTTCCAGACTGCGACTGAATTCGACCTAACTGACAAGCTAGTGTCGAAAATCCTACCACCTGTTGGGACTCGAACCTCGGACCTCACGGTCAGAGCCACTGCAGCAACAACAACTGATGCACTGAGGCACCTCTCTCGGTGGGTTGGAATGAGATGCAATAGAAGAGAGACTGGAAAAGTCGGCAGAGGCGGTGGCGTGGGCCGGGAGTGAGAGGAGGGGGGAGGAACAAGGGAGCGTGAGGAGGGGAGGGAGGAAACAGGCGAAGCCTTACGAAAGGAAGGGGGGAAGGGGGGATGGAGGGGGATGGAGAGGAGGGGATGGAGGGGAGGGGATGGAGAGGAGGGGGAGGGGGGGGAGGGGGGAAGGGGCAGGGAGGGGAATTGAGGGATGGGAGGTGGTGGAGGGAGGGGATGGAGGGGAGGGGATGGAGGAGGGATGGGAGGGGAGGGGAGGTGGTGGAGGGAGGATGGGGAGATGGATGGAGGTGGGGGGGGAGGATGGAGGAGAGGAGGGTAGGGGAAGGGAGGGGCGGGAGGGGTGAGGAGAGCCCCCGCGCCGGCGGTTACCCTCTATCATCGGAGGCATCGTGCGAGCGCTGCTTCGGATCTCAGGCGCTGGGAGATTTAAACGCGCGCGCGGCCGTAAACGCGTGCCAGATTAGGAGTTTACAACGCGCGTCCGCGATAACGTCCCTCGCCCATGCCACGCCCCCTCCCGCGCCCCCGCCCGCGCACTAAGCGGCACGTGCGGTGCGGCTGGCCCGCCGCAGGACGGGGCCGCTCATGAAGAGAGGCCATGTTTCAGCAATAACTGCACGACGTCCACTCTAAAGTGTTCCTTCTTTTTGCTCTTCAATCTCTCCTTAATTTTTATGATCGATTGATTGATTTTTTTGTGTTTTCGGGAGCGTCAACGGCGTTGGGCATTATTCCCGTAAGTGTAGTTTTTCTCGGGAGATGGTGGTGATCTTCCCCCACTGGATAGCGAGAACCGGCGCCGACCTACCGTCGGCTAGTGGGGTTTCCCCCTAACCAGGACTCTCCCACCAGCGGGGCACCGCCCCAGCCGGGACAAGCTCTAAGCTCCCGACCGGTCTCCCGGAATATGTGGTAGTGTAGTGCATATTAGTGTAAGTGTGTGTCTGTGTGTGTAATGGGAGAGGATAAAACAACGAAGAGGAAAGAAAGATCGCGCGTGGTCTGTGCCCGGTTGTTAGGGTATTGTTCCGGCATTCACCTGGTGTTGATGGGAGAAACCACGGAAAACTACCGATCAGAGCAGTCGGCCGCTAGAATTTATCTCTAGACAGCGTCTGAATTCGACCTAGCTGAAGAGCTAGTGTCGAATATCCTGCCGCCATCAGCACTCGAATTTAGGACCTCCCGGTGAGAGGCGCTTCAGAGACATCAGATGATGCACTGAGCTATCGCTCCCGGTTTATTTTTTATGGTAATCTGACATGTGTTCACATTAATGTTTCGTGGGATTAGAATGTCTAACAAAAAACAAAATATTAAATAAGGAATAGAACAAATAACGTTTTTTTCTTTTTTCTAAAATGTACCTCTCGTTCTCCCTTTTATCATTAAAAGGGTTATTTTTTTATTTAACATACTTGGTATAGATTTGTTTCGCAATGAAAATAAATTAAAATCTTCGATTTTTATTTATGATCCTCTATCTCCTGCTTTTGTGTATTAAAAATAAGTTCTAAATTTTGAATGTATAATGTGTATTTCTCATTGATACCTTTATATAATTTGGTATATTTCATACATATCATAACTTATTTAATGTCATTATTTTGTAGCAATTTAATCATCGAGGTGAGATCGAGCAAAAAAAATTGAACACAACCAATTCTCTGGCATGTAAATTAACAAAAATATTTACTACTATATAAAAAATGTATTTAAAAACTTCCGCGAATAATATTATATGCTCAAATAGAATACGTGAATTTTTCATCTTTCTACATCGAATAACCTTTGAAATTCCCTCAAATGGGATTTATGTTAAACGAGTCGCGTTTTTTGAACGCAAGCACACGCTATGAGGCAATTTGCTCACGTCACTGTACGTAATTCTGGTATCGACACAACCATATTGTTAAATTACATGATTATATATCATTTGATTTGCCTCGACATACTCAAAGGAGTATAAGACTATTTTTTTCAGTAGAGAATCATAGAAATAACATATTTCTGCAGTTTAGAATTGGATTTTTAGCCATACCTACCGAACCAGGAAGTTGTCACCAAAATTATACTATCATTTTGTATGTGCGTTTTTTTTTTATCGTGGAGAATTCAATCACGAATTTAGGTGTAGTTTCAGATCTTTAACTCATGTATGTCTGTAAAAAGCTTCTGAACGTTAGTATTAGAATCCGCAAAGTGTTGTTTGAACCAGTTATGTAGAAAACTTACTTTAATAGTAAGTAAAACGCAGAAAGGTCAAGACACAACAGCTTCCATAAAAGCTGCATTTTAATACTAGCGAAATAAAGCATAAAGTTGTCTAAATGTGGTAATTTGACGTGAGAACATATGTAGGCATATTTATGAAGCTTTTATGAAATAAGTTTATTGAATTAATAAAATACACTTACGAAGATAACATATAATCCAGTAATAATTTTGTAATCAAAATACATGAAATGTAGATCAAAATATCCAATATTATTATATACTTATATTATGTTAAATTATTCACTCCCTGTATCATTAGGTACCATTCATTCTCACTTATTCTTCTCTTCACATTTTGAACCAGCACTTATCTAGAGACGATTTTTTTATGAACATCTGGTTTCTTTAGAAATGTTAACGTGTCCACTCCGAGTGCTAAAACTGTCATTCTTTAAGTATGGGACGAGCATAAAATTAAAATAGTAGTTGACGCAATATAATCCTCTCAATGAAATATATTGTGTAAATACAATTTAGTGATTTGTAATGATTCATTGAAAAATATCCAGACAAGATCCATACGTGGATCTTTTTTTAAATTCAACTAGAGCATAAGGACTTACACGAATAGTCCATTCAGTTGCTATACATTGTTCTGATGATTGATAATTTCGTGCTTCCGGGCGCCAAGGTAAATGGCAAAGGTCATGTGTTCCGTAGGTGCAGTGCATGTCGAATCCCGAGATGTGGTGGTGTTCCTACCGCGCCTAGAACGTGAGATCTGGCGACGCTGAGCAACGCGTCGGCTGTCGACATTTTCTCTTCAGGTTTCTCCACCACGGAGCACTCTGACACAGCCCGGTCACGCGCCGAGTTTCCGACTGGTTTCTCGACATTTGTGGTAGATGCCCCTCCCCGCAGGGGGGATCACGATGACGTAGATTGTCAGGATCTCTGGTGGGGTGTTGTAGACAACCTCCCGGACACTGAGTCTCGCGGCGCTGCTCACGTCGTTAGCTTGAAGGTGCAGGCAGTGAGAAGGCGATGCTAAGCTCCTGGTGGCCGGGCAACCAGTTGGGCCTATGGCGCGTCGACCTTAGAGCAGGATTGGGTGAAGGATGCTTTTCGGAGTACTCTGGATCCCCTTTAAAGTCCGGTGGGAAATCCAGTAACCACCCATCAGGTTGCTCCGGTACCGGCGCTACCCACGTCGTAAGCTGGCGGTAAGCAATGGGGAGACGGGATGGGGGCTCCGAGGGGCTCTACCTGGCCGTTAGTTGTACCCTACCAGTCGTCTCCCACCAGCGGGGCACCGCCCCAGCCGGGACACGCTCTAAGCTCCCGACCGGCCTCCCGGAATATGTGATAGTGTAGTGCATGTTAGTGTAAGTGTGTGTATAAGAGGAGATGAGAGGACAAAGAAGAGGAAGGAGATATCGCGCGCGGTCCGTGGCCCGTTTGGTAGGGTACTGCTCCGGCAATCGCCTGGTGTTGATAGGAGAAACCACGGAAAACTACCGATCAGAGCAGCCGGCCACTAGAATTCTCCTCCAGCGACTGAATTCGACCTAGCTGAAAAGCTAGTGTCGAAAATCCTGCCGCCATCAGGACTCGAACCTAGGACCTCCCGGTCAGAGGCGCTGCAGTGACATCAGTTGATGCACTGAGCTACCGCTACCGGTCCCATTCGCTGGAATTCTCTTCTCCACAGTGGTTGAATTCGACCAATTTGTTGTGTGAATTTTATGTAGAATTTTAAAACTGACGTATACAACATAATCACTCATATACGAGTGAGTTTCCTTTTTGCAATAAAATGTTAAACAAATCAGAATATTTACTCACGCGTAACACTGGACCTATAACTGTACCGCGCAATTCAGGCATTCCGTTGAAACACAAGATGCAAAATGCTTCATCCACTGTATTTTACAAAAGTACTATTTCACAATTTACTTTCCCTTCTACGTCTTTCCCCTATTCTTTCACATCTCCTTCTCCTCCTCCTCCTCCGTTCATTTATTTTTTTCCGGCGTTCGTTTTCTCCTTCGTATAATTTGCAGAGTGCCATTTGGCGATCAATATCGTTCACTCTAATCAGACAAGCGCTGTGCAGCATGTCAAAAGCGCTGCATTTATTCCGCAGCGGGGAGGTTTGAGGGGCGGTTGGGGGGCGGGGGCGGAGGGGGGTGCGTTGCCTGAAAGACGAGCGCTGCGCCGCGCCGGCGTCGGCTTTTATGGAAGCGCCGAAGTGCCGCCGCCCCCACCGCCGCCGCCGACTCCCATTTCCATCCCGCACGTGAATTCGGAGGCCCAAAGAGCGCTCCCCGTAATCCTATTATGCAAATCTCACTGTATCATAAAATGTTACACAAATTTGAAACTCGGCGGAGACATCTGAAGAGATGTTTATTTGCAGCGTTCGTTGTCCTGGAAATGTTCGGTGCGTCCGTTAGGAACTCTCTGGCTAATACAGAGCGTGTTTGTGGTGGGAAATCCATCCACCATAACGCATTATGTGCCGTTTTCTGGCGTTCTGAATATCGATGGTCTCGTTCTGGATTTTGTCAGTATGTTGGGTTTGTTTATTAATTTTGAGTTAGTGACAAATGAATATTTTCGAAGTTGCATGAAATACGAGTTTTTAAATTTTCTTATTGTGTTTAAATAATTAGAAAACAATATTTTTCTGAATGTGGGCTTTTAATACATGTGATTCAATTTGAGTCTGAGATTTACTTATTTTTGCCTAAGCACATTTTTCCAAGATTAGAAACGTCTGTTCTTATTCACGCCTGAGTATAAGAACCTTTTTGATATCATTTCTATTATTGATTTGTCACGTAGTATGATTTAATTATATTTGATATTATAAGTAATTGCTTAACTAGTTACATTGCATAATTTTTATTAGAGCATGTTTTCTATGACAAAAAAACAACAATGATACTTCTAAATATGTTCATCCTGAAACATTGTTAAAGTATGTCTTCAATTTCGAAACATTAAAATTGCAGTGCATCTAAACGCTGAGACTGAAATTTTCTGTGCGAAACACTATTACAGAATACAACCAGCAGTCAACGCCGTGGTAATTGCATATGACTGATGTAGGAATATACAGATAGAACCGAATAACTCGGTAATATTAATTATTATTGTTACTGGAATTCCCATGCTGAAAGGCACAAAGGGAAACAAGAATATTACAAGAATAAATAGATAAATTATTTGGCATTCTGCTTCCTAATCAACCTCTTAACATGTGTTTAGTTTCTTACCTGTGACATTTTCTCCGCGATCTTTCTGCCACGATCAAAAACCACTGCACGTTATTTCGAAAGGTAGGTAATAAAGATCCTATACTAAAGGGAAAAAGAACATTAAAGCGACCGCAATAACGTATGTAGTACTAGTCTAATATAAATGCTAAAGTATGTTTGATGTAAAGAATGAAATGTCACAACCATCTCGGCAGCAGCAAAGCCAGCTATCGCTGCTAGAGCTGATATGCGCTCATACGGACACTAATACGAAGGATGGGAATCCTGGATGTTCATTGGTGGACATTAAGTCACTCGCAGCGCTATTAGTGGCCTGGCGAAGAAATACACTCAGTTCCATCTTCCAAAACTTAGAAGAAAGAGTAAGAAAATGTATTCCTAGAAAGTATTTTTGTGAATTCACTTTTTAAATATTACAAGGCAATATTTGAACGAAACCGCTTGGAAATATCTTGAGGGGTACCTATTTTCCTAAAATACCACTTATGAAACGCAACTTAGGCCAGTACGTTCTGTATTTACACGGGGAACTAGCTGGTGATACCATTGTTGACGGGAGTCGATTCTTTTTCGGACAAAAGAGTCCGTAGCATAAACGTCTTTTAAAAAATCGTAACAATATTTTATTCTTTTCGAGTTGTATGCCTAATCTCCAGCTTTATTCCTCGTTTAATACATTTTAATGATTCTTATCGAATAATATTATATTCAATATGTAAAATTATGATGAATATAGCTTGGATGATACAAAAATATTTTCATGCTAACACGTATTCTTTTCATTTTGGTGGAACCACTGTTTATCAACACGAAGAAGTAACTAATGATTCTTAATTATGAAGTCAATAACTTTGTGATCATTTCTTTATTAATGTGTCAGAGAGGAAAGCTGTGAACATAGTGATTGTTTTTTAATTATCTACGACAATACAAAAACATAAAAATATAACAGTGGCTCGCTGGCCACGGATGACTGGGTGTATGTAATATGTGAATAAACAAGGAAGGCCGAAACGAATCAATCCAGCCCATTCTAACACCTAGAATATTCCTCCAAGAGCCAGCATTCCACGTGGCCTGGGGCACCTCGTTGTCCGTTTCCGCATCTTCCTTTCATCCTTTGCGTTTTGTCTTGTGTCACAGGAGGCCGAGCTCTTTGATCTAATAGCTCGTCTCCGGCATCATGGGCCCAGAGCCTCCTAGCAGTGGGTTTGGTTTGACTGATCGGTTGTTAGTGATTCCGGGCGCGTCAACTACTAAGGTCATTAGTTCCGTAAGTGTAGTGCATGCTTTTTCATCGGGAGGTGGCAGTGATCTTCCACCACTGGATGGGGAGATCCGATGCCGACCTACCGTCGATTAGTGGAGTTTCCCTCAACCAGGTATTTTCCGCCAGCGGGGCACCGCCCCAGCCGGGATACGTTCTAAGTTCCCGACCGGTCTTCCGGCATGTGTGGTAGTGTAGTGCACGTTAATGTAGGCGTGTGTGTAAGGGGTGAGGATAGGACAAGGAAGAGGTAGGAATGATCGCGCCCGACCCCTGGCCCGTTTGTTAGGGTACTGCTCCGTCATTCGCCTGGTGTTGCTAAGAGAAACCGGCAATCTTCCTTCACTACATGGCGAGATCCGGCGCCGACTAACGCGGTTTTCCCCAACCAGGCATCTCCTACCAGTAAGGCACCGGCCCAGCCGGGACACGTTCTAGTCCCCGACCGGTCTCCCGTCGTGTGATGTACCGAAACTACTAATTAGAGCAGCCGGCCGCAAGAATTCTCCTCCATACAGCGACTGCGGATTCGGTGGTATAACGGTTAGCGTATCGGACTGTTGTACCCGAGTTTGCGGGTTCGAAACCGACCGAAGCCGTGGATTTTTAAGTGCGAAAAAATCCTTCATACGCCTTCTTTCGGAGGGGAAGTAAAGCCGGCTGTCCCATGTAGTAGATTTACTGCATGTAAAAGATGTTCGAGCCTAAATGAAGCCTCTGCGCAAAATCGAGTTCCGCCTGTTTCGTCGTCCAAGATAATACCTCCTTTCACCGCTAGGTGGTGAAAGGAGCGTAGCACAGCGAGAAAGGAAAGCACAGGTAGTACAGAAAGGAGCGTAGGACATTTGCGTGGTTAGACGGAAGAGCGCGCCTGATGGCCCGAGTCTCGCCACGTAAAATAAGCATTAACTACCTAACCAACTGATTTCGACCTAGCTGAAAAACTAGAATCGAAAATCCTGGTACAGTCGGGACTCGAACCTAGGACCTCCCGGCCAGAGACACTGCAGTGGCAGCAGTTGATTCCCCCGCTCCCGGTGGAGCCTTCGCCCCGGGGACGCAGCCGGAGACGACGACAGCGCGACCGGCTTCTCGTGCTCGCCGCCCGCCATATTTATTGCCCCGAGACGAACGCGCGCGGCCGCTTTCATTTGTCTCCGTGATGGAGAACGGCTTCCCATCGGGAAACAGCGAGTCCTGCGCCCTAATTCCATTCGCGTCCGCTCGGGACTGCATCCTCCGTTGGTGAAACAAATATCGGGATGTGTTAAATGTCAGAAACGAATAGTTCTGAATGAAGAAACGGAGGGAGAAGAATGGTGAGGCGAGGAAGAACAATATAAAGTGGTATTAGGAGAGAAATAAAAAAGGAGAGAAAGAAATAGCTGGACAAAAGAAAAGGGAAAGGGAGAGAGGAGTGAAATGTTCGCACGAATGCATCTAGTTAATTTCTAAAATTACAACTTTACACTTCGATTTTTTTATACCTTTCCTTCATTTTCTTGCTACATTTTATTCTTATTTTCATTTATTTTCTTTTGTAATTTTTTTCAATAGAATGTGTGTAATAACTGTTAAGGAGAGAACATACACACCCTCGGCACAGGCATGGCGTCGAGTGGGAAGAAACGAGTATAAGTTTTCTGAATTTGACAGACTTAAATGAAAGGTGACTTGCAGTCCCATGCAGTAGAGTTTTGTGATGTGGGCCGGTTAGCAACTTCGATGATGTGGCTTGTTGGTGCATGGCTCAGTGCGACGTGAAGTGTCTAAATGTTACAGACATGTCGAGTCGTGATGTGGACGGCACCTCGCGTGGTGGTGCAAGATTTCGCGTGCGACACGTCCAGTCAAATCGTGGAGTGAAATGTCGTATGGGGACGCGCCGCTGTGTGTCGTGTGGTGGTTGCGGTTTTGTGACAGGGCGTGTTGTGGCAAACCATGGCGTGCGGAGTGACGGTGCCTCGCAGCGTGCGTGTCCTGCCACATCAAGTGTCGGTGCGCTGTAGCCGCTCGTGTCATGACGCGTCGGGTCGTAGTGCGATGCTCGTACTAAGTCGTTGAGTAACAAGGAATGCCGTGCACAGAACGACGTGATGCCCAGAAGTGGGGTCCGGCGGAGCGACAGCGAGCGGAGAAACGTGATACGGAGTAACGCGCCTCGGAGTAACGTTCTATAGAGTAACGCGCCACGGAGTAACACAGTACGGAGCTACGCGCTATGGAGTAACGCGCCACGAAGTAACACGGACGGAGTAACGTGCTACGGAGTAACGTGCTACGGAGAAGTGCTAGGAGTAACGTGCTATGGAATAACGTGCTACGGAGTAACGTGCTATGGAGTAACGTGCCACGGAGTAACGTTTTACAGAGTAACGCGCCACGGAGTCACACGGTACGGAATAACGTGCTACAGAGTAACGTGCTGCATAGTAACGTGCGACGGAGTAACGTGCGACGGAGTAACGTGCGACGGAGTAACGTGCGACGGAGTAACGTGCGACGGAGTAACGTCCTACGGAGTGCTGAGTATGAAGTAACATGGGACGTAGTGCGTAGTATTGAGTAACGTAGAGAAAAGTAACGCGAGGTTGAAAGCTTGGTACGCAAAGAGTGACACGATGTGCGTGTCACATAGTGCCAAGTAACGTGGCGCAAAGTAACGTGGTCGTTCTGTGTAGCTGCGGAGTGGGACGAGGCGTGGCATGGCACGGGCCAGTGTCGGGCGGCGCGACGTCAGAATTCTGCGTACTAAAATATGCGCGGCCCAAAGCCACGGGCTCCGAGGTAGGCCTGCAGGGACTTACACGAAGTAATGCCCTGCAGCGTTTCCCCCCGGGGACGCCAACTGCAGGAAGGGGGGGGGGAACAGGCGAAAGTCCCTCGTGGGGCAAAAATGAAAGCTCGGTGCCGGCGACGCGGGATTAAAAATCATCAATAAACAAATCCTCGTCGCGCCTCGGCTCAGACGCTGAGGGGGAGAAGGCGCAGCAATTAATTTTAATTTCTCGCCTTCTGCAACCAGCACAAAGTGGTGAAATCCAAACTATGGGCCCTTTCGACGAGGAATACAAAGAGAAATATATGGGGATATGGCCTTTCTAAAAGTGACAGAGATGCAAGTTCTCCTTTCCAATACCCGTCTCTACGCAATTATGATGTTTTGATGGGCTGAAAATTCATAAAATTCCCGAAGAAAATTCAATTAGACCATAAATTAATCACTCTCTATACTATCATTTAATAGTTTACTAATAGGTCAATCAGTTCAATTCATGAAATAGTGTTGACCTCTTACAGACTCGGAACTTTTATAGAATTTTTACCTCGACTGCGTTCAATGGGTCACCTCATTAATTTGACTTTTTGTTGCTCTTTTGATTGCACGTTCTAGTGCTGAGATCCCATCGTAAGATTTATAGTGCAACCCAATGCGTTGAGACGCGATAGGATAAAAAGTGTTGCACGTATCACGCGATAGCTAGATCTCTCTCCCCGATATGCCATAATACTTAGGCAGCCTTCTAAAAATGTTCGGCGGAATCAGAGCTCCTATATTCTGAAATCCTGCATGCCTATTCCCCTTTTGTTACGCACGATGTCGACAGTAAAAATCATATGTTTGCTGACATTGCAACAACACTTTTTCGTGCATAAAAAAATTGAATTCTGACGATTTCTAAATAAACATTCGATTGTTTGTCGTGTGTATGTAGGTGAATCCATTTCTCTTATTACACTATCTTTTAAGAAAACAATTCTTTTATAAAATTAACTTTTACATATTTATCAAAAATAAGTTTTCGACTAAATAAGATTTATAAATGCTGAACGCCACAACCATCAAAATTTGTAGACTCTACTCTACTGAATATCTCCAGGAAACCTTAGTAAATGGAAACATTTAATGCTCAATGATCTACCGCATATACTTCAATTGTGTGTTATCAAAATGATCAGCTGTTAGTACTTCGTTTGAAGTTTCCGAACATAGGAAATTTTCAATAAATTTTGCTGCCAAGAGAAGACTCCTTTTACGGTTCGCGTGCATATCTGAAAATGAACATCATAAAACAGCAGACAGTACTTTTTCTGGAGCAGGGTCGGGGAAGGGATTGCCGCAGAAACATCCGCCTACAACGCAAAGAGAGCGAATCACAGATTGATTGGTTGATCGATTGATTAATTGATTGTTTTCCTGTTTCCGGGCGTGTCAACTACTTCGGTCATAAGTCCCCTTAATGTAGTGCATTTTTTTCTCGGGAGATGGCGGTGATTTTCCCCTCGCTGAATGGCGAGATCCGGCGCCGACCTACCGTCGGTTAGTGTGGTTTCCCCCTAACCAGGACTCTCCCACCAGCGGGGCACCGCCCCAGCCGGGACAAGCTCTAAGCTCCCGACCGGTCTGCTGGAATATGTGGTAGTTTAGTGCATGTTAGTGTAAGTGTGTGTCAAAGGGGAGGATAGAAGAAGGAAGAGGAAGAAAAGATCGCGCGTGGTCCGTTTGTTAGAGTACTGCTTTGGCATTCGCCTGGCGTTGATCGGAGAAACCACGGAAAACAACCAATCAGAGCAGCCGGCCGCTAGAATTCCCCTCCAGACAGCGACTGAATTCGACCTAGCTGAAAAGCTAGTGTCGAAAACACTGCCGCCGTTGGGAGTCGAACCTAGGACCTCCCGGTCAGAGGCGCAGCTGATGCACTGAGCTACCGCTCCCGGTCGAAGCACCGACCGTCTAACTACGGAACTGGTACTTGACGCACAGACCAACGAGCAAAGGCTATTTCTCGCACAGAGACCGGCATTCCCCTTGCGTTGCTCATCGCTGCGCGGAGCTGCTCTATTTTCGTGACCATCGGAGTCGTTCACCTTCGCAACAAGCAGCTCTGCCGGTCAATGCCCAAGTCTGTACACAGAGTGACGTCCGCTTGATTCGCATGCAAAATGTATGAAGGGCATAACACGAGAGGCCATAAAGAAACCAAACACAATTCTCTGCAGGCTTTATTTGCATCACAAAACGGGCCCTGAAAAGACGATTATTCGAACAGTCACACAGATAATTGAATCTGCAAGATCTCGCTTTCAGTTTTTTTAACTTGTTCAATGACATAATTCAGATTATCAGAACGCACATATGAGTGAGGATCAGCGAGAAATACTTTGAAATCAACATATTTGCATGACATTTCCATAGCAGGTATCTGTATATTGCTGATTATACACACCACATTAATTTTTCATTATGAAATGAACTGGGTGAAAGCATTGTAGTACATGAACGAGCGACACATTTATTTCTAAAATATTATCATAATATTAATTAATTTTAAATGCAATCTATTATAAAATATTTTAATGCATTTCATATTGCACACAAAAAACAGTACAACCAACTCCGGTAATAATGAACTCCGGGGCTTCACTATATTGGAAGTTCACTATATTTGGTTCACTATATCGGAGTTTAGTGTATCCAATGATGTCACAATTGAATAGAATTTCTCCACAATTATTTATTTTATTATTGTAGATATACAGCAAAATACAGTATAAGCACGAAGTGAAAATTTAAATAACTTTACTCGTCCATAAAAAAATCAATTATTTTAAATTGCTTCCCTCGTATTTTTTTATTAATAATTTCTTTAAATCCTTTTCCAGAGTTCATGGTCTCTCCATACTTGATTTTGAATTAACCTCTGTGTCTAAATACCTTAATGCAGTCTTGACACTCTTGAAGACTGGATTGGTTCTTGCACTGTATGAACACCGAACCACTCTCCGAACTTTTGCTCGCCTAATAACATACGAGATTCTTTCCGTAGCGACATGGGGCAAACGGCTAATGAAACTGATTGTTTTTACGTGCTGCAAGGTAGATATCGCCAGACTGTTACAGTCGCGTGCTTCGTGTCGCATACGTAAAACTCAACGCGCTTTATCCCGCGGAATAACAAATCTTTGACCCCGGTGTATAAGCTAATAAGTCAAAAGAACTAAATTTTACAGCAGAGCAAAAAAAAAGTTTTAAACTAATGCTGTAAATCGGGGATTAATAAAATTCAGGCAAAATCTACACACTAATAGTTTCGTTTTAATATCACCTACGTTTGAATGTCATTAATCCTGGATTTTCTTCAGTTGAGAGTTGTTTTTGCTCCCCTGTAAATCTAAGGGCTTATGACTTATCAGCTTATTCACCGGGATCAAAGAAATAACACCAAGTTTGAAACTGAAGCAAGCAATCGCGCGTCGCTGCTGCCAGTTGCGGCCCACGCAGTGACGCCCTTTGTTTCCGCAGAGTAACTGAGTGACATAAGGTCATCACTAAGGTTTCCATTCCGGGTCCACGAACTTCAACTCAAGGAAGACTTCTTCTCCGGGAGCGGTTGCTCAATGACTGATGACACTGCAGCGTCTCTGACCGGGAGGTCATAGGTTCCCACTCCCCACGGCGGCAGAATTTTCGACACTAGCTTTCCAGCTAGGTCGAATTCAGTCGCTTTCTGGAGGAGACTTCCAGAGGCCTCATGCTGCTCTGATCGGTAGTTTTCCGTGGTTTCTCCGATCAACAGCTGGCGATTTCCGGAACAGTACCCTACCAAACGGGCCACGGACCGCGCGCGATCTGTCCTTCCTCTTCCTTGTCCTATCCTCTCCCCTTACACACACACTTACACTAACATGCACTACTCTACCACATATCCCGGGAGACCGGTCGGGAGCTTAGAGCTGCCCCGGCTGGGGCAGGGCCCCGCTGGTGGGAGAGTCCTAGTTAGGGGGAAATCCCACTAGCCGACGGTAGTTCGGTGCCGGATCTCGCCATCCAGCGAGGGGACAATCACTGCCATCTCCCGAGAAAAAAAACATTTTTCGATCTAGACTACTTTCCGAATTAAAAAAAATCGGGAAATTTTGATTTTTCCGCCGGAGTGTGGCGTAGTGGTCAGACTGCAGGCCTTCAATCGCTGGCGGTCAGGTTCGATTCCATGCGGTTTAAAGTGCGATTTGTCGCGGCCAAAGGTGTTCGCGGCAGGTTTTCTCGGGGTACTCCCGGTTCCTCTTGGAATACACGCATTCCACCGGTACGTCCCATTATTCATTCTCTAGCCTATCCTTTCCTTAACCATCATTTCGCTTGGGCTCCAAGGATTACAGCGGCGTCTAGGTGATAATCGATGAACCAGCTGAGGACCGTGGCTACCTCAGCAGGTTACCGATAAGTAGGGGCTGAAGAATTAAAGAGTTGGGGGAATGGTGAGGGAGTGAGAGAGAATTCCACAACATGGGCAGCCAGTTTTACTTCCCCTCGGAAGGAAGGTATACGAAGAACATTTTCCACCTTAAAAATGAACGATTTCGATCGGGTTTGAACCCGCTATCAGCCTATTCGTCCGACAGCTCGTCCGTCCGTCCGTCCGTCCGTCCGTCCGTACGTCATATTTGTTTATGTACAAAATATTTAGTATTCACTTCACACTAAAAATAAAGAGATGGTTAAACATAGATGTGGTGCACAGTCTTTTCAATTAAGTAAGTGCAGTTCTCAAAAGGAACAGCCGAAATCCACCATCAATGATGAGTGTAATGGGCGGTTCATTCACATAATGATGGTCATATGTGTGTCTAATTTTTGTCCATATTATTGTTATTAAGAAAACACGATAACAATCCTGATTTATTTTGTTGATTTGCTTTAATACGATCTTCTTCCCTTGTAATTATAAATTGAGCTTTATTCACACAAAACAAAAGCAGTAATCCCATATCAAAAACAAATTTTAGCCATCGTATTTATCTTCACGAGTGCGCATAATTGACTCAAAATTTCCATGATCGTCAATAACATTTATTCTTAGTAAAATGTATGTTATAATCGGCTTGTAATGAGAGTGTTGTTCACAAACTAATGCGAGGAATATCCTAAATATAACACCAGCTAATATTGTTTGCATTTGTTTTCAAATGTTCATTGATTCATTCTTGCTATTCTCCACAAGTTTTCCATGTTTTCAGTTAAATATTCATTATACTAGGCGATATGATTAATTAAATAGGAATAAAATTAATTATGCTCTAATAGAGTTTTGTTTTTACTTGCAGTATTTATATTTTTGGTGTTTAAATTATGTTTTACTACTGACATTAAATGTTGTATAAACCTTCACCAATTACGTGATTATTTACATGAATGTATTCATTTACGCATGTAATCTAAATAAACCTGCGAAGAAGCTGTTATGAGTGGAGAATAATAAGTATCGCTTAGGGATGAGGAAATTTAACGGACGAGTCATATAATTTTAAGTGTTAAATGATTCATACAATTTCACTTCTTTATCAATTTTATAAGTATGACATGTTTTGTGTAATTTTAGTAGACGTTAAATGTATCCCGTATAAATTCAGTACATTATAAACATTTTCAAAGACATTACTCTAATTCTCTCCCCTCGCGGATCTGCCACTGCGTTTATGCATCTAATGCTAGAAGGCCGTTTGCCATTCTGCACCGCGCAAGAGGTGGCTGGTCGCCGGATCCCCCGGCCGGCCGGTCGTCCGGTCGCCCCCCGCCCCCCTCCCCCTCCTGCTGGGGCAGCGCACGGCACTCGCGCGGCTGCCTTTGTTCCAAGCGCCGAGAAAAACGGGCTGGTGCCACGTGCAAATTATGCTACTATATCCACGACAACATACGGCCCCGGCCGCCCTTTTTCTGCGCGGAAGCAGTGAGGTGTGGGGCGTGGCCGAGAGGGCGGGGGAGGGAGACGTGGGGGGATGTGGGGCGGGGCGGAGCATGGCGGGGTGTTGCTGGGCGGGGGGGGTTGGCAGGGCGGACCAGGGCGGGCCAGGGCGCGGCGGAGCGGGTAGTGGCGGGTAGTGGCGGGTAGTGGCGGGTAGTGGCGGGTAGTGGCGGGTAGTGGCGGGTAGTGGCGGGGCGGGGCGGGGCGGGGCGGAGCGGGCGGAGGGGCGGAGCGGGCGGAGCGGGGCGGAGGGGGCGGAGCGGGGCGGAGCGGGCGGAGGGGCGGAGCGGGCGGAGCGGGGCGGAGCGGGGCGGAGCGGGCGGAGGGGCGGAGCGGGGCGGAGCGGGGCGGAGCGGGGCGGAGCGGGGCGGAGCGGGGCGGGGCGGGGCGGGGCGGGGCGGAGCGGGGCGGGGCGGGGCGGAGCGGGGCGGGGCGGGACAGAGCGGGGCGAGACAGAGCGGGGCGGGACAGTATGGGGCTGGAGGGAAAGGGAAGTGCAGAGGCAGGACGTACCTATTTTGTCGCCGACCCGAAATTAAGCTGATGCATGGGAGCCTTCGCGAGAGAGCTGGGGGCAGAGTGGGGAGTAATTTTTTGGATGCCCTTGCATGCCTTGTGTTACTTAAGAATCCAAACGTTGGAAGCGAATCGTGCTCATCAATGCTGGAGTTACTAACAATAATTATACTAATGAACAATTGCTAATTTTTGTTTTGAATAGGATACATGATCTGTATAGGCTGTGTAAGTAATAATAAATAATATAAATGAATACGTTATACAATATAAAAGTATTTGCAGAACTAGATCATAGAAGTTTCAGTTCAAATACTTCTAATCTGACAAGATTTACTTATGTTACATACTTGCATTCATGTATCTTTAAACGCAGACATTCCAGTTTTCAATTACAAAAATGCATGCATCTCCTTGCCACTGCCTCCAATCTTAACCATCTTTTGAACAACACTCCTAGACCTTAATGTTACGAATCTACAGAGCCCAATGTTCCCGTAACAGCGTATGCAAACGTGAATACCTGCCATTATTTCCAACGCCAATTTAATTCATCTGCAGCTATAATCACAGTCACCAAACATTAATGTTCGTTGGCCTCTCTCTTGAGATAGTTTAAATAATAGCACTTAAAATTAAAAAGTTCAAGCAAATGTTTTGTTCATGAAAGTAAATATTCAGAATCAATCGGCCAATGTTACCTTCTCCACTTCCACGAATGTAAGAGTTCCATACCATAGAACCACCGATTAATTTGTTGAAGTACCTGTACCTTCCCCAAAGTTTTGCCAAATTTTAACATCTTGAAGTCGCTACTAGTCGTGTTTTAAAAGCAAAATTTCACATTAATAATACAGATCTACATTCAGGCTCCATTCTCTTGCCAACTCCATCCAGTCTCCCTGTACAAACTTGCGACCATGGTAACCGACGCTCCATATCTCCATTGCTTTTTCTCGTGAGTTCATACAACTCGTACATATTACGTTTTCATTTAGTAACACTTAATCTTGACGTGTAGGCAAAGTTACAGCTCAAAAGAATATTAAATAAATTTTAGAATCTAAAATTCGTAATCGTATTTTTGGGATAATTTCAATTCTTTTCTATACCCTATGCTATATTGTAGGAAGGAAAAATAAAAATGTAATCGAACATAAATATATTGGCGTTATCTTCTTTAGTCGAGTTGTATTTCCATGTCGCATGGCATTCTCTAGCTAATGGGGACTTGTGTGGTGAATTATTTCAGCCAGAGCCAGGGGAAGAGGATCATATATTACTCGCGACTTGGCGCGGGCTCGTGAAATCAGTTGGATACTACATATTACAAAGAAGAAACACGTTGGAAACTGTACAGTGGATAAAATATTTAAAGAATGCAGTCGGTTTTTCAAAAAATTGAACATTTTTACGGAATCAAAAACCAACTGATTTAGATGATATCGTAGGCTTCCGCGGCCAGAGTTATGATCTGGGCTGTCCGGGTGACGCCGGCAGTACAGCCCTGAAGAGGACCGCGATATGTCGGTCGAAACGTCGGCACCCCAGTCTTCGACGCGGCGTCACCCGGACAGCCCAGATCACCAACTGATTTACTAATCAACGTAACTTACAACACAAATTTTCCACCAAAACACTTCTATACACACATGCGTTGTAATTTCGGCATTTCAGAAGTATGCTGTACATATCGATGATTAATTTTAACTGATGGAAATATTCATTACGAACAATTTTATTGATAAAGAGTGAACATAATTCTATTAATCGTGTTTATTACTATCCCGATAATTCCTTGTCGAAGTAGTTAATTTGTTAAGTAGTTAAGTTGTTAATTCATGTCGAAGTAGTTACGAGGAAAGCAAAGCTAAATCAGAACACGAAAGTCTGCTAGTTAAGCTAAGTAAAATATCCTGCCAACGTTTACACTCTGTGAATGAATTAAACATCTCCCCAATGTTTCAAAAGAGCTCTTAACCATGTCTGTAGGTGGTCTAGGGCTTCACAATTCGTAACAAACTTAAGTCGCTTAGCACATTAAATATTATGTTGCTTTTATGAGTACTTACGAATTGCATACACCCCAACTATCTTACAGATTTTACTGTTACTGCACCAAATGGTAATTTCAACCACTCTAGTAAGTTATATTATAGGGCAAAAACGAACTATAAAATCTGGCGAATGCCACAAGTTTTTCTCAAGATATTGTAAAACAAATTTTCAGTTATGTTCACGAAAGAAATTGACCTCCAGTGGTTCGTGGCAGTTTCTTTGCCGAATATCAACATAACTTATTTTATAACATAAAAACGAAGAAAACACACATGTCATCCTTCCGCCTTTGGAAAAACGACATATTTACAACCCCTGGCGACTCAAATGCAACCCCAGGGCGGAGGGAGGGAGCGCGCGAAATCTCGTGGCGTCTAGTGGGGCGCGCCAATTTATTTCGCCCCGCGCTGAATGCCACTCGCTGATAGCGCGGCTGACAGAGTATGTAAACCGTAATCATGAATATGTATCATGCGTTACGAATTCGCTGCGCGGGACGTCCTTGATTTACGCTGCATTGCACTGCGCCGGCCACACGCCACGAGCATGCCCCGAGTCTTTGCAGCGCCCACGCCCCCAGGACCTTTCCTTCGGACGACCAGCTAAAGGCCAGCGTCTTTCTATGAAAAACACTCCTATTCTATATTCCTACACTCCTATTCTATATTCATCTTCATATTCTTATTCATTCTTTCTTTTCTATTTATCTTCATATTCATATTCATTCTTTCATATTCTATATTCTATATTCATTACATATTCCTATACTCCTATTCTATATTCATCGGTTTTTACTTTCTTAACGCTGCGTACGCAGTAGAGAGAAAGTTATGTAAGGCTGCGCGAAAAAAAACTGCGAATTTTCGGCAGACTATTCCACTCATGAAATTTCAGCCAATAGCGTGCAAGGACTGGGACCCTACCAGCCAATTAGGGACGGCTTTACCGTGCATTTTTATCAGTTATTGATTATCACCTCGTAGGAGGTGATACATTTTGCGCCTTGTTTTGTCTACAGATAGAGGTGATGTAATCGCCACTCAAGACATATCTCCGAATGAATGAGGAACACCATTCTTCAATTATTCATACATTAAGACATAGTAGCGCTTCAAATTCAACATCATCTTTAAAAATAAGCAAACAAAACACGTTTCTTTCGAAATTAAACTTAAAAGATTGTATATTCAATAAGTGCGTTTTCAAGTAAATTCGCTCTTAGTTTGTCTTATGTTAATTTTTTTGTTTAAAATTGTCCTTATGTATATATTATAGAGATTTTTCTCTTAATAAAATTGGTTAGTTTCTTAAAGGCAGTTTCTTAAAGATAGATTTCAAAGAAGATCATGTACAAATTTTCGAAAATTTGCCTACTTTTCGCTTAATTTTGCGGAAAAATACAAGCGAGAAAGGAAGCATGCCGGAACAGTACCCTAACAAACGGGCCACGGACCGCGCGCGACTTTTCCTTCCTCTTCCTCGTCCTATCCTCACTCTCTCTTCACAAATATGTACAATAATGTTATATTATACCCCATAAAGGTATCTTAAGTGATGTTATTGTACCTTACTATTGTATTTCGTTTAAAGTAAGATGTTATGTATTTCATTCTTTGTATGTTTGTCAATTACAGCCTGAAGATGAAATCAATGTGATTTCGAAACATTGTGCAATATGAAATAAATTGTCCTTGTAGTATTCGTTGTCTATAATTTGATTGAAGCCTGTTTACATCAAATGTGACTCATTAAGACAACTATATTTTCGTTTATTAAAAAAATTAGAGTTTTTTCAATATTTCATAGTCAATATGTGAAAAGAATAAAAGAGTAATTATTATCAAATCGAAGAACTATCGAATTACTATCAAATTGAAGAACGGATAAGAAATTTCATCCAAGGTTTATGTTCAGATTTATGGTGAAACGGTTGGAGAAATTCTATTGTTCTGAAGACACTTTTGAAGGAGGTATCGTGAATCGTTTTGTAATAAATGTGTCGCTAATAAACGGAAAGATACGAAAGCACATGAAACCAACGAGTAGAGAACAATTTGAAATAAATTTAGAAGACGTCTTGCAATACACAATCTTCTGGAAACAAAGGTACTTTATGATAAATCCTTTGTAGACGCATAAATCCATAATAATATGGTCCAATGAATAATAATTTTCTCTGCAGTTTTCGTATTACGACTAAGACATGCTGTCACTCAAATTTTGTGAAATAAAGATGTGTATCTCACCCTACAGAAGTAGACTATAGAGAAGTAGAAAAAGAAGTGAATGGCAATTATTGTGAAGTGAAGTGTAATTAAAAAGTTGTGTAATTAATAGTTTTAAAAAAATGTGCAAGTCAACCACAAAATGTAGAGTTTACCTATTAATGTTATTATTAGTTGTATTCCTAGCCTATAATTGTTATTATTTAATTATTGTTATATATAAATTATAATCTTCTGCCCCAAGGTTGTAAAAACCTACCCGCAGAAATAATAAATATGTAATGCATTCACAGTTTCATTTTTGTAATCCCAAACCAACTCTGAAAACTATACAACGATACCGAACTTAATCAAATACTAACATTGAAGAAGCCGAAATGGGTTAACCTTACATCTATAATTGTGTAATAAATGGTGTGTATGTTTGTGTTAACCATTACTTGTAAAGTTGACCAGTGAATAAGAATAAATTAAAAATAATAAAAACGCTGCCGCGTAGCCCCGAGCGCAAGGCAGCAGCGTCCTTGGCCAAAATTTCCGCTTCGCCCCCCCCCCCCCCCCCCCCCCCCCAGGTAGCTGCGGCTTATTTGCGGCAATGCATCACCCCGCGCGGCCGCCGCCCCCTCGCCCTGCGCCCCCCGAGACAGCTCTACCCCTCTCCGCTCTTCCGGCTTATCTCGCTGCGCCCCACCCGCCCGTCGCGCCTTCGCCCTTCCCTTGCCGTCCCCACATCTCCCGCCCCGCCCCCACTCATCCCATCGCGCCCTCACCCTTCCCATGTCATCGCCACTCGCCTTCACCTGCCAAGCCACGTCTCGACCCCTCTCTCGCCCACTTCCGGTCCGCCCGCACCCATCCCATCACGCACTAACCCTTCCTGTGCCATCCCCACTCGCACAGACCTGGCCAACCCCTCCCGGCCCGCCCCCACCCTCTCATCGCGAACTCACCCTCGTCGCCTACCGTGATCTTCTACGTTACGCCAGACTCGCCTCGCCCTGTCCAACCTCTCCCCGTCCCGCTCCCCTCACCCTCCTTTCTCCTCCCCTCCCCGCCCCCCCCCACCGCCATGGCTCCACTCCCATCTCTACCCCGTCCCCGCCCCTCGACCTTCCCCCCCCTTAGTTCTTCCCGCCCTAAGCTCGCTTCATTCCTGCTCCGTTTCTCCAGCCACTCCCATCGGGCCCTGCCACCCCCACCGCGCTTCACAGCTCTGCGGGCGATATTGGAAAGCACAGGCGAAAGTATTGGCTGCCGCCGGCCGCTACCGGCCTTGTATTTACAAACTAGAACGTGAGAAGCGGAAACGTGAAATTCTTTCTCGAGCTGCGTGGAACAGGTAGCAGACAAATATGCGGGTTGAAGAAGCATTTCAAGCAGTGCCGTTGAATGAAGCAGACTGATTCTCTTATGCGCTTGAATGTTTATAAATAATATCGTACAAGGTCTTTTCTTGAACCCATATTTAATATATTTATTATTTTAAACGTGGAGAGTTTTGATATAAGATATGCTTTGAAAATGGGAATTCACAATAAGAAGCAAAGTTTTGAGTTGAAATAATTACCTTACACAAAATCAATTACCTTTTACAATATTGCATTACAGAAAATATGTGCCGCACAATAATGATAAACATCAACAGATCTAAGAAAATAAAACGCATAGAAGGATTTACAGAAAGAACCAATGGAATTTGTGTATATTTACCGATAAATAAAGGATGAGATGCGCCTTTCGATGAATCACACTATTACGAAACAGGCGTATCACCCAGGGAAGACTGTATCAATAGGTCTATTGACGTAGAGGACCAGAGAAATGGATTACCGAAGAATAGGGATTGAGCCAACAAAGCTAAGCTTGGGGGCTTCACAGAAAGGCCAATTCAATTATTTACAAAGAGGGAATTTCGAATCTCTTAGTCTAAAGTAGCACACGTACTATAATTAGGCCGCAAAGGGAAGAATACAATTATTTTTACGTTTTAATTGGAATTTTATGTACAGCAGACACTAAACAGAAAATAATTGTCATAAGTAAAGTTATTATCGGCGCCGTTGAGAATTGCAGTTTGTAACTGAAATGATTTAGTTATAAGTTAAACGAAAGAGTACGATATTATATCTGGACAATTATGACGCTTCTTAAATTTATCTAATTGTTACCGAAAATGAAACTAGAAAATGTTTACTGGCTAGAAATGGCAATGCACGAAAATTTGAAAGAGAGTCAATGATCATAAGGGGTTCGATTGGGGATCGATAGCTGAAAACGCGCTGACAAATGATCTTTGTAATAAAAAACTGTTGATTACCAAAAATAAAAATTATGTTCAGGACATCTCGTAATGCATGTTTATATTTCTAAATTAATTCTAATATATTTTAAAAAATTTAATAATAGAAAGAATAAATAAACATGAACCTAGGAAATAATTTTGTTTCAAAATTTGTATTCACATTTTGTGTTTTGGAAACCCTGACCACAAAAGTGAAGTTTTGAAAGGATGACCGAATTTTTCCCTTTGTTTTACTCCCAAACAACAGAAAATACCGATTACATCCTTGCGACAAGACGCCAGTAAACGAGTGTAATCAAATGTCAAACAATAAATCTTCGACCTCAGTAAATAAGCTGATAAGTCAAAAAACATTAATTTCACAGGGGTGAAAAAAACAACTTGAAACTAATGTTCTAATTCAGGAATTTGGAATATTAAAACAAAACCTACACAAAAATAGTTTCGTTTGAATATTACCTTCGTTTGAATATCATTAATACCTGATTTAACTCAGTTAAAAGTTGTTTTTTGCTCTCTTGTAAAATTAGGACTGTATGTCTCATCAGCTTATTCACCAGGATCAAAGAACTAACACGCGAGATATTTCTATTGGCTCCCATGAGCCCACGCATATGATGTGGCGCTGGCCGTCTGGCGACGCGGCAAAAAGCCTGGGCCGTTCCACGCCTCCCCCGCGCGCAACCCGGGCGACCGCAGCGGCGCCTGTCGGCAGCAGCAGCAACCACGGCTCCGCCCCGACGCGGACCCCGAGGGAGCAGCGGGCTGAGCCGCGAGGCAGGGCGCGGAGGAAAGGGAGAAGAGGGGCGGATGGGGCAAGGCGGAAGGGAGGAGCGGGGGCGGAGGAAGGGGACGGGGGAGGAGAGGTAGAGAGGGTGAGGGGGTGGAGGGGAGGAAGGCCCCCGAGGAGCAGTGGTGCTACGGCTGCCCGGCCACATCCGTTTGGAGGGGGCAGAAGAGGAGCTGCCGCTGTTTGTGGGTGGCTAGCGTCAAAAGCGCGTTCCGCGGTAACCTCAGTCGAAAGTAATGGACACGGATTGGAAGAAAACGAGGAATGGAATTGGAAAGAAGAGAAATTGTGACATTGGATTTTTGATTGATTTTTTCGTGTTTCCGGGCGCGTCAACGGCTTTGGTCATTTGTCCCGTTAGTGTAGTGCGTGATTTTTTTCTATGGAAATGACGGTGATCTTCCCCCACTGGATGGCGAGATCCGTCGCCGACCTACCGTCGGCTGGTGGGGTTTCCCCCTAACAAGGACTCTCCCAAGAGCGGGGCACCGCCCCAGCCGGGACGAGCTCTAAGCTCCCGACTGGTCTCCCGGAATATGTGGTAGTGTAGCGCATGTTAGTGTAAGTGTGTGTGTGTAATGGGAGAGAATAAGACAAACAACAGGTAGGAAAGATCGCGCGCGGTCCGTGGCCCGTTTGGTAGGGTACCGATCAGAGCAGCGGACCGCTAGAATTCTCCGCCTGAATTCGCCCTAGCTGAAAAGCTAGTCTCGAAAATCCTGCCACCATCGGGACTCGACCCTAGGACCTCTCGGTCAGAGGCGCTGCAGTGACATCAGTTGATCCACTGAGCTACCGCCCCCGGTGTGACATTGGAATATTGGGAGTCGCTGAATGTTTTCTGAGAGAGTTCTTGCTTGTAGGGAGATGTAAATATAAAGACCATATAAAGGGGGGGAATTTTTGGATTCTGACATATTTACCCCAAACGTCCCATAATGTTGTAGGATGTAGGATTCTGACATATTTACACGTCACCATAATGTTGTAGGATGTAGGATTCTGACATATTTACACGTCGCCCTAATGTTGTAGGATGTAGAAATATGAATACGTATCTGTGAGCCCATTTAAATCTCGCCCACCCCATACTGTGCATCTACGCGATATGTCCCACAAAGAAAAGAAGCAACTCAATATTTCTGTTGCCAGTGATCAGGCCGCCCCCCCCGACAACGGAATAGCCAGGCAAAGAGATTCATCGTCGTTCAGGATACCTGATAGTTTTGCACGTTCCATTTTACCTATCTTGCCAAACACAAGCATCTGTTACCACAACCTGGCGAGTAAAGCAGCCACAAACAAAACCAGCACAGCTCCAAATTTTCTTGAGATTGGATATTCGCCGTTGTTCGTGAGCTGGAGGTCTTTGCGCGAAATCCTGTTCCGAACACTGTCCGCTACAGCGAGGGTAGCAACGCGACCGCGCCCACACAAAAGCACCCTCTCCAGAACAATGAGGGCCACGGGTGGGCCTAGAGGCTGGAGAAGGCAATCAGGAGACCGCGAGAAGCGGTAAGACCGGACGGGGAAAAGCTGGACGTCTTCTGAAGCTTTCGCAAAAAGGATAAACAGCCGCGCAAATATAGGCGGGTAAAACCTTTACTATGCACAGTGAGTGTGTGTAACAAGATGACAGAGCGACGGAATGAGCGACAAATGGTGACGGAGTGGTGAGGGAAGAGGAAGTGTAAAGGCTAATGACGACGTCTGCAAAAGTGTTAAGATCCTGGAGACCGGGAGCGGTAACTCAGTGCATCAACTAACGTCATTGCAGCGCCTCTGACCGGGAGGCCCCAGGTTCGAGTTCCGACAGCGGCAGGATTTTCGATATCAGCTTTCTAGGTAGGTCGAATTCAGTCGCTGTCTGGAGCACAATTCTAGTGGCCGGCTGCTCTGATCGGTAGTTTTCCGTGGTTTCTCCGATCAACACCAGGGGAATGCGGGAGCAGTACCCTAACAAACGGGTCACGGACCGCGCGCGATCTTTCCTTCCGCTTCCTTGTCGTATCCTCACCTCTTACTCACACACACTTACACTAACATGCACTACACTACCACATATTCAGGGAGACCGGTCGGGAGCTTAGAGTTTGTCCCGGCTGGGGCGGTGTCCCACTGGTGGGAGAGACCTGGTTACGGGGATACCCCACTAGCCGACGGTTGGTCGGCGCCGGATCTCGCCATCAAGCGGGGAAAGATCACCGCCATCTTCCAAGGGAAAAACACTATACTTACGGAACTAATGACCTAATCTGTTGACTCGCTCTGAATCACTAACCAACCAACCAACCAAGGGCAAGGCGGGGTAGTGGGCGCGCTTTAGGCGAGTCTCTCGGCTGGAGCTATAAGGCGCGTGAGCTATAAGGGGCAGAGCGGTGCTGGACATGGCAGGGTAAGGGGGGGGGGGTGGGGGGGGGCTGGCGGGGGGGGGGGGAGGCACAGGGGGTCGGAGCAGAACGGGACGTGGCGGAATTGGGCCGGGTGGGGCGGGGCGGGCGGTGCAGGGCGGGCTCGGAGAAGCTATAAGGGGCCGCAGCAGTGCGGACATGGCAGGGAAGGGCGGGGCAGAAGTGGGATTCTCTTGGCTGGAGCTATAAGGAGCGGGAGCTATAAGGGGCCGGAGTGGTGCTGGACTTGGCAGGGTTAGGGGGGTTGGAGGTGGGGTGGTGGTGCGAGTGGTGCTGGGTGAGGAGGGCTGGTGACGGGCGGGGGGCGGGCGAAACACGGGGGGGCGGAGGGGAGTGGTGCAAAGCTGTGAGCGAGACCAGTGACCGGTGGCACAGGGGGTCGGAGCAGCGCGGGGCGTGGCAGAGTTGGGACGGGGCGGAGTTGGGACGGGGCGGGGAGCGGGGCGGGGCTCCTGGTGGCGGCAGCGACCTCACAAAGACGACGCCTCGTAAGAACGGCTTCGGCAGCGGAAGGCGCCGCAAGAAACCGACCACGTCGCAAAGAAGAGGCGGCCCCCATCGCACTGCCGCGCATTCTTACCTCAGCAGCGATTTATCAAGCACCTGTCTGGCCAAGACGCCCCGCCGCCCCGCCTCCTTGCGACCGCCGCAGCGCACAGAACACCCAAAGGCCTCACACGACTTTTCTATGGATTCAACGATTCAAACAATAAATACTACAGAAAGTGAAGAAGGCCCAAAATACTCACAGGTTCATTACAGGTTATATAACTTTGGGAAGTGATCACTATGTGGTGGCCAAAACTACATCTTCGACTAATTATTGATGAACATGGTCGTATTTTTTTTTCCAGACCGAAAAAAATGTATGTGCCAGAGTTATGATTTATTACAAAAATGACCGGGAGCGGTAGCTCAGTGCATCAACTGATGTCACTGCAGTGCCTCTGACCGGGGGTACTAGGTTCTAGTCCTGACGGCGGCAGTATTTTCGACACTAGCTTTTCAGCTAAGTCGAATTCAGTCGCTGTCTGGATGAGAATTCTAGAGGCCGGCTGCTCTGATCGGTAGTTTTCCGTGGTTTCTCTGTTCAACGCCAGGCGAATGCCGAAGCAGTACCCTACCAAACGGGCCACGGATGTAACTTAACACCAAAGTAAAGTTATAAGGTTTCTCAAAAAACAGAATTTTTTATTTTTGCACAACTTAACGAAATATCGGACGTTAACCTATTCCTTAAAGCATTTATTATTTACATTTTCAATAAATAAAAATTTATTTTATAGTAAAATATAATAAAATAAAAAATCAAATGTATCATTGATTCCTCTCACTCAAAGTATTTGAAAGAGGCATCAAACTAAAAATTGTAAAAAGAAGTGGAACTGAAGGGTTATAAAAAATACGTAGGTAAATTGTTGTATATACGTGACATATCTTTAAAAATAAATCATTGCACTTACATTAAGTAACTTGTAACATAAGATAAATAAATGAAAATGAATAAATGTGAATATCTCGGTTTTCTTTCTTAATCGTAATCTGACAAAGGACAAACAACCATGCCCAAGACGGGACTCAAACCCGTGACCCTTTCATCGAAGCGCTGAGTCGGTACACGCTCTTAACCACCTCGGCCATCCAGCTCGGCGTACAAAATCTACAGGAAACAAATTGTAATTTTCGACGACTTTCAGAAGTTTGGCGATTAGGTGAAGGAAGAATTTCAAAAGATTAAAAAAAGAAAAGGAACAAGAATATGTGATTGTTAAAAACTCATTGAAACAGAACTAGTTGAAACGTTATATTATCTAAAACGTAAGACGATTCGTAGAATTTCGGATAGTTTTCAGCCGGGTATCGGCGCTTAGATCTTGAATGAGGAATTTATGCTGACAAAAAGGTTTTACGCAAGTGTCTTCTTCAGGGAAGGGGGTCCGATGGCTTGTTTCTTTTGTGTCATTCCATTAATACTATTTAATACCTCACATCATTCCGTGTTTTAAAAAAATGGTTAGGTAAGCACATAATATGAAACAACCTAACCGTAATAATATATTTACTACTTAAAAAGCAGGAGACACAAAAAAGTAATAACAGTGAATATTTTTCTGTTACGTTGCAATTCAGTAAATTATTATCATATAAAATAACCATACAGACTTTTTTGTCTCAACTTCTAAGAATTTTTCCTTTAACCACATTTCATGATTCTCATCTCTTAATGATTGTTTCTAATATTACTCAAGTCGTAATTTTGGGATTCAGAACATTACATTAAAGATCAACACCAGGCGAATCACAGGCATCACAGAATGGATTTCAATTGCCACATTATCCACCAAAAATTAGCATGCCCACCTCTTGCATACGCCTTGTGGGCGGTGGGAGGATCTCCTACGAACTGATCTGCATTTTTGTTACAGTTTGATGGAGCTAGCAGGTGGGTCTCAGCTCATTTCCCCCATTCTTGGACGTTACATCGTGCTTTTTCGGCTAACACGTTCGTGATGCGCGGAAATATCGCCTCTTTCTGTTGAATATTTATCACTACAAAAAACGAGATAATTAATTCTATATATACCGTGTTCAGAAGCACCTGACGCAAAAATGTTCTTGAACGAGAAAAAAAACCCTCGGCTCAAATATACGTGCCTCCTCACTGGTAAAAATAAGAATGCTTGGTAAATTTTGGATGTCGCATGTAACATGTTTGCCCTAATTTTGTTCTCTTTTGCTCGTTTAAATATTGCAAGTAAAATAGGTTCACTTTAGATCAAGTTGTGTAAACAAGTAATGCCAGAAAAAGAGCTTTCTGTAATAATGAAAAAAACTGTTTACATCAACCACTTTTCGATATCTCTTCTACTTTTAAAAATATTATACCTGTAATAACTGGATAAAATAGTGTTATTTTAGAATTTGCAGCGCTTCAAAGTACATGATACGTATGTTAACCAACACCAACCACACTCTTGTAATTAGTTCGACGGTATGAAAATGGGCATGAGTATAAATATAATGAGAAATGTAGATCAGAACTTGTCAATCAAATTACTTTTTTTAAATATAATTTTCTTCTTCGAAATGCAGGTTAAGGAAGAAGTAATGTAGGAAGAGAGAAGAGTAAATAAAAGAAATAAAAAGGAGAAATGTAGAATGGAAAAGGGAGTGAGGAAGGGAGAGAGGCAACGTGGGAAAAGGAGAGAGAAAACGAGTAGAAGAGAGAGAGAAATCGAGTAGAAGAGAGAGAGAAAAGAGGGAGAAACAAGGGAGAGAGAGAAAACGAGTAGAAGAGAGAGAGAAAACGAGTGGAAGACGAGTAGAAGAGAGAGAATACGAGTAGGAGAGAGAGAAAACGACGAGGAGAAATAGAAAACGAGGAGGAGAGAGAGAGAAAACGAGTAGGAGAGAGAGAGAAAACAAGTAGAATAGAGAGAGAGAAATCTAGTAGAAGAGAGAGAGAGAGAGAGAAATCGAGTAGAAGAGAGAGAGAAAGAGAGAGAGAAACAGAGAGAGAAAACGAGTAGAAGAAAGAGAGAAAACGAGTGGAAGACGAGTAGGAGATAGAGAAAACGAGTAGAAGGTACAGAAAACGAGTAGAAGAGAGAGAAAGAAGAAAACGAGGAGGAGGAGAGAGTGAATCGAGGAGGAGAGAAAGAACCGAGGAGAGAGAGAAAACGAAGAAAAGAGAGAAAAAGAGATCAGAGAGAAATCGAAACAGAGTGAAAGGAGGGGGGAAAGAGAGAGAAAGCAAAAGGTGGAGGAGAGAGGAAACAGGGGGATGTAGAACGTGGGGGGAACCAGTTGGTAACGAGGGAACCCTAGTGTCTAAGAGAGGCAAATAAAGATGCAGGGAGATAGGCGACTGCAAGGACGGGCGGTGGGGGTGGGGGGCGGAAGTGGCGAGGGGGGCGGGGGCGCTAGCGGCGACGGCGAACGGCGGAGTTAGCGTCGAGTTGGAAGCAATGAAGCGCGCGTATCCATCGGGCGGCGTGATTACTTGATTAGCATTCAGATTAAAATTGTCTGGCTTTGTCCGAGGCGAGAGTCGCGACGCGCCCGGGTGCAAATAGAGGTTTAAATACTTGCGTTGCCAGCGCACGCGCGCGCGCGCCCTTCTCACCTGCCCTGCCGCCGCCGCCGCCGCCGCCGCCGGCGCACAGTGCCACGAAACCGCTCCCACCAAGGCCAAACGCACCACATGGCAATTTGATCAGGGAAATTTGAAATAGTTTTGTAATTCTTGGAAGGTCCTTTGGTTTTTCAAGCAGACATTTATATTACATCAATTTTTGTTATATTTTTTTTTACTTTCGTTTAGAAATCAAGGTCTTTCGTCTAAAACATGTAAAATAATCATAATAAAAATTGAAAAACCCCAAGGTCTTTAGGTCTCATTTTCGAATTCTTGGAATTTTTTTTAAAAATTGACATAGAGAAATTTCATTTTTGTAATTTATGACAGGTCCTTTGGTTTTTTAGGCAGATGTTTTTATTATATCAATTTTTATGGTTTTTTACATTTGGTTAGAAAGTCTTTTGTCTCAAAATAAATGTAAACAATCATAATAAAAATTGACCAAACCCAGAGACCAAGGTCTTTAGGTCTCTTTTTTGTAATTCTTGGAAAGTCCTTTGTTTTTTGGCAGACATTTATAATACATTAATTATTTATTATCATATAATACAATTATTATGATTTTTTTACATTTGTTTTCAGATCTAAAGACACAAATGTACCTCTACACATATGTAAAATAAATCATAATAAGAACTGATATAATATAAATGTCTGCCTAAAAAACCATAGGACTTTCCAAGAATTACAGAAATATAGAAAAAGCAGTCAAAAAAAGTAATACCAAGAAATTTAACCTTCCTAAGGAAATTTGAAATAGTATGTCCGCTTTCGAAATAATCAGTATAATACCTCACTTTAAATAAAAATGTATGTCTTAAGTAATACAAAATTTTAAATAAGCTAAAATTATGTTTGCACCAACATACATACGTACCCAATACATTTCAATAAATTGGGTTAGGTAGTTCTTAGATATGGATTTTTTAAAAGTACTAATAGGTACTTTATTTTATAGCTTCTCAGTATTTCGTTGTTTCTGTATTCAGAACAGTTTTCAAAAGACTTCGTGAACGTTCCGTTTTAATCTAAAATTTGCACTTTACACGTAGAACTAGGTCTTCTTAAAAAAACTCATTGAAAAACCTTTTTAATGAACACAAATACTAAAAATGTATATTTCGTAATTATTACAATAGAAAGAATTCCTGGATCCCGATATCCATTGGAGCAAAACTAACTGGTCATTGTTAGCTCACAAAAACTGAACGTTTTCCCTACCTTTTTTAAAAATGTATTTCCTCCTGCTCATTATACACGCTTTTAGGAAGTTTAGATGTAATTTCCATAACCTCCATTGGTTTAGCTCATTTAAATGCATGTGGACTAGGGAAAGGATGGTGAGAAGAAAACAAGTTTTGGGAATTTTGTTTTGAAATAAGGTGCTATTTTACGTAGGTACTTGAAGTTCTGAATATTAAAATAAACCAAAGTGCTATATGTTTCTCTGAACCTTATTTCCAATTACCTACAATGGATTTAGATTTGATTTGTCAGCAGTCAAATTGGGCAGGCGTATATCATTAAAGGTCTTATGATTTTATTTATGAGTAAACACATACAATTTTGAGAAAGAACTTACAGTTAATTAATGAACATAGTCCAGATATTTTATCTCGTATTTTATTTTTATCAATAGATTGCGGATAGATTTTTATGAAAATATGCTTTCCAAGTAAATTTTGCTTCGATCCGCATTCCTAGATATTTGGCTGAAATAGTTTTGTAAGCAAAGTCTAGGAATAATCTAGTCTAGCTCTATACATGGTTAAGACGAGATTGGGGTGACAAACAAGAGTTAAAAGTTTTGCTTGTGTTTTATCTGGATTAATTTTTACTCTCCAATCTTTTCTCATAGTATACATATGTAAAGATCGTCCTTTAGGTTTGCATTTACAGTGATAACCCTGGTATGCGAGGTAAAAATGGCGATGACATCTGCGGAGAACGCTATCTGTGTTTATTATATTTGGATTATCAGCGAGAAAAATTTTAAAGAAGGTTGTAGATGGCCGGTCCTGTGGTATCAGTGATACTATTTGGCATGGAAGAGAAAATAGTTAATTATTACAATGAATTTTCTATTTGATAACAAGATTTTGTAACTCCATTAAACAATATGGGGTACCTCTCATTCTGAATTACATCTTGCCATGTGGCAATTTATACAAAGCACGCGTCATGTCTCAGAATATTGCTAACATATGTTTCGTGCACTAAAACCCTTGCCATATATTTCCACTAAAGTTTTAAATCCAAATTCTGTAATAAGATTTGAGTGATTCCTGGTAAGAATTTTGTTAATCTTTTTAGATTTTTTCGAAAAGTCAATAAAACGGTGAATTAGTATAATATTCTATTCTATCTTTGTTGAAGGCGGTGTTCACATTAGGATTGCGGTAGAAAGTTGATTCAAGATGATACGCAATTGTCATTGCTTTTTTGAGGTCTGAAATATGATTAATCTTATGGTGGGTGAATATCACGCTTGTGTTCTTTAATCCCTAAAACTTAAAAATTATTTTTACTCCAATGAGGATAATGGAGGATAATGAGGAATATGTCATTTCTACTCAAGAATAAAGTTTAAAGTTTAAAATAATTGAAATACTAAAGCAGTCTGACAATACTTGACAAAACACCATTAAAAATTACATGAGCTTCGAACAGCCAAATTTGAGAAAAAATCCAGCGCTTTAGGAACTAGAAGAGACAAAGTAAAGAGATTGAGAATGAAACACTCAAATGTTACTCATTGCTATCTATTTTCTAGAACATCAACAAATATGCAAAAGCTGTAGTAGAGAAATTACTGTGAAACATATTATTATTATTATTATTATTATTATTATTATTATTATTATTATTATTATTGAGTGTTCACACGAATAATTTTAGCTATCACCTACTACATGTACCAAATCAAACAAATGAATACGAAAAAAGCCTGAATGAAGACCGTAATTTTTAAAACGTATCGTATTGTATAATTTAATTGAATGCCATTTACATAGGCTTATTATATTATGTTATAAACAATACTTCGAAATGTTAATACTTACGTAATGTAATATACGTGAATAACCTATTCCAAATAAGAAATCGGTGATGACCTAGATGTTAGAAAACGACTTACAATATATCAAATTAAGAATTTTCTAAACAGAAAATGGGGGAAACTACAAAAACTAACTGAAGTGTGGAATAAATCACATCTAGATGTGACTTCGATGCGATATCATCAGCGTTGTTGGATCGAATAGTTTATTCGTATGTCATGCCGCCACTGCGAAATTGAATTAACCTCAACTCACAAAATGACCTCCCAGATTTTGCATTCCACGCACTGTGACTGCCCTGGCCTTACTCCGAATTTAGTCTGTCTGTCTGGAGTACGTGGAATTCACCCGTGTAGCAGATCTCCGCACTGGAGAAAGGTCCATTAGCGCTTTCTAATTCTCGTACTACAAACTCAACACGGATTTCCACTCAATAAGTTTAAGGTCATTTCGCAGACTAGTCGGGGAAAAGAGTCAACGAAAAGCAGTATGCCGCTGGTTGTTAATTGGAAAGAAATTCAAATTCATGACCCAAAGTACACGTAAACGTTTTAAAATATTATATTATTTAGAACGTTAAAATGTTTTAAACCAAAGTTCTGTAAGTTTTCTTGCAAAAATATTGTAGCAAAACGAGGGATACAAAAATGATTCAAATGTTTCGGAAGAGTATTATTGTACTTCAACAAACATGATTTTCGAAACGTGATTTCTATTTATTTAAAATGTAACTTCCTCTCTTATGGATTTGAATTCAATTTCCTCTCAATTTACACTCAGAAGCAAATAAAATATTTAGTAATAAAAAATGTAATGTAATAATTGTAAAAAATGTAAATTCTTAGAGCATCCTCGTGGTATTAACATGAAATATTCATCTTCTACTGAGACACTATCATTTATATACTCGTACATTAATTTCGTACGCGCAAACATTGTGAGGTAAGAAAGCAGCCTATGGTCATGCGAGAGGCACCAAGATACCCAGGATTTTGGGGGAAAATGCCAAAAAAATAAAACAGTTTTAATTTTCATTGCAAAAGCCAAATAACGAAATAGCGTTCACAATCCTACACGGCACCCGACTGGCCGGGTTGAACCCGCGAATTTGGGTACAACAGTCCGATATGCTAATCGTTACACCATCGAAGCCAGAAAACATCTAATTTTGTATGCAAGCAGTAATTGAGAGAAAACTAAGCAGCATGTCGTGCAGGAAGTGTGAATGGTTTTGCTAGATATCCAGGATCTCGGGAAAAATACAAATAGAGAGAAACAGTTTCAACACACCTGACCTCACGCGACAGGAAAACTCATAAGACATGGCCACTTACCATTTAATATTTGCTATTCACGTGTTACTTTATGGAATAACTTATTTGATATTCCTGGCATATAAGGAAGTATCCTACGTATCTGAATACACTGTGTCACTACAGTATTCGCGACCAATTTGTACAAAATTTGAGTGTTTGTTAGAATAAGTATGTATTATTCCAGTGTATTTTATTATCGTTCTTGAGCAATATGCGTGCTACTTTTTGGAAAGCCATTTCAGTGGTTTTGCTAAGCAGCATTTTTGATGCTTCAAGCCACGAGTCCACAATTATAGAAGCAAAATTTTACATCCTTAGGTTAAAATTTGTAAATTCAATACTGAATTTGAGGATATTTAATTCCACAAACAATCTTGAACAAAATACACTTCCTTGTATTATTTCTATCAAAAGAACATACACACATTGTTGGTCATTTAAATATTGTTGCGAAATAGTACAAATGATTGGACTTCAGAAATAGAATGTAATCCCCCCTGCTCATTTCATTTCGCCTATCTGCCTGCGTGACCCTGCGAAATTCTCTAAAGACCTTCCTGTAATTCGGAAAGGGCGCGAACGCAATCTGCTGCGATGTCGTAACGCCCCATAGTAATGCAGCCAATAGGAATGTAGGTTAAGAGGCTTCTCCTCCCAAGGTTGCAAGCCAGTCGCTTGTGGTTGGTCGGTGACTTGGTTGGTGGGTCGGTTTGTTGCACGATTGAATAGTTGATTTGATAGTTGATTGGAGGGTTGGATAGTTAGTGGGTCGATTGGATAGTTGGTTGGATTATTGGATAGTTGGTTGGCTGGTAAGTTAGTTTGGTTGACCGATTATTTCGTATGTTGTTTACTAAGTATATAAGTAGGTTAGTAATTAGGTAAGTTGGTTAGTAGTGAGATACGTTGGTTAGTAGTGAGATACGTTCGTTAGTAGTGAGATACGTTGGTTAGTAGTGAGATACGTTGGTTAGTAGTGAGATGCGTTGGTTAGTAGTGAGATGCGTTGGTTAGTAGTGAGATACGTTGGTTAGTAGTGAGATACGTTGGTTAGTAGTTAGATAAGTTGGTTAGTAGTGAGATATGTTGGTTAGTAGTGAGATACGTTGGTTAGTAGTGAGATACGTTGGTTAGTAGTGAGATACGTTGGTTAGTAGTGAGATACGTTGGTTAGTAGTTAGATAAGTCGGTTAGTAGTTAAATAAGTTGGTTAGTAGTTAGATAAGTTGGTTAGTAGTTAGATAAGTTGGTTAGTAGTGAAATAGGTTGATTAGTAGTTAGATAAGTTGGTTAGTAATCAACCAACCAACCAATCAAGTGATTGTGGACTGGTTGGTTGGTAAGTGGGTCGGTCGGTCGCTTGATTGAGTCGTGGGCTGGCCACACGAGTCCGTGTGCCGGAGGCTGCGAGCTCTCCTGCGATCAATACCAGCACGCGGTGCGGCGTGGCGTGGAGCTGAGTGGCGCGGCGCGGCGTGGCGAGGCGAGCGATGTGCTTTAGGCGGGAAAGCGGACGGCTTCGGTTCTCGCTCGCTTCGGCTGCCCGCGCAGCACGCAGCGGCAGACGACGTAGAAGACGTCAAGGAAATAGCAAAGCGACCGGGGAGACGTTGCACACACGTTCAAAATTTATTAGCAGAAAAATTTGTTAAAAGGGGAAATTCGTTAGGACATATTTCCAATGAAGTATCGTCATTGGAATCATTGGCGAGCCGTAGGGAAAAAGCAAGGTTGTGTGTGTTTTACAAAGCGTTAGGGAAAAATCCGGCATGGAGGAAATTCAGGAAAGAATACATGAACCCGTCTACTTAGCAGATCCCGATCATATTAGAAAAATACGTCCAAGTAAACAGATAACTTATGTTGGAAAATACTCTGGTAAATAGGACTATTGAGTCATGGAATAGCTTGCCTGCAGCACTAATGGAGATTTTTTCTAGAAATATCAACACTTTTAGATTAAGATTAAATTCTAATAATAATGTGATAGGATCAATAGTCTGGTCTCCCGGTATGTATGGTTGATTGATTGGTTGTTAGTAATTCCGGTCGCGTCAACTACTGAGGTCATTAGACCCGTAAGTGTAGTGGATGTTTTTTCATCGGGAAGTGGCGGTGATCTTCCCCCACTGGATGGTGTGATCCGGCGCCGACCTACTGTCGACTAGCGGGGTTTTTTTCCTACAACCAGGTATCTCCCACCAACTGGGGCACGGCCCCAGCCGGGAGAAGTTCTAATTCCCCGACCGCTCTCTCGGCATGCGTGGTAGTGTAGTGCATGTTAGTGTGCGAGTAAGCAGTGAGGATAGGAAAAGGAAGAGGAAGAAAAGATCGCGCACGGAACGTTGCCTGTTTGTTACAGTACGGTTCCAGCACTCGCCAATTGTTGATAGGAGAAACTTCGGAAAACTACCAGTCACAACAACCAGCCTCTAGAATTCTCTACCAGACAGTGAATGCATTCAACCTAGCTGACAAAGCTAGTATCGAAAATCCTACTACCGTTGGTACTCGAACTCTACATCAGTCTCTTTAGCCGTTGGGTCGTGGGGAAAGGTGTGGTACAGCAGGCGAGAAAGAGTTGAAACGGGCCACTAAGCGAAGGAAATGGCACGAAAGGAACGGAGGGCAAGAACGCGTGGGAAAGGACGGGATACGGGAAGGGCCGGAAAGGGCATAGAGAATGAGAAGAGCGGCGGGTCAGGGTGGGGGGAGGGGCGGAGAGGGTGGCCACAGCAGGTAGCGCTCGCCTAATTAAATCCGCGACGTCCCCGACAAACAACCGCCGAGCGCCGCCCGAGAGAGAGAGAGAAAGAGGCCACCACAATCCTCGCGAACATCGTATCTTGATAAGGAGGAAAGGCTTTTATCTTTAATACAGATAATTATGCGCGTTTTTATAGCCCGTTGTAAAGTTCTCTCCCCTTAAGGGTTTAATTTTTTCATTAAAACTTTTTTGGGTTTAAAGCGATAAAAATCGCAACATTTTGGATAGTTAGTTGTGCATTTATACATAACGCGGTGTTCATACTTCATTATCATGTTGATGTTTTTAACGAATGATGAAGCACGCAGAGGCAAGAGCTGAGGAACTGAAAACAAAATAAAATGAATTTTAAGCCAAAATATGATATCTTAGTGCGGAACTTATTCAAGATAATGGAAATAAATCATTGAACGCCAAATTTTCAAATTTAATTACTTGATAATACATGTGTGATGGTTTGTCATACTTTTGGTGTCGTATGTTAATATTCACTTTTTAAAAACCCTGATGTGGTTAATACATATTTCCAATTGAAAATGTATTCATGCATACATTTGACACTTCGAACTTAATTCTTCTAAAAAAAACGAATAAAATGTTTTAAAATAATAAATTTTATTTTTAAATAAACAGAAACCCACTTGCTGAAAGTGTGTTCTTGTTTTGCAAAATCATTAGAAAAGTCACACCTGGATATCAAGCTTTTGTACCATTGCATTCAAAAGACTGAAATTTAATTCGCAGATACTGAACATCTTTCAAGTAGTCGAACAAGATAAAAATTTTGTCAAGTTTCCATCGTTGTCATCTTCTATTTAAATTTTCGAAGATTGATATTTCACGTTCATTTGCATATCATGTTCAATAAAATACATATTCTCTACCATAAATTCGAAACAACTGAAGGGACTGAGGTGTTAAGAAGATACCCGATACTTGCCACAGCGAGCCTCCCGTTACTCCTAAGTGACGATGTTTCGATTCTGGTCGAAGTGTGGCGCATCTCGTTACTGCTTCAAACCTTGCAATTTATTCATTGATTTTTTCGTGTTTCCGGGCGCGTCAACTGCTTTGTTCATTATTCCCATTAGTGTAGTGCACGTTTTTCCTCGGGATATGGCTGTGATCTTCCCCCGCTGGATGGCGGGATCCGGCGCCGACCTACCGTCGGCTAGTGGGGTTTCCCCATAACCAGGACTCTCCCACCAGCGGGGCACCGCCCCAGCCGGGACAAGCTCTAAGCTCCCGACCGGTCTCCCGGAATATGTGGTAGTTAAGTGCATGTGAGTGTAAGTGTGTGTGTGAGTGTGTGTGTACGGAGAGAGAATAGGGCAAGGAGAGGAAGGAAATATCGCGCTCGGTCCGTGGCACGTTTGTTAGGGTACTGCTCTGGCATTCGCCTGGTGTCAATCGGAGAAACCACGGAAAACTACCGATTAGAGCAGCCGGCTGCTAGAATTCTCCCCCAGACAGCGACTGAATTCGACCTAGCTGAATATCTAGTGTTGAAAATCGTGCCACCATCAGGACTCGAACCTAGGACCTCCCGGTCAGAGGCGCTGCAGTGACATCAGTTGATGCGCTGAGCTACCGCTCCCGGTGCAATTTATTTTTAAACGCACGAACGTAGAGGAATCTTAAATTCAGCTTGACCCATTTTCTTGGCTGACTTTTATGTTCAAACGATAAATACTATCATGGCACGAAGAAAATTATTATTCGACATCTTTAATATGAACAACTGAAGAATCGACAAAACAATTCCTTTTGTAAAAAAGTTTCAGGGTGGAGGTATATAAGATATTAAGAACAAAAGGCAGACTGAAACAATGGAAATTGCGAATAATAAAGAAAGTCTTTGTGAAAGAGCAGAGAAGCAGCTTAAAATTACAAGTATTTCATCCGGCGGGCAGAGGGTGCGGGGGTGGGGGGGCAAGGAGAGGGGGAGCCGCGCCGTAGGCAGTGAGCCGGGTCACGGACGAGGAGGAAGGGAGGGGGAGGCGGAGGGAATATGCAAGCAGCGGAAACTGAGGCAGTGCTGGTGACTGAAAGGGAAGTTCAATAAGGCTTAGATTGGTTCATTGGTTATTGATTCCGGGTGCGTCAACAGCTTCGGTCATTAGTCCCGTAGGTGTAGTGTATGTTTTTTTCTAGGGAGATGGCGGTGGTCTTCCCCAGCTGGATGGCGAGATCCGGTGCTGACCTACCGTCGATTAGCGCGGTTTTCCTCCATCAGCGGGGCACCACCTGAGCTGGAACATGTTCTAAGTCCCCGACCTGTCTCCTGGCGTGTGTGGTAGTGTAGTGCATGTTAATTTAAGTGCGTGTGTAAGGGGAGAGGATAGGACAAGGAAGAGAAAGGAAAGATCGCGCGCGGTCCGTGGCCCGTTTGATAGGGTACTGCTCCGGCATTCGCCTGGTGTTGATCGGAGAAACCACGGAAAACTACCGATCAGAGCAGCCGGTCGCGAGAATTCTCCTCCAGACAGCGACTGAATTCGACCTAGCTGGAAAGCTAGTGCCGAAAATCCTGCCGCCGTGGGGAGTGGGAACCTAGGACCTCTTGATCAGAGGCGCTGCAGTGGCATCAGTTGACACACTGAGCTACAGCTCCCGGTAATAAGGTATGGATGTGTATACAGGGTAAAATGCAATCAGTGGGACTGTACTTTCGGCAAAAGTCCTATCCGAGCTCTGACGGGGGTTTTAATTCTGGAAACCTCGCGCGATGCGCAAAACTTTACTACGCCCAGTCTAGAGCGTGACATGCCTAGTGCACGGGTTACGAAGTCAAGGTAGTGGCGCGGGAGTAGCGTCAGAAGAGGCGGGGCCTCCCTAGCTATGTGGGGTATCCACAGGGAAAAACTCACAAGTGTGTAGTTTCGGAGCAGAAGTTGGTTAGTGTACATACATGTAAATAAACTTGTACAGACATGTAAATGTCTGTGTGTTTTTCTCCATGACGCCACAGTCCATATTCTCTGATCCGTTAAGTCAGTGTCCTGCTATCGTCGGAAAAATAGAGTGTACCAATTGCACTCGTAATTTACGCAGGCTAGTTTACTCGCTTTCAAAAACCTTCTTGCCATGAATTGCCTCTCAACATTTGTTGGCGTAATTTAAATTTATTTTGTATGTTACAGTCAAAATTCAGATTTCGACAATTTTGTTTAACACATAGTGATACGGGTAAGAGTAAATGGCCACAACCCATTTTATGTAAGTTTAAAAGTTAACAATTTGTTCTCAGTTATTAAGTTTCCACATTGTGTCATTAATATTGTAATTTGCTAACTTGTAATATGCTTTCCCCCCCTGTACCAGCAACAATGTATCCATATTGATTTTAATGTTCAACTTTGATTCTTTCCGCCCTCTACTTTACGAATTAACTGTTTATCGTATTTATACTCGAATTCATGCTCGGATTATTGTTTTCTATACTTCTATATATCAGTGTGAGATATGTGACATTTCTCGAAAAACATAACATTATATTGCAGAGTGAAGAGACACAACATTAGGACCTCGATTCAGAGAAGTGTCAACTCCCTCAGGGATCCCAAATACACTGCTCTAACTCGTAGATACCGTGACGTCGTTCAGCCACCTACTAGGTTTCTCGGAAGAAACGAATGGGATCTAGGAACCACGAATTCAACACACTTCCCCCAAAGTCAGAATGAATACCACTCTTCTCTGGAAGTCGAAGAATGAATACCGTCAACGCGAATTCAATGAAACTGAACAAATGTTGATTGAATCAATTCAGTGTTTTAAATGGAATAAGATATGTTTTTTATTTTTTATTTTATTTTATTTTAGGTCAAAAAACAGTAGAAACTGCGTATGACGTTTATTTTTTATGTCAAGCAAAACTAAAGAAATGCGAATTTCGGAATGTCCATCATTAGGAAGGATATATTATTAAAGGGAATGTGATACATATAACTTGAGACAGTAAATTTCAACGTTATTACAATGAACGCACGAAGCAAAATTAGACTTAGAACTTACATGACGCTTTGGTTGCCACAGCGGTTGTAGGGGCGAAAGCAGTATATGCAGGAGTACCCCATCGAATCATTAACAATAATCGTACCATCAGATCATCAGGCAATGCATTTGTTAAAGAACCAAAGAAAACTTTGTTCAAATTTAGTATGTATAGTTTTTAAGTTAGATTTAAGATAAGTTATGTTAGTTTATTTAAGTTAAAGCCCGCCCCTACCACCAAAAGCAGTAACTCTGGAGCGAATTGAATTGTATATCCAGTACACTGAATAAATGCCCGCCTCGCCAGGGCTACTGGTGGGGGAGGGGGGATAAATAAAAAACACACTACCCAGGGCATTAGTTCCGTAAGTGTAGTGCATGATTTTTTCATGAATTAGCAGTGTTCTTCCCCGGCTAGATAATGAGATCCGCCGCCGACCTGCCGTCGGCTAGCGAGATTTCTCTCAACCAGATATCTCCCACCAGCGGGGCACCACCCCTGCCTGGACAAGCTCTAAGCCCTCGACCGGTCTCCCGGCTTATGTGGTAGTGTAGTGCATGTTAGCGTAAGTGAGTGAGTAAGGGGAGAGGATAGCACAAGGAAGAGGAAGGAAAGATCGCGCGCGGTTCGTGGCCCGTTTGGTAGGGTACTGCTCCGGCATTTGCCTCGTGTTGATCGGAGGAGCCACAGAAAACTCCGATCGAAGCAACCGGCCGCTAGGATTGTCCTCCAGACAGCGGCTGAATTCGACCCAGCTGGCAAGCTAGTCTTGCCAGGGGAGTGAAACCCTAGGACCAGAAGCAGTGCAGTGACGTGAGTTGATGCCCTGAGCCACCTCTCGCGCTGCGGTGGCGCCGAGGCACCCCATCGCCGCGGTCGCCGCCACGCGTCTCAAGACCGGCGCTATAATTAGCCGGCGACACGACCACGCCCCGGGATGTGACCCCGGTTCCGCGGCGGCGGCGGGCGGGGGGGGGGGGGACGGGGCGCGGGGGGGCGGCCGCTCGGCGGGGTCGCGACCTCGCCGCCGGTCGATGCGCGCTCGTCTGCTCCCCTCCCTTTCCCTCCCCTCCCTTCCCGGCCCTCGTCCGCGCCCGCGCCCCGCCGAGCCCGTTGCTAATTTGTACGAGCGTGCCGCGCCGTGGGAGCGTTGAAAAATTCGCGCGTTGCCCGGCCCCGCCCCCGCTGTACGCCTCCGACGCGCCTCCAGGGTCCAGCCGCTCCCTCGTATTCGTACCCTGCCGTCCGCTGCCTGTGTCCGCGAGCTGACCGCCCGCCCGCGTTGTCTTGTACGCATGCGCGTTAGGGCTAGGCTCGCGGAGCGAAGAGGAATGACAAGAAATGGTTGCGTTAATCGAGCGGTTTGGTTTGGTTTTTTCGTCTTTCCGGGCGCGTCAACTGCTTTGGTCATTAGTACCGTTAGTGTAGTGCATGTTTTTTCTTGGGAGATGGCGGTGATCTTCGCCCGCTGGATGGTGAGATCCGGCGCCGACCTACCGTCGGCTAGTGGGGTTTCCCTCTAACCAGGACTCTCCCACCAACGGGGCACCGCCCCAGCCAGGACAAGCTCTATGCTCCAACTGGTCTCCCGGAATATGTGGTAGTGTAGTGCATGTTAGTGTAAGTGTGTGTGTAAGGGGAGAGGATAGGACAAGAAAGAGGAAGGACAGATCGCGCGCGGTCCGTGGCCCGTTTGGTAGGGTACTGCTCCGGCTCTCACCTGGTGTTGATCGGAGAAACCACGGAAAACTACCGCTCAGAGCTCCCCAACACCATCAAGTTATCGACTCTCCCCATCTAAAACGTCATACCTCATCGTTCTTTCCCAGCCTTCCCCCGCATTTTCGCAATTTGTATCTATTTTCACCAGTAGTCCAGCGTGTGTCGTTCCCAATCCGAAACATCCATCTTGGCATCCTTGCTCCTTCTTTCTTCCATCCCCAGATCCCTGTTCCCCAACAACAAAACGCTCTCCACGAGACTATAAAAAATGTGCATCATTTTCCTCAGTTAGTATTAAGTCTCCTCCAGTTCGTATTAAATTTTAAACCTCGTACATGTTTTGGAGGCGTAAGTTTTAGTAAATTTAGTGGCAACGTGTCATAAATACATGAACAAGATTTTCGCAAAAATTGGCTACAATTCTTTTCTTCAAACCTTTTGTAAGGATATAGTACAAAACACTGAATTCACAGCATAAATGTCACTTTCTTTATTTTTAATTTTCAAGAAGTAAATGCACTTTTTTATTTAAAATATATCTTTTACGAGATTTCCTAAAAACAACTGGATATCATGTGAGATGATACCATAGAACAACTTTCTCTGCCCTAAAGTTATTTCAAAGATCATCACAATTTTATTGGATTAATATACAGACTGTAAATATTTACCATTTCTAGATTCTTCGATATTTTAGCGTAAGATATTTTATGTATGTTCTCTAAAAGGTTCTGAAAACTGTGGAACGTGTGTCAATAAAAGATATTGAAAACAAAAATTGATTCTTAATATTACGTTTCTTGGGCAAGCCGTAATATCTGTATGCACATAATATATTATTAGCGATATTACTTAATATTGATACATCAATTACTACTGAAATCGTACATACACCAGTAATGATCATTTTCTCATAAAGCCATCTAGTTGAATTGCGTTAAAATGTTACACAAACTAAACAATATTAATGATAATAGAATCACCATTTTAGAAAAAATTTTCTTGTAATTATCGCAGAAACTGTAGACAGTCTCTCAGAATAAAATATCAAAGAAAGTGAATTGAACGTAAGAAAATATTTAGTTCATACGTTCGTAGTATACAATTTTCAAGCGCATCTTGTTAAATCATATCATAAATGAATTCGAATTAACTGAAAATGAATTCGTAAATGAAAAAAAAATTCTAAGTCAAAGTAAAACAGTAAAGCATATTCAAATCATTCCGTATTTACTTAAAAATAAAACTGGGTCACGCGTAAAAATATAAGTTCCTATACAAACTTCAATCGCAAAAGATTGATTGATTGATTTTTTCGTGTTTCCGGGCACTTAAACTGCTTTGGTCATTAGTCCAGTAAGTGTAGTACATGTTTTTCTTCAGAGATGGGGGTGATCTTCCCCCGCTGGATGGCGAGATCCGGCGCAGACTTACCGTCGGCTAGTGAGATTTCCCCTTAACCAGGACTCCCCAACAGCGGGGCACCGCCCCAGCCGCGACAGCTCTAAGCTCCCGACCGGCCTCCCGGAATATGTGGTAGTGTAGTGCATGCTAGTGTGTGTGTGTGTGTGTGTGTGTGTAAGGGGAGGGATAGGACAAGGAAGAGGAAGGACAGATCGCGCGCGGACCGTGGCCCGTTTCTTAGGGTACTGCTCCGGCATTCGCCTGGTGTTGAACGGAGAAACTACGGAAAACTGCCGATCAGAGCAACCGGCCGCTAGAATTCTCCTCCAGACAGCGACTGAATTCGACCTAGCTGAAAAGTTAGTGTTGAAAATCCTGCCGCCTTCAGGACTCGAACCTAGGACCCCCCAGTCAGAGGCGCTGCAATGACATCAGTTGATGCTCTGAGGTACCGCTCCCGATAATCGAAGAAGAAAATACGCAATTTTAAGAAATATGAAAAAAAAGGAACTCGCCAAGAAAGTTCATCTCTCGCTTGACTTCCTCGTGTGGTTTGGCGAATCCTGTGCCAATATCGGTTTTCACCTTTAGCCTTAGCTGCTGCGAGTTGTATATGAAAGTGCCCCATAAAATCTTCCAACTCGAGAAAGAGCTGCCAACTCCTCACTATATAAAACAATTCAACAACGATCAGGTAAAAGTTATTGGTGTTTGCGAAGCGAGGAGGCTGAACTAGAAAGTAGTCCAAACTTCCCAAAGAAAAAACATAAAAGGGGGAACGCAGGACGCACCGCTTTCTGCCGTGTAAAGAGTGTGGTAAGAAAGACGTGAACTTGACAAACCATAAAAAGGACGAGAATTTAAGTAGCAAAATCAAGTCGCACGTCGTTATATTTAATAATGCTTTAACGGTATATTATTATAGATAGATATAATCTTTATTCTACAATTGGACAGATGTTGTCCTGTGTCAGAATGCATAAATATGAAAGTACAGTTACAATTACAAATATAGGAATACTATTCAAGAAACGTTGCAAAGAGATGACATGCAAAAAGTAAAAAAATGTATTATTTCCGTAATCTAATAACCTATTATTAATAAATAGCTCTGGTGATAATACAGTCTTAAATATACAAATTTCTTGATAAAAAAATTCTTTTGTTATGATATATTTCAATAGCGAACTATCAGAATAGAAATTACAATCACGCCAAATTAATGAAAATTACTAACATTATGTACAAGAGTTATGGGATTTACTCTTATGATTCCTAGATAATGTGTTATATGTAAGATGTTTTACACTACAGCTCTATCGGAATGCTCCAACTGCTTCAGTCTTCGAGAAAAATCCATATGTTGACTTCGTGCTTTTCTATACTACTTGAAAAACTAGGGGTTAATTTCTGGCATAACGTGACGGAACGGCCTATCAGTTCCTCCGGAATTATTATGAAATTATACAATAAATATATAACTAATTCTGTTAAAAATAATAAGTTATTTTGAGCGTGTTCCGGAACCCAAAATTTTGTAAATCAAGCACTGTGAAAAACGTTTTCTTTTTTAAAATAAATACTGCTATGTAATAATTTAATTTGAACACTTAAGTTTTAAGCAACAAGGTCTTTTTAGTTACACTCAAATATTTATTTGTAGATGATACAAAAAATATATTTGGAATGGCACATCATCGAGGCATAGGATGAGACGTTTCAAACATTTATATTTCATAAAACAGTTGATATGAGCATTGCAATTCATTCTTCATTTTTACAGGCAATTTATTTAGCTCCGATTTGAAACAATACTCTTCATTTTACCTATTAGCCCCGTAAAAGTAAACAAATGGAGAATTGAAAAATTGCGGATTTTTTAAACTTGGAATGCATTAAACTAATTAGTGGTGGTACAACAGCACATACTTTCTTGTTTTATCTGTAGCACATTATACAGAGAAGCAAGGATTATTTCGCATAACAGAAAAGACAGAACTTAGGTCATTAAATATATTGCCTTATGAATGCATACTAAACTACAGTGTCTTTACGTCATGCTCATCTTATGCATATCTATTTCTATTACACCCACCTTTAAAATAGTGTAATGCACCATTTTATTGAACATAGAAACATTTTAACATTAACGATAAGTATATAAAACCTCCTTATCTTATCTCTTTCTCATTCACGTCGCCGTCCAACAATGAAATTCTCGGAATAACTTCTCAAACTCCATATCGCAGCATTGTATGGCAACGCCGCTTACTGTGGTAAATGAAATTATCGTAATAAAAGTTTGTAAAAATTTATCTTACTCAATACTTTCAATTTGTCTTTCATATTACTACATTTAAACCGTATTTTAAGAGAGAATACCTAATAGGGCTTATTTTAAATAAGGTTTGCGGATTGCTTGAAAGAAAATATATCAATAAATTGAGAATACAAATTGTAGAATATAGTAAAAATAGAATTAATATAAGGATTTTAAACGGAAATTTATAATCAAAATACTTTTCATTATTTTTTATATCATTTTGATTCATTCCTGTTCTGTAACCAACATCATTTGTCAGGTGGCAGTTGGTGGTCCAACAAGTTTTGCACTTCTAAATAAACTTTATAAGTCTGTTGTGGGGCTGGGTGTCTGGTTGGTGGCAAAGATGGAAATTCTGCTTTCATTGAATATCAAAACCTTGCCACTAGGATCATTGTCTAAACTGTCTCGACGTTAGAAATTTTAAGCAACATCAACAGCCTTTTATCTCCAAAGTTGGAACACTTACTGAACTGCATTTAACAGTTCACTCGTTCTTCAAAATAGTAGTTGAATATAATTTTCCCGCTGGGTGCTAGTGTTCGAATTTACAGGCTTCAAACAGGCTTATCCGCAGACACCAAAGATTCCTTTTTCATCCAAATGTTTTAAATGATTTATTAATTTCTATTTTGCATATAATTCCAATAAATTCATCAAAAACTTAGCCTAGAATTGGGAATGTATATCTTTGATGAATCATGATAGAAATGATCTTTATGTAGCTTGGAATGAATTATTTCTCATCTCATTCTTTCAGAGACTTCCATTTAATATTATTCATTGTATCGAGCCTTAAGTACTGAGAAATATACACACGTCTTAATCTTATTTTTTACCAAACACTACGTCACAGAAACAATTGGTGGGACGCATTTTAAAACCTGACCGCAAAATTGAGTCTAAGATTACCATTGAGATTAAAATCATAGTGAATAATTTTATAATTAAGCGGCGGCGATGGCGAAAATAAGGCATTCATTCATATAATTGGAAGTGCTCCCATGGAATGTTCCCCAGGACGAGGAAAACTCTTCTATTAGCGCGAGGGAAGGTATAATGTAGCTTTCGCTACATAATAAATCCTGCGCCGGCTCGGGGCGTGGCAAGCCGGGCCGTCGTCGCTTCTCATTGTCGCAAGCCCGCGGGGACCGACCGCCCGACAGCAGCCGCCGCCTCCACCGCCCCCACCGCCCCCACCGCCGCCGCCGCCGGCGTCGTCGGAGAGGTATTACGCGGGCGGGGCCTCATATTGGAAATTCGCAAGATGCCTCCGTCGGCGGCGGATCCCATCTTTTCGAGCAGCCGAGTGAAATAAGACCTCGCGAGGCCGTGTTTCTGACGGAATCCGGTGGCAGAAGCGCCGACTGCGACGCCGAGTCGAGGGGAGGGGAGGTGAGGGGGGGCGGGGTGACGCAGAGGGGGTGCAACAACGAGCAACGGGGGCGGTGGGGACGAGGGGCGTTGGACGTCGGAGTGACGTGGCGGACAGCTGGGAGGAAAGTGGAAGATGCAGAGGAAACGTAATGTGGGGGTGCTGCGAGGCAGGACGGACGAGCGGGGCAGGAGAGGACGGGTAGAGAGAAGAGGGAAAGGAGAAGAGAGAAGAGAAAAGAAGGAAATCGGAGGTGGGGAGTGGGAGGGAAAATTATTGGAGGGAGAGAAGAAAAGAGGAAGATGCAGAGGAAAGTAATGTAAGGGTCTGCGAGGGAGGAAGGGGAAAGGGAAGAGAGAAGAAAAGAAGGAAATCGGAGGTGGAGAGTGGGAGGGAAAATTAGGAGGGAAGAGAAGAAAAGAGGAAGATGGGAAAGAACAGAGAAGTGAAAAGATTGAAATGTGACGTGGGGAGCGGTAGAAAAAATTATGGAAGGGGAGAGAAGGAAAGAAAAGGAGGGAAAGGGCTGAAGGTGAGTGAAGGCGAGAATGTCACGATAGGTCGAGGGGCATCTCAGAGATAGCTCTGAGGGGGGTGGGCGGTGCGGCATCGAAGGAGGTGCAGTTCTGGAAAGTTATATCCTCCGCCGCCCGCACCACCCCTCCCCCCTACCCGCGCTTCCAACCTTAAGTCGATCTCTAATTGCGTCCTGACATAGCCGGCCTTGTCCTCCGCAAGTTTGCACCTAACTCCTGCAAGAAGATGGATAATCAGGAAAATTGAGGTAAAGCGGTGTAAACGCGGCGCGGGAGGGCGCGAGGAGGAGGAGGAGGGAGGAGGGGGAGGGTCGGAGGTCGCGGCTGAGGGAGGGAATGCGGTGCGGTGAGGCGTCCCGGCGCATTCGGAGAAATTAGCAACGGAGCGCGGCCTATGAATTTATAGTGGCCGCGGGCGGATCAAAGCCAACAGGCCTCCACGGGGTTAGGTGCTCAGTGCAGCACGGAAGCAGGCTCGCACCGGTTGGGTAGTGTTCTCGCTCGAGCGTCACCCAAAGCGGCATTCCTACTGGCGTGATTTCACGTGGTACAGCCCTTACATTTCTCAATCCTTGTTTCTAGGAATTACAAAGGTGAGTCAAATTCACACTCCAACGTTTATTTAAGACCAACATTTATATTAAGAAGATTTAAGATGTATTAATTTTGTGTATTTGCCATTCCCTAGAATGCTAGGAACAATGACACAAAATGTTCACACAATATACTTTCTTTGTCCTTTTTTTCACATAATATTGCAATATTATATCTTGTTCAAATTAAGGAATAAGGTTACTTTTCGTCTAATTTATTCTCAATCAATAAAAATCGCGTACCATAAAATTTTTTTTACTGTCGAAGATCACGAATTCACATTTGTATTTTCCAATTCCGGCATTCCTACTGGCGTGATTTCATGTGGCACAGTTCGCGGCCCTTAAATTTGTCTACTCTAGTTTCTAGGAAAGGTGAGTCAAATTCACACTCCAACATTTATTTAAGGCCATTTATTAATTTTGTGTATTTGCCATTCCCAAAGATGCTAGGACCAATTTCACAAAAATTTCACACAATATACTTCTTTGCCTCTTTTTCACATAAAATAGCTTGATACTGTGCTTAAATTAAGGAATAAGATTACTTTTTGTCTCGTTTATCCTCAATAAGCAAAAAAAAACGCGTACCATTACAAATATTTTGTACCGCCGAAAATCGCAAATGCACATTTGTATTTTGCAATTCTTTACATTTTTATTGTTTCTTCAGACGGTTTAATGGGCGTTTATGAAATCCGTGCACTATGAAGTACCAATTGCATCCGCTCACAACAATGCTATGTTTTGTCGGCTCATTTGTTTATGAATTGAGATTTAGACTCGGCCAATTGAGGCCCATGGCCGATTATTACGTCAATTAGTTGATTGATTTTTGTGTTTCTGGGCGCGTCAACTGCGGTGGTCATTAGTCCCGTTAGTGTAGTGCATGTTTTCTCGGGAGGTGGTGGTGATCTTTCCCCGCTGGATGGCGAGATCCGGCGCCGACGTACCGTCGACTAGTGGGGTCTCCCCCTAACCAGGACTCTCCCACCAGCGGAGCACCGCCCCAGTAGGGACAAGCTCTAAGCTCCCGACCGGTCTCCCGGAATATGTGGTAGTGTAGTGCATGATAGGTGTGTGTGTGTGTGTGTGTGTGTGTGTAAGGGGAGAGGATAGGACAAGGAAGAGGAAGGACAGATCGCGCGCGGTCCGTGGCCCGTTTGGTAGGGTACTGCTTCGGCATTCGCCAAGTGCACATCGGAAAACCACGGAAAACTACTCACTAAAACTACTAATAAATGATATCTTCATAAAACTAAAAGAACCATTGTGAAGAACCCCCTACAATACAAGAGAAGAAATTATTCATGCCCTAGGGCGGTCGATATGGGACATCAACAGAAACAGTCGCGCAGATGGTGTACGCCGCCATCCTAACATACGGGAAAAGGGCATTAATATCGGATGCGATTATATTGAAGGTATGTGAATGTAAATACCTTTGTCAATAAAGTCATTAAAAAAAATCTCATTACTTTTTATCTAACCCTTGTAGTTGACAAGAGGTCATAACCCTTTGTCATTAGAATTCACACACATACGAAGATAAATTCAGTTTCTATAAAAATTAAGTTTTCTCGCTTAAAGAGCTGAAAATGAATTCGATAAGCACCATGATTCACCTGTATGGGACATTTCGCCTCGCACTGCAGCTTGCGAAATTTCATTCACGTTCCGAGAGCGGGCAAGTACATGTGAAGATAACGCGCAAGCTTCCAGCCACATAGCGTCAGATACGTGTTTAATAAAATATAATGAATGGCTGAGAGATGCTACCGGTCCTTGTCACATTTTATAAAAAATTTTGCTGACGTTTGATAATTAATCACTCATGCAATATCACTGAGCTTACATGCATGTGAAAGCCTAGGTTTGCGTGTACGATATTCGAAATAACACTTTTAATATTTCGACGTCCTGTTTAACATGAAAAATTACGTAAATTTTATTTTGGGGAAATTGTGAGAAATATTTGTTAATTTGCAATATTATATATGAATACTGAAACACAAATCTTTTTATGTTACTTGCAAAATGCATAATTCATATAATTTGTTTGAATGCTCATAACCAACTAAAAACTGCTTTTAACTCTTAAAAACTCTACAAAAACTACAGATAAACATAATAAGTGGGCTGTTGACGTCAATATATTACTTATATCTATACAGGCACGTTGTTTTTATTTTAAATTATGGAATATCTAATGAAGTAAAACAGCAAAAATGCTGCTGAACAAGAACTGCTGCTAAAGAACAACAAATAAAATATTCCCACACTGCACCGAAATAAATTAAATATTTTAACAAGAACAATCTTTATTAATATTGCAATAATATAATTCTGTAGTTTATACAGTACAGTATTCTTATAATTGAAGAGTATAAAAAAGTTGGTCTTTCATAACGAAAGATGTGAATAGCCATAACGCAATTATTAACCTCTTCCTTGGAGACTTGCTGTAGCAAATCGCGAACTGTGTCATATGGAGTGATGCGATGAGTTAGAGAATTCAGTCAGTACACACCGTTTGAGCGTAGGCGTAATGGCACAATCAAATATTTGAAGTTTTCAGTCAAAATATAAACTGTTTTATTGGTTTTGGATTTGTTCGTGTATCTAGCTGTCTAGGGAACTGAGCACACTTTTTACTCGTACATGGTCGGAGGCTGCACGATTTTCTTTGAATTTTTCTCATTTTGGAAATTAAGAGTCATTGCACTACAGATCGCACATTCATAAAACATCACTGTTTTCTAGCGACTTGAAACTTTTTTATGAGGTCTAGAGGTTGAAAATAGGTGACACGTGTTTTTTTCTAATCCCACTCCTTTCAGAAATATTATCAATTAGTTTGTGAAAAATCCTGCTCGCGATAATGTTTAAACCTTTTTTGTGTAACTTCGGTTTCCTTTAGAAAAATACAATTGCACTTAAATTAAACTTAAGTAGATGTACTTTCATATGTTGTAAATATAATTTTTGTAAACATATTATTTAAATATTGAATTTTAAAACTGCTAATTGTCACATTATTTCGAAACTTACATTAACTTTTAAAAAACACTCATGCATTTCTACACTAATGCTGTATATACCTGTATATACCAAATTGCGAAGTGGAACACAAATAAATAATATTTTTAAAAAATAGTTTGTTCACCGGAGCACGTAGACAGCCCGCTGCCCGTCGGACTGGCTGCTTGAACCACTGAACATCTATGACACGACACGTCATGACATCCAAATATTATTTATTTTAATTATTTATTTTACGTCAAAAAACAGTTTAAACTGCGTATGAAGTGCAATGGGGAAAAGTGAATTGTGTCCACATTTTCAAAATTCTGTAATCCCTACACTAAGTCATATACTACTTAAATTTTGAAAAAAAAAGAGCTCACATGTAATAAAATTTATTTTCAAGGATAAAAAGACAATAAATATTGGCTCTTATCCATGTTGTCCTTCGGAATAATACTTCCTGCCGCGACAACATGGAAACGATAATTTGAATAATTGTATTTCCCACTGAATTCTAGAAGACGTGCACAGAAAATGAAGTTACATTTATGTCCAGAAGCAAAACAAGGGGCCATCTCAGCATTTGCTCAATGGATCAGGGAAACTGGACAAAAAACCTGATCGAAATGGGGGTTATTGACCCGGAGGCTCCAATACAATACTTGTTAAGGATACAATACATAAAGGAACGGGGAGACTTATGTCATGTTATGAATCGCAGAAACACGCAAACGGTGGCAAGTGGGAGAGTTCTCACGAAACTCTACTACGAGGTTAATTTTTAAACAACTGGCACTGCTAATGAGCAGTGACGTAATAAAGCACTCACGTGTTTTTATGTCGCATAATATTAAAATTCTGTCACAATTCCAACACGAGTTAAAAATGATTAATTTCAGGGATGCGAGAACTTGTTCGAAAATTTTGAAAATTAATATCATCTCGAAAATAATCTTTGAAAAATGAAAAACATGTTTCGTCATTTTGCTTATTTCTTCACAGATGAATAATTTTAAAAATATGAGACATAAAGGTATTGAGATATAATATATGATATACCATATGAGATATAAATATTGAGTCATAAAATACCAAATGAAATGAAACCAAAATGAATTAGTTTACATTTGCATTGCATAATTTTAAAAAATACTCAATATGTCTGTAACAAATAATGTAATTCAGCTTCCGGGTCAATTACCCCCATCTCGATCGGGTTTTTGTCCAGTCTCCCTGATCCATTGAGCAAATGCTGAGACGGCCCCTTAATTTGCTTCTGGACGTAAATGAAGCTTCACTATGCGCACGTTTGGTTGAACTTTCCTTTTGCTTGTAATGGTAGTAGAGCTTAGGATGAGTTTGTATTTTGTTAACAGTACAGAAAAATCAATTCTGTTCGTTCCTTTACCGTTAAAAATAATTTTTCTATAATTTGGCAACAAAAATATCTAGTTTTTGAAATGTTAATTTCTCGCTTTTTTAAATTTATTATTATTATTACAATTACTTCTCATCTTTCAACTATTAATAGTTAAATTGTTGGGAAGGGATTCTGAAACTCAAAAAAACGTGCGCAGATGATTTTCTCCCCCATACGTCACATACAGTTTTTGACTAAATAAATAAAATACCAAACACGATTGAATATAATTAAAGAGTCTACGTACTTAACAGGTGTACAGACGATGCGATTAGGCACCAATATTATTTACCTGAAACAAAATAATGCAAACAATCAATTATATTTCAAAATAAATATCAACATTCTAAATATATGACATTCAAGCAAGCAAAAATGCTTATGAATCTAATATGTTACAAAATGTAAGAAACAAAAACTAATAAACAAACTCTACATTTCCGTCCAACGAACGCAGAATTCATTCCACATTTCCGGATACAATAGAATGTTTTCGTTGGATTTATCTAGCTTAAATCAAATATCTTTTGCAATGACAATAAAGTAAATAATTTCAATTTAATGCCAGTTTCGTTAGAAAAGTATGCGTTTGATCCAGAAAAAAATGTACATTTTATGTATTTGCTGAACATGTTACGGTTAAAGTCCGAAATAGGACTAATGCTAGAAGTGTAATTCTTTTTGTTTTTTAAATACAATTTGGTTGGAAGTGGCGATCCTGCTTCGGGAATAAATGTAGGTACCTGAACATTTTTTTAAATTGGTTATTTTAAGGTCGCATCAACTTCTTAAGGTCATTAGCGACCACTATTACTGTTAACGGTATGGTAACTATGAGGACGAAACGATATGATGACGATAAGGGGTGAGAGGACGAACACAAGTACAACCATGCCCGAGGCGGGACTCAAACCCGCGACCCTTAGGTCCGAGATCACCACGACACTACTGCCTTAGCGATCTCGGCCACCAGTCCGATACCTGAACATTGTTACTACGCTTAAACGTGATACGCCTTAACATTTCGTTTCCTGATAGTGTATTCATAATAAGCACATTACACATTTTGAGTTTTATGCATATAATTTCTCCTTCTAACAGCTCTTATGATTCTCTTGGCGGCAGTCCTCGGCACGTGAACAAATAGCTCTCATCTCACGTATTGATCTTCATAAAATATTAGAGTTTAGATTAAAATTTCTTGCATATGTATTTACCCAATACAGGAATGTCTGAGTGTCCCTTAATTTGAGACTTCCATTCCTTTCCCTAACTGGGAGTTAGAAATTTAACATAAATAAAAGATAATATATCTGGCCTCTTTCCAAAACTGAATGAAATTTAATGCGAACACAATAGTAAAGTGAACAAAAACACGCATTAAATCAAATCTAATGCATACAAAAGATACATAATGAATATAGTAACGAATGGAAATTGTATGACTCGCACGTACTCCATACACCCTAATCTATCCACAACTTAAATTAATTTGTCAATCCAGTTTGGCGTACACATTTACTTACAGCGTGTGGGATAAGCTTTGCTTTGGCGTGAGCGGAATCTACTGCGCATCCTGGGGTCAGAGCTTTCATTTCAGCAATCAAAATATTTCATGCAGTCATTAGCCCAATCATGACATACGGAATACAATTAATATGGGGAAAACTGGCAATGGCAAGTCCATAGAGAAAACCAAGGCAAGATATCTGAAGAGGGTTTCGTGACTTCCAATGAACACACAATGAAGATTAGTATATGAACTGACCAGAGAACCATTCTACATTGAGGACTACCAATTACTACTACCATCCACCATGCAAAGCACACGAGTGCTAGAAGAAAGAATAAAGAAGAGAAAAAAATATGGCCAGAATTCTACTCAACAGATGCCATGACGGAAAGAAAATGGACGGAAAAAAAATCAGGAATTGAAACACGTGATCACAAGACTGGCGACTCATGGGTTCTATCACAAAATCTGCGCAACCTCACATCATCACGAAGTAAAAGAAAACTGCGTGTGCTCCGTGTGTGGTGAACAGTGTGAACGATTCAAAGATGCAAGAAAAGAACTAAAACAGTGACAGAATATAGCAAAGAACTGTAATTTTTTTCTCTCTTATGCACTTTCGTGCGCACTTCATTATTTGTTTATTATAGCTTTCATTTGCTACATGTTGCCGCAGTCAGCCTAAACTGGCTGCACTGAAGGATTTTGTCCCATTGCATGACTGAAGTTGCGAACTACCATTCCACGCAAAGTGAGAAGCAATGAGTTTCCGGTCACTTCTCACATCAGCCACATGCATTTAAGCTGTGTGAATGACGTACAGATAATTTCGGACATCAGTAGGCTAATGTTTGTATTAGCAGCAGGGCGTAAACAAAATGAATAAGACTGCTTGAATATAAGGCGTCTTTTTTGTTCGTACTATTTTGGCATAAAATGCATTGGAAACCGCAAAGAACAGATTCAATGTGGTTTTATTTAAATCGAAGTATTCGAAGGTCGCAGCCTCGTTTCCAACTCGGAGATGCGTAAAAAAGCGACAAACTAGTTACGTATTGAGGTCATGTCAATTTTAAATAATGTTCCCAATTTATATATGTTAGTTTTAAATATGTTCAGTAACTCTCAAAATCAGGAATTAGCAATATTGAGACTTTAGTCGTAACTTATATAAATTATTTCTAGTAGTAATGAAAATATATAGCAATAAGCATCAGTGATAACATTGCATTAAAAAGAGAAAATATATTTTGGTAAAAATTGTCATATCAACTTTTCATTTTCTAGACTTCTACGTAAAACTTGTTTTAAGTCTACATAATGAGACAACGCAGTCTCAATTATTACTTGTTATTAAGATTGTCAAGTTCATCTCATTTATCTCAATCTAGGTAAGATTTCCACTTTCGGCGGACATTAAATAGCTCTTAAACTTGGTAATTCTCTTCTCCAGGAATAAAGACTTACTTTAATTTCAAATCAACAATATCGGGGAAAAAGCAGTTCTGGCAAAAAAGTCCTGCTTATGAATTCCAGTCTCAATTCTAAATGAAACGAATCTGTCGTGTTGCCAATCGAATTAAAATTCTCCCTTCAACGGTTCTGAGACTGCTTTGAGGCTTTTGTTAATGATTCCAGCTTTATCCAATTAAATGAGTATAAAGTAAAATAATTTAATTATTTATAAAGTTCCAATTCCATTACACATTTATTTATATAAGTAAATATTTTAGCTTTCTTTAAAAATATAAAGAAACATTTAATATAAAGTGATATCAAAATATTAGTTTCAAACCAAAACATTTAGAATATATATCTCGAAAAGATACATGCAAGAAAGAATTACACATGATTTCCCTTTGGAACATATCTCGTGAATTAACAGCAAGTTTTCCCAATGTTCTTCAAAAAAACAGGTAAGAAACATTAGTATTAAATTTATGCCTCCAAAATTATTTTGAGTGTTACGAATTTAGAACAACCTGTATCAATATACAACCCTTACATACCAGTTCTTTGCATCTCAAACAACTGAAGGGCAAATACAATAGGATATCCAAAACAAAAGTATTGTGGCGTCGTGGTAGCGAAATGACTACACAGACACGAGCTCTAGTTACAATATTTATTTACAGAATATTATACAGTATGTACAGCTCTGGGGTTCCGTTCGCAAACTACCTCCGCGACTCCACGCACCCTGCTCCCATCTCCCGGCTAGTGCATCTCCACCCATACGCTTTACCGCGCCGGTGTCCTGACACCCGGTGCTACGCACTCGCAGTGTCCAAGGAATGCACTACCGCCAACGGGCCGCAGTTGCGTCCGCACGCGAGGCGATCTCTTAACAAACTCCTCCTTCCGGCCGGCTAGCTTCTGGCGGTCATGCCCCCACCCCACCCCCTAGCTTCTCTGCACGTGCGGGTGGCTCTGGGACCACATGGCCAGCCAGCCTCCCCTGACCGCCGGCGGGGGGTCAGGACCCTCTGCCCAGCCGACTTGCGTCCCGGAGTGTTAATAGCTCCCTTTTCAGTCGACAAAAGCTACTAACAGTTTTTGTACTAGCCGACCGGCTGCCCTTCCTCTCTGCTAAACTTTCTAAAGATGGTCGAACCTGGCCGCCATGTGGTGACGTTACAGTATGCTCTCCATGCCGGCAAACGCAAACGGTCGGAAGCTCCCATGTGCTGCGTTTCCCATGTAGCCGCAGGGAAGCGACCACAAATTTCACTGTGGGGATTAAACGAGATCTATTACGCACCAGAGAATTTTCATTCGTGCACCGTAGGATTTTCTGCTGTGTATTTCACTGCCTATATTTTTGGCTCCCACAAACACATTCACAAGTTTTACAATGAGAACAAATATAATGAACAGGATTCTAAGTATCAACTGCTCGTATCATAAATGCCAGCGTAATAATTTCCTTGAACATGACAAAAATTACAACTGCTTCTTGAAATGACTTCCAAACAATACGAAATACTTTTGTAAAAATAAATATTTAGTAATCCATTTTGTGGATATTTTGAGGATATATAATAGAACCGAAAATGTTTATGAAAACAGAGGCAAATTGTAGTTGCTGACCGTCTTTAGTTGTATCTGATTAGTTCAAATGAAAATTATCAGATATTGTTCTCTGATAATGAACTGAAGGAGAACACGAACAAAATGTCGACGACGACGGGGAATACGACGACGGGGAAGACGACGACGAGGAAGACGACGAGGAGGAAGACGACGACGGGTAAGATGACAATAGAGAAGGCGACGACGACGACACGAAGACGATGACCAAAACGACAAAGGTAAAGACGACGGCAAACAAGAAAACGAAGTAGAAATGATTAACAAATAAGAAAGAAGACAACTATAAACACATTACCAAGAAGACAAAAAAGACGATAACCGGGACACAATTTTGGATGGAAGGAAGATAAAGAAGAATCCCAAATCTTAGTGTGTCTGCCATTATTCTTAACCACCGCTCAGCAGATCCGCAGGGAGTTACAAATGATATGGAATACCACTTTGCATATTTTAAAATTAAAACAAACATCTTTAATCTTCAATTGACTGTTTTCAAGCAATTGGATTCGGGTACTATGCAGAGGGTTACCTAACTATTCGCATAAGGCTTTCCTTGTTTGCCAGCCCCACTGGCTGCGTGCGGCGCAGATCCCAAGCGATCCGAAAGAGGCGCGGGGCGGGAATTCGATCGGCTTTGCTATTCCGGCTCCTTCCGTTGCATGTGGCATATCGAGGGTGCAAGACGTGCAGGGCGGTGGCGGTCGCGCTGACACACCCGCCACAATCGCCCTTTAATGAGCCGCGATCCATCACGTACGGCGGCAGCGGACACAGGACAGCGGATGGGGCGTGGAGGGTGCCCAAACCTGTTCAGTGGATTAGATGCGGTTAGCGTATCCGCGCCAGGGTCCGCGGGTTCATACCCGATCGAAGCTGCGGTGATTTTTAAGGGTGAAAAATCCTTCGTGTGCCTTCCTTCGGAGGGAAAGTAAAGCCCGCTGTCCCATGTTGTAGATTTACTTACTACTTGTAAAATATCTTCATGACTAAATGAAACCTCTGAACTAAGTTTAAATCACCTGTTTTGTCGCTCAAGTAACACCACCTTTCTCCTCTAGTCGGTGAACGGAGCGTGCCGAAATTTGCGTAGTCAGACGGACGAACAGCCCTCATGGAAGATGGAGACAATGGGGAAAGAGTGATGAGAATATATGAAAACAACAGTAAAGAAACGAGTGCAACTCCATCAGCACATATTTTTTGCAGTACTTTTGTTCCCTGTGTATTTACTGAAAATGTTATTTTGCGGTATGCCTATAAATAAATAACACACTATGTACCACAATGTAAACAAAGTACTTTGACGACATTAATCACATGGTTTCATATCACAAATGTGAATGATATCAAGACTATGTACTGTATTATGCAGTAGTACTTGTAGAGTCCTACCTACATACATGTAGTTATCCATAAATTCTACCAAACAATATTTCACACACCACGACCGAAAATGTCTTAGGATTCCTATTTGAAATTTCATTTCATTTTCACGAAAGACGCAGCTTTTGTAGTCACATAAATAATGAATCCATCATGTCTCAGCCATGAACCGAAGCAAAAACTGAAATCCAATAATTAGTAATAAGATCGTTTTTGAATATACTCGTGTATCGACTGTATACCATGGCAACGTTTCTTTAAGTAAAACAAATTATGCGGTTTGAACATCTGTGCATGAGATTGTGCTAGGGCGCAGCTCCCACCCTTGCCCGGGCTTGCGTGAGTGCTAGCAACGCAGTTTTTCGTTTTGTAATGGAAGTACATGCATAATGCAGGCTCTCCGAACTTTGCTCCCACTGTTTATTTTCCAGCTGAAAACTGTTTTCATTTGCACCCAGCGGATTCAACCGCGCTTTTTTATTTTTTATTTATTTTTGTTTTTGCTTAAGTTTTCAATTTTTATTTGTGAAATTATTCCAGCAGTGAAATGATTGGGAAAGATATGAAAAGTCGAACGGCATGTTATGTTTTAATAGTTTGCATTAGGTTCTCTGCATTGAGAAGAGATAGAAACTTTTGTCCAGTAAATAGATAAAATGATATTTTCGGCTGTTAGTACAAAGAAATTAGTACTATACACTACCATCTTGTTATTTGAAACGTTGAAAGTTTTCGTTTAGAAGAAAATTTGAGTTTTATAGTTAAGCAAATTTATTTATATTTGCTATAAAAGAATGAACGCTTGTCCACAGGCATTTATTCTTATGTCGTTTGGTTGTGTGAGCTGCAATCGATCTATCGAAAGCAGTCTCTGCGAGAAAGGGCAGGTGAGTGAATGCGAGGATAAAGATAGTGATGCTAAGGTAGATAGTGTTTTTAAGTACGAAGAGAGAGTGTTTATATAAACAATAATAGTGAGTGTACATAAACGCAATGTCCAGCAACAGTTTGAAACATGTATACATTTACAAAGACATAGTTAGCGACTACATAATATTGATGTATTACTGCTATAAATCACTACAAAATCTTCGTATCTTCGTAAATACAAAACGTTTCAATTACATTTTTATAAATATGTTCCTTTGTGTTCCTAGTGAATAAGGATTCTGTTGTTCTAGAAGTTGTAAGCCTTCTTCATTTCATTAGTTTTCAAGAATAATTACTAAACATCATGAAACACATTTTGAGATTTTCAATTTTTCATGTAGGGAACATGATGTATTTTTCTGTTGTAAATTTCCTAAATTATTCTTTCTATGTGGCAATGCCACCGCAAGGGTTAGGCGGAAGAGCAGGTCTAATGGCCTGAGCCTCGCCACTAATAAAGACATTTTTTTACTATTATTATTATTATTATTATTATTATTATTATTATTATTATTATTATTATTATTATTATTATTATTATTATTATTATTATTATCATTATTGTTATTATTATTATTATTATTATTATTATTAAGGGTCTGTATAAAAGTTGAATGTAGAAAATTATGAAGAATGAAATTGTTTTGTTCCATCTCCTCACGAGTAAAATGTCAAACTTTCTGCTATCATTCTCGACAATAATTTCTTCGACCACCCGTCAGCCGTTCACATTTTAACTTCCGTTTTCCCCGAGAATTCTTTCACTCACTGGCTCGCACTCCAGTTCGGCGTTTCATTTTCACGATACACGGACTCCCTTCCTCCCTTTCCGTTCTTTCCGCGCTCTAATTTCTGTATCCTTTTCAAACTCTTCTTTTCCTTTTTTACGTCTCTTTATCTCGATCTCCTCGGGAGAGGGAGAGGTGGCTCAGGGTATCAACTGATGTTGGCTCTGACTGGGAAGTCCTATGTTCGAGTTCCGACAGTAGCAGGATTTTCGACGCTAGCTTGTCAGCAAAGTCGAATTCACTCGAAGTCTGGAGGATAATTCTAACGGACGGATGCTGTGGTCGGTACTTCTCCGTAGTTTCTCCGATCAATACCAGGCGAATGCCGGAAAAGTACCTTAACAAACGGGTCACGGACAGAGTGAGATCTGTCCTTCCTCTTCCTTGTCTTATCCTCACTCCTTACACACACACTAACATGCACTACACTACCACATATTCCGGGAGACCGGTCGGGAGCTTGGAGCTTGTCCCGGCTGGGGCGGTGCCCCGCTGGTGGGAGAGTCCTGTTTAGGGAAAATCCCGTTAGCCAACGGTAGGTCAGCGTCGGATCTCGCCATCCAGCGGGGTAAGACCACTGCTACCTTCCGAGTAAGAACAGGTACTACACGTATGGGACTACTAATGACCATAGTAGTGGACGCGCCCGGAATCACTAACAATCAATCCGTCGACCTCCTCGTGCTAACTGCGAATGGCTCTGTTATCTACCCCAGGGTCTACCAATTTCTTCGTCAGCACCAGCAGCGCCCCGCCCCCTTGCCACCGCCACCGGCACAACCACCTCCCCTGCCACAGCCATCGCCGCCTCCGGCTGCGCTACCGCCGCCTCCACTTCTTCCGCCTCCGGCCCCGCCGCGCCGCGCCGTCATCTCCGCCAACAGCGCCGTCGCTCACTCATTAGCGCAATTATTAATCACGCGGCGCCGCAAAACACGGCGCCTCACTTCGCCTCGCCTCCGCCAGGCAGCACTGCCGGCATCATTAGGCCCCGCGAGTTTGCGGCGCTAGCGGAGGGCGTCATGGCGACAGCTCGGGGCTTCCGGCTGCCCGCCCCCGCCCCGCCCTCATCCCCCCCTGCCCCGCTATCGCCCCACCCCACCCCCGCCCCAACCCCGCCCCGCCCCCGCCATACGCTGTCCCCACCCATCCCCTCCCCACCATACGCTGTCCCCGCCCCGCCCCTCCCCGTCCCCTGCCCCCACCCTCGACGTGGCCTCCGCTAAAGGAGGCTTTCATGAACTCCCGGCCATTCGCCTCCCACGACACGGAGCCCTGGGTGGATGCAGATAGCCCGCCTGCCGAAAATTCAGCTCGTCCTGGAACCTCTTCTCAATGGGGCACTGCACAATAATTTTCTATGTGGATGTAGGGTCGGGAATAAACTCGTATGTGTGTGTGTGTGTGTGTGTGTGTCTTTGTGAATAAATGAGTGAGTGAATAAGTGAAGGAGTATGTGCTCCAATGAGTGATTAAGCTTAGACTATTAAGGTCACTCGCTCGCTCACATGTATGGATATTTTCATGTAAGTTAAAATGGAGAAAGGCAATGGGGACATGATTAGGCTAGAGATCTGGTATACCGTGCACTTCATTCGCAGCTAAATGAAGTTAGCAGCTAAATGAAATTCGCAGCTATTCGCAGTAAATAAGTGAATACACATTTCAGATGTTTCCCGTTCGTTCCTCCTTTATTTAACGTTTTGGTATGCACATTCATTTTGATGGAGTAGGTGATCGAGGATCATTTGTAAATTATGTAACCGCAAGAGCAAAACACGTTATGCGAATGAGTACCAAAAAGTTATCAGTAGGCAAGAGAGCATTTTTATAATTTTACTAATATATTTAGGAAAGAATGAATAAGAACTTCATATCGGCAGACGGTAACATGGCTTCCTGGCAAATTGCAATATACCAAGACGACATGTGCAATTGATATTATTTGAGTTACTGCATCACCCCCACAGAACTCTCAGCAACTCTGAGCAGTAATATTAAAATTAAGGTCAGGCAAGATAGATATACAGAGCATTATGTCGTCAAAACGTTATTTTTTATATTTTGAAACACGTTCCTTCAGTCTAAATCCCTAAAAATATAAAGTCTTGAACTTAAGTTACTTGAAGTAGTTTTAAATGTTTCCTGTAGTTAAGTTTTTAAGTCATTTTAGCATCGTATATTTAACTTGATAAACTGAATATTAACTACATGAAAATAATACATAGGTCTCACAAAACTAGTTCCAAGATTTCACATTTGAGGCAATGTGCCATTGTGTAAATCGAAATAGAAAATTTAATTAATTTTGGGTTGATGTAAAACAATAGTATTTACCTACCTGTATAAATCTCGGTGGTAAAACTGGAAAACAAAAAGAAATGGACGAGAACGGGAGGGTCATTTCGGGTCGTGAAGTGTCGAGCAGAATCGAGAAGAGACGAGCAGAGTGCAGAAGAGTACAGCAGAGTCAAGCAGAGTTCAGCAGAATTGAACAAAGTCGAAAAGAGTCGAACAGAGTCGGGCAGTGTCTAGTAGAGTCGATTAGAGTCAGGCAGGGTCTAGCAGAGGCGAGCTGAGTCCAGCGGGGTCGGGCAGAGCCGAGCAAAGTCGGGCAGAGTCGATTAGTGTCTGGCAGAAACGAGCAGGGTCGGGAAGAGTTGAAAAGAGTCGGACAGACTCATGTTAATGGGACGCAAGAGAGTGAGATGGGTGGTGGATGAAGGTGAGGTATAATGTAGACCTGTCAAGTCAGGCGGGGAGAGAAGCAAGGAATTGCGAAGAGGGGACAGGGCTGGGTTGTTCGGAGTGGGCTCGGGCAGACCGAAGAGAGGTGCCGGGGCGGTGCTGGGAGGGGGGCGGCGCGGGACAAGCGCGCTGCGGGCGACACCGACGCGGCCGCCCGCGGGCGAATTAACATGCGACGCGTGGCCCACATCCACGCCCCCGCCCGCTGCTCCGCGCCGCGCCGCGCCGCGCCGCGTCGCATGGCCTGCCGCCATAACTTGTGGACACTTTAGCTGTGCCCTGTCAACGCCCGGGTCACCCGCCGCGCCGCGCCGCCCGCCTCGCCCCGCCCCGCCCCTCCCCGCCACTCCCCGCCCCGGCCAATCCCCGCCCCGGCCCAGCCCCGCCCCCTCCCTCACACGACGCCGCTCGCCGCGCTACCCCAGACCTCTCCCCCACCTCTTCCACGCCAGCCGCGTCGCTGCCAGCCGCTCCATGTCAGTCCCCGTCGCCCTCCTCCACCCTCCGCGCCGGTTTGATCATTGCCCTCAATTCAATACATTTGCTAGCCCTATTCCCGAATGCACTCCGTTCAACCGCTGGGCTCATCTTCTAGACTGTCTCGTTCGTGCGGTCACATCCATTGCGAGCACCCGATGCCGCCACTCGCCGTTATTCTCACGCCGCTGTTCGCCTGTTCTCGCCTGCCCAACCGCTTCGTCACCCAAGGACTCTCATCTCCGATAATGGAATGTTGTTGCCTCGCTTTCAATTGTAGTGTATCTTTGCTCAGACAGGACTAGAACACGTTTTTCTCTAAACTAACGTCTCTTTTTTACGTATATGAATACATTAATACTAATTTTAATTATAATTTCACTATTTCTTATCCTATTCTGCATACATTCTTTGTATTTTTAGGTAAATAATCAAATTGCTGTGTATACATTTTAAGTTGAGTTTATCCCTTTTTCTTCAAATCGCACACAGAATTTTTAAAGCGACACTTGTGTTCATTTGCTTCTTTTCAACAAGCTTATTTCCTCACAGACATTTTTTTTCTTTAGTGAGATTTAAGACGAATTTAACTCTCTCTTCTCTCTCTCTCTCTCTCTCTCTCTCTCTCTCTCTCTCTCTCTCTCTCTTCCGAAACACACACATGCACGACATGCATGTTGGCACTTTGAGATAACTTCATTTCTACTAGCAACAACAATATCAATTTCTATCTAAATGCCTCGCAAACAAACATAAGAAACCATTTAAGTTTATGGACACTACATTATTGTGTAATACAAAGTCTGTAAATATCTTGCAACAGTCGTATAAGATCAGACATAAAATTCTTAGCTCTACCTATCAGTCTTACCTTTTTGAAAATGTACTGCGTCGTTACTGACAAACAAGGTAGAATATTGCGATGACTTAGTTCGATATTCAAAATGAACCCACGAGGCAAATAGTGAGCTTAGATAAAAGTACTAATAAAAAGTGATAGCGACAATTCACGCGCAAGGAATAATAAATAAATGAAATATAAAAAATGAAAGCATTAAAGAACTGAAAGGCATAATTAGAATAGACTGAATAGAGGGGTAAAACAGCTTAATCGTTATTAAGAGAAAAAAGTTATAGATCGTTATTAAGTTATAAAGAGAGAAAAATATTACCCAACAATTACCAATTTTTTTAAACAATTCCTTATTTTTCGCTCTTTAACAAGCGTAAAAATCCATCAACAGCCTGGCTCACTTACCTAAATGACCATACGTGTAGAGTAAAGAATTTTCGCATTTAATAGTACGCTATGAAACGATGATGCAATGATGGGTATTAGTACATCAGTGTGATATTATGATACGAGTCTGGAACGAGCGAATATCATAAAATTTCCCTGAGTGTATTAATACCCAATACATCGAGATTCATACGGTACTTTTTCTACGACTTTTATAAGTTAAACTTTTACACTGAACCGTTTCAGCAGTTTAAGCAAGATTCAGCCAAGGCCACCAGGGTTCCGCATACGCCCAGATGGGTTTCCCCCCAAAAAAATACAATTTTAATGGACACAATTGAACGAAACATTTACTAAAACGATTCTGAATGATCAATTAAGTGTGAATACTTGGTTTATAAGCTTTTCTGAGATTGGTCAAGAACCTGCATCATAATGAAATTGTATCGTAATGAGTATCATTATACAAGCGCTTTCTGCCTTACGATTGACTGCACGGGTAGTTTGCAAACCCCCATCCGTATTCTTCATCCATCCTATTGTCGATTCAACACACCAACACGCGTCACACTAAACTATGTCAGAAGGTGCTAGAATCACCGATATCAAAATTGCCAGTACGATCTCCCTCTGATATATATTGATAAACTTTCCAGCCAAGTTTTCAATTAAATCTATCTCGTAATATCGGTCAGCGCACGTTTCTCCAACACCTCATTATACCCATCAGGAGTAGATAAACGCAGTGTCGTGAATGACATTCCCTACTGTTCAGCTGCCAGAATGCTAAGAAATAAAAGAGGTCACCTTCGACAACATAGTATGTATACTACGTTGTAATACGTAGTATTAAACATGTAAAATACGTATACTTGTACGTATACTAGTACGTATACTAGTACGTATAGTAGTACGTATAGTAGTACGTATACGAGTACGTATACGAGTACGTATACGAATACTTATACGAGTACGTATACGAGTACGTATACTAGTAAGTATACAAGTACGTATTACACTACTATAGTATGTATACTATGTTGACGTAGATGACCTCTTTTATTCCATCACATAAGAACGTCAACAACACCGAATCAGAATTCCCACACTGGCAGTATGAGGCTTCGCGAGCAACGCAAAGTCCATTCCAGAATCCGAGTGGATTGAGGCGGCAGCAAGCAGCGCGAGAACGCGGCGCAGGGGGAGCGGCGCGCGGAGGGCGTTCGGCAGCGCACAGCCGCGCCGGGCACGCGAGCGCACGACGGTTCAGCGTCAGCGTCGCCACCACAGCGCGCCTGCACGGGCCATCAGCCGCCCGCTTCCCCGGGAAACCGCCCACCGCACGCCGGGGCGTCCGTCGAACGCAGAACAGCGCGCGCCACCCAATGCACGCCGCCCGCAACACGGCGCCCCTCGCACGCGACGGCGCCGACTCGGCGCGCGGCGAGCACACGGCGGCGGTTGCCCTTCGTGCGGCGATCGCTAGGATTTAACTACTTCCCTCCGCGGCCGTTGCCTGTCCCTCCATTTGTTGCCCCTACCGTCATGTTTCCCTGCCTTCCTTTGCCGCTACCGTCCTCTGTTTCCCCTCCCCATCCGTTACCCCTAACGTCCTCTGTTTTTCCTCCAGCCCGTTGTCCCTACCGTCCTGTTTCCCCGCCTTCCTTTGCCCCTATCATCCTCTGTTTCCCCTCCTTCCTTTGCTCCCTTCTTCCTCTGTCTCCTCCGTCATTTGCCCCCCTCCGTCCTTTACCCCCTCCGTCCTTTACCCCCTCCGTCATTTACCCCCTCCGTCCTTTACCCCCTCCGTCCTTTACCCCCTCCGTCCTTTACCCCCTCCGTCCTTTACCCCCTCCGTCCTTTACCCCCTCCGTCCTTTACCCCCTCCGTCCTTTACCCCCTCCGTCCTTTACCCCCTCAGTCCTTTCCCTCCGTCTTTCCCTCGCCTTCCCCTTCGTCCTTTGCCCCCTCCGCCCTCTCCCCTCTCTCCTCTCCCTCTCCTCCCTCCGCTCCAGCCGCCGTTCACTGCTCTGCCACCTCCAATTTCTTTCCATTCGCAAACCCACCGCCGTCCCTTCCGTCGCTGTCACAGTCGCCTGCGCTCCATCCCCGCGCCTCGTCCGTGCCGTGCCGTGCTCGTGGCCGGCTGCCGCCGCCGCCGCCCCGCCACGCCTGCGCGTCGCGTCGGGCAGATCGCCGCTGCAGATTGGACGCGCGACGGCGCCGGAAATGAACTGAATAACGCGGCCCCGGTCGGCCGACCGGCCGGCCCGCCACGGACAGAGAGCGAGCGAGCGAGCGAGAGAGCGAAAGAGCGAGCGATGCAGGGGGACGGCTCGCCCGCTAAACACGCCTGTATTTATTTGGCCGGCGGCGTTACGTATGCGCGGCACGCAGGTGGGAGGGCGGAGGGCGCCCAGAGGTGCGTTAATGGAATTACAGAGCAGGCGGGCGCCGGGCCCCGCGCCCCCGCCCCCGACGCACACGCGCTCTGGGCGCTCATCGGCGGAGACATCCTCAGGCCGTATGGAATTGCAACAACTGTCTCATCTGCGACTTAACCGCTCCATGGTACGAATGTGACCTACACCACTTAAGAAGCAACTAACATTAAAACCCTCTGCTCATACGAAAGATGAACTTTTATTATGCGGCACAACGACAAATGACATCGAGAGGCCGTCTCCGTATGAATTGGAACAACTGTCTCACCTGCAACTTAACCCGACTAGTACAATGTGATACCCCTTAAGAAGCAACTAACATTAAAACCCTCTGCTCATACGAAAGATGAACTTTTATTATGCGGCACAACGACAAATGACATCGAGAGGCCGTCTCCGTATGAAATTGGAACAACTGTCTGACCTGCAACTTAACCGCTCCATGGTACGACTAGTACAATGTGACCTACACCCCTTAAGAAGCAACTAACATTAAAGCCCTTTGCTCATACGAAAGAGGTACTTTTATTATGCGGCACAACGACAAATGACATCGAGAGGCCGTCTCCGTATGAAATTACAACAACTGTCTGATCTGCAATTAACCGCTCCATGGTACGACTAGTACAATGTGACCTACACCACTTACGAATTGACTAACATTAAAACCCTCTGCTCATACGAAAGAGGTACTTTTATTATGCTCACCTGTTCAGAATAAATTTACCATAACATGAATTTTAGCCCAAATGTTCCCTAGACCACTTTAGTGTGCTCTTATGCTTTGTATGAATGGTGTTCCTGCATTCGATTTATGGACGTAATTTTTTCACTAAATTTTATTGAAATTGATCATATCATTATGAAGTAAAGTGGGCTATGGTTCGAATAGAACAATGTGACTTCGACCACTTAAGAATTGACTAACATTTAAACCCTCTGCTAATACGAAAGTGGTACTTTTATTATGCGCCACCTACAACGACAAATGACATACAGACCACTTTTGAATGTATAGATGCTCATCTGTTCAAAATAAATTTACCACAACCTGGATTTGAGCCAAAATGTTTCATAGACCAATTTAGTTTCTGGTCAGCCAATTGCTCTTACGCTTTGTGTGAATGGTCTTTCTGCATTCGATTTATGGTCGTAATTCTTGCAATATATTTTATTGAAGAGTGAAACTGGGTAACCCATACTTTTCTGGAGTAAAGCACAAAATTTCTTCATGCAAATTGCAGACTTTATAGATTTTCATTGTAAGAATAAATGCAATTATTGTTAGAACATCATTTTGATCAAGAATTACCTTCAAATTTAATTTTTTAAAATTAATTCGTTGAGTCTATTTCATTTGAAGGTTAAAATTACAATCCAAATATAAAATAAATACTGAATAAAACTATACATTAAAATGGTCATGGTTCATAATATTGTAAACATTTTTATCGGAACTAAGCAACTGCATATCGTACTGTTAACGAAACACATTTAATAAAACATACCTAGAATGATATTTCAAGTCAGCACAACCTACTGCAAAAGGTCTCACGCAATATCATCGTTATTTACACATTTGTTATAAAGAAAATGTTTAAGAAGAAGGAACACTCCCGTTCAGTAGACGAAAAAGGCGTGCTTACTTGACGTTATTTTCTGTGTGTGCATTCAGATCGTTAATTTAGTCTGCAGGTTCGCAGTGACTATGAAGTTACACCGGTAAGCAGGATGGGAAGAAAATCGAGAAATGGTGAAAGGGAAGGGAGAAACAGAGAAGACAAACGGTAGGCGGTCACGACACACAAACGAAATTAAAACATCTTTTCTTCAGAGGGCAGCAAGTTCGTTTGCAAACTTGAGTTCGGATGTGATTTAAAACTTCCGATAACAGCCTCTGCTAGCAGTTGCCTACGTTGGAGGATTTACTGTGTTTTCTCTCATGTGCCTTGTGCTCTTCCCTTCTTAGCAATTCCTGCAATGAACGTGTGCAGAGGATATTTTTCATGAGGTCGGAACATCCGTTTCGAGTCAGCAAGCAACAGGCACAACAGTTGTTCTTATTAGATAATATGAAGTGCGAAGTATTCTTCATAGCTAAAAACGCTTGTGTAACTATGCCAAATGTAATGCATTTTAAATGAGAAAAATATCACTGCTCATTACGAGTTTCATAAAATCTTAGGTGGAAATTAGCTTTATAATGAGATTTATTTTGAAATTTTATGAAATGTAATTACTGTTTTAATGTACTCGTCCGTTATGTAAGATATTAGATACAGGAGTTTGTGGAAACAATTCTAAAAAGATACTACCCAAATTTATAATTGTACTCGTACAACGTCAAATGTAATAGGTATCGATCCAAAGATATTTCGATTTTTTGAGTCGAGAAGTGACGATCTCAACTGAAACCTCATACTTTGCGATGAATTTTGTCATTAAATTGCGTCAGTTCCCCAAAGATACAACTCGTGGAGATGCTGCTCAAACAGTCTCACAAGTAGGCTCTAATTATAGGTGGGGAAATGACATAACCGTATGCCAGCGAATGAAAACGATCTAATTTGTTTCTACAGAAGTGTGCGTAAAACTTTAAATAAGACTCCTCATAGAATTGTTTTAGATGATACTTGTCATAACAATTATGAAATATATGATAGTAGATCAAAGAAATATAAAACAACACTTAGCCGACTATTCAAATAGTAATTCTGGTTGATATTATGGTACTACAAAAATACGAATAAAGCTAATTCTCAAATTAGCCAGTTCATGTTAACATCAATGAAACTGTTTAGATTAAGTTTGAAACCAGCATAAAATGGCTAGAGAAGATGAAATTCGAAACTGCGACAGTAATAGCAGATATATGGTAAACAGGAACCAGGCAGTTGCGAAGTTTTTTCTGTGACTGAGAGACAAGTGAGTAGATTCGAGTTCCTCTGTGTCAGCCATAAACATATATTTACACAATACTATCTAATCGAACATAACCTCACTAATACTACTTCAGTTGACGCTTCCATACGAATTTTCCAGCAGACCATGAGACTCCGATCTTCACTCTTTGTCAGAACGTAAAACGATGACTCTCTACAACACATAATTGTCAGTATATTTTAGACCAAAATACTTCGTGTTAGCACACAAGACGCCTCGCACTCAGATCACCTCACTTCTGCCAGCGCTCAATGGATAAAGCCAACACTAGCCGGGCGAATGTCCGATATGATCCGTTCATCGTCATTCATAGAGCTATATCCACACAGTTTGTCAAATGTGTGAATTAACATTAGTCACATTTCTGACTTCAGCCGTAATGTGTGTGTGTGTGTGTGTGTGTGTGTATAAAGGAAAATACAATTTTATCTTTGATTTCCTAGGTCCAAATTTTTTAACTCAACTGTTAAATTAAAAATATAACACTAGGAACACATCTTTGATATTCAGCTCATTGTTTGGCATTCAGCATTTTCATAAACATTGTAGTACAAAATCAAACGTAATAATTAAACGACCCAAATGTATTTCAAATGCAACACTTTAGTAGCGCAATTCACTTGCAAATAATCGCGCAGAACGGTTTCACAGAAATATATCACACGCGAAGCAAGTACGGAACACAATGAACAAGTTCCAAGCAAGGTTCTTTGTGGCCTGTAATCACACATCACAGAGCAAGTTAATTACAGGAGCAGCGTGCGCATGCCCGAGGCAATGGTATGGGGGGAGACACCTCCCCCATCCCCACCACACTCCCACACACACACACACACACTCAGCCGTCATCCGACGCGCTCGCATGTCGATAATCGATAGTAGCGTCGCAGTTATTTCGAGATAAATTGAATATGGAACGCTGCCGCATATTTACCTCGCATGTGATGTGTCTCTTAAAATGTCGTTACTGGATTAAACCGGAAATGAACGTCACTCACGGGCCCGTCGCCTCCAAAAATCGCGTCTCCTCTCATTATGTTATTGATATTTCAGCTGTTTTATTCATTACGGCGTATCAATCACTGACAACGGGCGGCTGCGCAGCGTGTGCGCGGAGGGCCGCTCGGCCGATATGCACCGCCAGCGCGGGGGGGGGGGGCGGCGGTAAATGGATTCCCGGCCATTGCTGCGCGTTCCCTGGCCACTCGCAACGCGGTCCCCGCGCCATCGCGGACGGATTCGCTGGTATAACGGTCGCGGACGGATTCGGTGGTATAACGGTCGGCGGACGGATTCGGTGGTATAACGGTCGGCGGACGGATTCGGTGGTATAACGGTCGGCGGACGGATTCGGTGGTATAACGGTCGGCGGACGGATTCGGTGGTATAACGGTCGGCGGACGGATTCGGTGGTATAACGATCGGCGGACGGATTCGGTGGTATAACGGTCGGCGGACGGATTCGGTGGTATAACGGTCGGCAGACGGATTCGGTGGTATAACGGTCGGCGGACGGATTCGGTGGTATAACGGTCAGCGTACCGGACTGTTGTACCCGAGTTTGCGGGTTCAAACCCGATCGAAGCCCTGGATTTTTAAATGCGAAAAAATCCCTCGTACGTCTTCCTTCGCAGAGGAAGTAAAGCCGGCTGTCCCATGTAGTAGATTTAATGCATGTAAAAGATCCTCAAGCCTAAAAGAAACCTCTGAGCAAAATTGATATCCGCTAGTTTCGTCGCCCAAGATAATACCTCCTTTCTCCGCTAGGTGGTGAAAGGAGCGTAACGAAATTTGCGTGGTTAGACGGAAGGGCGGGCCTGATGGCCCGAGTCTCGCCACGTAAAATAAGGCATTAACTAAACTAAACTCGCTAGCGCCCATCGCCTCTCAGAATGAGTCAGAAAGCGGAATGAGGAGTAAGACGGAATGAGGAAAGTATGTATGTATGTATGTATGTATGTATGTATGTATGTATGTATTTCGCGTTTTGGGTAGTCCGACTTCGCCAGCCAGCTACCGGTGTCCCCCTCGCCTGGGCATAGTTAAATTTCCATGCTTGGGGGTAAGAATGACATGAGGCGAATAACATACCGGGAACGGTAGCTCAGTTCATTAACTTATGTCACTGCAGCGCCTCTGACCGGGAGATCCTAAGTTCGAGTCCTGATGACGGAATGATTTTCGAAACTAGCGTTTCAGCTAGGTCGAATTCAGTCGCTGTCTGGGGAAGAATTCTAGCAGCAGGCTGTTTTGATCGGTAGTTTTCCGTGGTTTCTCCGATCAACACCAGGCGAATGCCAGAGCAGTACCCTACCAAACGGGCCACGGACCACGCGCTGATCTCACCATCCAGAGGGGAAAGAGCACCGTCACCTCCAGAGGAAAAGCGTGCACATCACTTACGGAAATAATTACCTTAGCTCGCCGGGAATCACTAATCAATAAAAAATGGAGACCCGCAACATGGCGGACAGTGCACTCGCTTTCCATCTCCAAAACCCGAGGTTCTAACTCCGGTGATCCATTTGTAATCAGCGTAGTTTAGGCCACCAAAATAATACAAATGAGAGAGTGAAATACTCGGTCTCGTCGAAGGTTGAGCGAAGAGGAAGGGTAATTGAAATAGGCCGAAATAATGGCAAGAGTAATAATTGTGGCGTGGGTGTCCAGACTCCGAAAGAGAAATGTAGCCTACAAAAAGTCTGGTGAAGGGATCAGGGGAACTAATTGAACAAAAAATGGTTCTTAAGACCGTAAGAATGGTTCATAATTTCAGTAAAATTTTTATGGTATTGAATATATAGTCCAATTAACATTTATTATATTTATAAAGAGGCTGAAATCCCCTGAATATATTTAATTTATTCGAAAGGAACTGAAATAAACCGATTCAAGGTTAATAGGAGACGAAATATTCCAGCAAGAATTTTAAAGAAAAAAATTGGAGTATTTTTTCAGAGTTCGGATTGATTATGGAATATCAATTTTTGAGAAAATTATCCGATATGTTTAGGTGGTAGCGTTGATCACAGACGGACTGACCTCACCGACCAACCGACCGACCGACCGACCGACCGACCGACCGACAGACCTCACCGACCGACCGACCGACCGACCGACCGACCGACCGACCGACCAACTCACTGACGTTTTCTCTAAAATCAGTTGTTTTTTTAACCAAAGAACCACAAAACGTGTAGAAATTATGTAGTAAATTATACTACACAACGTATTAGAGCTAAGAAATGCACTGCTCATAGGAGCCCGAACAATCCAGTATTTAGGTATCAGAAGGCCACTAAACGAGTTGTTCCGTCGGATAAGCGGCACGTTTTTCTGCAGTATTCCACAACGTTCTCTACGCTACGTGTATTACTCCATACGTAGCCGAAAAAGTAAAAAGATCACCTGACTTCCACGTCTGCGGCCATCTGATGTAATGAAACTTCTCCTGCGTCGTGGCTCTGCAGGCGAGGCGGGCCACTTGCGTTTGCGGGGGGGGGGCGCATAGCGGCAGAGACGGCGCTCTCGAGGTTGGGAGACAGACGCGGAAGAGGAGCAAGAGGAGGAGGAGAGGGAGGAGAGGGAATATAATGGGGGGAGAGTGAAGGGGGAAGGGGAGAGATAAGAGAAATCGGCGGGTAGCAAAGTTGACACCCTGGAAGTGAGATGCAATTTGAGTTGAGCGAGTTAGGTAATGGAAGACGATTGTAGAGTTGGCCAGAGCGGTCAATAAGCAATAGATAACCGATCTCTTAAGAGAGGTCAGATGCACAGATTGAAACAAGCATCCGGGTGAATTAATAGGAAACGAGACGTGAAAGAAGAGCAAAGATATAAAAAAGAAAAAGAAAGTAAATCGAGTGACGAAGATATAATTGGAGATGTCGGAGGAGGAAGTAAAGGGAGACAAAATGAAATGAAGGGGAAGCAGATAGGAGGAGACATAAAATAAATATTCGGACGGGGTGCTACCCATGTAAAGAAGAAAGTATAAAATATGACAGAAAAGGAGAATGGGAAAAACAAAACAAATGGAAGAAAACGAGTTGGTAGAAACGATAGACTGGATTGTTAAAAGAGAGCTAAAAGAAATAGAAGAGCTGATAATGGCAGATAGAGAACTATTAGATACCTGAATACAAAAAGGAAGAAGAGAATGTCAACAAAATGAGTGGCAAAGGACAATATAAATTGACGATGAAAATATACAAAGACTATGACAGGATGGTGAGCAATGTAAGAGCAGGGAAAGCTGTTAGTACAGAGTGATCTAGATGAGATCAGATGCAGCGGAGAAGCCGAGGAAAGAGCGAGCGAAGATAGAACTAGACATTTACAACAACAGGTGGATTATAAATTGTTACAGTGGCGGTCTCCTATCACCATAGTATAGCACGAGAAGTCTCTCTTCTCTTTACAAGTAAATGCCAACGCGTCCTTGGCTTGGAAGACGTGTACTACACGTATAGCAAATGAAATGCGTGAGACTACTACGATTAATGTAAAATTGAAGTTTCACTATATTGACACTACAGCGCCTCGGACAGGGAAGTCTTAGGTTCGAGTCCAGAAGGCGGCAGGATTTTCGACACTAGCTTTTCAGCTAGGTCGAATTAAGTCGCTGTCTGGAGGAGAATTCTAGCGGTCGGCTGCTCTGATCGGTAGTTTTCCGTGGTTTCTCCCATCAACACCAGGCGAATGCCGGAGCAGTACCCTACCAAACGGGCCACGGACCGCGCGCGATCTGTCCTTCCTCTTCCTTATCCTATCCTATCCTCTCCTCTCCTCTTGCACACACACTTACACTAACATGCACTACACTACCACATAGACCGGTCGGGAGCTTAGAGCTTCTCCCGGTTGGGGCGGTGCCCCGCTGGTGGGAGAGTCCTGGTTAGGGGGAAACCCCACTAGCCGACGGTAGGTCGGCGCCGGATCTCGTCATCCAGTAGGGGAAGATCACCGCCATCTCCCAAGAAGAAAGACATGCACTACACTAACGGTAATAATGACCGAAGCAGTTGACGCGCCCGGAAACAAGAAAAAATCAAACAATCAATTCACTTTATTGGAAAAAATACTATAAGCAACACTAAGCTCAGAACTCGTTTCATTTCTGTTAGAAAGTTATTACTTTTACATTATGGACAACAAAGTATGAAGTAAGCAAAGGATAAAATATAAATAAAAACAATTTTATCTGTATTTCAAAAACAGTGTAAAACCTGTTGTGGTATTACTTTTGGAAGGTGCCAAAACAAGGACGGGAAAATCAACATTTGGCGATATTTTCTCTTCCAGCGACCACAAACAAGTTGGAAGAGAGAAGGTTAAAAGATCAAAGATTAACTTCACACAAATAAAAGTTGTGAAGTAGAACTATAACATATACTGAACATACAATACATAATTATTCTCTAAGAACCGAACAGATATTGAATTCAAAATCAATATACTGCGAGCTGAAGAATATCTCTGAGGTGGGAGGAGAAAGCATAAGGTTATGCCATACGGAACGCTGGTACCTATCATTTTCTATTTAAAAAATTTGAATTTTATTATTTAAAATTTACCAAAATGAAAATATTATTGCAAATTGAAGAAAAATATATAATACTTTCATTTAAATTAGTGTCAGATGTAAGGTTAACTTCTACAGTTCATTAAAGCGTTGTATGAAAATATTCTAAAGCATTTTGACAACTTCTTGTCCTTAAAAATTCAATTAGTATGTCAGTGATAAAGTTTCCATTTTTCGACTAACTTGGCGCAAGCTTGATTTGCAAACCCTCTTGAACAACCAAAAAAAATCTTCGAAAAGTAAATAAAATCCTACATTACGTGGCATTCATCGTATAATTCATACCCCATAGAAGCACATCATAAACTGGCTATCACTTATATTCTTTGCTGCGGAAAAAGAAATACCGAAAAAAATCAGAACGTCGGTAAATATTTCCTCTCCCCACTTACCATTATCTTTCCAACAATTCACTTTATCACCCAGCACATACACAAAATTTACAGGAAACGCACAAACAAACAAAAACGCACACACGGAACCCGTCCCCTGCAGGAAACAGCGCAGACGATCACGAAAACCATTATTCTCTTCAACAAGTTCCCCGCCCGGCGGAGGCGGCCGGCGGCCCACTGCCTCACGCAGCGCCGCTCACGCAGGAGGCGCAGGTGGCGTGACCGCTGCGAAGCACGCGCGCGCACGCGAGCGCACGCCGCGACGCATCGCCCGCCCTCGACTCAGCACAGAGCTCATGGCGTCCTCGACTCCCGTCCTCCTCCTCGCCTCCGTCCTCCTCCTCGCCTCCGTCCTCCTCCCCACCTCCGTCCTCCTCCCACCTCCGTCCTCCTCCCTCCGTCCTCCTCACCTCCGTCCTCCTCACCTCCGTCCTCCTCACCTCCGTCCTCCTCCCTCCGTCCTCCTCACCTCCGTCATCCTCACCTCCGTCATCCTCACCTCCGTCCTCCTCACCTCCGTCCTCCTCACCTCCGTCCTCCTCACCTCCGTCCTCCTCACCTCCGTCCTCCTCACCTCCGTCCTCCTCACCTCCGTCCTCCTCACCTCCGTCCTCCTCACCTCCGTCCTCCTCACCTCCGTCCCCCTCACCTCCGTCCTCCTCACCTCCGTCATCCTCACCTCCGTCCTCGTCACCTCCGTCCTCGTCACCTCCGTCCTCGTCACCTCCTCCTCGTCACCTCCGTCCTCGTCACCTCCGTCCTCCTCCCTACCGTCCTCCTCACCTCCGTCCTCCTCACCTCCGTCCTCCTCACCTCCGTCCTCCTCACCTCCGTCATCCTCACCTCCGTCATCCTCACCTCCGTCATCCTCACCTCCGTCGCCCCTCACCTCCGTCGCCCCTCCCCCTCATCCTTACTCCGTCATCCTCCCTTCCCCCACCCTCCCTCCGCCGTAACTACCAACATCATCACCCTTAGAGTCGTCGACGTAATCATGGACGCTCCTGAGATCGCCGCGTAGACTCTCTGTCGTTGGCTCCCCGCCGGCGCGCGCCTCTGCCTTGGTAGCCCCCTGCCTGCGCACGCAAGCCCCTGCGCCCCTCAGCCGTCATTTATTAAGCACCGCTCGCTGCGAGGAGCGCCCTCGAGCGGCTGTCTCAAGAAACGCCGGCGCTCCAGCGGGTGACAGTCGCCTTCGGGAAATAGCGTCGCCCACGCAACTCGCTCTTCAACTGTTCTTTTCAATTTTCAGGCGACTCCTCTTCATGTACAAAAATTAATAAGAAGAACAGGGACTAGGGACAAATGTAAAATAATACTCAAAGTTTACAGCTACTTACGGAGAAGTTATAGTCACTTTATCAGAACAACTATGCGAAGTAAAGCCATAATGGTTTTGGTGTTAAAAGAAAAATATTTATTGGATTTAATTTACTAACTATCCTCTCTCCCTCAACTTCTGTAACATTGATAGATCCAATTGATATTTTTCGTTGTACATCATTTAACAAAAATTATCATTACCAGGAATAAAAACAATATAAATAACGATACTCGTTTGCAACCGCAGAGTACACGCACTGCACAATACAACTAGAAATAAAGACAGTTCAGCAAAGTTCCTTACAGTCATGGTTTACCCGCTGTCAAAATATTGATACATTTTGAATTTTATATTCTTTTCTGAACAGTGTGCTTTAAGATACATTTATTCAAATGCGGTAAAAAAACACTACACACACAACAAGAACTACAGAAAGTTTACAAAGGAATATATTACGGAAAGCTTGGAAACACTGATATTTTCTTACAGAAAGACGGTGATGTTTATATTACGCCAACAAAGTTGTATGCCTTGGTAAAGACGTAAAGCTGTTTTTCGCAGAAAGCGTTTCCAAAAATAGACGTTAATTGAGGTTTTTCCTTTAACTGCAAACACGGTTACAAGGATAAACTTTTTTATGCCATTGTGAAGCTTGTGTTATAAAAATTCGCGAGTTTTTCAGGAATATTATTTTTCCCCAGTGAGCGGAGCACCTCTTTCAAATACAATAGAATAAAAAATACATGTATTATATTCCAGTTACACATAAACAATCTGTATAGTAATGAAAACACAAAGAACTACAAATATTCTCTTCACCCGGCTTATCAACAATTCACCCGTCCATTTGAAAGTTAAGAGTCCTATCTATCACGTCCATCTAACTCCCACGAACAATATACCGGTAGTGGTAGCTCAGTGCATCAACTGATGTCAGTGCTTCGGACCGGGAGGTCCTAGGTTCCCACTCTCCATGGCGGCAGGATTTTCGGCACTAGCTTTCCAGCTAGGTCGAATTCAGTCGCTGTCTGGAGGAGAATTCTAGCAGCCGGCTGCTCTGATTGGTAGTTTTCCGTGGTTTCTCCGATCAAACACTAGGCGAATGCCGGAGCAGTACCCTACAAAACAGGTCATGGACCGCGCGCGATGTGTCCTTCCCCTTCCTTGTCCTATCCTCTCCAGTTACACACACACAGTTACACTAACATGCACTACACTACCATAAATTCCGGGACACCGGTCGGGAGCTTAGAGCTTGCCTTGAGGGAGATATTTAAAATTTAATAACTAATATTCGAGGAAATTGAATATTACGAAGAAAAAACTGCAATATTATTAGTAATAGCAGAAAGAAAAGAATGAGAATGCATAGCATTTCTATGCGAATACTGTTGCATGAAACAGCACGCAACTTTCCAAGACTGACTCATTAGGTTAATTTTTCTTAAAAGATACCTAGGGGGATATTTTGGTATTCCATTTGGTGTATGTCACACGTCATTCATCTCCCCCAAGGAAACTCTCGAGTGGAATGGAGTGCATAAGGCAACAAGCACAGTCATGTGCGAGACGGCGAGGCTACAGAGTGCTCCAGCCGGGGAGGGGGCGTGGCCGGCGGTGAGCGATGGCTGGCGATCCGCGCGCCTATCGGGCCGCGGAGTGGGCAGCGAGGCGTGAACCGTGATAGGGCGCTGCACCTACGGTCAGAGATCGAGCGCCCGCGCATCCGTCTCCCGCAGCCACGCCCCCCTCCTGCTCCTCCTAGCGCCCGCCGCCCTCGCCCCCCCACTCGCCGCCCACTTGCGGCCCACGGCGCCCCACCTACCGCCCTCGCCGCCGCCCCTACCGCCGCCGCCCCCGCCGCCGCCCTCGCCGCCGCCCGCGCCGGCGCCCGCGCCCGCGCCGCCGCCCGCGCTGCCGCGCCCTCACCGCTCCCCTCCCTTGTCCTCACAATCCCGCCCTCGTCCTCGCCGCCCCCCTCCCCTCACCCCCCCCCCCCCGCCCCCCCCCCCCCCCACTTCACCTCTTACCCCCCCCGCCTGAGTTAGCTCTGAGCTTGCATGCCTCTCATTCTGCAGCGAGTCTGACCAGCATGCCGGAGGTTCGACACTCGACGGTGGCGGACTTTCCACTCTTGAGACATTGCAAAAGAGAATTCTAGCAGCAGGGACCTCTGATTGGTAGTTCTCTGTGGTTTCTCCGACCAACATCAGGCGAATGCCAGAGCAGTAACGAAGAGGAACAAACGGACCACGGAACACGCTTCCTTCCTTTTCCTTGTCCAATTATTACCCCTCACTTACTCGCACATACACTTACATGAACTTATTTTAAATGTTCATGTGTCTGTTCGTCTGTATTATTATATTATACTTCGTCCCTTTGGTTTTTGAACAGCACTTATAAAAACCAGTTCGGATGAACAACTCAAGCTGTTGGATAAGTTACTGATGTAATCGAGTCTTCTTCCATTCATTCCAATGAACTCAGCTTGCAAACTTTTAGTTTGGACTGTTCTTTACCAGTAAATCTGTGACTTTAGTTATCCGGAAATCGGGCGAACAAGCAATGGTGGTGATATGCGTCACAAGAAGTACATACTCACAACGGCTACCAAAACAATTTCTGAGCAAACAAATCGAATAAGCTACTGAATAATTCTGTGAATAACATTTGTTGCAACTCGAAAACATTATTTGAATCAATTACCATTACAATTGACACTAAAATCAATGAAATCAACAAAAAATGCATTATAAATTACGAGAAAGGTAAAAAATAACTTATTACTCAAAATTGATTAAATTGGCGTGGGCGTTCTAGAGTCTGAACCTCACATCCTTATGATTGACTGCACTAGGAGACCCTTGCACAGTAATAGTGGGCGTTCTAGAGTCTGAACCACATCTTTACGATTGACAGCACGGGTAGTTTGCAAACCCCCAGCCGTACCTTTCTTCATCCATCCTACTGTCGACTCAACAGTCACATAAGTATTTCAGTAGACGCTAGAATCACCGATATCAAAATCGTGTCCAGCACGTTCGCTCTCTGATATATGTTGATAAACTTTCCAACCAAGAGTTCAACTGAAACTATCTCATAATATCTGACAGCACAGATTTCTCCAATACCTCGTTCTAACCACTACTACACTTCCTCTTTTCTATTTATTTATCACGTCCGTCAATCCTCCATTTTACTTCCAAAGTGCCAAGATAAAGTATGTAAGTTTCATCAGTCACACTTGCATAATTTTCTCCCAATTTCTATGATCAATTAATCTATTTGCTAAATTATTTATTCACCTACCCATCTAAATGTAAGTCCATTGCTTCCCTGTATTAACTTCTGACTCATTATCTCACCTACATTCTCTCTTCCATGCCTACCTGGCAATCCGCGGTCCTTCCGACTCAAATCCAATTTTGTACGCCGCGGATAATGCTATACACACAATGCTTCCTCGCTCGCCAGAACTTAACCAATGAACCCAATTATTCATTTCGAATGTATTATTCACTCAAAATGGAAAATCCACATTCAATTTTTTTTAATTTACATTTCGCCATGCTTCTCGAATTCTACTCAACAACCATTCACCATTTTATTAATTTTGTACATCTGTAGAATTTAAATTCCTTTCGATTGACACACCACTCACTCGGCTCTTTGACAGCAGTAAGACTAAAACAAAAAATTGGATTCTGAAATACTACTAAGATTTCAGTCGAAAGTCAAAAAGTCTTTATTTTGCCAATCACATACAACTTACAATATTACATTTAAACATGATGGGCAAAATAATTAGGGATCGCCTACAAAAAACTGTGTGGGATCTCCATCACCTTTGTACGCAAAAACAAAATTGTCAGCAGCGAGAGGCAGCTCGCTCACTCGAATTAACATAAAAGAATAACAAAACAAAGTTTTTAAACATAATACTTCCGTGCACTAACAATATAACAAAAAACATTCAGATCTACACATATCCACCAGATTTTTTTATGTTGTCTATATTAAGATGTATTATAAATATAATTTTCGGTATATTCCGTATTTCCGACAAAAAATATTAATCAATGTTGTACTTGCACACTCTTGAAATACTCGTATCATTACAAATTATAGAACGATTTTCCTAAGGACGAACTAAAGTGACAGTTCGCGAAAACAAGTGAACATCACATGTATTTCACAGAAGTATCCCTCCGCCGCCACAGCTGTTCAGTCACGCCCCTTCTTACAGTGCTAATAGCTCCTGTGAAAGCATCCCGATGAAGTCTAAGAGTTTCGCTGAGGTATATGCACGTACGTGAGTCCGGAAAATATTTAAATTCAATTACGTATGTAGAAAATCTCTTAACATGCTCTCACAATCAGTAAAAGAAAACTGCCACGAATGTAAATAGAAAGAAAAATGATTTTAAGTCGGAAACACGTGCACTGGTACGCATCTCGCATTCAAGTCTCGGTTCTAAAATAAACAGAATAATTATCGCACAAAAAATTCAATGTAATGTTTACAGAAAAAAGAATTTTTACAGAAGAGCACATTACACTGCACTTCCTAAATTCACGCAGCGCACTATACTTTTGTCGGACAATTACACCACAAAAGGAAGTGTCGAAGCTATTTACAAGTTAGCCAACTGCAAATGAACGAATGCGAGAAAGGGAGTCTAATGGGCTCAAGGGCACAACGATCACAGAACCTTCAGTTATGTTGCCAGCACTAGCTGTCACTAGTTACGCCGTGCCTCCGTGTACGATGCAACCCGCAAGTCGGCTGTGTATTACGGTCGAAAGTGAAGTGAAGTAAGGAGAGGAAAGGAGAAATCACTTGCCTTCTGAAAGATCTGTCACTATATTGCAAGGGAAACCTGCGGAAATGAGAACGCTTCTCAAACATGTTAGCTTTCAATTACTTTCAGTTTTTATTAGTCGCCACCATGTAACGCATGTTTATCAGTAATAGTCTAAAGCTGAACCCTTCACATTTGAACTTCGTTTTTACGACTATGTGAAACATTTGAAGACACACAAATTTATTATGGCAATTACAATACTTTTTTTTATTTCAGGAACCATATTTAGGTAGTTTCTTTACTGTTATAACTATTCTCTAAATACCTTTAGTCTCGTACATCAAAGTAAGAAGAGGAGGAATCGATCACAATTAGAATTCAGTAATCGTCGTGAAAGAAATATTTTTCCTTGCAGACTTTAGCGACAGTTGTGGGAACAACTTTGTCATGTAACTCAGGAACTATATTAGGAGTGTGAAAAATTAATAATTAAATGTTAAACGTAAAATATATGCCTTATTTACCTACATTTAGAGGCGATTATATTCGACTTACAGTATCTTCTTTACAAGTATTTTATTTTCATTCTATTAATATAATGTAACAACAGTCTGTCTCTTGATAGCAATTTGATGATCTTCCCCGCTGGATAGCGAGATCCGGTGCCGACCTACCGTCGGCTAGTGGGGTTTCCCCCTAACCAGGACTCTCCCACCAGCGGGGCACCGCCCCTGCCTGGACAAGCTCTAAGCTCCCGACCGGTCTCCCGGAATATGTGGTAGTGTAGTGCATGTTAGTGTAAGTGTGTGTGTTAGGGAGAGGATAGGACAAGGAAGAGGAAGGACAGATCGCGCGCGGTCCGTGGCCCGTTTGATAGGGTACTGCTCCGGCATTCGCCTGGTATTGATCGGAGAAACCACGGAAAACTACCGATCAGAGCAGCCGGCCGCTAGAATTCTCCTCCAGGCAGCGACTGAATTCGACCTAGTTGAAAAGCTAGTGTCGAAAATTCTGCCGGCGTGGGGAGTGGGAACCTAGGACCTCCCGGTCAGATGCTCTGCAGTGACATCAGTTGATGCACTGAGCTACCGCTCCCGGTAACAGGCTTTTAAGTGTGAGACACTGCTAAGGGCAGACGTCGAAACGTTCTGCCCCAATATCACAGTATGCCATCTAGAGAGAGGTGAAAAGTTCACATTTAAATAGTTTTTTTCTGAAATAAGTTGACTTATTCGTGTGTATATGCTCGTTGGGCAATGTTTTTGCCTCACGTCCTTTCAGTAGTTACATCTCAAATTAGGAGGTGATAGAGTTGAAATTTACATAAGTTCACTATCCATTAGGCACTATAACGACTAACCACCTTCCGTGATACACTATTTGATGAGTTATGCCTTAATACAAGATTCCAAGTCTAGTTAAAAAATAAAAATTACATGTAAATAAAGAATGTCTGAGAATAAGATTTGTATGTCATAGATGTGCAAAAATCTTCCGAAAAATAATATAATCTACGAAGTAATAAAGACTTTTTACTTAGTTCCAGGGATACTTTTCACGTTCCGTTTAGTGTTCATCTCATTCACATTTCTGAGAGAACTCTTTGCCATATTTCGTTTCAGACAACCTATATTTTTATGTGATGGCGTCCACCAATGGAGCGAGGAGTGCAATGGAGTACCGACCAATGGGAATACCCGTTTCACCCCTCCCCTCCCCTCGCTTCCCCCCTTCTGCGCCTTCCACTCAACCGCTCCCTGAATATTGCACTATCCCGCGATTCGGCCTGCAGCGTTATTGACCAGGAGATTACCTTACGTGATTGGTTCGCGTTTCTGATGCGTCTCCATATAAAGTTTTACCCGATGCAATTTTACGCGGATTAGTTACTTATGACGTACCTAAATTGAGGACGGATTAAAATATGAAGAGTCTCTATGGAAGAAAATCAATTTGTATAACCAGTCACCATAGTTACTTTTTTCTTTCAGTGACACTTCAAAAGCCAGCTTTTTTTATCTTTTGTGAATGGTCCTTTTGAAATAGAGATAAAATCGTTATTATCAACATTTCAATTTTGATCGACGATGTTCAACAGAAACCTCCTGCAATGAGTCCACGCCACAGAGAGGAATGCACTTCGTGGGAAAACGTCACCGTCTGACAGACACACTGCAGGCTACACGACAGGAAACAAAGGTGGGTGACGGACGAAGCATGCAACGGCGTCTCACCTCTACTGGCGACGAGGATTATTAATAAAGAAGCGGGAACCTTACCTGAATCTTCATCACCGCGACTGTTTTTGTTCTCTTTGCCCGGAAACGGCTGGCTCTTGTTTTGGAACTCCGTCGTGAGCCTGTCACCTTCTGTTACAATTACAGCCAGCTCCTCCTGCGCTTCCTTTGCTACTACACTTTTCGCCACTTCCCTTTCCCCTTCCCCTCCCACCCTTCTCTTCCACGTCCTTTCCCTTCTCCCTTTCCCCACCTCTCTCGCAGATTCTCTTCCCCGGCCAGCGGGGCGGCCGGGGAGTACTTTATCGAGCCGACAAGTTCTGGCGCAAAACTGCCTTAAAAGTGAGAGAGCTTGTGGGAGGACTCGGGGGTGGCGGTGAAAAAGAGAAGAGCGTCGGATGGGAGGGGATGAAATAGGAAGGAGAGAAGCGATCAACGTAGGCAAATGTGTGTGAACTGCGATAACGTAAAGTATGGGAAACTGAGGAGAAGCGAAGAAGAGAAGAGGGCAAGGAAAACTATGCAACAATTCGGGGAAAAACTGTTGAGAAACAGAACACGGAATAAATATCGACAAATAAAATGCGGAGTAAGAGGGCGGCAAAAGGAGGTGGAATGCTAGAGCATTGGGCGTGGAAAAATGTTGGTATAGGAGGTAGGAACATAAGGAGCGGAGGAGTCGGGAGAAGGTATGAGGAAAGGAGCGACCAAATGGAGGGAGGATTAAAGCACGAGTGAGGTGGAAGAGTTGAGGGTGGGGCGGTTAGAGAGAGCGAGGGAGACGAGGGGCTTATGGAGCGAAGTGCGAAGAGTCGAGGTGCAGCCGAAAAACAAAAGCAGCACGCCGACCGCCCAGCCTGCCCCGATCCCGCCCCGCCCACTTCTCATAGCTCCTCCTGGAGTCACTCCTCCGTCCTCCCCCACTCAACTCCTTCATTGTGCCGCTTGTGGGGTCTTTCTCTATGCAGAATTATGCGCTTCAGATCTTCGAGTTCAGACACCTAATTGAGTGACGATTCTTCGAATATACTTGGAGAGATTTAGGAGATTCATAAGGCTGATGAAAATATATCATATAATTTTGGACGATTTCTATAGTAGAAGTTCACTTCAATAGAAGCACTCCCTGTTAATATATGTTTTGTCCAACAGTTTTACCGATATTTGAAATCAAACTCACAGTTAATTATTAAATTAATAGCAATTTAATTCATTTAATTTCATTGATATTACCCAAAACTGTGTAAATATACAATTAGGATGTACTAATATGTGGTTTATCAATACGTTCCCAGTTTGGGGGATTTACTGGAGATTTTAAATTACGTGTTAAAAATAAAAACGTGGATATATTGCTTTGTCGAAACCTTTGAACAAAATACAATTATTCCCATTTCCCAAAATAGTTTGGGAAACAATTACAGAAAGTTCAAATTTCGCGTGACTAGAGAAAGATAATAGTCAAATATCTTAAATTCTTAAAGAATTTATGAAATCAATGGAATTTAGATTTTCACACTTAGACTACATATAATTTGAAAGGAAAGAATTTAAACGACCAAGACTTTCCTTGAGAAGTTCTCACGACTAAATACGCTTTGATTCACACATTATGTCAATGAAATCAATGGAATTTAGATTTTCACACTTAGACTACATATAATTTGAAAGGAAAGACAATTTAAACAAGACTTTCCTTCAGAAGTTCTCACGACTAAATACGCTTTGATTCATACATTATGTGCGCCAGAAACAAAACGAAAGAGAGAGGGAGGAGAAACAAACAGAAAGAGAGGGGTACGGAGACGTTAGATAATGGAAATTAGATAAGAATTTCTTCAAAGAGAGAGCATAAAGAAATGAATTATTACAGAACTAAGACAGGGAAATCATTTCATTTATGACTTTAGAGTTTAAAGCAATACATGGTGTCATTTGCAATTTTGTTAAATAGTGCTTCTGCACGTATAAATACTTACGCAGCGGAGATTATACTCATGGAACAAACGACATCAGTTTCACCCACAAATGCGATTCACATTCTTGGAACTTCCGCTTGCGGCACCAACTCCGCACGATGAATTCCAGTTATTTAAAAAGGCGTTGGTTTCTGGTAATTGTCCTACAATTTATTTCCCCGAATATCCCAAATTCTCCGAATTGTTGCTCATATTTCATACAATATCTGCCGAAAACATGTTTTATACATATGATAATGTTTTAAAACATATGAGAATTCTCGACAGACAAGTTACATTGAATTCTGTATTTCCGAGAATTGCTAATGATTTTTCATTTATGAAATACATGGCGTGATAATACCACTCTTTACTGCCTGGCTATCATGATGGTGTAATAACAAACCATTATAATTGTATTATGATATCTACTAATCATAGGTATTCATCCTCATTCACTCCACTCATCCTCATTCACTCCACTCATCCTCATTCACTCCACTCATCCTCATTCACTCCACTCATCCTCATTCACTCCACTCATCCTCATTCACTCCACTCATCCTCATTCACTCCACTCATCCTCATTCACTCCACTCATCCTCATTCACTCCCCTCATCCTCATTCACTCCCCTCATCCTCATTCACTTTATTCATCCTCATTCACTCCACTCATCCTCATTCACTCCACTCATCCTCATTCACTCCACTCATCCTCATTCACTCCACTCATCCTCATCCACTCCACTCATCCTCACTCACTCCACTCATCCTCATTCACTTTATTCATCCTCATTCACTCCACTCATCCTCATTCACTCCACTCATCCTCATCCCTCCACTCATCCTCATTCACTCCACTCATCCTCATCCACTCCACTCATCTTCATTCACTCCACTCATCCTCACACTCCACTCATCCTCATCCACTCCACGCATCCTCATTCCCTCCACTCATCCTCATTCACTCCACTCATCCTCATCCACTCCACTCATCCTCCTCACTCCACTCATCCTCATTCACTTTATTCATCCTCATTCACTCCCTCATCCTCATTCACTCCCTCATCCTCATCCACTCCACTCATCCTCATTCCTCCACTCATCCTCATTCCTCCCCTCATCCTCATTCACTCCACTCATCCTCATTCAGTGCTCAGACGTCGCCATGAAATGTCCCGACCGTCCTCGCCACCGCCCTTTTTGCAGGCGCTGTAGTATTTCTCAGGCATTAGCGCGGGGGCCGCATTCGTTTCGCGCGAGTGGGGGCGGGGCAGGTGGGGGAGGGGCGGGGCCGTTCGGGAGACCACGGCGCCGCGCAGGGGCGCCGCTTTGGGCAGGTGGCGCGGAATAATCGCATGCGGCGACGCGCGGCGCCGCCCTGCTCGTTGGGCTAACTTACGCGGTGGCTTCTGCGCCCTGCGGCGGCGCCGGCGCGTGGGCGGGCGATGCGTCCTTGGGAATGACTCGTGCTGCTGGCGAGAGCCAATTAAGTAAGCGCATTAGAGTTGGGTGCGTTGCGTTTATTTAAACGTGAAAGTATTTCCCGACAATACAACAACATCGGTCCGGTGGTCGAGGTCGCTAAGGCAGTAGTCTCGTAGTGATCTCAGACCGAAGAATCGCGGGTTCGAGTCCCGCCTCGGGTATGGTTACCTCTACCGTTAAAGTTTTATATTACACGTCTCTCATGGTATCACCAGGCAAGATTAATTTACTGCGCAAATTCACAACGTAAGTATGTGTGTTTTCTCAAGGTGAAAGAAACCGCGAGCGGTAGCTCAGTGCATGAACTGATGTCACTGCAGCGCCTCTGACCGGGAGGTCCTAGATTCGAGTCCTGATGGCGGCAGGATTTTCGACACTAGCTTTTCAGCTATGTCGAATTCAGTCGCTGCCTGGAGGAGAATTCTAGTGGCCGGCTGCTCTGATCGGTAGTCTTCCGTGGTTTATCCGATCAACACCAGGCGAATGCTGGAGTAGTACCCTACCAAACGGGCCACGGACCGCGCGCGATCTGTCCTTCCTCATCCTTGTCCTATCCTCTCCCCTTACACACACACACACACACACACACAGTACACTACCACATATTCCGGGAGACCGGTCGGGAGCTTAGAGCTCGTCCCGGCTGGGGCGGTGCCCCGCTGGATGGAGAGTCCTGGTTAGGGGGAAACCCCACTAGCCGACGGTATGTCGGTGCCGGATCTCGCCATCCAGCGGGGAAAGATCTCCGCATTGTCTCTGTCTATTGAAGAAATAAATTTGTAAATTATTGCAAAAAGGTATAAATACGAGTAGAAACGTTGTTACATATATGTAACACGGAGTATTATAGGATTCATTGTTGATAGTTTTCCTCACTCACAACCAATTTCTTCTTGTTATTTCACAAGTAAGTTCCGATTAACTTCGAGGTATTTCAACAAATTATAAATAATTTCTACCGTTGTATGATTCAATCACGACCTAATCGCAAGTGTATTCACATACAAATAAGTGTATAATTCATCACGTGTTATAAAATTATGAACTTAATATGAATAAGAACGAAAGAAAGTTTGCGGATAAAACTCTCTAGAACGGGTGCAAAGGACACCACTGGCTCCACATTTTAGAACGTACAGGTAATAGAGTTCAAACATTGGACATCTACAGATCTTAAGTGCAGTCGTAAATGTCAAGAAAACACAACGGAAATGAGAATAAGTGTGGGTCTGCCGGCGTCGAATCCCAAGGCGGCCATTTGTTTGGGGACAGAAGAGCGCAAATCAGATTTACTTGAAAAGCATTCGATTCTTCCTGGTTTCTAGACTCATACAGCGAGACCTTTTAAAGGCATTTATCATTCCTAGGGAATGGGGACGCGAACTGATCGATCATATGAAGAAATGTTCTCCATAAAATTTGGATCAGACTCCGAAAACTGTCATTTCTACTATCTGAATAAGAGTCTTAACCCAAGTCGCATTGGCTATAAAAAGATGTTTGTTCTAACTGCATTAATCAAAATAACAAATTTGAATTCTTGTCTATTACAAGAACAACTTTTGTAAATACCGTTACCCCAGTTTTCTTTCGTATTCACAATCCGTGAAGAACTACTCTTGAGGCTGAAAAATCTATTTAATAAAAGTAACCTAGTTTTAATGTTAGAGAAAGGAAAGCTGTACACGGAAGCAGTTCGGGGAATGGCTATCTACAGTGTTATACCAATACTCTTAGAAACTTGACATGCAACCTCGCTATTTCTAAATGCTGCAATGTTTCATTGCCTGACAGGGGGTTTTCTATGTTGACTCTTCAACACTACTAATTCATGGTTTGGACACGCTATTCTTCTTCTTTTCTTAACACTTCACTAACGTACGACTCGTTCATTCCATTTACCATCCCGTTTCCTCCAACCACCTTTCAGACCGGGATCGGTAGCTCAGTGCATCAACTGATGTCAGTGCAGCGCCTCTGTCCGGGAGGTCCTAGGTTCGGGTCCCGACGGCGGCACGATTTTCGACACTAGTTTTTTAGCTAAATCGAATTCAGTCGCTGTCTGGAGGAGAATTCTAGTGGCCGGCTGCTCTGATCGGTAGTTTTCCGTGGTTTCCCCGATCAACACCATGCGAATGCCGGAGCAGTATCCTACCAAACGGGCCACGGACCGCGCGCGATCTGGCCTTCCTCATCCTTGTCCTATTCTCTCCCCTTTTCTCTCCTCCGATAAACATCAGGCGATCCTATCCTCTCCCCTTACACACACACACACACTTACACTAACATGCACTACACTACCACATATTCTGGGTGACCGGTCGGGAGTTTAGAGCTAGTCCCAGATGGGGCGGTGCTCCGCTGGTGGGAGAGTCCTGGTTAGGGGGAAACCCCACTAGCCGACGGTAGGTCGGCGCCGGATCTCGCCATCCAGTGGGGGAAGATCACCAACGTCTCCCGAGAAAAAAAACGCACTACACTAACTGGACTAATGACCAAAGCAGTTGACGCGCCCGGAAACACGAAAAAAATCAATCAATCCAACCACCCTTCCGAAAACAGTCGCCGTAATGTCGGTTATTTCCCGACGATATTCAGCCAAGGGATTCTCCACCCGATTATCCTCCCATTCACCCAATCTGGATTTGCTATATTGAGCGCACCTCGGCCATCAAAAGATTGATTGATTGTTTTTTTCGTGTTTCCGGGCGCGTCATCTGCTTTGGTCATTAGTCTAGTTAGTGTAGTGCATGTTTTTTCTCGGGAGATGGCGGTGATATTCCCCCGCCGGATGGCGAGATCCGGCGCCGACCTACCGTCGGCTAGTGGGGTTTCCCCCTAACCAGGACTCTCCCACCAGCGGAGCACCGCCCCAGCCAGAATAAGCTCTTAAGCTCCCGACCGGAATCCCAGAATATTTGGTAGTGTAGTGCATGTTAGTGTAAGTGTGTGTGTGTGTGTGTGTGTGTAAGGAGAGAGGAGAGGACAAGGAAGAGGAAGGAAAGATCGCGCGGGGTCCGTGGCCCGTTTGTTAGGGTACTGCTCCGGTATTCGCGTGGTGTTGATCGGAGAAACCACGAAAAACTACCGATCAGAGCAGCCGGCCGCTAGGATTCTCCTCCAGACAGCGACTGAATTCGACATAGCTGAAAAGCTAGTGGCGAGAATCCAGCCGCCATCAGGAGTCGAACCTAGGACCTCGCGGTCAGAGGCGCTGCAGTGACAACAGTTGATGCACTGAGCTACCGCTCCCGGTGCCATCAAAAGACATCGTGGTCTTTGAAAGCGCGCTGCAGCAGCTGGAAATTCGGCCTCTGGAGAAGGCCTCGACTCGCCACCGCAGCCGCCGCAAATGCCGCACCTGTCGGAGGAGGAGTTGAGCAAAGCGGAAGAGAGAGGGCGGGGCTGAGCAAGGCGGGGAGGTGAAGGGCGGGGCGGGACAGGCGAAGCTTGGAAAGGGCGGGGGAGGGGGGCGGAGCGTTGACTCACATCGCTTGCTCTGGCGAAACTTCTGGGAGCTAAGACAAACTGAAGTGCGTTGAGCAAAAAGGCGTTCAGCTGGGCCATAAACATCTAAAACTGGGGAACTTCTTTTTCTCCCTTCCCCTCCTCCTCACCCTCTCTTTTAGATCCTGTTCACCCCTCATTCCCATTTCTGAACTATCTCTTCTTCGACTCGTTATATTATCTTCTCGTTCCAATCGTATTACCGGACATAATCATAAAACTTTCCTGTTTTCTAGTTCGGCTGCGCGCCGCATTCCGCATCGTCTACTTTCCGTGACTGAAATCTGCTCACCTGTTCACTTGAACTTTCCATCCACTTATCTCATCTAATTCGAGTCATTTTTCAGGACTGATTAAAGAAATCTATTTTGTAGCATCTTCTCCTGTTATGTAACAGAAGAGACACTATTTTAATACGAATACGCACATAATTTCAATCAAATCAAATATAATAAAACAATGTAGGCTTTCACGGCCGGAGTTGTAGTCAAAGTTTTCTTCCGGGCTGAAAGGCCGTGGTCTTTTGGAAAACATATTTCCAGAGGTTCTTCGTTCGAGACCACATCCCCACTGAAAATGTCTGCCGTAGTTGCGGACGAAACGTCTGGAAATATGTTTTCCAATGGACCATTCAGCCCGGAAAAAAACTTTGAAATGAAATATATATTTTTTACAAACTTAAGAATTGTACTAGTTACTAACATCTTCCCCGATTAACACTGCAGTGTGGTAGCTTAGTGCTCCGCGGATGTAACCGTTGCGGTGCTGTGGGTATCTCCCCCCCCTCCACAGCGAGAGAGGGAGTGGGGTGGGGTGGGTGCTCGGTCGTCCAGGACCACGTCAGCCCGCCTCTAACCCCCTCCCCCTCCAGAGGCAGCGCCGTAGGTGTGGCGAGCGCCGGCAATTCATCAAAGTGTCACGGCCGGTGGCAGCAGCGGCGCTGCAGGCGGCGGCGGCGGCGGCGGCGGCAGGGAGAGGGCGGGGCCGCAAAAAACTATCACAATAAAAGCACCGGCTTGCGCGGGCGGGGTGGGCGGGGCGGAGCGGCGTGGGGGGGGGACGAGTCGACCGCAGATGGGGACGTAGGCGCGGACTTACCTGCTTCACTGGCTGACCAGCCATAGGAGCATATGGAGAGTTCGGCGTGATTAATACTGAAATACTAATTTTATATCATTCATATCGAATGTTGGAAACATTCGTATTATACAATATCTATATGAATAATGAAATGAATCACCGAAATGTATAACTTTCGAGCGACTGCACCGAATTGGATAATTTTCTTTATTGTGTATGTGTTTGTTATTGTCCGTAAAACTTCGTATAAGAGAATTTTTTAAAAATCGAACAAAATTTTTTTGAAGTCTTCTAACATGAATAATGAGTGAGTGAATGAGACAGAAGACTGAGAGATCTTCAATATATTAACAAAATTTTAAAAGAGGAAAAGGGAGAGGAAAAAAGAAGACGTGAAAAGAGATGAGAAAAGAGAAAGAAAGAGAAGAAAAGAGAGAGAGGAAAGAGGGACGGAAAGAGAGAGAATGGGAAAAGCAGTGAGAGGGGGGAAAAGATAGACGTGGAAAGAAAGAAAGAGGTAAAAGCGGTAAAAGGAAGAGGAAAGAAAAGATAGAGAGAATAAAATAATGAGAGGGAATGAAAGAGAGAAGGAAATAGAAAAGGAAAAGGAAGAGAGAGGGGGAAAGGAGAAAGCAAGAGAGAGAGGGAGACAGAGAAAGAGGAAAAGGAAAGGGCAGGACGTCTGCTAGGTTCTGCTAGTTGGAAATAATAATTAATCTGGATTCGTATATATTTTCACGTTTTCATTTTGCGTTCAACTTGTTTTCACAAACAATTTTGGTTCATATTTAAAAAAATATTTCCACTAAATTCGTTACTATTTTGATAAAAACGAAGTCCTTTCAGTGTAATATATCTGCAGAACGTACTATTCCTCAAGATAGTTGTGTTTCTATATGTAAGAAAGTAGAAAAGTTATTTTAATGATAAGATGCAGTTTACAAAACATTAACAGTTTTAAATATTGAACTCTAAAATTTACTCCTAGATGTGAGGAACAGTAACTGTTTGAAAAAGACTGAAATCATTTCAGAATATCACTAACAAAACACGTTAAGGAGACCTTTAACTGTCGGTAATTCACGACAGAAAATGAGCAAGGTCATTACAAAAAGAAGGAAACGAGTTGATGAGTATCATGGATACATTATACCCGCTCTAACATCATTAAAATTGAAGTTATCTCAGCTATAATAAATGTTTTTGAGGCGGATAAGAAAATGAAAAATGGCGAATAATTTCCTAATAGCGTTAGTAAGCACGATAAATGACTTTGTACGTTAATAGACACGTATTTCAAAAAGCAATATGGCGTCTTGACGTCATTGTTAATATACTGACAATTCTAGAAGAAGAAACAAAATACTTGACATGCTTCCTTGATTATGGTGTTAGATTTCAATTTCATTCAAAAGACACAATTGAACAAAATATTACTTTTCACTTTATGAAACTTTGAAAAATGGAAACACGTGCATTATGAAATGCATCCCAAGTAATGGAATACATTAAGCCTGGATGTGGGGAGATTGTGTAGGGAACGATACTAATGCAATTAGTAGAGGGCAGTTACAAACAGATCAGGCATCTAGTAGGCCACTTTCGTTCATTTTTCACGAAAGTAGGTTAATGGCGACAGATCTCACGTCCAGGCCAATGGTGCTGCTCGAGAAATGATGGTGCTGGAGAAGGCGTCGAGGCGACCCGAAACGGGCCGCGCCAAGGAGAGACGAGGAAAGTAGGGGCGCACCAAGGTGGCCCGATAAAAAAGTACCCGAAGAGAGTCAGTGAGTGTCAAAGAGAGTGAAAAAGAGCCGAGGAGGGACGAGGATAGTTGGGACGCACGAAGTTGGCCCGATAGGAGTCAAGAGGGCAAAACAGGGCTGAGGAGGGAGTCTTCATTGGCTGGAGAGAATCGTGGAAGGCCAGGGAGAACAAGGAAACCCGGAAATAATTAAGGCGAAGAGCCAGGAAAAACCGGAAAGGACCGGGTGAATCCGGTAGGGTGCGAGAGGCCCCGGTAGAATTCAGAAAGGTAGAAGTAGTAGTAGAATTCAGGAGGGTTTGGAAAGGCCCGAAGGGTCATTAAGACACAGAACCGGCAGAAAAGGACAGAGTCTGACTGGTGGGGATCAAGAACGACCGGACACGGTAAAGCACTACAGGGGACAGTCAAGTGCGAGAAATTACAAGCATAATCACAGACGCCAGCGACAGATTGGACGGCTGGAGAGGGACGAACAGGACTACAAGTCACAAAGGATCGTACAGGGCCGTAAAAAGACGAGCAGGCAGGGTTTAACAAAAGCGAATAATATCGGTTAGGGTGGGACTGGGCCGGAGGGAGCGGTGCAGAGCTGGTCAGGGTCGGACAGGTTTGCATAGAATTGGACAGTGCCGTTCAGGGCCATGGAGGGGCGATCAAGGCAGGGCAGGGCTAGCCAGGTGGGCCACGGAATAGCAGAACGGAGCCAATAGATGACAAAGGGGTGGGACGGGGCCGGTCCAAGAGGGGACGATCGAGAGGGGCGGAGGCAATAGAGGACGAAGGAACGAGGCGAGGCTGGGTCAAGAGAGGACGATGGGGCGGGGCGGGGCCAATAGTAGACGAAGGGGCAGAACGGGGCGAGGCGATGAGATGACCATGGGGAGAGGGAGAGGCAATCGAGGTCAAAGGAACGGGGCGAGGCTAGACCAAGAGAGGCCGATGGGGCGAATACTGGACGAAGGGGCGGGGATATCGGGGCCAAGCGAAGGGGGGGGGGGGGAGGCGGGACGAAGCCAAGGGAGGAGGGGCAGGCCGCATGTGCGGGTGGGTGAGTGGGTAGACAGCGCCAGCACGATAACGCGCCGTGCGCACTCATTTGCTGATAGCCCCGCCATATCAATTACGGCTTCTGTCAGACGGCGCCCGTTCGGGACGTGGCCACGCCCCTGTCCGCCGCCCCGCCCCGTCACGCCCCGCCACGCACCACCCCGCTCCACCCCGCTCCACCCCGCTCCACCCCGCTCCCCCCCGCTCCACCCCGCTCCCCCCCCACCCCGCTCCCCCCGCCCACCCCGCTCCACCCCGCCCCGCCCGCACCCCCCGCCCCCCCCCCCCCCCGCCCCGCCCCGCTCCTCCCGCCCTCCTCCCCGCCCTGCCCGCCCCTCCCCGCCCCGCCAAGCCCCTCCCCGCCTCGCCCCTCCTCGCCGCGCCCCTCCCCGCCACGCCCCTCCCCGCCACGCCACGCCACGCCCCGCCCCGCCACGCCACGCCACGCCATGCCCCTCCCCCCGCCACGCCACGCCACGCCACGCCACGCCATGCCCCTCCCCCCGCCACGCCACGGCACGCCACGCCACGCCATGCCCGCCCCGCCACGCCCCGGCACGCCACGCCACGCCACGCCATGCCCTCCCGCCACGCCACGCCACGCCATGCCCTCCCCGCCACGCCCCGGCACGCCGCCACGCCACGCCATGCCCTCCCCGCCACGCCCCGGCACGCCACGCCACGCCACGCCATGCCCTCCCCGAACCATCGCTCCCGCACGCCCACCCCCGGCGTTCAACATCACTGTCAAGCTGACGGTCAGCTACGTTGCGACTGGCAACCACCGACAGCAATTATACAGCCGTAATGGAATTGCATGAATGCGGTCATTCTTCTCTGTTCTGTAGCAGGATGCATGTATTCTGTAGAGTGATCCTATCAAGAAGCATATTTATTATTACATTTCTGTAATATGTGATAATAAATTTATCCGTCTTGTTAAAGTGAGCGGGTAAAATGGAAATATTAAATCAGTGGGTACAGTAGGATACAGTGGTACCTCACGCATGGTTACTTGTTTTTGACTTTTCACTTCCATTATCGTCCTCGTTTCATTATACTCCTCATTGTAGTCGTGGATGCAACTCGAGATGCAGTTCTGTATTTCGTACGAGCTCCATAAACGAGTTGAGAAATTATGGATGGGTTATTATGCAATGACACAAAAAATTCACAAATGTCTTTACAATGTTTGCAAAACACATTTAGGTTAAACAAGAGGCAGTAACACCAATGAAAACAGAAAAAGGTCACTACGAAGGCGGCATGTGAGCTGTGCCAGTTAAGCGAGAAATCAAGTTGAATGCAGTTGACTGTGAGTGTGACCGTATAACATGTAAATTACTTAGTGAAAACGCGTGAAAGGCATTACACTTTATGGTTAGATTACTTAGGAAAGGAAATGGAAAATCAGGAGAATTGGGGTACACTTTATTTATTTATTTTACGTCAAAAAAAAACAGTTAAAAACTGCGTATTACATGCTATGGGGAAAAGTGAATTGTGTCCACATTTTCAAAATTCTGTGATCCCTACACTAAGTCATATACTACTTAAATTTTGAAGAAAAAAATGAGCTCCCATGTAATAAAATCTATTTTCAAGGATAAAAAGGCAATAAATTTTGGCTCTTATCCATGTTGTCCTTCGGAATAATACTTCCTGCCGCGACAACATGGACACGATAATTTGAATAAATGTATTTCTCACTGAATTCTAGAAGACGTGCAGAGAAAATGAAGTTACATTTATGTCCAGAAGCAAAATAAGGGGCCATCTCAGCATTTGCTCAATGGATCAGGGAAACTGGACGAAAAACCTGATCGAGATGGGGGTCATTGACTCAGGGGGGTCATTGACACTTCTTTAGTACTGGCGATATTGGAAAATGTCTCCATATGTTGGAACCCATATCGTTTAGGGCAAACAACATCTCTCGAAAAAGTACAAAATATGCTGCAAAATTTGTTAGAAGAGGGCTCTAATTATTAATTTATGTCGTGGGAACCTTTGAAACAAAACACAGAAAATCGCGACTTTGTGCGTAATTCAAATCAATACGAGATTGTCCATGGGGGAAAGATTATCAAAACCGACATATGTCGCGTGGAAGGATCATGGTTCAAAAAATCGTTAAAAATAGAAAAAATAGGAAACAGAGAACAGATGAAGGTCAATTCTTATTTGTAAAACAGAACAATACAAAATTGGAATGAAGTACCTACAACAATGCTGAAGGCTTTCACTTAATTTAAAAAGTAGGTTTTATAAATTGTAATATTTTAGAATGTGTGAACATTACAATAAAATATTTTGTAGTGTTATTTTCTATCAGTAGGTCAGCTTTAGCATGGTAGGGTTAGGATATAAATTTTGTAAAATTGTATGAAGTAATATGTAAATATTATGTTTGTTTTTTGTTTTGTGTATTTGTAATAACTATTTAGAAAACTCTACCATCGGAAATACTTCTGTTTTCCTAACTAGCGCAATACATGTTCTATTCTATTCTATGCTGTTGCAGACAAATGTTCTATCGTCCACATTTTCTTAAAAATAATTCTTCGTCTTTCTTGTGTAATGTAAACTTACACGTTTACATTAAATAATGCTGCCAAAAACTAATTTTACGTAATTATTGGAACATCTACTACCATACTGGTACCTTTCTTTATCAAGTAAATATGTTGTATCTATTACTTCCGCATTTACAATATGTCAACTACATAGACCATTCCAAAACCTTTTTTTTTTTTTTTTGGAGTTTTCTTTGAATGTAATGATGTAGGAGAGACATTAAAAATGACATTTGGTATGATGAAAGTGATCGATAATCTTTACTATACTGGTGAACAATTGCGAATATAAATGAAGTTAAAAAAAATTGAAACGACTATTTTTGAGAAACCATCTATTCCCCGAGTAAAAATTCCAAAATTGAACTTTGAGGCTTTATGTATTTTTTTAAAGCTCTTCTCTTGTATGAAAACCTTGTTCCAACACTTGCCGTGATGGTTGAAATCTATGAAGAGGTCATTTGATGGTAGAAAGCGGCAGAAAATGATTGCGTGTTATCGATGACATCCAAGGGGAGAAGGATAGAGACGAAAGTCAACCATTAATTATTGATATTCTTTGTAATGGTCGTAGTTTCTTACCAACATAACGCAACTAAATCGTTTAATGTGGAATAATAGGAGTAAATGACAAAAAATCGAGGCAAGTGAATGCCAAATGTGCCTCATCTTGACCTAGTAAATTTACATTTCAGAGATCAACCTGTTTGATAGAAGACAGTTCGATTGTAGATACCTTAATAAGTCCAAAAATATCTCAAGAGTATTCTTTTATATTGCTTATTTCCAAAACATACACTTTGGGTTTAACAGTTACGTCATGTATTTTAAAGTATTGTAGAAAACTTTCCATTCATTCTTAGGCTCAATTCATTTAGGCACATGACCAGGTCAAAGAGCACTGCACCACCATAACACAGTGAGTTCCCCCGAGACAGCGAGCAGGAACGTTAACAACAACAACAACAACAACGCATTGGATGCATTTACTGGATGTAATGCAGCTTCTCCTTCCCTCGCCACACCCCCTTGTGGCAGAGGCGCTTACCGCCCGCTGGGGCCGGGCGTTGCTATAGCAACCGAATGCACCGTTAATTCAGTTTCACTGTCGATTAATAAAGGACGTTTAAACGAGAACTCGCCAGCAACAATTTTATTTTAACTCCCTTCGGCATCTATTCCTCCCTTCCTGGAAAATTCATCCAGCGAATTCGCCCCAGGCCCACATCCCCCCGCCCCCTTTTCGCCTTCCGCTCGCCCCGTGCGACGGCAGCGCCTCCGGCGGCCAGCTCTGGCCCTTCTTTTAACAGCACCGCCTCCCTGTTATTCCCTTTTTACGATGCTCATTAAAACAACGATATTTAACGTTCGCCGACCTTTCTGATAAGCATCGTCTGGATTTTGTTTCATGAACTGGCAGCAAATGATGAAATACCGATACGACTACAAATTATATTTACCTTTGTATTATTTACTTCATCATCGTTTTAAAATTTAAATTCCCGATGGGAACTTTGTTTACTGTACAATAGTTGAACAACATGACGCAGAGAAAAACATATTGTTTCCTCCCTACCTGCCAAAGAAAAGACAAATATTTATCAATATTTCACATACCGCAAAGCTGGTAGTGACACAGAATAAACACCGAAAGCAAATACACGCTTTCAAAAAAGAAAAAAAAAAGGAAGTCCAATGTTGATGTATATCAAACAGTATCTTTTATTCAGGCGATTCTTAATCAGATACGAACGAGCGTCTGTCCATAAGCAGCGTAACTAAGCGCTTACTGGTTGGAGGCAAGCTGCCATTCGTGACACATGCGCATGCATTATGGCGAGATGGAGGGAAATCCGGAGCAGGAGTGTAAACTTGAGGCTACCGCTTATGCCCCAAGCCGCAACATGCCTCGCTTTACATACATTCATTTGCAAAGACACCAGCGAACAACTATGCAGCGAATACATGGGAAGTTTAAACATGGCATCTACTACATTCTCAAAGCCAAGAGAAAACTTCTGCAACTTGCACAAGTAACATTTTAATTGTAATGAGTTTTATTTGCGGGAGAAGAAAACTTAAGTTTGTATTCCACTACCGCAGGAACGGGGCTAACTTTTCGTTTATTTTTGGCCGCAAAAATGTTATCAGAAACGCAAAGGCACGATGTGTTGGGGGTACAGTAAGAAATGAAAAAAAGTGGACAAATAATTCGTATTCTCCAAAAACCATGACCGTTTCTAGGTTTCGTGGATGCAGTACAAAAAAAATGCTTGCGAGCTAAAAATCTAGTACAAAAACAAGTCGATGAACCTATACATGTTTTTGTACTCTGCGCTTGTCATATTTTAATTTCTCGAATGTTTTTACTTTCACAACAATGCAAAATATAATTTTTAAATTTTAAATTAGATCATCAAACAATTACGATTTGTTGCCATTCGCCACTTCGAAAATGAAAAAAAATAATTACGACGTCTCGATTTGACAGAGCATTTCATCCACTACAAAAATAGAAAAAAATTATCTACGAAATCTGCAAAAATAAATAAGGCAGATGAGATAATTGTCTAAGATATTTCTACCCGTTTACTCGTACAGGCTGCTTCCTTCATTACTGAGCGTTATATACCTACACACCTTAGAAGCCAACTACGTTACTCATAAGATTTAGCAAGTAGACACGTTACGTGAAAGAAAGTTTTGAAATAATTAAACCCGACTGTACCTTGCGGCTCCTTGCAGAGGTGTCAAAAGTGGCAGACACTGCACAGGGATGAATGTTGTGCTATCGCTGCAAAGAACGAATTTAGAGTTAATTTATAACCTTGTTTCTCCGGAGCCTTTTGGTAGTGTTATTGTGTCCACATTTTAAGCATCCACCTCGAAACGAAACCTGAAGATTGATCTGTTGCGCATCGCGTGTGAGAGAAGAGCAGAGCGGGGCGGGAAAGGGGCGGGGGAGGGGGGTAGGCGGTTGCCTTCAACGGCGCACGCCGCAGTGACAGCCACAAGGGCAGCGCGAAGGCGGGGCGGGGGGGGGGCCGAGGGAGGGGGGGGGGGGCGGGGCGGGGTTGAGGGGAACGAGAGGAGTGGCCGGACGGGGGGGGGGGCGGACGGGCGGACGGGCGGACGGGGGCGGGCGGGCGGATGGGCGGATCGGCGGACCAACAGACGAACGGGCGGACAGGCGGACAGGTGGATTGGCGGACAGGCGAACGGGCGGATGGGAAGTCGGGCGGACGGGCAGGTAGACGGGCGGACAGGCGGACAGGGGATTGGCGGACAGGCGAACGGGCGGGCGGATGGGAAGACGGGCGGCGGGAGGTGACGGGCGGGCGGGCGACAGGCGAACATGGACAGGCGAACGAGCGAGCGGAGGGCGGGGTGGGGGGGCGTAGTGAGTGGCAGGGCGGGCGGACGAGCGGACGGACGGACGGACGGAAGGGCGGACGGAGGGGTGGGTGGATGGGTGGGCGGGCGGACGGACGGACGGACGGACGGGCGGGCTGACTGGCGGACAGGCGAACGGGCGGCAGGATGGGTAGACAGGCGGGCAAGCGGGCTGGGGTGAGTGGGCGAGCGTGGCAGGCAGAGCATGAAGGAGGGAGGGAAGAGGGGGAAGCGAGGAAAGGAGGGAGGACAGAGGCAACGCGGGATGGCAGCCGAAGTGACGGCGCGGGAGTCAGGCGAGGGCGGTGTGTCAGGGGGCAAACATTCCCACGCAAGCGGGACGTCTAGCCACTTCACGTAACAGGTCGGTTACTATTGAGAGACGGAATAAATGGACGAAGTCGAGAAATACTTGAACACGATGACATCTTTATGATGAATGCATGTACAGTGTTTAGTTTGACTGTGAAAGAGGACCGTGTTGTTCAGACGCACACATTCCCTACATAAAAGAGAAATATTTAGAATTATTAATACGTCACAGACAAACAATTCTATTCAGAAATTATTATATATTGTTTTTATCAATATTTACTTTAGACACAATCTATTTGAGTGACAATTTAAAACTTGTATGAATCGTACGTCTAGCCTGAGAGGTATTTCCCGATGGCAAGGAATACTGCTGTATATCATGTAGTAGGAAAGACAAAAATTCTCTAAAAGTAATCAACTTTGTAGAATTTTTCAACTGCAATATATGAGTCAAATAAGCTCTTATAGGATTTCATTAACTCTTTCATAATATTCGAAAAAACCAAGTCACAATAAAACTATTTTGATATTTAAAGTTACAGGTGTGATACTAATACGAATTAGTATGCTGCGTTCCAATTTTAATGACTTATCTAAAACTAATAAGCAGACTAATCTAAGACTTCAGCATACATGTGGAAGATGAACTTACTTTTATTCCAATTTAATTTATTTCGAATCACATAATTTTTTATTCAAAAGCAGTAATATTTATTTATTTTTGGAATTCTCGTTAATGAGTTGAAAATAATTACTATAGAAAAGTAAAGAATCAATTTAAAAATATATATCATATCAGAGTAAATATTCACCTTTGCCTTTGTGCGATATAGTTACGAAGGAATACGGATTGAATACAAAGCTGTTAAAAATAACCGACAATGTGAATCTACCAATTCAATAATAAATATTAATAATATTAACAACAATATTAATATTAATAATATTAATAAAATAAATACTTTCTTTATGCCTGGTTTCGTACCACAAGTAATTAAGAAAATAGGACAGAAGTTAACGCATTTCTAGTGAATAATAATTCGTATTCACTAAAATAATTTTAACAATTCCACTGGCACACACTTCTTACATTTACCAACTACACAGATGTAATGCTACTATTATACTATGCAATAACCATGTAATAAATATGATCACGGTCGGGACACGATAGATTTTTGCGGCCGTTCAGAAAACTCGTATCCAGGAAATTTTTAAATATCCTAAGAAAACAATTTCTTAAAAAAACACTAACGCCGTTTCATTTCGCTGTGGCCAGAAAACGCTGTTAGAAATTTAATTTGTTTATGAATGTATGATTATTAACCCATTATGTAAGGTTACTAAAATCAGTACATTCCTAATACTCCATTCATTCTTTTCATGCCCACCTAGAACTTCCAGTAGCAGTTTGCTTTTAGGTGCTTCTACTTCCAATGCCGTCTTATTAGTCGGGTAACATAGTTGGAAATTTGCTAGCGACCACAAATTCAGAAAGTCATTCCGCAAATTAACTGAGCCAGTCTTACAGGAAATTATGAATGTAATTCCTTTAGAGTGCTAGATAATTGCATCTTTACTCTTTTATAACTCAAAGGGAGTGTTCAAGAAAGAGACCTTAATGATATTACAATTAATAAAAATTACTCAGTAATGAAGTTACCACAAGAGTAAATTCGTTTAGTGAATGGTTTCCCTTCACAAAAGATACAAGAGAATAATGTAAGCCAATTCTCTTCTGGCATTGAATTGTTGATAAATTCGCATTCTATTCGTATTAGTAGTGTTATTGTGTGCAACCTGTAGCGGGTTAGCATTCCACTTACAGGGTCCTGGTGTTTAAATACAGCATTCCACAGGGTGAAAGCAGGCTTTCGACAGGTTTTCTTAAGAATACACAATTACCTTAATCCACGTTTCACCATCTTCTCCAATTCATCATTACTCACCACACCACATCAACAATCGTCATCATCATCGAATCTCATAATTTCCACTGTTGTGTGATCTCACTGTGGACAAAGCTGGTTTGCTGTAGGAATCCTCGATGTTTTCCCGTTAACCCTGTTCCTCTTTACATGTTCATTACTCATCACATCATATCGTTCATGACTATCAGAAAAGATCATCACTCTGAGAAGCTGACAGGATAACTACGGACATATTTCTGTGTCTTCGCAATTTATTTCATACGGCAAATAAATTCTATTAGAACAAAGGTTATAAATAAATAGTAAATAAAAATGTTAATAATAAAAATAATATGTTACTTCAAAGATGGAAAACTATGTCGTGCAATTGCTACCGCAACGAATACGACTATTTCAACTAGCTTTCGGGGCTGCTTCCGCAACTTAACTACAGGAAACTAGTGATGCTACAACAGCACACACTTTCTCGTGTTATTTGTAACGGCCATGAATTATTATACTCGTAATACGACAGGAGCCAGCAAAAGTGTTTCCAACCAACAAAAATGTTTCCTACGCGTTAGGATTCGAACTCAGGTTTTTAGAGTTAACACAGCAGACACATTATACCCGTAGCATCAGCTCTATAGATACGAGGAAATTAATCTTTTCTGACGCTAAAAAAGTTGCAAATTTCCATTTACAAGTTTAAAAAATTTAGAGATTTCATTTACATTATTTTAAAATTTAGTTTTGAAAAACAGATTTCATTAAGGCAAATATTTCTATCATCAATATTGTTGTTTTACAATATTATTTTTGTATGCCAGTTTCAAAACTTCTGAATTAACTCACAAAACAGACCTAGGCCATTTTTAAGCATTTCTCTCTTCGAGTAATAAATTGAAAGAAATGTATTGACGCTGTTTTTGAGAAGACAAAACTTACTTCAAGCTAGCACGACGTTATTTACAAATTTACGTTTTTAAAACAGATTTCATTAACGAAATTTCACTATCATAAAATATTGTACTTTTGCAATGTTACTTTTTTGCAATTTTTTAAAATACAGAGGCTTCGCAGAAAATGTCTTGCCCATGTTTTAAGCCTCTAATGCTTTATTCGAAGAAAAAATTAAAGAAAATTGTTGGAGCAATTTTTGAGAAAATAATGGCTTAAAAGATTCCTATATTTTTACGCAAAATTTCGCAAAAATACTCATTTTCTGAAAAAAATATGCATGGTTTTATTTAAAGAGCTGAATTTGAAGAACATTTCATTAAGGAGGAAGTCTCTAACTTCAATGTTGTAGTTGTAAAAGGACGCGGAAAAATGTTCCACTTTTGCAATTGTGCAGAGAAAATAGGACCTATGCTATCTTTATATTTTTACTCTATTCTCACAATAAATTAAAAAAACTAGTGATTCTACAAAATGGCTTCAACAAAAATAAGACCTTAGACGTTTAAGCCTTTTTTACACTATTCAAGGAAAAATTTTATTTAAAAAATTGGGAACCATTTTTTGAAAAAAAATTGATATTGTTTAGGCTTCTTACATAGTTTCCCCAAATATCAAAATATCTATTTCAAACTCGCTTGAACTCGAGTTCATGCATATCAAACGCGGATTATGAATTTTGGAGAAAATCTCCTGAACTGTTTAGGCGCAAGAATTGTGCACAGACAGACAGGCAGACACTTATACATCAGTCAATCGTGAAAGACTCACGAAAGGTGTACTCTGACTACCCAACGCGTTAAAGAAAATAATTTTCCACATATATAATACAGGAATATAATATAAGAACAAGATAACAAGACAATAGGAGTTTTTCGCCGATTTCTGCAGCAGCATTACAAAACTTCCTCTTTACTACGTAAGTATGTAGTAACGCGAGAAAGTAAACATAAATGGTACAAATAAAAATCACAAAAGTACCAATTGTAACAGTAAGTTGTTGATGTAATGAATCATGTATTATCAATCAACTGACTAGAACATCATTCTTGTAATTCTATTTTGCTTGACTATTTAGTTGAGAATTTAAGAGTGATTGAAAAAAAATTTTAATCTTTGTTTTTCTTATATTAATAATCGTACATGCTCAATTCTGTACTTTTCATTACCTGCGTAACGTTTTTTAAAGTAATAAATATCAATTGTTATGAACTAATATTAATTCTATATATAAATAGTTGTGTTTTAGCAACAAATATATACATGATTACACTGATTTCTGGCGAAACGCGAAGAAACGGTGTTCCGTTACCATGGGAACAAAAAAGCAAAAATAAATTAAAAAAAAATAAAACAAGAGGGAAACATGTTGATTTTTAACTTAACCAACTTTCGTAAACTCAAAATTAAATAATTTTCATTTAACTCGTTCATTCATTTATATTAATTCATCGTTCATCATTTTTACAAATCTAGTAAAATTATCAGTAAAAAAAACAAAATATCATTAAATTAATTTTTATTTACTATTATTATATTCACATATAGCCAATACTACCACTGGTACTATTGTTATTATTATTATTATTTTTTTTAAGTTGAATTGTAATATTTAATTATATAATTATGTAACTATTTATATTAAATTAGAAATTAATTTTAGGCGCGATCCGGGACCTAAAATTTTATAAATCAAGCACTGGTAGCACCAATACATCCCTTAATTTTTGGGGGTAGTAGGCGCGCCGAAGGGGCCAGGCATGAGTGCTGGAGTGCTGGAGAGCCGCCGAAAGGGAACGCAGGCTTCATTCCAGCCACCGCCCCGCGCCGTGCCGGGTCCCTGGAATGAAAGCGACGGCGTGCCAGCTTTGCTGGAGGCGGCGCCATTTGGTAGCGCACCGGTGAACGCTGGAGGTTCCTTTGGCGCCGGGAGCAGCTGCTGCTGCTGCTGCTGCTGCTGCTGCTGTGGCGGCGGAATGCAGAGGGCGGCACAGATCCCCGACACCCCTCGGAGACACATCGCCCCCCCTCCGCGCTACCACCACGCACGCCCACGCCCGTGCATGCGGAACTGCGAGCGGTGGCTCAGTGCATCGACTGATGTCACTACAGCGCCTCTGACCGGGAGGTCCGAGGTTACACTCCTGACGGCGGCAGAATTTTCGACACTAGCTTTTCAGTTAGGTCGAATTCAGACGCTGTCTGGAGGAGAACGGACCAAGGACCGCACGCGATGTTTCCTTCCTCTTCCTAGTCCTATCCCCTCCCCCTTACACACTAACATACACTACACACCCACATATTCCGGGACACCGGTCGGGAGCTTAGACCTTGTCCCGGCTGAGGCCGCTTGTGGGAGAGTCCTGGTTAGGGGGAAACCCCACTAGCCGACGATCTCGCCATCCGGCGGGGGAAGATCACCGCCATCTCCCGAGAAAAACATGCACTATAGTAACGGACTAATGACCGAAGCTGTTGACGCGCACGGAAACACGAAACAAACAATCAATCAATCGGATTCAGTCGCTGTCTGGAGGAGAATTCTAGCGGCCGGCTGCTCTGATCGGTAGTTTTCCGTAGTTTCTCCAATCAAATGCCGGAGCAGTACCCTAACAAACGGGTCACGGACCGCGCGCGATCTGTCCTTCCTCTTCCCTTACACACACACCTACACTAACATGTTCTACACTATTACATATGCCGGGAGACCGATCGAGGGCTTGTGACGACTGGGGTGGTGACCCGCCGGTGGGAGATACATGAAGATATCTCAATTGAATACGTTATAAATAACAATAAATCAACTCCTAAAGATACATTTTAAATTCAGTATAATTGAAAAATTCTTTAGGAAAATATCGATTCGCTGGACTGCAGGTATTACAATCACCTTCCTTATAAAAATCTGGATTTGCTAATGTTTATAAGAACAGATCATGAGTAAGTAGTCCTGTTTGTTTCCGTTTTTATGGATGACGCGCCCTCTTTTAAGCCATCTCACCTCTATTTGGGACGGTGCACAGAGTTTTGTAGTTGCCGTGTTAAGTACCAATGAACATTTTCTGGCCTCAGCATTTGACCTTCGACTACCCTTACTTAGCGACGGATGGAAGCCAAAATCACACTTCTGCGATAGGAGTTTTCTCTTCAACATCAGCAGACGTCCTACAGATGTCGCCGTTTCCCGCACACCCAATGCCACAGGCCTCTGTCATATCATAGTCTAATAACATTCCCGCAGCTTCCAGCAAATGTTTGGACCTGCCGCTACACTAGCACAACCAAGGGGCCAGTAAGATGGTATATGTCTGTTTCTGGTAACATAAGATTATGTGCAGAACATTTCGAGAGATCCCAGTTAATGCTCGATTTGCGCATCTTTCGAAGAGAAATATTTAAATATAATCCGAAGAAAATATTAAAAATACTCTGAAGGAAATATTTAATTGTGAGTAATTTAGGATGCTAATTATTAAGATTAGTGTCATTAAAATACATGTGTACCAAAGGAAAACTTCAGAAATTTGGAATGTGTGAAAATAATTGTTAACACATAGTTATTATTTCCTTTATTTATTTCTTGGATGATCTGTAATTAGGGTGATCTGTATATATATATATATATATATATATATATATATATAATATATATATATATATATATAAGGAACCTCCTCGTAGTGTTCCTGTTAACAGTAAATAAACTGACAAATCCCTCCACTAATGTGAGCGTCTTCCGAAGAGAAGCTAATATTGCTGTGATTGTGTTATGACACTGATGTATCTAAAAAATAACAATTGATAATTCGATAATAAAAATGTGTAACTGAAATCTAATAAATAGTATATTTCTTTCTGTATGTATGTGGATGTGTTTCTTGTGATTGTTCTATTTAACAATACTCGCTTCTTGTTTATTTGTACAACTGTTCTCCACAAGAAAACCCAAATATTAATTTAATTTCCACATTCTGGAGTATAATAAAACACAAAATATGAAGAAATTCCTTCTGAAATGTCCATGGTCAGATTTCACTCTTCCGGCCTTGGAAGAAATTCTATAGGATATTCGATGTTGTTCTTAGGTTTTTACACTTTTAAGTTTTCGTTAATTACAACAAAGGATTAAATTGGACTAGAATGTGAATTACGTTTTTTAAAAAATATAATTACGGCGTCAAATTCTTGATCTAGCATATAAAAGCTATGGTACGAAGGAGTGACCAGCTTACTGACCACTTGGAGCGCTAGTGATCCTACATCTGTCAATAGGACCCATTTTCAGTATAGGTAAAAAGCATAGAGCTGTGGGACTGTGGTCACACCATGTTTCTTCTTCTTCTTCTTCTTCTTCTTCTTCTTCTTCTTCTTCTTCTTCTTCCTCCTCCTTCTCGAAACCTCTTGCGTTCATGGCCTCCTGTACTTCTATCGACCACGATGTCCTAGGTCTTCCTCTTGTATTTTTTCCTCCAGGTTGAGATAGCAACACCCTCTTTGGTCACCTGCTTACTCCCATTTGTGAAAGAAGGCCGAGACACAAAAGATGCCTTTCTTGAATTCTGTCAACTATATCGTGCTGAACTGTGTCATTTCCATTATTGTTTCGTTACATGATCCTGGCGAGGGATTATAGATTTGAGATGATCCATTTATACTACCTTCAGTTTTTCTTTATTCCTTTGCGTGAATTTCCAACCTTCAGTTTATTATGTTGTTAGGGGCTCCATAACAGACTCGTAGAGCATCAGTTTAATTTCTCATTTCATTTTAGTGGACCAAAGTAGCAAGTTTAATCATGAAATCGGCGCCCTTACTTTAACCGTTTGATGTATTTCTCGGTCACATTTTCCATCTTGTATTAAGATGCTTCCCAGGGAGGTGAATTCTTTTCAGATCTTTTTCTGAAGACGCTCAATATTCTAATTTCCAGCATCACGTCCTCAGTACAGATATACCTATTTGTCAAAAAAGTTTAACATTCATTTTGTATATTCTTTAAATAATTTCCTGGTCATAAACGAAACATTTTTCTCATCACTAGCAACAAGCATCTAATCTGATAAAATCAATGTATATAAATTGTGATTACCTATCTCAGTTTCAAGCCTGCATATTTTCTGAACCACAGCCACAATACCTTTTAAATATAAATCTTAAATAATGTTGGCGATAGGTAGGTTCCTTGTTTTAAATCTCTTGTAATCCTGATAGTTTCTTAGTCATTTCTTTCCCCACTTTGATCCCACAGTTCGCAGATTTGTACAGTTAAAATATATTTCTTTTATTTTATTTGGCCAATTTGCTCTGACTTAACAAAATGGTTGATCAAATTATTTTCCAATCTCTTTGCGAGACTGCCTCAAAGAAAAGATGTAGTTGCATGATCTCCCATTACAAACGCCGCTTTGTTCATATCAATTAGTACAGACTCCTCTATTCTTGACATCAGGGTTCGACTATACAATACCGATAGAGCATACGACACTTATTCCACGATAGTTGCGAGATGGTTGTTTACTATGTTTCTTATGAAAGGATTGAAATAATGTAGATTCCATTCTTTTTCAACAAGCATACACTTATTAAACGCTAATTTAAGAACAGTTGACCCACACTTCACAAACACTATCGTTACGTTTCCAGGTCGAGGATACTTACCATTACTCAATTCTGTGACGGCTGTCCATACATCTTAGAAGGATGAAGGAGTTACCAAGAAAATTAAAAAGACAGAGGTTAAATACTCACGATTGACTATTCCTCAAAATAACAAACTGGTACGCAAAATGCTTCAGAAGGAAGCAGCTGTACTTCTAACATTTTTTTCACATTTACGTAAAATAAATGTGTAATTTTTTCTCACATAACCGTTGGCAAATAGCTTTTTAATTTAGTACACCTCGACAGGCGAGCTCATACCAAACTTTTTGTTTGTTGCTACGCATATTACATCAGTGCTCAATAGCACGCCCTTTCTCTGCAATTTTTGCACGCTAACGTTGTAGAATAGAATGAAAAGAACAGATTTAAATACCTTATTAAATACCTAACATTGGAAAAAATCTGGGACCCACAGGAACCCCGCTTTGACATGTTTGACTGTAAATATCATTTCACACTTGAAGTTTAATTAGGCGAAAAATGTTTATTTAGTAATCATTATTGACCATTAGGATCTTCACATTGACTTCTTCGAGTTAGTTTCAACAACAGGAATACTTCTCTAGAGCCAAGTATAAAGTTTGAAACTTGCCAGAATCAGAATAAAAGCAAAGGTCTATTGTTTCAAAATTGTATGTAATCACAAAGCCTTCAGTTAAATTTATTGATATCGATTTTGTTCAGCTCATATTCTTGCACAATTTACACATTATTAAGTACACACGTATAATCGCCTTATGCATTTTCTTATTGAGTAACGCTCTGCGCTGTATAAACAGCCACACAATATTTGCATTCAATTATCCACATAATATTGCATAATACGTGAGATTAAGGATTAAGAGTACATATACCTCGTAAAATTAAACTGAATGCTGGTAAATTCCATTTAAAATTTAATAAATGCACTAAAATAATATACATATCGGTAAAATTCCATTTCAAATGCCGAAGTGAGTAAATAAATGTGGTTCTCATCAACAATATTTTTAAATACACAATATCTCTATTTTTTGATAATGAAACGAAAATAATTTATGAAATTATTAATTAAAGAATTGTTTTTAATAGCGCTTCTCAGGAAATGAATTACAAGATCCTTCAAGAAATTTAAGACGCATAAAATCTAAAGCAAATATGTATTCCCTGCATAACTAGAAATAAAATTACAATATAAAATTGCAAACACTGAAGGAAATTAATAAATAAAGCGTGTTATATACATTTTGGAAACAATCGAGATGTATACAAAACCTCTTAAATTCATAACCAAAGTAATACTGACGTAGTATTTCAAAAAGCAATAGCTTGGAAACGGGTGCTTTTAGCTTGGCGACACCATTTCCAGTTCAGTCATTTAGGGTTTGGAGGGAGCATTCCATTCGCATTTCAAGTAACTTCTCACTTCCACTCGAAGTTGGCCCAACGCAAACGAGAATGGCCGCCGAGCGAAGTATGAAATAATGTTTCGCTGTTTTCAATTTGTTTACCAGCATTCTTGTTTTTTTCAAACCCACAAATACAACCGAGGTTCAGATAAGTGAAAAATCATGTAATGTGCATTTACATTTGCAATGACAATTTCGAGTAAACAATGTATTGCATTTATTCATATGACATCAAAACGCATTTGCTTTTCAGTACAGCAATAAATTCCATGCTATATAAATACCTAAATATTGGAAACTCGAGCAGATTATTCATAGAATGTTAGCCAAAAGTGGCGGGCAATGTAGTACCCACTATGTAAACAACAAAATTTAAAGTATCTTATTTGCAATACATTTGTAATTTTATATCATTAAATTTTACTGACTCCTTTTCTCTATGTATCGCATCCTGTGTCATGGCTTCACGATTTTTCAATAAAATTGCGTAAGTTAATCTGTAAAGGTAAAGAACATTCGAAAAAGCTACTCTGATGGTGACTTTTTATTAATAAATCATGAATCTTAATAATATTAGTTTTTTATGTACTTTAAAATATATTTAAAATGAATCAAGATGAACATATCATTAAAGTAAAAAATATTATTAAATTAAATACTTGAGAAAATGTCGCCTCCTTATTTACGAGATACTGTCCATTTATGGTGCATTTTATCATTCCTGAAAACATTAACAAAGGCACATCGTTGGCGAAAAAAATTGAAAAGAACCTAATTAAAATTTAAACAGCTTATTCTAATTGCACATATTTTTAGGTAAATTCGACATTTTATTTAGTTATGAAGGGTATAAAAACTGAACACTATCTACTTCCCAATTTAAATAAAATGCAGAGAACAGTAAAATATGATTTATTTAGTTCAGAATAGAATTCGAAAACTTTCTTTCTTTAAGTTTATTAAAACTCAGAAATCTGAATTCTCTTTATACGAGTAATATCATCACTATTTTTCACAATACTATTGAACTGCGAGTTGCAATATAGTATTACATCTATTAATCAGTAACGAAGCCTAAAAATTAATTATTTGGACGGAAGACGTAGAAACAACGAAATTCCAAAACACGTAATCCGTAAACCGTAAAAAAATAATATCCGTAATCCGTAAAAAAAAGTAATCTCTAAACGTATCAAACAAAAGTCTGTGCTGAAAATGTTTGAGAACAATCGCACGATATACTGCGACCAATTGCTCCTAAGCGCCCATCATAATCCAAGGGTCAGTCTTCCTCTCGGATTGCGGGCCCGCGGGAGTTGCCTGGTCGCAGAGCGCTTCCGAAGCGGCGCGGCGCGGCCCGGCGTGGAGCGGAGCAGAAAGGGGCGGGGCGGGTCGAGGCGGAGAGCGGCGCGTGCACAATACCTCCGCGCCATTCATTGCTTGCGAGTCATTAATCCAGTTGCGCCAACTTGAGATCCCTCCCGGAGGTGGCGCCGCGCAGCGGCGCGGGGAGGAGAAGGGCGTGGAGGGGTGAAGTTGGGCGGGATCAGGAGGGGGCGCCTGTCGGTGAGTGAGATGGAAAGGGGAAGAAATGGGGCGAGGCGGGAACAGAATGGGAGGGGGGATAAAGGGCGGGGGGTGTAGGACTGGAGTTAAGTGGGGTAGGGCGAGATGGGCCAGGAACAGAATGGAAGGGAGAAGAGCGGGTGGGACGGCGGGGGCGGGGCGGGCGTAGGGCTAGAGAGAAGTGGGAGCGGGACGAAACAGGGCGATGTGGGAACAGAATGGAGAGGAGAAGAGGGGGCGGAGAAAGGGCGGAGGCAAGGCGGGTGTAGGACTGGAGTGAGGTGGGGTCGGGCGAAATGGGCAAGAAACTGAATGGAGAGGAGTATATGGGGCAAATAAAGGGAGGAGGCGGGGTGGGTGTAGGACTAGAGGGAAGTGGGGTAGGCAGCGCTGAAATAATGGGCGGCGTAATTGGAAAGTACTGTCGGCCTCCGGTGCATGGCCGCGGAGCTGCGCGGCGCGTGGCCGAAAATCCTGGGCAATTTGGGGTTTCGCCTCTCCATATTTCAAAACTTGCCCTCTGTGGAGGGCGAGTTTGGGAAGGCCCGCACACCACGGAGCTGCCAGGTCACGGGTTCAAGCCTCGACGAGAAAGGCTTTTAAATTTCGCTCGAAATTAGCGCAGCATCACGATGGACAATCGTCCCCACATGAATGTCGAATTGTAAAGACAAGTTTGAGATTACATCTGTGCACATTTAGTCCACCGCGCACGCAAGCTAAAAGGTCCCATCATATTTGGTAGGAATCACGTACGAATTTCTGAAGGCAAATTCAGCAAATAAATATAATTCTGAAAGAAAAAACCTATATATAATTTTTTCTACATTACTTTTCCTTTGTGTTCCTCGATGGCGAATTGGTTAGCGTGCTCGCATTCCACGGTGCAACCCCGGATTCGATTCCCGGCCGAGGGAAATTATACCTGTTCGCTTTCCTTACAAATATCTATTGTATCTATTGAAATGTGATGGTGAGAAAGACCACCGCAAGCCCAGAATATATGGTGAAGGGATATCTTCGTGCTAACCACACGAACCCCTTACCCCATGGCCGAGAGGTTCGGTCACCGCTGGTCGGCCGAGGCCCGTAGCGAGCTGTCGAGCCAAAGAACGCGACTTTTAATTTGTCATAATATGGACTTAAAACGCTGATAATTTAACATATATGACCTTGCAATCCGTAATGCAGACACTGTGCAATCCATAATACGTATTTTCTTTCGCATCAGTCACGTATGGTTCAGAAACCATGTGTTTTGCGATAAATTATAAATACCGGGATATAAAGCATGTAACAACAAAATTGTAGATAAAACTAAACCTTTTTTTAAAAAATGTAATATTATTGTCTACATCTATCTATGACGTATGAATATTTCAGTAATTTAGTTTATCGTCGAGGCAGATGAGCCAAACTGCTTTGTTTCTAATTGTACGAAAAGAACAGTAAGTATATATTGGTGGAAAGCTATTTTACTTTTAATAATCCTCTTTGGACAAAGAAACAGATGATTGGCTGAATAAAAAAATAAGAAACATATAAAGCAGATGAGGGCGTATTGAGTTTTTATGAATCGTAAAATCACAGCAGTTTTCAGGAAATTAAATAAATATTTAAATACATTTTGTTTATAGTATCGTTAAGTTTTCCTGAGTTTTCTTTTTAACACAAATTTTTTGATAGAATCATTCATGCCGAAAATTTGTATTTTTTTGACGTTCTCAACCTGCAAATTGTAGACAGTGCATTGAATAGCATGTATGACTGTATTATTTGACTAAGTACTGCAATTTGTTTTACCTTGTATGAAAAGCACGTAACGGAACGGAAATTACAAGTTGGGAACTTAAGGGGAACTTGTGAGAGAGAATGTCGCGAAATATCTGGGAAACATGAGGGAGAACAGGTAGGGGAGAGTGATGTTTATTAATTACACTATTCTACAAACTCTCTCACATCATTATTCTTTCCTGCATTGGAATTTTAATTATTCTGGGTACTCCCATTGGAGCCCATGGTCAGAAAAGAGAAGAATCTCAAATATTGTAAAAATGAATTGACTCTTTTATATTTTCTGCAATCTAATCTCACAAACTTTAAGGCTTAATAATATTATAATGTATTCATTTGCAAAGAACCGGTCCTAGAATGCTGTTACACACAATTTAGGAAATGTAAGTTCGAAACTATGTTTCAGTAGGAAGCTATTTCAAACAATGCTTTTCAAAACGCAAATCTTCACACGGGTACTACCAGTGATACAAAATTACAAGTGCGAAAAGAAAATACGTTTTGGGGATGTAGTATTCCTACCATTTTACGATCCATTCCATTACTACCTCGCTTAAAGGAGACGACAGCCATTTAAATTCCCCGACACGAAAGCAGTCCCAAAAGCGTGTTTCCCGAGGACGCGCCGCTTGCACAAATTTTATCGCGAGCGTGGGAGAGTACATCGGAGGCCCCGCATCAGCTGGCCCTTGGCATCTCGAACGCCGATATTCCCCCAGCGCCCAACCCGGAGCTCGCCCGCCCGCTCCCCCCCCCCCCACGAAGACCGCCGCCCCTTTTCTTGCACGCCCGCCCGCCCGCCTCGCGGTGAAGACCCCGCCCGCGCGCCCGCTCCTCGCCCCGGAGCCGTAAAGTTGGCGAGCACCGCCTCCGGGAGCGCAAGATGTCGGGGCGGGGCGGACGGAGCGAGTGCGGGCAGAAGAGGGAAGTCGGGCGACGCGGCTGATTAATAATTCGCGCCCTCATTTCCCTGGTTGACGGGCCTCCTCTCGGGGGTACGCCGGAGGTGGCGGTGGAGGCGAAGGCGGAGGCAGAGGCGGCTGTGGCGGCAGCGGCGGCGGTGGTGGTGGTGGTGGTGGGGTGGCGGCGGCGGCGGCGGCGGCGGCGGGGTGACGTTGACAGTGGTGACGGCAGTGTCAGCGGTGGCGAGGTGGTGGCAGTGGTGCCGGCGGCGGCGCGGGGGGGGGGGGGGGGGGGGGGCGGGGGGGGGGCGGCGTTGGCGGGGTTGGCGGCGAAGTGGCGGGGGGGGGGGCGGCGGGCCATGGTGTAACCACCATCGCCGCCGCCGCGGTTCAGAGGGCAAGTTAAGAGGGCTGCTTGAAGCGCCCTCCGGCGCTGCTGCGAGCGACGACGACGGCCCCTAGCCGCGGGAAGGCGAAATGCCGGCGACAAGATCCGGAGGCGGAGGTGTATTCGGGCCTAGTCCCTGTCGTAAAGCCGCCGTTTTCGCTACTCGTCGTTAAGGTAAATGAATGAGTAGGTTCCATTATCACCGTTAGAGCGTCCAAACATCGTCAACATATTTCAAAATCAGACTTTGGAGTATAGCTGTACAGATTATTGTTATCCGTTGTGGTGTACAGATTATTGTTATTATTGTTATGTATTAAGTCAACAAAGAGGAGATGAAATTAATATTCATCACTCAAAGATTGTCAACTTTCAAGTTCTCGCTTTTGCTAGGTTATCTATTATCTTATTATTATGTTTGTTTGATATCTCTGTCTCCCGATCTGAATAAGCATTAGAAGTTTGACAGAGACACTAGCTGAATCCTGTGCTCGTGCTTTCTTAGCCTAGATATACTCAATTCATTGTGCATCTTCTTCAGATTCAGCTTTAACGACTATGTCAAGAAGACATATTGAACATGTACTCTTCCAGATTCTGTTTGAAAAAGAGTACAGGAAGTAAAAAAGTAATACTGGAGGTAAGTGGACTGGTGCAAACTAGAGCAGACTTTCGGAATTTTTAAGAAAAACGATGGGGAAGCTTGATAAAGACATAAGGTTTGTAAATCAACTTCACTATTTACCATTGACTAAAATAGTATTGAAAGAACTGTAGAAGTCTAGTTCAGTATTCATTTACAAATGGTTTGGGTAATTTTTAGAAATACTGGAACATCAACTAAATTCAGCAAAAAGAATTTAATTGTTACATATTTAATGTATTCAACTACTTTGGGGATGGAATTTCTGCGTGTTTTTAAGAGATTCTTCATGGAAAACTACCCTTCGAGTTGGATTCGATGGATGTGAACATCAAAGTGGTAATATCATTCAAAAGCATTCCAAAAATTAAATTTCAGTTACCACTCTCAACACACGCTGCAGGGTTTGTAGAAAACACTGCCCTTTTCCCCCGTCATTTCTAGAAATTCTGCTCAGATTCCAAAGTTGTCAAATGAAAAACACAATTTTAAATCCAACATAAAATAGTATACTCTATGACTGTGTCAAACGGAGAACTATGATTTTTTGTCCTCTTACATCCGATTTACACTTCCTTTCGACTAGCGATTTCGGAGTTTTAACGAACGTGCGCATAGGCAGTGCGACTTCTGGGGTGGCAGAGCCGCTCTACGCATGTGTGAGTTCGGTGAAACTTCCGAAATCCTTTGTAGGGATGCCAGGTCTGCTTCCAAAAAATATCGGACAAGCAGGGGGGAGGGGTTAAGTAGTAAAGAAAGTTAAATTAAATTATCAAATAATTTACTTATTTAGATTTTATTCAAATTTAACAGTGGATTCACGAATTCATAGAACTTGTGGAATTCACTGAAGTATCTGTGTTTTATACTGAAAACTGATTCAACTGATGGCTATTACAAAAGATTAATTAATATTACTTACATGGTGATTTTATTAGAATACAACAAAATAGTATTTACATAAAAACAATTATTAACTTCTATCCTTATAATACTTCAACGAAATCTTGGAAAGGTTTGACAAACTCGCTTGAGGCTAGTACTCATTGGATCTCAAATGATACGTTATTGGAAAACATACCTATCCAAATATGAAAAAGGTATAATATAAAAAATAGGTAAATGCGAGATAAGAAAAACTGAATGTAAATAAGTTTATATACTTTTATTAAATGTCTTGTAAAAGAATTGAGTATAATTAATTTTCTTTTCGGAGAATCGAGTTCAATGGATATTCCATATTTGTCTCATTATGGCTTATGGTGGAAATAGACAAAACGCGATTCTCCTATTGTTATTCTCTTAGAAATAACAGCTTTATATTACGTAACATTTCATCATTAACCTTTGAATAAAAAAATGTCCACTATTTTGTGAAAAAATAGTGAACATAATGTGAAAAACGAGGACTGTCCTCTCAAATATTGGGCAGATGGCAATCATAATCGTTTGTCAATGGAAAACGTGCAAATAGGCTCTTACATGCGGAGAACGAAAAAATATCCACTTGTCAAAAGAAAATTTATATCTTGTCATGTCTCCTCGAGGCAGATTTGTAACAAGTATGTATTTAACTAAATGTGGAAAAAACATTATCATGTCGTTTTGACTACTACTTAAGCACCCTCTCTGGTGCCTATTTCTCTCACGAAATTCCATGTACTACTCGTAGTTCTCTTTTTCTAAACGAAACAGTAGTTTAAGAATAGGAATCACTTTTTTCTTTCTCCCTACATTCTCTTCTTTTCATCTCCCTTTTTCTGTCATTAACTACTTACAGCTGTACTTGGGAGAAGATAAGCGAGAGAACAGCAAAGGGAAAGAGCATCCCACGAGGATCAGAGCGGCCGTTTTACAGGTAAAGATACGACCCATTTCAACGACAAGTGGAGACATTGCCACTCAAACTTCCGCCTCAAAAAGTGCCTTACTTATTTTATGCCCAGTGCTATATAAAAATTCGATTTCGCAGAACTTTACGTCGCCTCTGGGCACGAGAAAACGACGTTTTTCCACGAAGCAGGAAAAGAAACTGATATTCTTTCCCGGAACGACATATTCAACAACAGGAATGATGAATCCGTCTTCTAAATATAGTCCGGGTCACGTCCACCGATATGGTATCTTAACCGCTATCATACATTACTTCACTCATGGCGCTAACACACTCTCGACCCATTTAGGGTCCATCACAACGCGTATTACAATCCTTAAGGTCCTTATTGTAGGATGTCAGTATGGAAACTCTCACTCCTCACTTAGCAATAAACACCAGAAGTTTAGTAATAATGTTTCATTCATCAACTTGTTACATTTCAGGTAAGATTTGAAAAACAACACACGTAGAACAACTGGGCCCGTTTCTCTTGACAACCAACACACACACACACACACACACACACATCCAGGTACGGCTAGACTGCGTTGTATTGCTCTGCAACGGCCAGCTCTCAACTGCCAACAATCGGCTGGACTCAGGGCAGCCAACTCTTGCACCTTGCTCGGGCCGCCAATGTCACCCCAATATCCACGCGGTCCCACACAATTGACCGATCATTTGCTCAAACCACCGCCCAGATACTGTTTCCGTACCAACACGTGACTGTTGTAGTATGCTCGATTTTTCATTCGCTGGTGCTTCTTGTGTCATCTACTCCTCTTTTCCTTCACAAAAAATTAGCCATCTTGAAATGTATATATACAAAGGAGATAAATGGTTTCATAATCGCACCACTACGTCTAACCTTCCTTGTCAATTGATGGATTCATTGTTAGCATACGGGTTGCGTCAACTGCCACGAACGTTAGTCCCGTAAGTGTAGAGCTTGTGAGGTGGCTGTGATCTTCCCCCGCTAAATGTTGAGATCCGGCGCCGACCTACATCGAATAGCGGGGTTTTCCCCAATCAGGTATCTCCCACTAGCTGGGCACCGCCCCAGTCGAGACAAGTCCGAAACTCCCAACTAGAACAAGGAAGAGAATGGAGGATCGCGCGCGGTCCGTGGCCCGTTTGTTAGGGGACCACTCCGGCGTTTGCCTGGTGTTGAAAAAAACACGTAAAATCACCGATCAGATCAGAAGCCCACCGCTAGAATTCTCCTCCAGACAGCGACTGAATTCGATCTAGCTATGTAACTTGTGTCAAAAATCCTTCCACTGTCGGGACTCGAAAGGAGGACCGCCCGGTCAGAGGCATTGTAGGGACATCAGTGGATGCCCGGAACCGCCTCTCCCAGTTTCCCGGTCAACCTCAAGTAGTCGTCTTTCAAAATATCATTCAGTCCATTTACAGCGTTGCTTCTCCTGTAATGATCATAAGCAGTTCAACATTGATTTGTCTGATCCACGAGACATTACTTGGCGCAACAATTCTTCCGAACACACTTCTAGTCGAGTATCATTCTTTCACACTTTTTTCCCCTCATCCATTGCATTCATTGCACCGGACTGCCTGCCCCCGTCCCTCCTCCGCGTACTTCACCCTGCCTCATCCCATCTCGAGCGCCTCGCTCAAAATCATCTCCACTTTTATCGCGTTGTCTTCCACGCACCATCCTTTTACCGCCCCGCTCCCGCCCCCGCCCCCACGCCTCGCCTGGCCGCGAGCGCACCGCCATAATGATGTATTTATGTGCCCTTTGACGGCTCGGCCGCCATAAATCTGATTTTTGCGTCGCAGAGCCCCGCCCCCGGCCGTCAGACACGTCCCGCCCTGCCCCACCCCACCACACCCCGCCCTGGCCTCGCCTTTCCCCGGCCCCGCCCCGTCCCGCCCTGCCCCGCCCTGGGCACGCCTTTCCCTCGCCCTGGCCCCGTCTTTTCCCCGCCCCTCCCCACCCCGCCCCGCCCCTCCCCGCCCCCGCCCCTCCCCGCCCCTCCCCGCCCCGCCCCTCCCCGCCCCCCCTCCCCGCTCCGCCCCACCTCGCTCCGCCCCGCCCCGCCCCTTCACCTCTCGCCCCGTCCGTCTGATTGATCGGCCGCTTCGCTGCGAGGTGACGTGTGAATTGCGCGCTCGCTCGAGCGGTTCGCTTGCCGTCGTTGTGGCCGATAACAACATCACTGCCATTCACAAAAGTCGAAAAACTATGTGGACTAGCTTACACTCTGTAAGCCAGGGAACAGATTTGTCTTTTGTGGTCATTGAAAATCATCGTTCCTGTCATTGCTCACCAGCAAAGGTGGCCTCCAAGGAAATGTCACTCTGTAAGCGGAGTCCTTTATCGTCGTCGGTCACCGTCACCGTCCGTCGGTCGCCGTCACCGTCGTCGGTCGCCGTCACCGTCGTCGGTCGCCGTCACCGTCGTCGGTCGCCGTCACCGTCGTCGGTCGCCGTCACCGTCGTCGGTCGCCGTCATCATCGTCGGTCGCCGTCACCGTCGTTATCGTCGCCTCCTGACATCCACCGCCAGCCCACCTCACTACTTCGTATCCGCCGCCGCTGACTGGTAGCGTGCGACCACGGGTGGTTTGGAACGGGCTAGGCACAGGGATGAGTGCCCCCGAACATAACCTGTCTCGTTTGTGGCCGCGGCCGATGACAAACGGAGCGCCCCGGATTGAAGGAGTCGCCCGCGACGCGTTTAAGGTCGAAAGCAAGAAAGCGAAAGTCGCTACCGCAAAATTTTTGGTTGGTTGCTTAGTGATCCCGGAAACGTCAACTGCTTAGGTCATTAGTTCCGTAAGTGTGATGCATTTTTTCTTCGGGAGATGGCGGTGATCTTTCCCGCTGGATGGCGAGATCCCACGCCAACCTACCGTCGGCTAGTGGGGTTTCCCCTAACCAGGACTCTCCCACCAGCGGGGCACCTCCCCAGCCGGGACAAGCTCTGAGCTCCCGATCGGTCTCCCGGAATATGTGGTAGTGTAGTGCATGTTAGTGTAAGTGTGTGTGTGTAAGGCGAGGATAGGACAAGGAAGAGGAAGGAAAGATCGCGCGCGGTCCGTGGCCCGTTTTGTTAGGGCACTGTTGGTTCGCCTGGTATTAATCGGAGAAACCACGGAAAACTCCCGATCAGAGTAGCCGGTCGCTAGAATTCTCCTCCAGGCAGCGACTGAATTCGACCTAGCTGATAAGCTAGTGTCAAAAATTCTGCCGCCATACGGAGTGTTAACCTAAGACCTCCTGGTGAGAGGCTTTGTAGTGGCATCAGTTGATGCACTGAGCTATCGCTCCCGGTGTTACCACAAAAGTCACAAGTTGTTGTATTTTCAGGAGAACGTGAGTCACAAAAAAAATACCCGATGTCACCCAGTAATTACTACCTCTTTTTAAAGCTAAAGAAAAACCTGCAAAGAAGAAAATTTTCTGTTGAAAATGATGTGTTCTGATGACAATGATCAGAGAAGTAGGTTTTCACCATTTGCCAAAAAAACATCAGATAATATGTTAAAAGGCTTTGAAATGTTAATACACTGTTGAGAAAAGCGCTTTGAAGAAAAGGACGATTATGCGGAATAGTTAAACTGGAAGCAACACATAGATAACAAACTAATTCAAGCCAAAATAAAATTATTGCCGCTAAAACCACTAATTCACAGAAATAGCTCGGTACCATTCAATTCCTCCATATTAATATTCAAAACAGTTATAAGACCTCTACTACTGTACGCCTGACCCATGTGGATCAACGCCTCCAAAACCAACATTAACAGAATTCAAGTAATACAGAATCAATTTCTTAGAACAATTGCTAATGCCCCATGGTTCGTATCCAACCTCCAACTTCATAAGGAATTCAACCTCGAACCGTTATCACAGCATATAGCTTATCTTTCCACTAACTTTTACTCTAGCTTAAATCAAATTCCCTCCCTGGTGCCTTTCAGACTCGGTAAAAATCCCATCCATCAAACCAGAATTACAAATAAATACCCCTACCATTCATTTCTCATCAAATTCGCCAATTTGGAACCTGATTAGAGGACCCATTAGGGATTCCTCTCCCAATGTAATAGTTGTAAGTTAATTGTAAGTTAATTATAAGTTAATGTTAAGTTAGTTAATAAGTAATCAATACATATGTAAAGTTGTTAACAACTAATCTATGTACCTACCATCAAAATCAATAAATTAAAAAAAATGCGGAATAGTGTCATATTTGTTTTTTCACAACTAGAAGTTAAGGAGGCCAGAAACGTATGTAACCGACATTGTACCCAATATCAAGAATAATCCTTAATTTAAGAGTAAAAAACACATAAATTTAGCTTTCACTTGAAACCTCGTAATTTTCATATCTAGAAATGTTACGTATATTGCGAACGCGTGGAGCATTTTGAGTACGGAGAGATCACCTATGATAAATTTATTTTTCAACAGGATATTAATATTAATGTATTAAATACATTATTACATTCAAATTATTTCGAAAGTATTGTTCCTCGAAACGTTGTATGATATCATTTACGAAGTAATATTATATCAATGAGTATTATTTAGGTAAATGAGTAATAGAAAACCAAGCCTATCTTCAATGGCTCTTGCTTCAACACCTGCAGCGTTTTGTGTGATTATGCAGCCGTTCCCACTCTCCCAATACTCATATATGACCTGCAGCAGTATTTGAATGAAGCAATAACTTTATTCACGGAATGTTACTAAGTTAAACAATGCGTAAATTCTGAAATGCCTGATTCTAGGATAAAAGCGATTAAATTGAAATACTCGATTTGAATTGATATTTATACAATTACAACTTCGAAATTTCATTTGAAAATCGAAAGTCAATTGAGTTGTGCGCCCAGCGAAATGATTTAGTAGTTAACGAGCTTGTTCTCTGAACCATGAAACTCGTGTAATATCACACTAATCACCATCTTAAAATCACTCGATTTTTGTTATTCTCTATTAACTGTAACGCTGGAAATGAGTACTCGCTTTTCTGATTTTTTCATATCGTGTCTCTATTTTCATATCGTCTCCGCTGACGTATAACACTAATTTAGAGATTATTTGAGACGCACATATTAGTTAAAAGCTCTCTCAAATTACAAAAAGTACATTTCATATAATTTTGTACTCAAATATCTATATTTTTTATAAACAATTCACTGTTAATTAGGAAATGCGTTAATTAGTCTATAATGGAATAGAGAAGATGGTGTCTGACTTGTTGAGCCCGCTCCTTTTCTGATATCAATTAGCCCAAAAGGGAGACAAATTGCTCAATTATATGCACACGACGTCGTCTAACTACAAAAACAGATGTTACAGAAAATATCACTTCAATGGGCGAACAGGCAGCGCTGTTGAGCAGCAATAGTGTGCTCCATTGCAGTCAAATGCCATTCCACAACTGTTTCCCCAGAGAACGAATAATTCACTATGCGTACGAACTTGCAATCAGAACGTTACAGTGAAAATTTTGCATGAACTGTACATGCATTTTTGGCTTAGGATGTAACCTGGCAGTTACAAAGCCTTAAATCAAATAAGTAATCAACCAATATTCTTGTTTCCTATATAACACTCGTATCAGTGCCGTAACATTTTGTTACATGAAAAACATAACAGTCGTTTCACAAAACAAAATGGAACAAATATGAAAGACAAAGACAAGACAACGTCCCATCCAAAGAGTCTTAGTATTACTGTCAACTGAGACTAGCAAAGGGTCTGAAATCAATAAGCCGATCCTCAGAGCAAATCAATAAGCAACCTCTAGAAACAGCATTCTCCAGTTGATAAATCCGTGATGATCCACTGAAACTAGAACTACGAAAAACTTAGCAGTGGCAAAGTCCGAAATAAGATGAGTACTCCCGCCTTAAAACCGCACTTCAAATTCGTTGAATAAGTGTTTCGAATTGAATGAATGCCTTATTTTCCGTGGCGACTCAGGGGACCTGCACTAAGGCCCAGGCGGCTCGGAGCCCCCATTCCGCCTCCCCAATGCTTACCGCCAGCTCACGACGTGGGTAACGCTCGTGGGAGGAACCTGACGAAAGATAACTAGTTTCCCGCCGGACTTTACAGTGGGATCCGGAGTACTCCGAAAAGCACCCTTCGCCAAATCCTGCTCCAAAGTCGACGCGCCATAGGCCCAACTGGTGGGTGGCCGGTCAAACCCGGCCACCAGGAGCCTAGCAGGATTGGTTGCTTGATTAGTGATTCCGGGCGCGTCAACAGCAAAGGTCATCACTCCCGTAAGTATAGTGCATGTTTTTTCTCGGAGATGGCTGTGATCTTTCCCGCGCTGGATGGCGAGATCCGGCACCGACCTGCCATCGACTAGTGGGGTTTCCCCCTAACCAGGACTCTCCCACAAGCGGGACACCGCCCCAGCCGGAACAAGCTCTAAGCTGCCGACCAGCCTCCCGGAATTTGTAATAGTATAGCGCATATTAGTGTAAGTGTGTGTGTAAGGGGAGAGGATAGGACAAGGAAGAGGATGGAAAGATCGCGCGCAGCCCATGGCCCGTTTGTTAGTGTACTTCTCCCGCATCCGCCTGGTGTTGATCGGAAAAACCACGGAAAACTACCGATAAGAGCAGCCGACCACTAAATTCTCCCCCAGACAGCGACTAAATTCGACCTACTTGAAAAGCTAGTGACAAAAATCCTGGACTCGGACCTGGGACCTCCCGGTCAGAGGCGCTGCAGTGACATCAGTTACCGCACGGAGCTACCGCTGCCGGTCGCCTAGCAAGAGGAGGGAGGGAGGAAGCGAGCGGGCGGGCGGATGCGGGGGCGTGTGGGGCGCAGCAGAGCGCCGCGCGGCCAGGCGAGGTAATTACGGGCGCTCGCCCCCGTTGGAGGGGCCGCAGGCGGAGCTTCTTCCGCGGAGGGTAACAGGTGCGGCCGCGCGCCGCTGCGTGATTGCTGCGGTCGGCGCGGGGGGCGGGGACGGGGCGGGGCGCAAGACGCAATCTGGAAGAGTTTCGCTCGCCCTCGCTGCCCTCCGCCCGCCGCCCGCGTCTGCGATCGCTTCCACCGTCCACCAACCTCCTCTGCACACGTCGACTCTCTTCAGAGCTCTCCATGATACGCTTCTCTACTCTCAGTCTCCCGTCTCTGAAGGAGAATTCTAGCGACCAGCTGCTCCGATCGGTAGTTTTCCATGGTTTCTCCGATCAACACCTGGCGAATGCTGGAGCAGTACATTAATAAACGGGCCACGGACCACGCGCGATCTTTCCTTCCTCTTTCTTGTCCTATCCTCTCCCCTTCCACATACACACACTTACACTAACATGCACTACACTACCACATATTCCGGGAGGCCGTTCGGGAGCTTAGAGCTTGTCCCGGCTGGGGCGGTGCCCCGCTGGTGGGAGAGTCCTGGTTAGGGGGAAACCCCACTAGCCGACGGTAGGTCGGCGCCGGATCTCGCCATCCAGCGGGGGAAGATCATCGTCAACTCCCGCGAGACAAAAACATGCACTACACTAACGGGAATAATGACCAAAGCTGTGTACGCGCCCGGAAACACGAAAAAATCAATCAATCAATCTCCCGGCTCCTGCTCTCTTCTTCAACCCCACCTTCTGTTCTCTCCTCCAAATCCTCCACTGTCTCCTCTTTGCAACTTCCTCGTCTGCTGCTCTCTTCTCCACACCCTCCATCATGTCCTCTCTCTAATTTCCCCAAATGCTGCTCTCTCCTACTTCCCCATTTACTGCTCTCTCCTACTTCCATTTGCTGCTCTCTCCTATTTTCCATCTGCTGCTCTCTACAACCTCCCCATTTACTGCACTCTTCAAACCCATCCGCTGCTCCTTTCATCCCCCGCCTGATGCCCTGCTGCTCTCTATTCTTGCTCATTTGCTGCTCTCTCTTGCTTCCCATTTGCTGCTCTCTCCTACTTCATTTGCTGGCTGCTCTCTACAACCTCCCCATTTACTGCACTCTTCAAACCCATCCGCTGCTCCTTTCATCCCCCGCCTGATGCCCTCTCCAGTTCCATCTGCTGCTTTCCCGCCCCCAACTGATGCTCTCTCCAAACTCCCATCCCTACTATCTTCAACTTCCCCCTACTCTTCCCTCTACTGCCCCTTCTCTTCGTACGTAAGTCGCGGCGAGAAGCGACATTGGGTGCCGCCTGCGCCCTTCGTATATTCCCATATTTAATTTCGGGCTTTGGCAGCGATATAGCGCGAGCAGCGGCGGCGCAACGAAAAAAAATAAGAAAAGTTATTAAGGAGAACAGTATGAGGATGGAGAGAAGAGACAATGAACACAAAGAAAGTAAGCAAAATACATAAAAATTACAAGTATAATTTTTAATTGAGCAATAGGTGTGGACAAGAACGGCATCAAGAAATAAATACGTTACACGATGAAACCTTGGAAATATGTGTCTAACTGAATTACTCTATCACTGAAATGTCACTTACGCATCTAAAAAAGAATTTACAAAAAATATAACCGTAATTCCCACAAACGATCAACATTTGACCAATCAATCAGTTAATTATCTTGCTTTAACTGTAATCAAGTAGTCTCCCTTTTTTTATCGAAGTGACTCAGAGTGTAGCACGCTGACTTCGCATTCGAAAGGGCCCGGGTTCAATCCCCGTACCGGCAATCCTGATAGGCGTTTTCGTGGTTTGTCTCGGTCATCCAGGCGAATGTTGGGATGGCCACGACCGCGAAACCGGCGTGGCTAGCCGAATTCGTTAACTACATAAAGTCACGAAGGTTAAGCGATGTCGAGATATCGTGGGTTCCAGGTTAAGTAACCGACTAGGAACCCCAGGATCTAACGGCGCCAAGGCCAAGTACCCTTTACGAGACATGTTGTGGCTAAATTCAAATCCACCCTTTACACGTTTACTTTCCCATATTCCATCCATTAAAATCTTCATTTGGTACTTCATCTCCCCCCAGCTTGTTGGTTGGCTGGTTTTTCGTGTTTCCAGGCGCGTCAACTGCGTCGGTCATTAGTCCCGTTAGTGTAGTGCATGTTTGTTCACGGGAGATGGTGGTGATATTCCCCCGCTGGATGACGAGATCCGGCGCCGACCTAACGTCAGCTAGTGGGGTTTCCTCCTAACCAGGACTCTCCCATCAGCGGGGCACCGCCCCAGCCGGGACATGCTCTAAGCTCCCGACCGGTCTCCCGGAATATGTGGTAGTGTAGTGCATGTTAGTGTGTGTGTGTGTGTGTGAGGAGAGTATAGGACAAGGAAAGTTCGCGCGCGGTCCGTGGCCCCTTTGGTAAGGTACTGCTCCGGCATTCGCCTGGTGTTGATCGGAGAAACCACGGAAAACTACCGATCAGAGCAGCCGGCCGCTAGAATTCTTTTTAAGACAGCGACTGAATTCGACCTAGCTGAAAAGATAGTGTCGAAAATCCTGCCGCCGTCAAGACTCGAATCTAGGACCTCCCTGTCAGATGCGCTGCAGTGACATCAGTTGATGCACTGAGCTACCGCTCCCAGTCCCAGCTTGTTTTACACACCATTCATGCTACTTACAGCTCCAGTACACCAAAAACTACATCGATCTATTCCCATCAACCTTCAAAAAATGGTACAATCGCAACCACCACAAACGATGCAATCCATATAAACTTGAGTTCATGAAAGAACCTTTACATTCTTTCCAACATCACTGTCACCATTGCACCGGGAGCGGTAGCTCAGTGCATCAACTGATGTCATTGTAGAGTCTCTGACCGGCAGGTCCTAGGTTCGAGTCCCGACGGCGGTAGGATTTTCGACATGAACTTTTCAGCTAGTCAGTCGCTGTCTGGAGACGAACTCTAGAGGCCGGCTGCTTTGATCGGTAGTTTTCTATGGTTTCTCCGAACAACACCAGGGGAATGCCGGAGCAATACCCTACCAAAGAGGCCACGGACCGCGCGCGATCTTTCCTTCCTTTTCCTTGTCATATCCTCACTCCTTACACACATTTACACTAACATGCACTACACTACCACATATTCCGGGAGACCGGTCGGGAGCTTAGAGCTTGTCCCGGCTGGGGCGGTGCCCCGCTGGTGGGAGAGTCCTGTTTAGAGGAAACCCCACTAGCCGACGTGAGGTCGGCGCCGGATCTCGCCATCCAGCGGAGGAAGTTCATCATCATCTCCAGATATAGCAACATGCGCTACACTTACGGGACTAATGAGCAAAGCAGTTGACGCAACCGGAAACACGAAAAAATCAATCAATCAAAAAGTCACCATTGTCACCCGCTCTTCGTCTCCACCATCAGCACCAGCTCGCTCTCGCCACCGTTGTGCCTTTAGTATCGACGCCGCCAACGTCTTCCAGCTCCTCTCAGCCGTTTTCGCTGCTGACGTCGCGGGACTGTGAACGACTCGCGCATCGGCGGTCCCTCGAGCACATTCAACAGCGCGGCCCCGCGTAAAACTAAAACTTAGGAACATCTTCCGAAAACCATTCCCAAAGAAAGTCTCCAATCGCCCCTGCTAGTTCGGTTTGCGCTGAGTGGCAATTCACTCCAGAATTGGAAGTAAATTCGTTTGGGTCGGAGAGTCCTCGGGGAACGCCATTTCTGCGAACATTCTGAAGCATATGCTTTCGGACTTGTGTGACTCGTCTGATTTCGTGAAAGACAGTTTTCCTCAACGCATACGTCATCACATAAAAGTATAAGGTGAATTATTTAAAAAAAGTGTATGAGAAGTACGTCTTTACTAATTCTTAATGGTTACTTTATATATAGTTGATATCCATGTAAATATGCCTTGGTGTGGAACAGAAAATGTGCACTTCAGCACTTCAAATTTTAAACAATTAGGTGTATCCTTGCTACTTTGTACATTCTAATTTGTAAGGCTAATATTACTATTAACATTTAGCATACAATCCACTATCAACACTATGTTTGTTTGCACAATTTATTTTTATACATAAAATGGTTAATTAAATGACTCTTCCTGGTATTCTAATAAAAAAATTTTAATTGCAAGGACTTACGATACAATTATTGTAAGTCCTCGAAATTAATGTATCGTAATAACGAGTAGGAATTTGTATACTAATCCAGAAAAAAATTGCTAACAGTTTCTCTTCTGTGTTACGACCTCACGTCGAATAATTAAACCAGCAGCAATTTCTGAAACGAAATATTTTCATGGAATTGAAATTCCAAGCGCCGTTAGAAAAAAATATAAATCATTAATATCTAGAGGGTACGTAGTGACTTACATAATTCTGATCTTACACAGAAAATACAACGTGCGACAAACGTGCAGTGCATGTCAGACTTTGTAGGAAACAAGTGAAGTACGTTCATTCAACTAAGCATTATATCATTCAATCTAAGTATTGTGAAAGGAAACGACAGACATTCTTGAGCTCAGGAATGCATGCGTAGATTGTGCTCCTTCTCTATTTGTCACATGAAGAGTTTACTATTTGTTTGCGCAAAATAAATCAAATGACAGGTGAATTCTAGGAACTTCGGGCATTGCAAACACCTGCGTGCAAACGGGATATGCAGAGTAAGTCTACTAGAACATTCATGACGTAGAAAAAGACACAGTTAACGCTGCTTTCATTCAAATATCTACTATGATCGCTGAAAACAATTCTAAGTTTGTCAGGGTGTACCTTTATTGATATTTCCGAAAGGGGGAAAAGTAATTGCTAATTAAAAATTTTCCAAGTAAAAAACCTTTACTAAACGTTTGTTTGAGAACGTGTTCTCGATCCGGAAACACCTTTGTAACACTAAGTTGCATGCAAGATTTCGTTCCATTCCACAAAAGAAGAAGTAATCTGTAGTTAAATTAAACTTATTCTCAGTGTACGCAAAACAATTGGGTAACAATTTGGATGAATTTTGTTGAAATTAAAAATTCATGTTTTAGAATAGTATCTCTATAAATAATAACTAAAGTGACAATGTTACACAGTTAAATTAGATAGCTCAACCGATTTTAATTACTTTTTAGTCAAGTAATAAGTAAAGAGCGATTAACAGTTAGGTAATAAGTAAAGAGCATGACCCCACTTATGATCTTAACATTTCATTTAGATTATAGATGATTATAAGTGATGATAATCCAGTTGGTCTTTGATCTTTTAAATGTGAGTAACCATGTTCAAAACGACCTGCAGTGTATCTAAGTAGGACGGGGCGAGGCATGTGACGTGTGGACAAGTGGAGGGCGGATGAGGTGTGGACAAGGGGAAGGGCGATGAGGTGTGGACAAGTGGAGGGCGAATGAGGTGTGGACAAGTGGAGGGCGAATGAGGTGTGGACAAGTTGAGGGCGGATGAGGTGTCGACGAGTGAAGGGCCCATGAGGTGTAGACAAGTGGAGGACGGATGAGGTGTGGACAAGTGGAGGGCGGATGAGGTGTCGACGAGTGAAGGGCCCATGAGGTGTAGACAAGTGGAGGACGGATGAGGTGTGGACAAGTGGAAGGCGGATGAGGTGTCGACGAGTGAAGGGCCCATGAGGTGTAGACAAGTGGAGGACGGATGAGGTGTGGACAAGTGGGTAATGGTTGAGTGGATGGAGATTTTTTTTAATAATTGGTTTATTTATTAGAGTCGCATTAACATGGAGGTCAAGAGCGACCACTTCTTTAGCACAGAAGATTAACAATATTTAAAGTATTCAAGTAATACAAAGTCGTAGTAAGTGAATGCAGATTGTTCGTTAGTTTTCCAAGAAATCAGCGTGAGGTCAGTAAGTTCAGACGGTAGCAGTAGTATGTGGCTCAGAATGACGAGTAATAGACAGACTGTCATTGTCAGTTTGATTCACGCTGTGCACTTATTTCAGATCGCTTCATACAAAATCACGTTTGCCATGACGAAATTTCTGCTTATCATAATAAATTACAACAACAACAATAACAACAACAACAACAATAATAATAATAATAATAATAATAATAATAATAATAATAACAATAATAACAAGAAGAAGAAGTTACGTATTACTCTGTCCAATAATATAACTTACACGTTTATGCAATATACATTTATGCGTTTACTTATGTATCTGAGAAACTCTAGTGAAGGAACTTCCTATAGATGCAGACATCAATGCAGGGGAAACAACAGTTTTGTTAAACAATCTAGCCTTTCATACTAGTTAATTCAACATTAATTTAAAATAGCCATTTTGAACTCTCTTCCGCCGAAACCATCTTCATGATCAACGTGGGTAGGGAATATGACTCGTGAATTATGTGGTTGGTTGGTAATGATTCCGGACGCGTCAACTACGGGGGTCATTAGTCCCGTAAGTGAAGATTAGTAAGTGTAGTATTGGCATAGAGTAAAGATGTCTCTTTAGTCTAGATGCCTCTTTAGTATATGGTATTGGTTTTCCTCGGGAGGTGGCAGTGATCTTCCCCGTTGGATGCCGAGATCCGGCGTCGACCTACCGTCTGCTAGAGGGTTTTTCCCCAAGAACGTATCGCTTCAAGCGGGGCACCGCCCCAGCCGACACCAGTTCTCACCTCTCGACCGGTTTCTCAGAATACGTGGTAGTGTAGTGCATGTTAGTGTAAGTGTGTGTGTGTGTGTAAGGGGAGAGGATAGGACAAGGAAGAGGAAGGAAAGATCGCGCGCGGTTCGTAGCCCATTTCTTAGGGTACAGCTCCGGCATTCGCCTGGCGTTGATCGGAGAAACCACTGAAAACTACCGATCAGAGCAGCCGGCCGCTAGAATTCTCCTCCAGACAGCGACTGAAAATCTATTGTCCAAAATCCTGCCGCCGTGGGGAGTGTAACCTCGAACCTTCCGGTTAGAGGCGCTGCAGTGACATCAGTCGATGCACTGAGACACCTCTCCCAGTGTGAAGTGTGTGGAAGGGTGTGGTTGAATGGTGTACGGTGTGGGTACGCGGTGTGCGGGGTAGGACCCAGGGGGCGTGGCACTTGCGACACGTGTGACGGCAACGCGAGGGCCACGGGCGCGGGCGTCGGTGGCGGGGATGGTGAGCGCGGAGCGGAGGGGGCGGCGGTGATGCGTGTGGTGCGGATTATTGTGCGGGCGCACGCATCCCCCTGCGCCTATCACCGGCTGCGGAGCGGGCGATGACGGCGGGGCAGTAAATTGAAAAACTTTTACCCGCGCAAACATGTCAGCGAGTTCGTCCGCGCGCGTCCCAGGCGCGTCCGCGCCACGCCACGCCCTCCGCCCCACCCGCCCCACCCGCCCGCCCGCCCATCCACTCAAGACGGTCGGTGCGGGCACGCCCACCCCGGCCGACTGCACGCCTAGCCATCCGCCTTCTACCCGGGTCGCGTTCATCCGTTCATTCTTCTACCCATTCACGCTCTTTTCTACCTACTGACCTTCTCTCCTAACACTCCCCCCATACCTTCCTTCCTCATCCCTGTCTACATTCTTACCCACCATTCATCTATGTTCATTTCCAACCATCCTATCTACTCATCCTACCCAACCATCCCCCTCCTAAGCACTCTACCTACCCATCTCTCCGTCCTCCCATCTCTCCGTCCTCCCATCTCCCCGTCCTCCCATCTCCCCATCCTCCCATCCTCCTATCTACCCATCCTCCCATCTACCCATCCTCCCATTTCCCATCCTCCCATCTGCCCATCTCCCATCTCCCATCTGCCCATCCTCCCATCTGCCCATCCTCCCATCTGCCCATCCTCCCATCTGCCCATCTCCCATCTCCCATTCCCTCCCCATCCTCCCATCTTCCCATAATTCCGTCTCCCCGTCCTCCCACCTAACCATTATCTCTTGTGGTCCCTCCTACCCTCTCCGTACTCTCCCGCCTGTTCCACCTTGCATGTTCCTTCCTACCCTCCCTTCTTTCCTGTCTTCCTTTCCTCCCTCCCAGTCACCATCTCGCCCCCTGGTGCCGGCGCACTCGCCCGCCCACTCGCCCGCGCGGGCGCTGTGGGAAGCGGTTCCAGCAATTTTCTGTAAAGAGGTAAGTTTTGATTAAAGTGCCCTCCAGAATCCAGCGACCGGCGGCGAGGCCCCACGCCCGCTCGCGCCGCCACCGCCGCCGCCGCCGCCGCCGCCGCCGCCGCCGCCGCCGCCGCCGCCGCCGGCATCGCCGCGTCTGGGAAGGCGCCGCCCCCTCGACGCGGCCGTCGCTCGTTAGGCGCGGAAACGGCCCCCCCGCCCGCCCGCCCGCCATAGTATCACGTCGGAAATTTGGGGGCTTCTTTTCGGTTGATGTTGCCGCGCCAAATTCCCTAATGCGAGTCGTAAGGTCGCAAGTAAACTTGTTTCTTTGGGAGATGCTTTATTACGTTTCCTAAAAATAGCAATTATGGTTTATAGAGATACTACGGGTGACGCAAAAAGTTTTTATTGATGACGATATACTTATGCTGTATTAATTTTCACGTATGTTTGAGTAAAATTTGTTCAGAATGGTTGAAAACAGTATCTTTACCCCGATTTATCACGACAAGTTCAAAACCAACAGGATCGTCAACTAATCTAACACCTTCATTCTCGTAAAATAAAAAAATATTAAATAATGTTTCTCCTCATTTGATTCGCTACAAAAATGTATTTTTAGTAGTTTATCACACACAGTCAGACATGATTTAAAATAACCTAATGTTCCATAGGTAAAAATTACATAAAGAAAACAGTATTTGCTAAGCATGAAATTTAATGAAATTTAGGTCCAAAACCTAGTCACTATTTGTTTTTTTTTTTTAAAACATCGCTAATTTTATATTCACATCCAAGAGAAATTCCATTCCTGCTCCATTCCCCCAAGCAGCATGTAAATTTTGACATTCACTCTGCCCTCCTCGTGAAGTGTGATACCGCAAGGAGAGAAGCAAAAGGAGTTCTATGCTTCTGGAGAAGTCGCATAATATGCATATTACACGTATTATGCAAGAGGTGAAACTAGAATCTACTGGCTACTACGTCCCAGTTGAAGAGAGAATACAACTCCGCTCCCGAGAGAGATAGAGAGAGAGAGAGAGAGAGAGAAAGAGAGAGAGAAAGAGAGAGAGAAAGAGAGAGAGAAAGAGAGAGAGGGAGAGAGAGAGGGAGAGAGAGGGAGAGAGAGAGAGGGGGGAGAGGGGGAGAGGGAGAAGGGCGCAGGAGGCGAACAGAGAGCAAACTCTTTGTACTATTCCCTTTGTTCACATGTCGTTGTCACATGGTAACCCCACCCACTACGCTTTGCCTTCCAGACTTTCATCTTGCACCTATTACCACTCCCACGTCCTTGCCTCTTTTCTTCTTGTTGATACCTCTTCACCATTTACACTACGCCTCGTTTTTATACTCCCACACCCGAGCCCCACACTTTCCCTACACAATACTCTCCAGATGTCCACCAATCCCCACACATTATCGTCACTCACGTATTCATTTATTTCGTGTCTCCAGTTTCCCCTTTCACTTTTCCACTGTCTACTACATACATCTCCTCGTGTTTCATCCTCCCCCTCTCTCTAAATCTCCCTCCCCCCCTCGGCCGTTGCTCACACCCCTTCCCCCACTGCCTGCGCCGTCGCCGGCCGCACCGAACAACCACTCTCCGTGCGAACCAGCCGCTGCCTCGTCCGCCGCACCTCAACTCATCTCCAAGCCGTCTTCTCCCCAGCACCGCCCCCCCCTCGGCCCCTTCCCCGTCCGACTCCGGGAGCTTCGCGCGCTGTGGCCAGCGGCACGGAAAGCCGCGTTAATTGCAATGTCCCGGCGACGCGCCTGGGGCTGCGTGAAAAAATTGCTGCCACGGCCAGGCGCGCGGCGCGGGGCCAGCGGTGGGGGTGAGGGAGGAAAATGCTCTCTCCCAGAACGCCCCCCACGGGCCGTAGAGAGAGGGGCAGGGGGTGGGAAGAGAAGCAGAATTTTGTGGGCTGTAAGTGGACGGTAGGGCGAGGCGGGGAATACAGCGGACACGGGAAAGTGGAGCGGCCGTGAAGGGTGCGTAGGGGAGAAGAGGATAGTGCACGACCTGAAACATGGAGTGAGGAATGGAGAATGAAGTAGGGTGGGGAGAGTGAAATGAGGTGAGGAGGGAAAGTTGGGTAGTGCTTGGAGGGTGAGATGGGGAAAGACTTGGAGGACGGGGCGGGGCATGGATAATGAAATATGGCAGAGAATGAGGTGAAATTCGAAAAGGAAAAGGGCGATGGGGATGGGACACGACCTGAAAAGTGGAATAGGGCGGGGGGTGTACAGGAAGGAATTGGGGGGGGGAAACTTGAAGAACGGGGCGCGGCATGGTCGGAGAAGTACGGCGTAGAGAGGGAATAAGGTGAAAAGTAAGAGGTGGAGTGAGAACGATGAGTAGGATCTCAAGAGTCGAATGAGGTATGAAGAGTGAGGTAGGGTGCGGAGGGTGAAATGAAGTTCGGGGGATAAGGATGAGCAAAGAAGATGAATGAGAAAGTGGTGAAGTGCTTGAATTGGTTGGTTTTTTCGTGTTTCCGGGCGCGTCAACTGCTTCGGTCATTAGTCCCGTAAGTGTAGTGCATGTTTGCTCACAGGTGATGGCATGGAGGCACTGACCGCGTCAACGGCAGCACAATTCCAGAAGGAGCAAAATCAGAAAACTGATAAATTATTGGAAATCATTGATAAAAGATGAATTGAGAGACGTTCTTCAAATATTATGTTTTAATGAATGAAATGCGAAATACTTCTAATCAAAAATCACTCTGTAACCGGAAAAGATAATTGGTAAGTTTTATTCACTAATACACTATGATTTTATGAGTTTTCGTACTCTATTCATGTGAATGAGGATAAAGGAACAAGTTACGGATACAGATGTAAAGATTTTGATCATCAAAGTTGTTATGTGCACATAAATGGTTCAAAATAGTAGTTTTTACTCTCTTCACTTTCATCTTTATCTTTACAGTTTATGTAGCATTTCCAGAAGAAAATAGAATGTATGCTTTAAAAATGAGTAAATATTATTCCTTTTCTTCCTTGATGTGTGGCTGATAGATGACATCACATCTGTGTTAATGTTACAATTCATTTTAAAAACAATATTTTTGACAGAGTTCTCTTTTAATCTTAAATTTTCGCGATGTATCCATATATATTCTAGATACTGAAGCGAAATAACATGCAGTTCGTCGTAATATCAGACATTCCAGTGTGCGTGTTCAATTCCAAGCATAAAGCTACAAACTTCTCAAACCCTACTCAGCCGCTACGTATCCGGATGCATTCGGCTCAAAACATATTGAAAGAGGTCTTGATAAAAGTGCTTCTTTACCTTATGTCCAAGGCCCCGAATGAAATACGAGTTCAGACGACGCGATCTCACTCATTCACGCGACACATCTCCATATGGCAGGGACTAGAGCGGACATCACAGACGGGTGGCGTCGCTTGGCGGTACACCAATCTCTGCCCACCCACATTCTGCCACTGGGGCGAACTCCGCTGCCGAAAATCCCAACTCTTCTCTCTCTCTCCACCGACGCTGTCGACACACCATTTCAGCCCAAAATCTCGACCAACATCAACTCCGACATTCTCACCGTCCTCATTACATCGCCCCAAAATCCTGTTTTAGTTTCCACCAACTCTCGCCTCTGCCTACCGATATTCACGCGCGCCGCATTTTGCTCTCCTCTGCGCGCGCTTTTAACGGAGTTCCTCCGCCCATCACCTCTACCCAGGGTGGCGCACACGTCCCACAAAGCGGTCGAGCGTTTATGAGGACGCGCTGGCCCCCCCCTCTCCTTCACCCCGCCTCAACCCTTCTCGCCTCAACCCTTCTCGCCTCCACCCGCCTCGCCTCAACCCACCCTCCCCCCCCCCCCCGCCTCGCTTCACCGGCCCGCCTCTCCTCACCCAGCCCCGCCTCGCCTCACCCAGCCCCGCCTCTCCTCACCCTCACCCCCGTCCCGCCTCACTCAGGCCCGCCCCGCCTCCCCCTCCCCCCCCCCCACCCCCCCAGCCCCGCACCCCCTGCTCCACACCACACGGAGCGCGAGCGCCGCACCCCGCACCGCACTACCCCTCCGTGCCCCGCGCGGATTAATCCGGGCGGCACCGCCACGCACGCGGACGCAGGGCGGCGGGGGCGAAGTCGGAGGGCCAGGGCGACGGGGGATTCGGGGCGAGGTCGCCCATCTGACGGTGGAAGGGCCATGACGCGAATGGAGCGTCGAGACAAAACGACGGACGGCGGATGATATAGAATGGTCTATGAAGGTGAAAGGTGAGAGAGTGAAGGGCGACAAGGTGGAGAGTTCGGTTTAAGGGTTGTGGAGAGTGGATGGCGAGAAAGTGAAGTATGAAAGGAAGGAGGGTGGAGGACCGGAGGCCGAACCATGAAGAACGTCGGGATGAGGAAAGTCGGAGGGACGGAGGATGGACGACGGAGGGCGGACGACAGAGGATGGGAGGAAGACGAGGGGGGGTTAAGACGGAGAGCGTGAGGACGGAGAGCGTGAGGACGGAGAGCGTGAGGACGGAGAGCGTGAGGACGGAGAGCGTGAGGACGGAGAGCGTGAGGACGGAGAGCGTGAGGACGGAGAGCGTGAGGACGGAGAGCGTGAGGACGGAGAGCGGAGGACGGAGGGCGTGAGGACGGAGGGCGGGAGGACGGAGGGCGGAGGACGGAGGGCGTGAGGACGGAGGGCGGAGGACGGAGGGCGGAGGACGGAGGGCGTGAGGACGGAGGGCGTGAGGACGGAGGGCGTGAGGACGGAGGGCGTGAGGACGGAGGGCGTGAGGACGGAGGGCGTGAGGACGGAGGGCGTGAGGACGGAGGGCGTGAGGACGGAGGGCGTGAGGACGGAGGGCGTGAGGACGGAGGGCGTGAGGACGGAGGGCGGAGGACGGAGGGCGTGAGGACGGAGGGCGGAGGACGGAGGGCGTGAGGACGGAGGGCGGAAGACGGAGGGCGTGAAGACGGAGGGGCGGGAGAGAGGCGGGACGGAGGCGGGAGACGGAGGGCGGGAGGACGGAGGGCGGAGGACGGAGGGCGTGAGGACGGAGGGCGTGAGGACGGAGGGCGTGAGGACGGAGGGCGTGAGGACGGAGGGCGTGAGGACGGAGGGCGGAGGACGGAGGGCGGAGGACGGAGCGGAGGCGAGAGTGAGGACGGAGGGCGGAGGACGGAGGGCGTGAGGACGGAGGGGAGGACGAGGGGAGGACGGAGGGCGGGAGGACGGAGGGCGGGAGGACGGAGGGCGAGGACGGAGGCGAGGAGGAGGGCAGGAGGACGGAGGGCGTGGAGGACGGAGGGAGGAGACGGAGGGCGTGAGACGGAGGGCGGAGGACGGAGGGCGAGGACGGAGGGCGGACGGAGGGCGGAGACGGAGGGCGTGAGGACGGAGGGCGTGAGGACGGAGGGCGTGAGGACGGAGGGCGTGAGGACGGAGAGCGTGAGGACGGAGGCGTGAGGACGGAGGGCGTGAGACGGAGGGCGGAGGACGGAGGGCGGAGACGGAGGGCGGAGACGGAGGGCGGAGACGGAGGCGGAGACGGAGGGCGTGAGGACGGAGGGCGTGAGGACGGAGGGCGTGAGGACGGAGGGCGTGAGGACGGAGGCGGAGACGGAGGGCGGAAGGACGGAGGGCGTGAGAGGACGAGGAGGCGAGGAAGGACGGAGGGCGTGAGGAGGACGGAGGGCGTGAGACGAGCGGGGAGAGGCGGAGGACGGAGGAGGAGGACGGAGGCGGAGGACGGAGGCGTGAGGACGGAGGCGGAGAAGGAGGACGGGGACGGAGAGCGTGAGGAGAGGGTTGAGGCTGGGAAGGAAGAAGCATGGAGGTCGCCGTCCGCAGTCGAGCGCAGTCCTGATTAGGAACGCGCAGGCGGTCACTTGGCGCCGAACGCTAACAGGCTCCTTGCAGAATGTGAAAAGCAAGAACCACATCGAAAGAAAGGAAACAGAAAGGGAATATAGTAAGAATTAGAAAAGTGAGGAGGGAAGAGAGGTAGAGAAGGATATATTGTGAGACAATCCTACAAATTGATTGAAAGAGAGGAGAGTAAGAAAGAGTCGAATATATACAATAGATTAAGAAGTGAGAATGTACAGTACGGGGGAACGTTAAGCATTAATTAAACGATTTCACGTTCAAATGGGACAGAAGCCAGTTTTCAATTACTCTCCTGCTCTCCATACAGAAAAATTCAATAGATTTGCTCTAGAGTATAAAGGTACCTAGAGGACGTAATGCATTTAAAACCTCTTCTCGCTTATTTTCCCTGAACAAAAATATAAATAATAAAGGAATTCCAGGAAATCTTCATTATTCCCGTTTCACTGAAATATGAATACAAGGTTACATGTATGAAAAAACTCCATCAACAAATGTTAAGCTAGTTATGGGAGTGTTTCGCATGAGACTGCATTGAAATCGAGACAATTACGAGTTCACTGAAATTCTCAAATCTACAAGCACATGCTTCATTGAGAGGACACTTGAGAGAGCGAGAGAGAGAGAGAGAGAGAGAGACAGAGACAGAGAGAGGGAGGGTGAGAGCGCGTGAGAGCGAGAGAGAGGGTGAGAGAGAGAGCGAGCGCGGGGGAGCGAGCACAAGAGAATGAACGCAAGAGACAGCGCTCTAATAAAGCATTATTTTAATGATTCGAAACACAGTTTGCAACTTTTTTTCAATATACAAATATGACACCAATATTTGAAGTCAAAATTAAGATGATACCATTACGTAATTTTTATTATTTATTAGTAATAGCCCATTCACATCCCTTAGTAGGGCAAATGCCTCTTACATGTAAGGTTCTAAATAAGGTAGCACTTCACTTGTCAGTTATCACAATACTAATCATCACGTCACTATCACTTCACTTATCGTTATGTTCTTTATTTTTGTGTCACTGTTCCTCTTTAGGTAATTAGTCATATTTATTAGGTAATTAGGTAGAAAGTCTAATGCGATTTGCTTGGTTTAGCTCGTACCGGAAAAATCTAATTAATTTTTCATTATTTGCGAAAGAACTTCAGTATTGAACGTGACCGAGACTTTAAAAAAAAAAACTTTTTCAACATGATTGGAATATTAAGTAAGATAACTTATTGTGTAATATTTAGTATTTATTAGGTAATTAGTACACAATAAATTATCTTAATATTAATCATTTTAAAAAATCAAGTTTTTGTTTTAAAAACCTCGGTCACGTTCAATGCTGGAGTTCTTTCGTAAATAATGAAAAATTAATTAGATTTTTCCCGTACGAGCTAAACCAAGCAAATCGCATTGGACTTGTTTATTAATCCATGGATTCCAAATAAGTTTGTTTAGTTTGTGGTATTAAATTCGCACAGAAACTTTTATATGCTTGACTAAATTATAATTTAATTAATTCTGTCATAAGCTGGCGGGTACATGTTTTGGCTGCCGTAACCATCTCTCGGATATCACGGTGCTGCCCCTTGCAACATGGGAGAACATGAAGTCGGTGTTTTATTTGATACAAGTAATATGGAAGATACAAGTGTGGATTCAAATTCATATAACTCACGTCTCTGCAGTGTAGGTTTCTTCGAAATTTCGTTGAGATTCAACAGAAATTTGATATTATAATAATGATGCCCAAGCAATAGGAAACAAATCAATTCTGAAAATTGAACCAACAAAAGAATCAAGGAAAAATTAACTCCTGTTCATACTTTAAGCAGTTCTTGTATTATCAACTCTTCTGCCTTCCTTTGCGTTCACAATAACGCGAAGAAAATGAAGAATAGAGTCGACTTTTTCCATCCACCTAAATTAAAATTTGATACAGGTTTCTTAAATATTATAGAAGTACATGCTTCAGGGAAAGAGAAGAAGCAATCTATAAAAGAAATTACGAAACTCATTTGTAAATATAACAACTTCCTTTTAGTAGCAGAAGATTTAAATCCCAGAGTTCGCAATGAGGCCATACCATGTTTTATAGGTTCTTTTAAAGTAACATGTCTTAGTAATAATGGTAAAAAATAAAACAATGTGTCACCTTCAACGGTTAAAAAATAACTTCTTAAGAAAAAATGATATCCATAATATACCTGGGCAGTAAGAGGTTATGTATCCTTAATAGAAATGCATGTCAAATAATGTTAATACAAAATTATCATCAAGAGTAATGGACACACGTGTAATTGGGGATGCGATCTATACACGAATTACCCCTTGGTTACAAGTCGGATACAGATATGAGCTGCATGGAAAAAGAAATTAAAGAAGGAAGAGAAAGTTCCAAATGAATTTATCCAAATTCAAAGTTCCCCAAATTTATTTTTATGCAAATTCAAAGTTCAACATGAATTTATACAATAAATCCGAAATTTATCTTCGAGAAGACAGTTTAAGGAATCTATGTCAGCAATGACTAACCTAGAAAATTGAACAAATACCCACAGAATTATGCATAAATAATAAATAGAATAATATTGAGATTTACGTAAAATAAACAGCCATTAAGCACTGGATGCAAGGAAAATAATTATAGAACGAGAGGTCTTAAAATATGGAACGATGAAATACAAGAAGTAATATCTCTAAAACAAAACACTTAGACAATTTTAACGGAAGAAATCAGAGGAGGATAAGAACCAACATCAAATCAACAGAAATAAAACAAAAACAATTGTCAGAGAGGCACACTTAATAATCCTTGGATAACTTTATTGACAGAATACAGAATGATATCCTTGAGGAACACATTTTGCTTACAAAGTCATGAATGATCTTAACAGAGCTGTGAAAGATGTAGCACGTTGAAAAATAATACTTAAAGAACAATGGATCAACCACAACAAATAGTTATGGTAAAAGCAGAAGACACTTTAGAAGCATAATCTGAGGAGATAACAGTGGATCTCATAGAATTTAAGGAATGAGAATAAGCGGTGAAAAGTGAATAATACAAAAGTAACAGTACCAGATGGGATATAATGAATTACTAGAGTACAGAGCACTATTTCTACACCTTAGATCATTGCAACTATTTAACACGTGTATAACAACTATAAAACACGCAAGATCCCAGAAAAATGGGCGACAGCGAAAGTTATCTCTATTTTTAAGAAAGGACAACGAAATGATACCAAAAATTGTAGATGTATTAGCCTACTCAATGCAGTATATAAATTGTACAGTAGAATAATAAATGAAAGACTTCAAAATATCTCAGACTGCATATTATTATAAGAACAAGCCGGTTTCCTGAAAGGAAGATCCTGCACTTATAACATCTTCTTAAATCATAATACAAAGAAGCAGAGAATATAACTTCGAAACGCACCTAGCTCTCCTGGACTTTGAAAGGGCCTTCGGGAAGTACGCAGAGAAACATTATGGAAAATAATGGCACGAAGAGGCTATCGAATACGCCTGATTAATGTTATTCGAAGAAACATTAAGTACATAAAGATAATTGATACGGGAAAAGAATAACCCAAGAAATTCAAATAAACCAAGACGTACAAAGAGGATATAGACTCTCTCTCATCCTATTCAATATCTATTTAGATAATCTACTCCAAGAATGTAAAAATAGAACAAATTCTAGTTTAAATATAGGAGTTCATTCCAATATTAACACAATTCTTTATGCAGATAATCAGATCGTCATACAAACTACGAAAAACCAATTGAAAATGGCCTTCTACGCATTAAATAACTTAGGTATGAAAGATAACATGAAAATATCAACAAATAAGACAAATATAACGTTAATACAACAATAATAACATATGATAGATATCTAATAAGGCCTAAAATAGTAATAATAAATATCTGCATCGAACAATTTCTCAATTTAATTATCTAGGATGCGATGTATCCTAAGAATAAAAAAATACAATAAACAAGATTAATCTCCATCAAAGGAGTTTTGGCACAATGAACCCGTAAGGCAAAGTGTAGCGAAAAACCTCACGTTAACGTGATGACCATCCCAACCCTTTTGTACGGATCTAAATGCTGGGTGACAAACAAAAGGATCTGAGAAATATAGAAACAGCAGAGAAGAAATTTCTGAGGTCCGTAACAGGATACACTCGACAAGGCAGAGTAAGAAATGAAAGATATTAGAGTAGAAGTGCAAACGCAAACAACTAATTGAAAAACGTTTAAAACAAAACGAACAAGGGAAAGAACATCTTTACCGTATGTCTCACGATAGATTGACGCCTTGAATTACCCGACTCGAGGAAAAGGAAATGTGAGAAGGACACAAAAGAGACGGCAAAGCCGCGACAATCAAGTTTCTTCATGCTGAAAAGTCAGAAGAAGAATTTTTTATTTTATTTTACGTCAAAAAACAGTTGAAACTGCGTATGACGTGCTATGGGGAGAAGTGAATTCTGTGCACATTTTCAAACTTCTGTGATTCCTACACTAAGTCATATTCTACATGAATTTTGAAACTAAAAAAATGTAATAAAATCTCATGTAATCAAATTTTGAATAAAAATATAAATAATACATTTTGGGTCTTTATCCACATTCCTTCGTCAAGGAATAATACTTCCTGCGACAACATGGAAACATAATTTGAATAATATATTTCCCAATGAATTCTAGAAGACATGCACAGATAATGAAGTTACATTTATGTCCAGAAGCAAAACAAGGGGCCATCTCAGCATTTGCTCAATGGATCAGGGAAACTGGACGAAAAACCTGATCGAGATGGGGGTCATTGACCCGGAGGCTGCAGTACAATGCTTGTTACAGGTTGTTTATACTCATTTATACAGGAGAAAATTAATTTTGATGAAATCTGTAGCAAATAATTCAATTTTCATTGTGAAATTCTCTTGAAATGTAATTAGAGTAGGACTTTGTATACAATTCTTCAACTTATTCGATGAAAGATTTAGGAACGATATTTGAAATTGTGATACATTTCTTTGAATTTAACTATTATAATTTTTCATAACTTTTAGTACGTGCTTCGAGAAAGTATTGGTTATTTTGTAACACTAAACTTCGCTTTGTTTTGGATCATCTCTTCATAGCCTGTCGCCCTATCCTTAAAAATGCGTCAAATTTTGTCAAACATTGTAAGCGATACCGTACACTCCAACCAATGATAACATATAAACACAAAACATCCCAGAGCAACAGCGAATTCCACACGATTTGCTTCCTTCGCCACACACGTACAAGGTTAAGGACCGCTGAGTTATGTGGATCGTCGGTTGAACGGGGTGGGCACGGTTCCAGATCGCCCTTAAAGAGCAGATCCTAACGAACGCACTTATCGCGAGAGAGAAGGGAACAAAAGTGAAGACGGGCGAGGGCCCGCCTTCGTCCTCCATTCCCTTCCCCCTTCCCCCTTCCCCCTTCCCCCTCCCCCCTCCCCTACGCACCCGGCGCGTGACATCAAAGAGCGACACTAATGGGATATGAATCGGTTAATCATCTCGCCGTCAGAAATTGAAGGGGAAAGAAAAAATTAAGTGAACGAAGAGAGAGAGAGAGAGAGAGAGAGAGAGAGAGAGAGAGAGAGAGAGAGAGAGAGAGAGAGAGAGAGAAATTATTTAAAGAGGCAAGAAACAGAAGAAGGGAGTGTTCGAAGGGCGATCTCGTGTCATTTACATTTTGTGTTGGAGACGAATTCATTAAAGACTGTTCCTTCTTTAATTCGGTGGCGTTCGGATATTAATGAAGACGTTATCATTTGTAGGTTTTTTAGGGTTGTTGGTGTTAGGGTACAATTTCGAAGGCGATGTTGTGAGCAGTTCTCAATAATCAGTCATTTTTCTCTATAACTTAGTACAAACTGGAAACTATTTACTTGGCTTTATCAGAGGTCTCAGACGGTTTATACTAGGTAAAAATATACTACGATGTAGTATCTCATTAATTTACATTATAATTGCGATATGAGAAGCTAATTAATAATTGATGATTATTAGTATTTAGTGATGATTAGTATTTATCAATAAGTGATGAATAATATTTATCAAATTGATACATTCTCATTATGCCAGAAAGCTCTACTAAAAACTAATTCAGAACTAATCGGAAATTTTTCAGATCACTTTGATGACAGGTCAGAAAGAGTGAAGTAAACCTTGTGTATGTAGAACTATGAAAACAAATGAATGATAAATATAACGAACATTCAATACACTCTACTTTACATAAATTGCCACCTCAATGAGTGAGTGTTCTCAATATAGAGCTAAAACAAGAGTAATCATTTCATAACCTGTGTTCTAACATGTTAAAGGTAACAGAGGGTCATATTCCACTTGTACTGAACTACCCCGATTCTTATTTAACAAGCATTACTACATCACGAAACATTAATGTTATCATTTTAATATTTTTACAAGATCAAGTCTATCGATTTACAAAGTGATTAAACGCCAACCGTATTCGAAATGACACAAGTTATAAAGTGTTTGGTTTTACTAAAATAGTTTGCAATAGAAGAGTCAATGGTGTGCCAGCACATCCTGAACCTCACTTAAAATATTGAGAAGTTCCTCAAACCATCTCTTTCGTTTCTTTCTTCTACCACACTAAGCGTTTTTAACCCTCAGTTCGTTAACCCGCACACGTGACAATGAAGCTGCAGTAATGCACACGCATTCGCACTACATTAAATAGCAATTGATAAATATAATCCGTTATACTCTGAAATAATTCAAGGAAAATTTAATGAAATAGAAACAATTCCCAGCACGATCTAAACTTGTGCAAAACCTCAAATCGTGTTAAAGGTCGTCGGGAGTGTGTCATCCTTCTGCGCATTTTGATGACCCTCCTTTCTTTCTCAGTCTTCATTCCATCCCGTTCGGTTCCTCTTACCCCTTCATTTGTCACTACGATACGGGAACCTGGTTTTAACACCATTTACTTCAAGCGGGATTTTTCACGGCACAAATTCAAATATAAAACAGTAGTTACATGCATCTCTGTCTACAACATCCATTGATGAAATCAATGTTTCCAAGAAAAATTATGTCCATCATGTATGGCTGCCAGATATTTAGAAATACAACGATATTTTGGGTTTTCGCTAACACACGTTCTTCTAACAAGCAACCACAACTTCTCTGATCCAAAGGAAGGCATGTAACACGTCATAACAGCGCTGAAAATTTAAAATATAATTAGTCAATTCCAATTCAGTAAACTCCACATAAATTTGTATTCAAAATTTATATTTTTTCAGCAGAATTTTTTCTTTTCGTTGCACAACTATATTTGGGTAAATTACGTTCCCGCTGTCACTTAAATCCCCGCCCCCGCCACCATTGTCTTCACCATCGTTGTCAAACCCTTCGTCTTCGTCGCCCGTCTCTGCCGCCAGAGAGAGAGGTAGAGAGAGAGAGGGGGAGGGAAGGGAGAGAGAGCGCTGGGTCGCTGGGGAACCGCAATCGATGCGGCGCGTCTCACGAAATGGCGCGGGCTAATTACAGGGGAACACAACGCACGCCACTCGCCGGCCCCGAGGGCGCTCTCGCCGGCGCCGCCGCAGCGTCCACCCCCGCGCCGGGCGCACGCGGCGAGTGGACGGCGCAGGCCGGCGACACGGGAGCACAGGATGAGCGAGTTCGCACGTAGGAGCATGGAGCTCTCTACTCAGGCGCTGAGTACCTTTGCTGGTTTTCCCACGCGCGAGACTTGAGGTATATCCTTGAGTCAATGCGCCACTCGCACCAGAGCCACTAGCGCGCCGCTCGCACCCCGCGCAACCCGCGCCACTCGCAACCCGCGCCACTCGCAACCCGCGCCACTCGCAACCCGCGCCACTCGCAACCCGCGCCACTCGCAACCCGCGCCACTCGCACCCGCGCCACTCGCACCCGCGCCACCCCCCCGCACCCGCGCCACTCGCACCCCGCACCACTCGCACCCCGCGCCACTCGCACCCCGCGCCACTCCAATCCGCACCCTTTAGGGCATAACACCTCACAGCAATCCTCTCACGACGCGCGCACTGTATTACAGACTGCGTTGGCGCTCTGCTAATAAGACACGTAACCCATCACGAACCATCCCCGCGCCCCGCATTCAAACACTTCATTTGCCCGCGGCACCCGTTTTCCCTCGCCCCGCTCTCATCGCCCAAGGAGCTTTGCGAAGAAACGTGAGCTCACGCCACGACGCGGGGAAAACGCAAGGCGAGCAAAGGCAAGGACGCGGCCAGTCGATGATGGTAATAAGTGGCTGGCCAGAGGGCACTGAACGGAAGAAAGGTCAATGGCAAATGATATGACACCACCAGACTACGTGTTTAAAAGGGGTCTACTTATGAAGACGTTTTCCATAACACTCTCACACTTTGTTCTCGTGAACATGTCTGTGTATCAAACTGGGCAGTATTATTCAATTAAAATATATAATATTAGTTAAAAGGTTAAAAGTCATAGTTTCAAAAAATTAATTGCTGGTCGATTCTGCTAATTTTCCATCTGGATAGAAAATATGTGAATATGTAAAGAAGAAGAATATTTCAATCAAGCTTACCTTGATTATAATGAAGCGAGCAATTTCTGAACACCATTTTTAGCAATCAAAACTTGCGTGAAATGTATTTGTTAGATCAAGGTTAAAAATATTATATTTCTTAAATATATTTCCTTTCATAAGAATGTTATCTACATCATACGATAAACATGGTCGGCAACAACCACAAATGTTCTAAGAATTTCCACCCTTGTTGCCAATTTGCAAACTAACAGCACGTCAAACGAAGCGCGAGAATTCGACATTACAACATCGACGTTTTTTCAATTTTCGTACACAGAGAGCGAGGAGAAAATGGGACAGCACCATTTTCTTTACTGCTCTTTGCTACAAACGTGTAAAAGCCGTTTTGGGGAAAAAATTGTTTAAATATAAAAATTGCCTAAGTTTGACGCAAAATTAGACAAAAATACTCATATTTTCGAAATATTGAATATGACCTTACTTCAAGATGTGTTGCAACTGAAAAAAAGGATTTTTAAAACGTAGTGCATACACAGCTCAAGAAAAACAAATAATACACATTTATGACATGAATTACTTCAGACACTCTTTTTAAAAACAGTATTCAGGAATACAGCAATAATATCATGAAATATATTCAGACACTCCAGCACGCACCAAGAATATTAAAAAAACTTGTTCCATAACACTACGTGTGAATTGCAAATATTTAATGGTAGGCCTTACTATTTTCTTTCGAGCACTGCGGTGATGAGGTCATCTGCCTCCTTAGTAGTAAAATCAGTCGGTAGGCGCAAAATGAGAGGCAGAATAATACAATCAAATATTTGCATTTTTAGAAAACTATTAGCTGCTTCACTGTTCTTGTATTTTTTCGAGAACCGGAATATCAACGAAATCACTGACATCCCCCTCATATGGCCACAGATTGCTCACTTAAATCTTGCGCGCATACAAAGTTAGAAGGAGAGATAACTTCACGATTTAGAAATATGAGCAAGACAGAACAAAGTAAGACTTGCAATTCTGACAAAAAATCCGTACATTCCAATCAATATTCCAGCAAGTTACACAGCTTCACAGTTTTGAACGCGGCGCCATAACTAAATGGGTCACACACCCCGACATGCGAGGCAAGATTTATGGCGGCCACACACGAAAATTCCTTATTTACATCACGGTACTAAGTCTAAAATACGGTCGTGTTGACTGCTGATTACAGAGACAGAGCTTTTAATCGACTCTAATTTAGAAGTTACAATGACCATTTAGAAGATTATTATACACTCAAGGAAAAATATAAACAATTACATAGATATCTATACTATGTTGATATTTTTTATCTCGTAAATGACACAAGAGTAATAGAAAAACAAATGCCGTTCGGAAGACCATGAACGCCTTGAAAACACGAAACGCAATACGCAGTCTACCGAGTAACACGTAATCACATAAGAAGAGGCCAAGATGTTTATATAAATATTTCGTAAAAAAGATAACTCATCAAATTGTTGTGGTTTTTAAAATGTTATTTTAATCTTTATTCACATTTTTATAAGTTTTCTTTACTTCAGTGTCATCCTAGTACAATGTTATCCCATTTCGATATACCGTGTGACCCACCTAAGATGTTCCCTTCATTTTTCTCCTGAACCGTTGCAGATACTGAGATGCGGTTTTCACTACAACTACTATATGCAAGGGGCACATACGGTCATGCATAATATTAGTTCTGGAGACAATGTATTCACCCATAGCCATGTTCTGAGCATATCTGTACGCCATAAGGTGCTATTTTTAATTAATGAAACACTACAAGATTTGAGAAAATATTTGAATTATTAACCGTAGAGAAAGCAAGGGAAGATTGGAGAGTGAACTTGTTCTGAATTAATAAATGCGTGTGCTGTGAGAAACAAAACGTTTACTCTTTGAAAGACTGGAAACCTCAGCTGGTACAAAAATATCGTGTAAATAAAAGTAAGAAATACTTTAAAATACAGAAACAAAAGGTAAGTTAACAACTCTAGAAATAGCTTCATTTATAACATGTACTCAATACGTGCACCATCAACGGATATACAAATTTGAAGACGCTTCTAAAGAGACCTTCGAACGGAATTCAGAGTTCCACGTGAAATGGCATAACAAGACTCGTGATCTTGTAGTATTTCATTAATTAAAAAATAGTACCTTGTGGCGTACAGATTTGCTGAGAACATGGCTATGGGTGAATACATTGTCTCCAGAACTGAGAGGGTGTAGTCTTAAAGAGAAAATCGCGGGTTTTCGTGAGTTCCTTTGCACATTGCATCACTACATTTACCGCAAGGTCGACGCAACGGAAGGGAATGGCCTCGCCGCATATCACCCGGAATTTCTCATTACGGAAATCAGCAGACGACGTGCGTCTTTAAAACTTAATTTCTCGAAAATTCTGTTATGCAACATGGCGAGATGCATATTTATGAGCTCGTCTCTTCATCTTGTTATGATGAGCTAAAAAAATCTAAAGGGATCCATTTAAAAAATCGAAGTTGGGTCAATATCTCAGCAATAAAAAATGCAATATAATAATATTATGCATGACCATATGTGCCCCTTGCATATAGTAGTTGTAGTGAAAACCGCATCTCTGTATCTGCAACGCTTCAGGAGAAAATTGAAGGGAACATTTTAGGTGGGCCACACGGTATATGTATACCATTGATGTGAGTGGGAATGACTAGATTCACACGTATCGGCAATGTGTAGAACGCCCACCAAAGTGTATTAATTACGTTACCCACCATGTTGTTGCGCAGTTATCAGTCAACTGCTGCAAATCAGATAGTGACGAATTCATTCAATATTCGAATTCCCATTGGTTATAATAATATTGTTACAATTTTGTTTTTCATTATTTATTTTTTCCAATAAACATAAAACAAGAACAAAATAGAAAAGGTACGTAATCATATAAAACAAATCCTACCTTTAAAAAAATAAACTATTAAATAACCGTTTTATTTATATTGAGATGTCGGGTGCAAATTATGAGATAAAAGGTCAAAGTTTTGGGAAACGGGAGAATTTGCAAGGCTACAATTTGCATTTAACCCTTTTTATGATATGTGTCAGAACACTAGATATTCTTAAAAAACCAAGGCATTTTTTTCTATTTTCCCTTTTGTTGATTATAAGGGTCTAAATCGGATCTTTCTCACCTAGAGAAAAATACAAGAATTATTAAAGTCAACATTCTTAGGCGTAATGTTAAAAAGTTTATACTTAGATAAGGAGCTAAAACACACCTTTTTATTTGTGCAAAGTACTCCGGACAAACTGATTTAAATTCGGCGAAAAACTTGTCAAATACGAATTTCAACATAAAAAACGTTTCCCCCGGAGGCACTGTTGCCTATCTAATTCCGCTACTCCCTTTGTGAACTTGTGGCACTTCGGACGTCAACCCAAACGCCCAGCTTAGTTTCGGCGGATCGATTAACGCGCATGCCGATAAGCAATGTCCGGGGCGTGGCAAACAGTTGAAGAGCAGTACGCGAGTCCGGAGGGAGCGTTCACACACACATGCGCCGCGCGCCACGTGCGCTATCGACGCGCACGAGCTCCCACACCTCATCCCACAGGGGCGCTCCAGCACGCACGCCCGCCAAAAACCAACCACACCATCAACAGGCAACCAACGACAGTGGAACCCCGGTATTCCGAACTAGTTGGGGGTGTGGTCTGTTTCGATTCGGAAATGCTCGGTTCAATCGATTGATTGATTGATTTTTTCGTGTTTCCGGGCGCGTCAACTGCTTCGGTCATTAGTCCCGTTAGTGTAGTGCATGTTTTTTCGGGAGATGGCGGTGATTTTCCCCCGCTGGATGGCGAGATCCGGCGCCGACCTACCGTCGGCTAGTGGGGTTTCCCTAACCAGGACTCTCCCATCACAAGGGCACCGCCCCAGCCGGGACAAGCTCTAAACTCCCGACCGGTCTCCCGAAATATGTGGTAGTGTAGTGCATGTTAGTGTAAGTGTGTGTGTGTAATAGGAGAGGATAGGACATGGAATAGGAAGGACAGATCGCACGCGGTCCGTGGCCCGTTTGGTAGGGTACTGCTCCGGCATTCGCCTGTTGTAGATCGGAGAAACCACGGAAAACTTCCGATCAGAGCAGCCGTCCGCTAGAATTCTCCTCCAGACAGCGACTGAATTCGACCTAACTGAAAAGCTAGTGTCGAAAATCCTGCCGCCGTCAGGACTCGAACCTAGGACTTCCCGATTAGAGGCGCTGCAGTGACATTAGTTGATGCATTGAGCTACCGCTACTAGAATCCCGGTATTCCGAACTAGTTGGGGGTGTGGTCTGTTTCGATTCGGAAATGTTCGGTTCAATCGAAAAAATGTACTGTTAATATATATTACGGTAATAAATTAATAAATAGTTATTAATAAATTAGAGTATTAATAAATGTACCGTTATATATTAACAATCTCGATCGGGCTTTTGTCCAGTTTCCCTGATAACAATAGGAACCACTTAATTGTACTTCTGGAGTTGTTTTAGTAAGTTTTCATATTGCCTTTTTTGCCTATTTTAGGTTCTGGTGCCTATTTTTTGCATTGGCCTTATTTGTACCTTTTTTCTATCTTATTTGTGAATTTCTGCCTTTTTCGTAATTATTTTCCCTTTCCCTTTCCTGGCACTGATCTCTATCAAGCTGAAGACATATTTATAAGCCTGGAAAACGTGAAGGCACGTTTGTGTATTGTCTTTCTGAGGATTCGCAGGTTCCAGTGTTAAAAATCCAGGTTGTGTTAAAAATCTAAAAGGGAAAGGAGTATTTTTTGGTATTTTTCGTTGATGCTCACAGACTTGTTTATCCAAGAGAAATCTTTGTACTATGTTGTGTGTGGCTTCTGATCCCTTTTGAGGTCAGAGCTGTTTGTACATGATATACCCTTCTCAGTTCGTTTTTGTTCTCTCTTCCCTTCTGGCGATTACACAAGTGTGAAGAAAGAAATCTACAATTCCGTTTTCAGTGCTACCATTTCAAGATTCAAAAGTAAGTCCACAATAGCATTTCGTAGAGACAGCTACGCGCGTAAAATAAATTGGTAGTCGTCACACCGGATGGACCTGTTCAATCAAGGTTATAAAGAAACGGAATTTCTATGTGAGTGCTAATGTAAACTTTGGAGTTAAAAAAATTAAATAAAAAAGTGAATCATTTCAATTATTAATGTATTTACAATAATTACTTGTAAATGGTGATTTTGCAAATGTCCTGTCATTTTACCCCCTACTTTAGTCAGAATAAATGCATGTTTTCGTGCCTATTTCAGTCAAAATAAATATCATTTTGCCTGCCTATTTTAGGTAAATAAATGATTGAACTTCCGGGCTCTACTTATAACCATATTTAATTTTTATTATAAGTCGTTCTTAGATCTAATGTAGACACTGTTTCAGACCAAAAATAAATATTCTCTCAAATTAGTTGCAGAAGATTTGAATACTTAAAAAAATAAAACAAAAACATTTCAAAAGTAAGTAAGCAAACACTCGCCTGTAATTCCAGAATATTCTCGGAATTGATAAAAAATAGTACAGGGAGGTTGTAAAGGAGATCTCAGTCCAGCATTAATATGATGACTATACCGCTGTGTAGGGAGAATCAATATATCGGAAATTAGTAAACCTTGCAATAAATAAATATTTAATTCAACATCAATTAATGTTGATTAAACACTGGGCAATACAACAGTAAAATATGTGCAATAAAATGGATCAGTTCAATTAAATAAATAGGATCAAAATGGTATTAACTTTATCTATGTGCACTCAAAGTTTAACTTATACGAACAAACTATTACTTTCCCCCATGCACAGGCCATTCTCCGCAACTGCCCGCGCCATAACACGAGTTGGTCGACCGGGAAGAGCAACAGTCGGCGGCGAGCGCCCACTTTTAATCAGAGCGGAGAACGACGGCGGCGGCTTCATGGCGGCCAGGTGCGGCGGCGACCGCAGGGCGCAACACGTGCGGCGGCGGCCCAGCGCGCGCCATTGCCCTCGCCCCGCTTCCGCCCCCCACGCCCGCCGATCCAAAGAGCAGCCCGTCCCAACGCCCCCGTCCCACGCCCCGCCTGTCCCAGTGCGCGCGCCTGCTCGCCCCACGCGCCCGCCCGTCCCACGCCCCGCCCCGCCCGTCCCACGCCCCGCCCCGCCCGTCCCACGCCCCGCACCTCTGGTCCCACGCCCCGCCCCGCCCGCACCTCTCGTCCCGCCCCGCCCAGACCGTCCCACGCCCCGCCGCGCCCGTCCCACGCCCCGCCCCGCTCGTCCCACGCCCCGCACCTCTGGTCCCACGCCCCGCCCCGCCCCGCACGCACCTCTCGTCCCACACCCCGCCCCGACCGTCCCACGCTCCGCCCTGCCCGTCCCACGCCCCGCCCCGCCCCGCCCGTCCCACGCGCCCGACCGTCCCACGCGCCCGCCGTCCCACGCCCCGACCGTCCCACGCGCCCGACCGTCCCACGCGCCCGACCGTCCCACGCGCCCGACCGTCCCACGCGCCCGACCGTCCCACGCCGCTCCTTCCCACGCCCCGCCCGTCCAACGCCCCGCCCGTCCCACGCCCCGCCCGTCCAACGCCCCGCCCGTCCCACGCCCCGCCTCGCCCGCGCACGCCCCCGCCCGCCCCCCCCGTCCCCCCCAACCTGCTACCCCCATGCCCAACCTGCCGCCCATGGCACCACCCGAGCACCACCGTCGCCGCAGGTGAGGGCGGAAGCGAGCGCGAGGGGGCGGGGCCGTTTCGCCCGAACGAGCCCCCGCGGGCGGCGCGCGGCCGCGGTCCGCCCCGGCGGGCGGGCGGGCGGGCGAGTAGGGGGCGGGGCCGAAGGTCACGCACGTGGCGCTCACCTGCTCCCGCGCGCCAGCCAGCATCGATATCCGGCCCCCGCCACCCGCTGCACACCCGCCGCCGCCGCACACCACGAAATTGCCTGCGATATTTCTTGCGCTACCTTGCTCTCCGCTCCCGCCCCGCCCCGCCCCCGCCGCAACAACACTTCCCTTGTGCTCCAGCTCCTCTCTCATTCGCCGAGCCGCTGCCAAGACTCCGAGCCAGAGAGCCTCGATAAATCAACGCACAACTTTCGGAAGCCACTTTTGAGTTTTCGAAACGTAACCGACCGTATTGGCCCGCCTTATACTGATAATGCTGGCCATTTATTTTCGAGATCTAAATTCAACAATTGTTTATAAAATCAGTTTTGTTGAGGTTACGTTTATTCTGTCACGTCTACGTTAAAAATTCGTAAGTGACTCATGATGGAAAATGAATACCACTTCATGCCTTAATGGAACAAAAGGATACAAAACTAATTGTTTGTTCATGTGTTTCTAATAGTCAATTCTGAACGTGAAAAATTGCATCTCAGGTATTCTAGTAGAAATTGAAGCGCTATTGACACACTGTGTCAACATAATGGTGAGTTGCCATACCGAGTGTAAGAGAAAAACGTTTATCCGTTCTGTAAGCCCCTTCAGTACAATTCGGTTTTTACGAGACAATCGGGATTTCTCTTTAAAACCATAAACTAGGATCAATTGGTCAAACGTTTATTGAAACATTGATGAAATGACTGTCATATTGGTTAAAGCAGTTGGTTTACCGCGATTGGTTGGGAATGTTTCATTAACTTCATTTTTACCATCGATTGATAAAAGTGTAACTTCCATTGTCAATATTTTGCTGTGAATGATTCCGTTCCTTTTCCCTTTATTGAAAACTTTCTCATACATTGGACATGTGACAAGACATGCATATATATTGAATAAGTGTCAAACATATTGACATGCGTCTTAAGCAAACAAAATGAATCCCCATTTACAGCCCAGCTTATTGGAAAACTATGCACATTCGTATAGTCCAAAACACACATTCTCTTTTTCTGAAGCACAAAATGACTTCCCCATTTCAAACAATAATGCATATTATATTCAATGCAATATGTTACACTTATAACTAAACTAAAAACATTTTTAACACTTCTGCTTTAAGTGTAAATTTAACACTTGCTTGTAAGTTTAAAGTTAACATTTGCTTCTAGATATTCTTGAACTCTAGTTTTATTACTCCAATTCTTCATCAAAGAACTCCACAATAGTTTTATCACTGATATTACGCAAATTCAAAACAAGGAGCTGCAAAAATAGAGTCAGAGAAAATCGGTACTTCAGTAAAGGTCACTTCACTTGTTCCTGTTCTTTTTCAAAAGTCAACAACGGACAGATAATAATCGCCAGAAAGAATTAAAAATAGACGACCGCACTAAAATTAGCGAATGAGATGTAATGTCGTTTTAAAACTTTTCCCCCAATCAATATGCCTTATGTGCAAAGCAAATACGCACTGTGAGGCACTATTATAATTTTTTTATTACGAAAACTTTGTGATAGTATTAAAAAAGCGAATATACAGTTGGGTTTAAACTTTTCCGTTATTTGTTTCCGACTGTCTAACTGGCAATGTCGTATTCGTTTGTGTGTGAAAGAGAGAATTAGAATTACAATGAATATACTCGTACGTTCCATTTGTGGTGAATGTATGTTAAGAACCGAAACATTTAAAACCAAACTACAAAACGTTTCACTCACATCAACATAATACATTGAATAGATGTTCGTCTCAGTAAGTTAACTATTTCCAAGTATTATTACAAAGAGTAACGCTGGTTTACTGCATTACATCACTTTTCAAATTTTATTGCAGTTCTCGATAAAAGTAAAAAACGTGTTCTAAAAGCGTTAGCGCACGATTTTAAGATGAAAAATTCGTTTAAATAAAAAACCGTTCTTCCTGAAAGCATTTAACTTACACTTTCACAAGATTTATTACATCCATATATTTCCACTTCTTTTACATCTTTCCATTCTGCGTTACGCTTCCCTCACAGAATTCTTGAAAAAAGCAAACATCGTTTCCCAAATACGAAGAATTGCATTGATCTGAAAATCAATGACACTCTCTCTTTCTCCGGGGCAGAAAGGAAGGGCGCATGCAAGAAGTGCCTTGAATGAGATACCGTGTGGTGTCAATGGTGAAGTTACCAATAGTACACACTGGGAAAAACACTCGGGACCAAATTAAGGCAGAACCTTCAAAATACGCAGCCTTTGAACTTCAGCCTCTAATGAACCTTGCAATGAAGCCTAAAATAGAAGAATACTTCAATCCTCGGTGATGAAAAATTAACAAAATTTGTCATTTTTAAAATGAAATATTTTAATGTTCGAAACGGAAGCCCGTGAATATAAAATCTGGAGACAAAACTCAAAGTTGTTAGTACATATTCTGTATTACAATGTCTATTACAATGAACCACGTCTATTGCCTGAGAGATGCCGAATAAGACGGCACAGAAATTGACTTGGTTTTTTATACGTACGTCTTAAAATTAAAATTAAGTGTAAAATATCCAAACGTCAGTAGACCGGGAGCGGTGCATCAACTGATGTCACTGCAGCGCCTCTGACCGGGAGGTCCTAGGTTCCCACTCGCCACGGCGGCAGGATTTTCGACACTAGCTTCTCAGCTAGGTCGAATTCAGTCGCTGTATGGAGGAGAATTCTAGCGGCCAGCTGCTCTGATCGGTAGTTTTCCATGGTTTCTCCGATCAACACCAGGCGAATGCCGGAGCAGTACCCTACCAAACGGGCCACGGACCGCGCGCGATCTGACCTTCCTCTTCCTTGTCCTATCCTCTCCCCTTACACTTACACTAACATGCACTAAACTTTCACATATTCCATGAGACCGGTCGGGAGCTTAGAGCTTGTCCCGGCTGGGGCGGAGCCCCGCTGGTGGGAGAGTCCTGGTTAGGGGGAAACCCCACTAGCCGACGGTAGGTCGGCACCGGATCTCGCCATCCAGCGGGGGAAGATCACCGCCATCTCTCGAGAACCAACATGCACTACACTTACGGAACTAATGACTGAAGCCGTTGACGCGCCTGGAAACACGAAAAAGCCAACCAACCAACCAATCCAAACGTTAGTAACTGTATGAAAACTTCTGTAAATAGACTTGTCGCGATTGGTCGGTACATTTAATTCCATTATCAAGCGTTATACGTCTTACACAGGAAGAGTCAAAACGAGGAAATGTATTCATCATCGTCAACAAAAATCTGCTTTTCTATGAGTCTAATTCGGGCATGTCAAGGTTGTGAACAAGGTAACTGCTGTGTATAACAGCATGTGTGCCCACATGGTGGGCACACTGTACCGGCTAACATAGTTGCGGCCCACTGTGGCCGCTGCAGAGTTGCGCCGGGGGTGCGGCCAGTCGAGAAATGAGGAGTACGGGAAGACGCCACCAGGGGCAGGGCAAGCGGCGGCGCTTTTCCGTGGTCACCAGGCCGTGTCGGGTAAGCGGTCACAGGAGGGGCAGTTCCCCTCGATGCCCCGCCACGGAGGCGGGAAGTAAGAGACTCGCTCAGATGCCTCGGGGCGTATTGATAGCGCCTCTCCCGGGGCGGTAGTCAGTTGAACATTTCTGGAGCAGCAAGCGATTGCCTGGCAATAGTAGTAAGTTCGGTTTTGAAGTGATTGTATTCTTCTGGCGAACTGGAACTTGGCTTGTATTTCGGACTTGATTTGGATTGTGGCTTTACTGAAAAAAACTTATGGTGAAAGAACTGTTGTTTTTTTTACTTTGTACATAACAGTAACTACCTTACTTGAGCTCGCGATCACTGTGTCCAGAGAAACTGGCAGGGACATTTATGAATTACAAATTGCTCCAGAGTCATGGTACATCACTAAATGTACCGCCACGTATCCATAACGGTCTACTGGAGAAGTCAGTTGTCTGTTATTTCCCTTAAATGTAGCTCTATTAATTCTCACTTCCCCTACTAAATCGAACAAATGATCCATTCAAATGAAATAATACATCAGTCAGGTATCAAATGACAATAAAATTACACGTTTTGAATCAAAAGTACCTTTATTTCTTAATCGTATGTCGCCTATCGAGTAAGTCGCCTATACAGTAAGTCGCCTATACAGTAAGTCGCCTATACAGTAAGTCGCCTATACAGTAAGTCGCCTATACAGTAAGTCGCCTATACAGTAAGTCGCCTATACAGTAAGTCGCCTATACAGTAAGTCGCCTATACAGTAAGTCGCCTATACAGTAAGTCGCCTATACAGTAAGTCGCCTATACAGTAAGTCGCCTATACAGTAAGTCGCCTATACAGTAAGTCGCCTATACAGTAAGTCGCCTATACAGTAAGAGCGCACGACGTAGGATTGTCACGCACAGAGGAGTTCACTTATCAACAAAATGAAACAAGTTCATTACTTTTTATGCAATGCGTACGGCGGAAAGAAAAGAAAAATTAATTACTCTTCTGAGGAACTGCCCTTTTAACTAATCCACTACAAATTTGTTTCTCAGTAATGTTCTCAGTAAATTTCTCAGTAAGTATACATGTTGCTTTTCATAAAAGTAATTATTTTGGCTGTAACATAATACATGACACGGTATAATAGAAGGATAAAAATGTAAAAAAAATACAAAACGTAGGGAACTGGGGACTTCTACTAGAGTGTCGTCACCAAAACTCCAAAAAGACGACCACGTAGAGAAAAGGAAATTTTGAGTTTTTCCATTAAAGATAAGAGCTCGCACTTCAGCATATTTGTGACAAGGAAATCAATTTAACGCGCACGTTTTACTTCTCTATCGCCCTCGATGCAGCTGATGTGTAAAAAATGGATTTTATGTGTCCCCATAAGAATTGAGATGATTTATGTCTGACGATCTTGGTTGCCAGGATATTGTTCATTGCCAAATATCCCATGAGTATGTCACGAAGAAGAACTTGCCTTTGCACTAGAAATGGCACGAGTCCCACGCAAAAAAACTGTACACAGAAAATAAATAACGTTTCTATCACTTGTCATGATCACTGCGCGGTATCCTCACAATTAGGTCACGCCCAAAACTCTTTATTGTCATTTACTTTCTGAACACTTTCGGGCATCGTAATCCCCGTACAGTCAAAATAGCCTTAAACATATTGGTAGTGTATAATATGAAGCGATGTTTTTGAAAATAACGTTAATACTGAAGGCAGAAATTAATAGATTTTTTTGACAGTCAGAAGGGCTCTAAATTGCGTCTACCTCAGAATCTTTCAAATCGGAGTTAATTTTGCATAAACTTCTACATACCTACGAAAAATGTCTTCACAAAAAGACTGTTATACATTTGTTTCCTCACACTGTAGTTGTTAGAAAGCCTAGGCGAATGAAATAAGGGAGGAATGTAGGACCTTAGTATAGAGTAAACACATCCACACACTCACCACCTGAACTTTGAACTAGGAAGTATTTTCTAGTTAGGCAGGATTCAAGTAACAAGCACCTGAACTGGAACCCAGCAGCCTGTCAATGAAGTGCCAACGCCGCGGTGAAGCAGCCCAAACGCACTCCGCCCTCTCCAACCCGAGTGATGTGTCCCAGCGTGTACCGGTTGCAAGAAAGCGAAAGTGGTGGGTTGGGGTGGGGTGGGGGGCTTACCTGTAGCGGATAGCGGTGTGGTAAGCCGTTCTCCAGACAACAGCGCCACCACGGCTCCAGCCCACTTGCTCTGACGTCACGTGTGTGTCACGTGACCCTCCGCCCGCGCGACGTCACCCGTCACTCCGCCATCTCATGGCGCGGGCCGCACCTGGGCCGCCATGCTCCGCCCTGCGAACACCCAGCCACGCGTCACCACCCGCTCTCCTGCCACTCGCAAAAAAAATGCTTTGTATAGGAGAGCGCAGTTTAATTTTCTTACGCCATTTAATTCTCGAAAATCTATACTAATTATACTCAACTAAAGGGAATTCAACTATTGAAATGATTGAAGGCGTTGTCATTGTCAACAATAGTACTTATTTCACAAATAGCAGCTTTCGATGGCTTAGCCATCATCATCAGTTTTCTGGTACAAGAAAAATATAAAATTAGAATTAACATAGTTACCTAATTTTAAAAACACATCTTAAGAAATGAAAGGAGAAGAATTAAAGAAAAGAAAAAGAAAGAATGAAAAAATTTATAATATAAAATAATTTATATAATTTAAAACATCTTAAGAAATGGAAGAAGAATGTCTTTAATTCTTCTTCAACTATAAGTACTAAACTAAAGTGAATTAAAAAATACTTAACTAAAGTGAATTAAACGACGTGTAACCGACATCGATACCACAATAAGTAGCGTATGATAGAAATGATATTTTTACATGTACCTTTTTAGGATTGTCGCAGTGTCCTTATAATATTTGGCAAAAATTTGCAAAAACCCAAATGCGGAAAATTAATAATTTAAATAATATGTTTGTAGATACATCGCGAACATTTTTCGCCTCTCGCTTAGAGCACGTGGTTCCTAATATATACCGCCAGAGCCCAGTAATGCTGCAAAAAAACTGGTATAATTTTAGAATTAAAGGCTTATCTCATATAAAAAAGGTTTTTTGGACCCATTCATCTTAAAATTTCAAATTTAGCCTGTTTTGAGTTACAACAGTATTCCTACAACAACACTACGTTTGGAGGGAGTCAATGCGGATATTTTATAATTCTTTAAGTTCCACATTGGTGGCGTAATTTGATGGCATTTTATCAGATATAAATTATTAAATCGCATAGAATATTGTTATATAAATTATCATTTGAAGTTCAGTGTTAAATAAAGCACTTCGATATTACGAGTGATAGAAGAATAATAAATCACGATAACTCGAAACATTTAATAGTTCTCTATGACTGGTAGGTAACATGGCGCCATTTGAGAATAGTTCTATGTAGCAAAACTAATCTTCTTACCAAATTAGGAATATTCATGTGAAAAATGTGATCGATTAACTCTTAAACAACAATTTCGCAACTTAAAAAATTTGCTACGTGCAGTTTGAGAATAGGCAAAATAACACAATCAAATATTTGGATTTTTAAATCAAAATTCACATAGTTTCAATGTTTTTGGATTTGCCCCACTTTCTTAATATCTAACGAAACCGTAAACTCCTCTCACATGCCTTTTTTCACACACTTTTCACTCAATTTCTGGGCGGAAATTCGTAATATAGATTTTCTAATTTTTTTTTTCAATTATTTAAAATTTATTTTCAGTATTTTTTTCTTTTTTGTTTTCCTTTTTTATTTTTATTTTTTTTCATCTTTTTTTTCTTGCTGCGCATGCCTTTCAGCCGTTTCGACTGAGCGTGCTGCGCCATGGTCGACGCCCAATGCAGAGAGCGACTTTAAGTATTAAGTGCTGCATTACGAGCACTCCGCTCGCAGAGGCGGCTCATTTATTATTTCAAAATCTCAAGAGAAGTCCATTGACCCAGAGCGCAATTTCCAAAGATGCTTGAAAGGAGCTCTATCAATTTTTTAATGAACTTTGCTTCCTCCACTGCACCTCTGCTTCTCTGAGAACGCACTCTGCGCCAAGATGGCGAAAGTGAGAGTTCCGTGTTGAATTCTGGATCGCAACTCGGTCGCTCGGATATTCACAAACGCAGTTACTCATTTTTGTTTCACATTCGGTTTGCCTCATTACGTTTCATAAATTCGCTTTTTTTTTTGTTTTTTTGTTAGTGAATTCCTTGTTGGGCGCGGGTTGCACTCGTTGGATTTCAAAACTGGAGCACTTGAGTTGTCGCCTAGCTTCCTGCACGGATTTTCCGTCTGGTTTGGTTTGTTTTGTTTTTTTCGTGTTTCCGGGCGCGTCAACTGCTTTGGTCATTAGACCCGTTAGTGAAGTGCATGTTTGTTTCTCGGGAGACGGCGGTGATCTTCCCCCGCTGGATGGCGAGATCCGGCACCGACCTACCATCGGCTAGTGGGGTTTCCCCCTAACCAGGACTCTCCCACCAGCGAGGCACCGTCCCAGCCGGAGGAGAATTCTAGCGGCCGGCTGCTCTGATCCGTAGTTTTCCGTGGTTTCTCCGATCAACATCAGGCTAATGCCGGAGCAGTACCCTACCAAACGTGCCACGGACTGCGCGCGATCTGCCCTTCCTCATCCTTGTCCTATCCTCTCCCCTTACACACACACTCACACTAACATGCACTTCACTACCACATATTCCGGTAGACTGGTCGGGAGCTTAGAGCTTGTTCCGGCTGGGGCGGTGCCCCGCTGATGGGAGAGTCCTGGTTAAGGGGAAACTCCATTAGCCGACGGTAGGTCGGCGCCGGATCTCGCCATCCAACTGGGGAAGATCACTGCCATCTCCCGAAGAAAAACGTGCATTACACTAACGGGACTAATGACCGAAGCAGTTGAGCCCGGAAACACGAAAAAATCAATCAATCAATGTTATTACATTCATTGATGTAATAAAATATTGAGTGGACTCCTATCACAGTTTTCAAACTTGGGTACTAAAACCGTACTGGAGTTTAACGTTTCCAAAGTTGGTGTCGTAATACATTATCTTCTTTAGGACTAACGAATGCTTATGCATTGACATTGGCCATTATTACGGCATAGGATACGGCATATCTCTAACACTCCTTATTCCATACCTCAGCACATGTTAAAAAGGTACAAAGAGAATACACCACACTTGTAAACATTATGTTGCGAATGCTCATATTTTTCTCTTGTGCAACAGCTAGAACATTCTTTTCATCACCTTTTTGGAAACGAAGTTAGTTTTAATGCATTTTCTGTAAACTAATACCACAAAGTTATTTGAGAAAAACGGCGTCAAAACTTTTAACCGCCACAAAATCATCAATCATATACATTTTAAAAACTCTTCTCCAACAATATGGTACACACTTTTTCTCAGGATCATCGCGTCAAAACATGGTTCCAATATGTCTACCAAACTTAAAACATATTGCCTGGAAATAAATTAAAAACGGCTTCTCCCTGCGTCACCCCGAAACCACTATCATTGCAGCTGAGAGCGGCAACCGGGCCTTCCAGATGCTGGGCTGGAGCCCTCGCAAGCCGCGCCAACGGGGTCGATTGCGTTTTATTAGAGTCATAAATTCTGGGACAATATTTCTACAGAACGTGTCGTGCAATAGCTCCCGAAGGAGGCCCAATGGCCCTGTAAGGAGGGCTCCACAATTACCCAGCTACAAGCGCTGGGGGAGGGAACACGATGTGCTTCATATCTCGGTTTCCATCCAAAGAAAAGTCCCGTGATTGCGAACTGAAGGGCTATTACGCTTTAACCAGAAAGTTTTTCAAGAATGTTTGGTAGATCAGTCTGACGTGAATTTTTCATATAACTTCCGTTTCTAAAACATATTGCTCACTGTCAGAGCTTCAGAATTCAAGGGTTCTGACATTTTAGAAGATATTGGGGGAAAAGCAGCTGATTGATCATTAGTCCCAGAAATATATCATATATCTATACTAATATATAGTATATCATAATCAGATAAACTATTATTACAGTATATCCAAAAGTATTAACTGATAAAGTCCAGAAAACTCATATCCATATTATATCCATAGCATATCCATATTAACGGATTATATTGAATAAAATGTTTAAAAATATCATTCACTAAAAGGTGTAGCTTGTCATCTGTAACAACGCAAAACGTTCGATCTCTGCCACCTGAATTATGAAAAAATTAAATAGCCGTATGTTCGCCTTTCGTGAAAAATCTACATCTAAAGTTGTAGCCCCTCTCCACGAAGCTGCGGGACGCTCTTTGAGACTGTGTGCCCCCTTCGAGATTGCGAACCTCCTCTTCGTGACTGCGGACTCCATCTCCCAGACTGCGGACCCCCTCTCCCAGACTGCAGACCCCCTCCCAGACTGCGGACCCCCTCTCCCAGACTGCAGACCCCCTCCGAGACTGCAGACCCCTCTCCCAGACTGCGGACCCCTCCGAGAGCGCCCTCCGAGACTGCGGACCCCCTCCGAGACTGCGGACCCCCTCCGAGACTGCGGACCCCCTCCGAGATTGCGGACCCCCTCCGAGACTGAGGACCCCCTCCGAGACTGAGGCACCCCCTCCGAGACTGAGGCACCCCCTCCGAGACTGAGGCACCCCCTCATCGAGACTGTTGATCCTCTCTCCCAGACTGCGAACACCCTCTCCCAGACTGCGGACCCCCTCCGAGACCGCGGACCCCCTCGAAGTCTGTGGCATCCTTTGGAATACTGCACGCCATGGCTGCTGCTTATTTTTCTCCGTTGCCGTTGGAGCGTTGGCACAGTAGCATCACAATCTTCTTCATGGCGTAGCTCGCGCCACCCTCGGCTGCCCCAGCCCCTCTGGAAGAAGAAGCCCAGAAGAGGGCGCGCGAACCCCAATCGATCCAGCGCTCACTCTCTCAAATATTAGTTCCCGTACGAGAATGACGATTGATGCCACCGCAATTAGTATAATGTGATGGGCCCCATTTCCTTCCCCTCAGCCATTACGAAGCCTAATTTGCAAAGGGCGCCTATCAGTCGCGCGCGCGGCCCCCCTCCCCCCTCCCCACCGCAATCTCCTCAGCCAGACACGCCGCTTTGCTTCGGCATAGCTAGACCTGGCTATACGTCGTTGCTTATAACGTAGCACGTCAAAGCATGCCCTCATGATGGATTTTGATTGATCGATTGATTCGTATTTCCAGGCACGTCCACTGCTTTGGTCATTAGTCCTGTTAGTGTAGTGCATGTTTTTTCTCGGGAGATGGCGATAATATTCCCCCGCTGGATGGTGAGATCCGGCGCCGACCTACCGTCGGCTACTGGGGTTTCCCCCTAACCAGGATTTTCCCACCAGCGGGGCACCGCCCCAGCCCGGACAAGCTCTAAGCTACCTGGTTGAAGAAATCCCCGCTAGCTGACTGGTAGGTCAGCGCCGGATCTCCGCACCCAGTGATGGAAGATCACCGCCATCGCCCTTAGTGCACTACACTTACGGGACAAATGACCGAAGCTGTTGACGCGCCCGGAATCACTAACAACAACCAACCCACTCATGACGCAAGGCGAGCGTGGAAGTGAAGAGTGGCCCCTGGTGAGCGGGCATGTGTTAACCGAGCGACGCCATGGCTCAGAGAAGCTGGGGGCGATCACGTGACCGCCAAGATAGGTTAGCGGAGATGCAGAAGGAAAGGAGTTTTGAGATTGCCTCGCGTGCGGACGCAACTGCTGCCCCGGGAGGCGGGGGTGTATTCCTAGTGACACAGCGAGTGCGTAGCAGTGGGTGTCTGGGCTCCCGCGCGGTAAAGCGTCTGGATGGAGGATGGACTAGCCTGGGGATTGGGAGCAGTGTGCACAGGAGTCACGGATGTTGATTGCGAACGTTACCCCAAAGATGTACATAGTGTAAATCTTGTAAATAAATAGAAGTGTAAATAGAAATCGTGTCTGTGTTGTCATTTCGCTACCACGTCACTACAATATTATAGATAGATAGAAATTTATTCTACAATTGGGCAGATGATGCCCGGTGGCAGAATGCAAAATTACAATTACAAATAAATAATAATATATAAAAAATAAATATAAACAAACAAATTGACTTTGTCATTTCCTATATATGCAGATGGCTTTACATTAAAATGCATATACATTAACATATAAATGAATAAACTTACATATTACACAAATATAAATACATACAAACATATACGCGTGTATACATATAGAGACGAAGGAACCCTCACATATACACCAGTCAGAACTTATTGTCATATTCAGAAGAAGTGAAATCACTGCACATCACTTCACTGCACTGCATATAACTTTAAATATTAATTGTTCAATACTTTTTACTGTAGACTACGCATAATCACACCTTTCACTTCACTTCACTTCACTTCACTATACGTTTTCACCCTATTGACTAATTTTCTATATTTTTTTCTAAAATCTCGCGCAAGGAAAGGGCTCAAAAACTGCCGCAGGCAATAACTACAGCAACGCCGAATAACCCACGAGAATGTTCAAGATAACCTGAGGGACGTTGAGAATCGAAATCTACTTCTGCCGAGCACCTTGCGAATGAAAATGGATTCAATCGAAAGAACCATTTGTTTCTGAAAACAACATTAATTTGTTGAATTGGATACTCTCGAGTGATACGATGCCATTCGCCTTGTTTAGGGTCCGTCAGCGCTTTCTCTGGATGGAAATTTCTTGATTCATGTTCCCATTGCTCTGAACACTTTCTGAGAGTTCCAAAGTCACGATTCTAGCCTGATACATTTCTACACGACATTCCTGCCTCTCTAAAGTCATCAAGTCAGTCATTAGTTATCCCACGTACAAAGTTTTTAGATCATGAATGTTTGCTATTCAATATACACCTAAATAATGCGTAGTAGATACTTCATAAAACAGATCATTACTACACAAGTTTGCACCCCTTCAAAGAAGACTATACTATAATCTGTCCAATATTCACATTTTAAATTAATTTGTCATAGGATTAAAAATAAAGTAATGTTTTCCAATTATCACATAAAAATGCAGGGCACAACCTCGAAAAAAAACACAAATTCGACAACAAATAGCAAATATGTGGCCTCCAATCCATCTCTTCAGAAAGTTTCCCGAAACTACTTAAAAAATACACGTGCCACGAATGAAGGACTTCATTTACTCTTTTCTTGCAAGCTTTGCGATAATTACTATTCGTTTGCTTTTCAGGAAGAGTCAACTATAAAAGTAATATGTCAAGCCTCAGAATTTCGAATAATGAATATAACAAGATAAGAAGCAACGAGCAGATTACACGACAAAACAATGTTATGAAATAATATTATACATACCCTTGTTTAGAGAAGGCACAGCTTTTACACGCACGTCATTAATCATATTAGCTGGAATTATTCGCGCGTTGTAGAAAGCCGTGATAAAGAAAGTGGAGGAGAGGAAAACATGACCTCGATGTCTCATCGTTTGCCCTTGGACCACTTCGCATCAAGTAATCTCATTCTCAGACGAGCCACTGCAAGCCACTGCAAGCCACTCCGCGCCACTCCGCGCCACTCCGCGCCACTCCGCGCCACTCCGCGCCACTCCGCGCCACTCCGCGCCACTCCGCGCCACTCCGCGCCACTCCGCGCGACTCCGCGCGACTCCGCGCGACTCCGCGCGACTCCGCGCGACTCCGCGCGACTCCGCGCGACTCCGCGCGACTCCGAGCGACTCCGAGCGACTCCGAGCGACTCCGACGACTCCGCGCGACTCCGCGCGACTCCGCGCGACTCCGAGCGACTCCGAGCGACTCCGAGCGACTCCGAGCGACTCCGAGCGACTCCGAGCGACTCCGAGCGACTCCGAGCGACTCGAGCGACTCCGAGCGACTCCGAGCGCTCTAAGGCGCCGCGAGCGCTCATAGGAGCTACTTGCCGGGGAGTCCGGCGCTCCTACGAGCACGAGCAACTTCCTCTGACTCCTCACTCATTTCCCCTTAAAATCCAGAAATGGGTGTAAATTTGCAAATTTCAGATTGCTGAATCGGCGTGAGGCGATGAACAGTGGCTTCATACTAGAATATGGAACAGTTTGTAAGATTTTTTTCTATCAAATAACCGAAAATTGTATTATGTTTATATTCCTCACTACTTATTCCTATTTGATGTTTATTTTCTTATTAAATTCTCCCTTATATACAGATCTTTGATAAATGACAGTAATATGTTTTATTGGTGAATTCTTTCCATGATATTGTTTTGTGTTGCGTTATTAAATCATTCAGTTATTTATTGTATTTAGCAATTACGTGAAATAAATTAGAAATTTCTATAACGTAATATTTCTCGCTTACGGAGACACATCATGTTTAACAAAAAGGAATATTTGTCTAATAAACCTTCTAACGTGGTACTTAGAAACGTAGAAACTTAATGCCTTTACATCACTCATGTAAAAAGGATTACAAATCAAGATTATTTTGATTCAAGTGTTTAAATTTTACTCTCAACTGAGTAATTTAAATGGGGTTGATGTATTATTTCATTTTAATGAATCATTTCTTTGCCTTAAAGAGAAAATGAAAAAAAGAAATTTGTGACAATAATTGTCAAGTAACTTTCGAAGACTGTTATGGGCAAAGCATACAGTGACGTACCGCCAGTCCCGAGGAATTTATACAACTCTTGCTTTTAAATCTCTCGCCAATTTCTGTGGACGCAGTGCCCGCGAGCTCTAGTAAGCTTGTTATCCGTTGACATGCCTGTTATCTCATGACCTTGACATGCCTGTCTTAATGGGACCCGGAAGGTCCTATACCTGTCTGTATTTGGCGCGACAGCTCGAGTACGGGTCATGGCACGTACCAGCGGTATCTGGCCTCGCGGCCATGGGTTAAGAGGGTACGTGCGGTTAGCACGAAGACATCCCCATGCCGTATTCTGGTGTTCTCGACCAGGTAAGTGCGTTTACTCATCACCACACAGCAACATATACTGGACATGGCAGTTCAGTTTCTCTTTGAACATCCCTCCTATCATGCACGCACTCTTGCTTTTCGGCCGGCGCATCTGCCTGCCCAGTCGCCAGCGCTTCCTCCAGCGGCGCGCGTTCGTTCGGCCACAGCGGAGCCCCACCCCCCCACCGCCCCCACCACCCCCCCCCCCCCCCCCCCCCCCCGCGCCGCCTCCGCCACCACCACCGCCCCGCCGCCCCCGCCGCCCCACCACCACCCGCGCCGCCACCACCCCCCGCCGCCACCCCCCCCCCCCCCCACCCCCACCACCCCCCACCACCACCACCCACCCCCCAACACCACCGCCGCCGCCGTCACCACCACCGCCGCCGCCGGCACCCGAGGCCGCGCGCCGAAGTAGGTCGCCCGGGGCCGCGGCGCGGGCGGCGGCGGGGCGCGGGGGAATGGGGCGGGGCGGGGCGGGGCGGCAGGTTACCGCCCCCGCAGCGGCAGCTGCGGTCCGCGCCGCGCCCGCGAAGGGTCGGCGCCCGTAGCCCTACGCTGCTCTTACGCTGTGAGGTACGTTACGCTGTGAAGGTACGGGATGGCCAGGGTTCAAGGCGGTGAGGTAGAGGGGTGCAATGGAGTTCACGCAGACGAGGAGGAAAGATTGAAGGATTTGGAGGCGAGGTTGAATGAGGGAAAAAGGAGTGGAGTTAACGGTGAAGGAGAATCGGATGTGAGGCTGAAGGCGGAGGTGGGAGTGAATGGGGAGGCGGGGTTGAATGACGACTTGGAGTAACAGGATGGACGGGGATGAAACGGAGGCGAGGCGTTGAAGGATGGGATGGGGTTGACGACAGCGATTAAAGCGGGGTTGAAAGAGGAGACGATAATGCAGGAGGAGTCGGAGCCGTGGTTGAGGGATGAGACAGAAGCAAGAAGGAAACGAGAGGCGGAGGCATAGGTATTGGAGGAGGAGAAGACGGGAGTCGAGGATGAAGGTTGCCTGACTTGAACGAGATGTACACGTCGATGAAGGAGACGTACATCATGCAGGAGTAGGCTGCAGCCAAAGGGTGGCGGACGCAGTTGAAGGAGGAATAGAAGGCGTGGTTGAGGGGTAAGCAGAAGCAAGAATGAAAGAAGCGGAGGCGCGGTTGGAGAAGGAGAAGGCGGGAGTCATGGTTGAAGGTTGCCTGTCTCGAGGTCAAGTGGAGATGAGCAGAAGGTGTCTATGTCGACGGAGGCGCCGTTCGCGTGGATGCAGAGGCAAGTGGGAAAGGATGGCAGAGGCCGGGTTGCGGGAGAGGTCGAACGTGAGGTCGAGGGGGAGGGCGGGGGGGGAGGGTGCGGGAGCGGAGGGGAGGGGAGTTGCAAAAACTCCGATGTCGACGGTGGCGCCGCCGCGTCCAGCACCACATCCATGACGTCTCCGCCCCCGCCGCCCGCCGGTGCCGTAGGTCAGCGAAGGAACGCGCCCGAGTCTCGAAGGGACGATCCGCCCCACAAGATAGATTTTAGATGCTCACGACTTTTAAACCGGCCTTGATTGATTGATTGATTGATTTTTTTGTGTTTCTGGGCGCGTCAACTGATTTGGTCATTAGTCCCGTTAGTGTAGTGCAGGTTTTTTCTCGAGAAATCGCGGTGATCTTCCCGCGCTTAATGGCGAGATCCGGCGCCGACCTACAGTCGGATAGCGGGGTTTCCCCCTAACCAGGACTCTCCCACCAGCGGGGCACCGCCTCAATCTGGATAAGCTCTACGCTCCCGACCGGTCTCCCGGGATATGTGGTAGTGTAGTAGTGTCTGTGTGTGTGTGTGTGTGTGTGTGTGTGTGTAAGGGGAGAAGATAGGACATTGAAGAGGAAGGACAGACCAAGTGCGGTCCGTGGCCCGTCTAGCAGGGTACTGCTCCGGCATTCGCCTGGTGTTGATCGGAGAAACCACGGAAAACTACCGATCAGAGCAGCCGGCCGCTAGAATTCTCCTCCAGACAGCGACTGAATTCGACCTAGCTGAAAAGCTACATTCGAAAATCTTGCCGCCGTCAGGAGTCGAACCTAGGACCTCCCGGTCAGAGGCGCTGCAGTGACATCAGTTAATGCACTGAGCTACCGCTCCCGGTCCGGCCTTGATCGTAAGGCTATCATGTCGGGCTACTCACCCCAAGTTCGCGGGTTCAAACCGGGGACAAAACTGGGGGATTCTTGAGGTGCCAAAAATTAACGGCATGTAAAACAGATCCCAGGAAAGGTACTTGGCCGATCCTGGCAAAAATAAATCACCAACCAATTTAGCACAAATCCAAGTTTCGATTTGAATAACCGAATAAGATTGCGGAAATTGTATCTTGGTCTGCGCTTTCTGGTATTCAAATCAAGTGTCAAAATTGGCGCGCTAGTGTCCCTAGAGAAAGCAACGGAAAACTACCCTAAATATACTTTCCCACGACAAGTATCACAAGAAAGCGCTGGTGGCTCCTGGAGACTAGCCTACGCAGAAATTAGTGTATAGCAGTAAAATAAAACCACTTATAACCTCTTACCTACAACACTACTTCGCTACAAAATGGTCCTAGTGTACGTGAAGCATCTAAACGTTGTTGTTTGTGGTTATTTCTGAATTTATTTAATAGTTGATGCATAGGCGACGCTCCGTATGTTTAGTTCTATTGATTGATTCATTGATTTTTCGTGTTTCCGGGGGCATCAACTGCTGTGGTCACTAGTCCCGTACGTGTAGTGCATGTTTTTCCCTCTGGAGAGGGCGGTGGTCTTCCCCCGCTGGATGGCGATATCCGGCGCCAACCTACCGTCGGCTAGTGATGTTTCCCCCTAACCAGGACTCTCCCAGCAGCGGGGCACCGTCCCAGCCGAGACAAGCTCTAAGCTCCCGACCGGTCTCCCGGAATATGAGGTAGTCAGTGTGTGTGTGTGTGTGTGTGTGTGTGTGTGTGTGTGTGTGTGTTTGTAAGGGGTGAGGATAGAACAAGAAAGAGGAAGGAAAGACTGCGCGCGGTCCGCGGCCCGTTTGGTAGGGTACTGCTCCGGCATTCGCCTGGTGTTGACCGGAAAAATCACGCAAAACTACCGATCAGAGAAGCCGGCCGCTAGAATTCTCCTCCAAGCCCCGACTGAATTCGACCTAGCTGATAAGCTAGTCTCGAAATTTCTGCCGCCGTCGGGCCTCGAACCTAGCCCCGGTCAGAGGCGCTGCAGTGACATCAGTGGATGCACTGAGCTACCGCTCCCGGTTTTAGTTCTATTAATACTCATGGTTCTTAGTGAGCTATGTATTCGTTTCAGCTACACCAGACACGAAGGCGACCCAAGGAATTCACCGCATATCCATCAAAATATAGCGAATATCGAAAAAGATATTTCGGGCGTCATAAAAAATGAATGGAGAATGTTACTCATTTTATGCGACGCGACGGGGCTATATTTCTTTGTAAAAGGCTCTTGGTATTTATTAGATATAAAGGAGCCATCACGCGTCATGATTATGAATACGATTATATGCATACCGTCAAAACAAAGTACTTGTGACATATATTAAAGACTTACGTCGTGTTCAAGAATATGCAGCGATTTTCAGGAACCAGATCTTTTTAATAGCAAGCTTCAATCTATTCTTTAAATGGATTGAAATGGATCGTCAAAATCAAGCATTTTTATCTGATTCACATCCTTTGAGGAAACGGTACACGGGACCTCTAGAATGAATTGAATAATATTAAGTTACAATTAAATTTTAATACCACCCAATGGCATAATATTTTATAACAATATATTTATTAAATTTAACATTTTGCAAAAAGAACAAAAATAGTTCTTTCATAAAATTTTGTTGTATTCTTTGATATACTTACACAACCAGATACCAATTTTGAACTCATTCTCCAATTCTTGATCACAAAACCAACGAACTCTAATATCAGATTAAAATATTCGATTACTCGTCAGGTCAACTTGTCTTAGAACTTCCAGAAAAAATATCTTTTGAAGGAGACAATATTATTTTCCAAAGGACAAAAGCTTCTTTGGGGCAAATGTATGGGAGTTCTTTGCGGCAACGCAGCTGTTCCTTTGCCTTCGGCCACCCAATTAGTGCTCAAAAGCGCCCCTGTTCTTTGGCCCAACATTTACATACAAAAGCAGCTTACTTCATTGTTCTAGTCCTGTAGGCCGCGTCACTGGATCCACGCAGACCAGCCACAGCGCCCTACGGGCAGCCCTCAGCGAAGGCCGTGAGTTGGGGTCGAAAAAGAAACGATACTTCCGCAAAAAATAGACTGACACAACAAAAATATAAGTACCCACAAGGAGAAAATATTAAGAACGCAAAGAAACTTCATACGATTTTGTTATTAATGTGTGGGATATCGAAGATGCCGGTTTCGGAAATGTTGAGGAACCGATGGGCCAAGTTTTTAGCCCCGTGTACAGGCAAGACTGTTTTCTGTTGGAGAGTCAGAATTGATTCCAAGCGCGCCATCAACAGTCGACTCCGATTATAGTGTACTCGGATATAGTGTACTCGGATATAGTGTACTCGGATATAGTGTACTCGGTTATAGTGTACTCGGATATAGTGTACTCGGATATAGTGTACTCGGATATAGTGTACTCGGATATAGTGTACTCGGATATAGTGTACTCGGATATAGTGAACTCGGATATAGTGAACTCGGATATAGTGAACTCGGATATAGTGTACTCGGATATAGTGTACTCGGATATATGTACTCGGATATAGTGTACTCGGATATAGTGTACTCGGATATAGTGTACTCGGATATAGTGTACTCGGATATAGTGTACTCGGATATAGTGAACTCGGATATAGTGAACTCGGATATAGTGAACTCGGATATAGTGAACTTAACTCACTGGTCCCGTTTCACTTACATTACAAGTAAGCGTAATAAGATTCGGTTATAGTGAACCTGAACCTCGGCTATAGTGAACGCAGGAAATAAAACGTTCTGAAAATTAACTCTCTCCTGGAAAAGAATACAAAGCCGCAGTGCCACAAATGCCAACAACAGACAGCTTGAAATAAATATCGTCGTCCAAAGTTCATAATCGAAGAAGTCTCCCCTGAGGTGAAGGTAGTAAGGTTACTGATAATCGTATGCCACTCAGTTTCACTGTGGAAACGAAGGTCGTTTCCTGCGTGGGCTATAACTGGCTGCGGCGACGCGCGATTGCTTGCTTCAGTTTCAATCTTAGAGGATTTATAAGGACAAATAAAGATATTGAATTTTTTTGTTCGTGCTGTTTATGCATGTTGCTGTATCTCTAGGTTAATAAAATCAATAGCTATGGAGAAAGTGTATTTAATTTTGACATCCTAAGATATAGTGAGCCTAAGATATAATGAACCAAAAAGGTTAGTCTCCAGAAGTTCACTATAACCGGAGTGAACTGTATTTACGATTGATTGATTTTTTCGTGTTTCCGGGCGCGTCAACTGCTTCGGTCATTAGTCCCGTTAGTGAAATGCATATTTTTTTCTCGGGAGATGGCAGTGATCTTGCCCCGCTGGATGACGAGATTCAGCACCGACCTTCCGTCAGCTAGTGGGGTTTCCCCCTAACCAAGATTCTCACACCAGTGGGGCACCGCTCCAGCCGGGACAAGCTCTAAGCTCCCGACCGATATCCAGAAATATGTGGTGGTGTAGTGCATGTTAATGTAAGTGTGTGTGTGTGTAAGGGGAGAGGATAGGACAAGAAAGAGGAAGGGCAGATCGCGCGCGGTCCATGGCCTGTTTGGTAGGGTACTGCTCCGGCATTCGCCTGGTGTTGATCGGAGAAACCACGGAAAAGTACCGATCAGAGCAGCCGGTCGCTAGACCTCTCCTCCAAACAGCGACTGAATTCGACCTAGCTGAAAAGCTAGTGTCGAAAACCTGCCGCCGTGGGGAGTGGGAACCTAGGACCTCCCGGACAGAAGCGCTGCAGTGACTTCAGTTGATGCACTGAGCTACCGCTCCCGGTGTGTATTTACGATATTAATCCTACGAGTGTAGTGCACGCTGTGTGCTGGGAGGTGGCAATGCTCCTCCTCTGGTGAAATGAGATATCCGGTGACGTCCTACATGTCTGCTTGCAGTATTTTCCCTCTCCAGGTATATACTACAAATGCAGAGTTCCGCCCGAACCAGGATAGAAGCTCTAAGCTGCCCACTAAATCTCCAGCAAGAGTAATTGTATAGTCACGGAAGTGTAAGTACGTGTATAAGAAACATAGAAGACAAGGATCACAAAGACAAGATTGCGCGCGATCCATGGCCAGTTTGTTGACATAATGCTCCAGCATTCGCCCGTTGTGAATGAAAAACATGGAAAACTAGCTATTAGCCGGCCGCTAGAATTCATTTCCAAACAAAAGGTTGAACAGATAACTGGCTAAACTCCTCCAGACAACAGGTTGAATTCGTCCCAGCTATCTAGCTAGTGTCGAAAATTCACCTCCAGTCACTGATAATGCAAAGGAAACGACGTTTCTGCAGATATCGCAGTCGATTTCCGGTTGTTGTTGTTGTATCATGGTTGGCTTCTCGTATCGCCACATATTCCCCATCAATTATTCCATATCATTTGGCTAAGAGCGTCTTCCGACCCAGCGCTTCGGTCCGAAGGCGAGCGGATTCTAGTCCCGCCTTGGGCATGGTTATTTGCCTATTGTCTGTCATGGATGTGTTCTCGCGGAGAGCCTGGCATTCTGCTGACCTCAGATCAGGAGAAGTCCGCAAGCGTGTTGGTGACTAGTAGATGGTTGAATATGCATCCCTCCAGGACGTGAAGAGTAACCGCCTGTCGGCTGGATAAAACCCTAGTAAAAACATTTACCTATCCTCATTCACGCCGAATGATTACCAACAATTCTGCATCATGAGGAAGTCAAAGACAAACAACCAATGGGGAAAGATAAATGGAGAACAAAAGCTTAAGTCGCCTTTCTTTTCTGCGCCCATAAAGGGTATGGGCGAGTACAATCAATATACAAAGATAAAATGGGAAGTAAACAATATACAGAGTGATTACAATCGTAACAAACGTTTGAAAAATGAGCTTGGTATTAGTTTTCGTTTCATGGAGTACGTGAGACTTCTTCTAGGCTAATTACATCATTAGGGTATGTAAAGTTACCGAATTAGGTATTGTATCCCCTCTTGTGACAAATTTGAAAGCAGTGGTGCTCTGGGTTATGAATCTTAAATAATTTGAAATAGTCGCAATCTGACTATTTAAACCTACGTGTTTTTGATTTCGAGAGATATAACGACGGGGGATAACGAGAGATATAATCGAAGAAGGAAATTGAGTATTCTTAACGCAATTAATTATTGTGTGAACCAGCATTATCTTCATAAAACAAGACAACTGAATTACACACAATGAGGGACAACACTTGTGAATGTAGACTGTACGTATTAGTACTTCATAACTCCATAATCACTAGCAAAAGGTATTAACTGAAACAGCAAATGATGCTGAACACCATTTCGCCATTGTACGGACGCGTCGTTCTCGACAATGAAGGAAAGCTCTCTAGATCTCTGCCATATTTACACATACATAATACAATATGTAGTTCGCGATAAGCGGAACTCGTCGCTAACATTATACGCCACCACTGCATATTTAGCCATTCGATTACAGCACCACTGCGAGCGAAGCCTGCGACAATACGGTGTTCACGTGAGACGCAATACTGCATGTATGACCGTCGACTTTGTCTCCCAGGCGCCTATAGTCGTGCGGGACAATAAATGATGCTTCAGGACAATGCGGCAAGATGATAAACGAATCATCATCACTGGCGTTTCTACCGGGAGCGGTAGCTTAGTGCATCAACTGATGTCACTGCAGTGCCTCTGACCGGGAGGTCCTAGGTTCCCACTCCCCACGGCGGCAGGATTTTCGATACTAGCTTTCCAGCTAGGTCGAATTCAATCGCTGTCTGGAGGAGAATTCTAGCGGCCGGCTGATCTGATCGGTAGTTTTACGTGGTTTCTCCGATCAACACCAGGCGAATGCTGGAGCAGTACCCTACCAAACGGGCCACGGACCGCGCGCGATCTGTCCTTCCTCTTCCTTGTCCTATCCTCTCCCCTTACACACACACACACTTACACTAACATGGACTATACTACCACATATCCCGGGAGACTGGTCGGGAGCTTAGAGCTTGTCCCGACTGGGGCGGTGCCCCGCTGGTGGGAGAGTCCTGGTTAGGGGGAAACCCCACTAGCCGACGGTAGGTCAGCGCCGGAGCTCGCCACCCAGCCACCTCACCGCCATCTCCCGAGAAAAAACATGCACTACACTAACGGTACTAATGACCAGAGCAGTTGACGCGTCCGGAAACACGAAAAAATCAATCAATTAATGTGAGGTGAGATTAGAGTTTTCCTGGCTGTACCTAGGGGAGAAACTCCCGCACATAAACGAGTAAGTATCACGTGCCAGAGTGGGAGGAACAGTCACCCGTCAGGATGTAACATACACTACACTTATGGGGACAAATGACCATAACAGTTCAGGCGTTCGGAAGCCCTAAATAATCAATCTACCGATCACCCATCAGTCGCTGTTCTTATGGAATTCCACAATTTCGTCACGAGCGCTCTGCCTAGAGATATTCACACGTAAAAACTATGTAGTGAGCGAGTTGTAAGTTTTCAATTTCATTTTAATTCTAATGAATTCTTGACAATTGTTGGTGCACCAAGTAAGTGACCATCTGAATAATCGTTATTTGTATGAAGGGCAAAAACAATACTAATTTTTTGATGTAAATTAATACCCTTAGAGAATTGTTCTTTTTTCTGGAGCATTTTACAAAGATAAACCGACATGTAGTTCCTTTCTGAGAGATCACATATTTTACCGATCGCTTGTGCTCTCCGTCGCAGACAGAAGCCTATAATACATAGCCTTCAAAATGCGGCACGTCAACGGTGCAATGTAGCAGCGTCACAGAGTTTACACGTTCGCAGTGGCACGTGCAAGAAGATACCGGGGTTTCCTTCTAACCAGGACTCTCCCCCAGACGGGACAACCCCTAAGCTCCCGACCGGTCTCCCGGAATATGTGGTAGTGCAGTGTATGCTAGTGTAAGTGTGTGTGTGTGTAAGGGGAGAGGATAGGACAAAGAAGAAGGAAAGATCTCGCACAGTCCGTGGCCCTTTTGTTAGGCTACTGCTCCGGCATTCGCCTGGTGTTGATCGGAGAAACCACGAAAAACTACCATTCAGAGCAGCTGGCCGCTAAAATTCTCCTCTAGACAGCGACTGAATTCGATCTAGCTGATAAGTTAGATGAAAATCCTGCCGCCGTCAGGACTAGAACCTAAAACCTACAGACTATTGTTGTTGTTATAAAATAATTTAAAGATATATTTTATTAATATTCTTATTTGAAATTTCAGTAAATTGTAGTGTTCTGCCACCATGTTGCATAATCCTATCTGCAGAAATAATACCTCCCTATCGTAAAGACAGGAAAGCAAAAATTGAGAGAAACATAATAATAATAATAATAATAATAATAATAATAATAATAATAATAATAATAATAATAATAATTAACAACGTAATCTCCAGCGAACGGCACAGCGAGGCTGTACCCCAGTCGCGACCTCTTCGGGCCGCAGGTTCTGCGCTGCAGGCTCCGCCGCGGCAGCAGCCGGTCGCCGTCCGCCCCCCCCTCCCCCCCCCCCACTCCTCCCCTCCTTCGGCAGAGATAGCGCCCTCTCCGTCCTGCGCGGCTCGTAATAGGTCCGTTGAGGCGCGAGATTAGTTACCGGCGCGCGGTTATTGGGCCTCGCGATGTGCTACATGAACCTCCATTTAGAACGTTTTTACTACCTTATCGATAAATCATAAATACAGAATGGCACTGTACGAGATAAGTAGCCCTCAGAGAACTGTTCGCCAACTCTGCTTCAGGTTTGTTGTTCACCGTATCTTCTAGTAAGTCTTCAGAAAATTGGTGCATGCATTTACATAGAAGATTTGGTGCATACGCTTGTAACAGTATGGACGTGACATTAGATTACGAATATCGTCAACGATCTGAGTTTCGTGAAATGAGAATATCAGAAGTTGCTAAGGCACGACAGATCGAAACAGTACATTATTTTGTCTTAAACCTTGTTGATGTGAATATCAAAAAAAAAATCAGAATAAAAATAATAAATCAGATTAAATTTATCGTATGTATGCAAATCGAGGGTAGAGAACAATAAGTAGAGGGTAGAGTATACAAGTAGAGAAAATCCTGGTCGTACATTTACTAATGATACTTTACCGCGAAAAATGTTGCTGCGGAAAACCGATTTCGAGATTTCAACGTAAATACACGTTTTGGGGTCCGATACCGAGTGAGTGCTTTTTTCTCAAAATGTCCGTCAGCCCCTCCGTCCGTCCGTCAGCCCATCAACCCGTCCGTCAGTCCGTCCTAACTTACGCCAGCCCGTCCGCCCGTTCGTCAGCCCTTCCGCCAGTCTGTCAGCCCCTCCGCCCGCCCCGTCAGCCCATCCACCCGTCCGCCACCCGTCCGTCAGCCCGTCCGTCAGCCCGTCCGTCAGCCCGTCCGCCCGTCTGCGACCATCACTGGCGCTTAAACCGTGCGTAGGACTTTTTCAAAATTGTAGAAACCTCTGCCCATCTGGCTCGAGTCAAAGCTTTGAGATTTGGGAAAAACATTCTTTAAAATTTGAGGGTACTTTATATGAAGTCCCAGGTACATTTTCAATTTTTTTTCAGAAACGACTTCAAACATTTTCTTTAAAATTTCTTGTAAATGTACAAACTCAAGTTTCATTGCAGACTACAATTTCTCGTATCTTATATCAACTTATCAACATTATATCCTGTTTTAAGTACTGACGCCGTTCGTTAGAACGTAAATGTCATGCCCTCTGATATGAATAATTTGTCCTCGTCGTTCGTGTTTGTGGCGGCCCCAAAGGGCTTAAAGTTTCGGTGAGCCACAAACCCGAGTGCTTAAAATCGTGCTACGAAAAATTATTGATGTCCCTTAATTCATGCCCAACAAACAATTTCAAACATTATCTTTACGGTATTACAAAGCATTGAATATATACATGCTCTAATGATTCATTAAATACATATACATTTATTCAGTAAAATATCTGTATCGAAAATATGCATTAAAATATACCATAGTAATTGTGTATGTTTCGGGTTAAGACTGAACTATCGCTAATTTACAAAGAAGCCGGTAAATTTGAAGGTTGTAATTGTGCACTGTGGCGTCGTGATGAGTAAGACGACAGGATTCTCAAACATGTACATTTATTTTGTACATAATATACACGGATAGCTTAATAATGAACAGATGATGAATCTCATAATAACTTTCATGTGTTGATCCGCACCATGGCAATGTGTTGTCATGGTCGTCAGGCGGAACCGTCTCACACAAAGAGATGAGAGAGTCTACGACGTTACAGCACCAGAAAACGGCGAATATTCGTCAGAAAACTCTTATTACCGGACCCTGGTAACGAAAAAGTGGATAAATCCTGTATCTATGTACAGTAAAATACTTTCTCTAACACGTGGTGTAGCCAGAACTACTGTTTTGTGGGTTCTTGATACCGAAAAATCGATTGACGGCAAAACGTCCGTCCGTCCGTCCGTCCGTCCGTGGTCGACGCTAGCACCTAAACCGTCCAGTGGATTTTCTCCAAATTTGATAATCCCAATAATCGATCTTAAGTAACTCAGGCTTTGGGTGTTTCAAAAGGATATTTTTATTTTTGAGGGCACTTTACATGAAGTCTTAAAAACATTTTGAAACTTTTCTCAAAAATGGCACTACATTTCTATTATACTTTGTCCTGGGATAGAATAAAGATTGCTTAAGAGAATGGTGAAGATCTCATGTTCGTTGAAATCCCAGATTTTTCGAAAATCGCAAAAGTTCAATTGCAATAACCGCTCCAAATTTTTACTTCAAACGTTTTCCAGGAATAGAAGAAGGGACGCACAAAAGAATGGCACGGGTGTCATTTTCGTTCAACGGTCTGAATTTTCAAAAATTGTAAATTTAGAAATAATATGAGAAAGTGTGTGCTGGAGTTTTAGTAGCACTAGTTGAATTACTCGAACAGTTACAAATTAGCCAGATTCGCATATTAGCCGTAACAGAAATAAAACCTGTGTATCTTCTTACCGTGAAAAGAGATGTCAATTCCCGACTCGCAGTCCGTTTAGGGCATATACATGGGGAAAGTTCTGTGATATATTTGATTGTAGGCAGTACAAGTCATGCTTAAAATTTCATCAGCATCACTAACTACCAGGATTGACATGAAGGCGCAAGTTTTGATTTACCAGATCAATGTTCATCATAATTTAGATCGCGGTTAAGGTAAACCCTTACTAGAGCTGGCGAGCAGTGCGTCCACAGAAATTGGATTTAAAAGTAAGGGTTGCACAAATTGCTACGAAGTGGCGGTAAGTCATTGGCTCTCTGGTTCATGACAGTATTTGGGAAAAGTTACTTGACAGTTATTGTCACAAATTTAGTTATATTCATTCCCGTTTTCTCTTTAAAGCAAAGAAATGATCCATTCAAATAAGAAACATCAGTCAAATTTCAAATTCTCAATTGAGAGTTACATTCAAAAAAAAAAATTTTAAAAAATCTTGATTTTGTAATCCTGTTTACGTAAGAGTGACATAAAAGCATTAACTTTCTAGTTTAGGTTAGAAGGTTTTACATACAAATATTCTATACTGTTAAAAGCTCTGTCCGTTCGTACGGGAGAACTGTAAATTTACAGACTTGTTAATTTATATCATCTTATTGCTAAATACTGTAAATAGCTGAGTGATTAATAACACACAGCAAAACGAAAACAAGGAAAAATTCTCCACTCCAAGATATTCCTTGGGGAATTTATTTATACAAGGGAGAATTTAGTAAGAAAATGAACACAAAATAGAAAATAGTGAAGAATATAAACATAAGACAATTCTCGGTTATTTAATACAAGTATCTGGCGAACATATATTTGTAAGAAGTCACTATTCACTGCCTCGCACCGCTTCAGCTTGCGCGTGTACAACGCTTTCTGGATTTTAAGGGGAAATGAGTGCGAAGTGAGGGGAAGTGCCCGGTGCCCGTAGGAGTGCCGGGCTCCCCAGGCGGGCAAGTAGCTCGTGCGGGCGCGGTTTGACGTGCCTGATTTAGATCAAGAAAATGTGTATCGGCTGCAATGAAGCACGTAATGGAAACACACGTTATAAAATTGAAAATAAAATTTACAAAATACAATAAACAGAAAAAAATATGTGTCGTGATAAATATTTTCAACATCCAGAAATTTAAAAAAACAATTATGCTTACAAAGAAAAAAAGGCAAACGTCATTATATTCACCATACACTCATGTTCAAAGTTGTGGAACTACATACCATGGGTGAGCAGCAGATCAATTACATTACACAAGAAAATGGCCATGATTTCGACTTTGTATAAAGTCATAACTGGGGAAGTACATATGATACAACGAAGTATAAATATTGAAAAGTAAAATAAGGATACCATGGAGACAATTTTCTAAAATTACTTCGCTCGAGAGTATCAAGCTAATAAACAGTAAAATAAGCTACCGGAACAAAAGTTCTCACTTAAAGACAGTGCTTTCCTGACATTCATTTTCCAACTGTTTTAACTGTCTCATTTGAAATTTCAATGTTGAAGGTATTCTACCTTCAAATGTCAGTTGAAATGATTGGCGGCGTTGTCACTGTCAACAATAGTATTTATTTCAAAAATAGCAGCTTTCGATGGCATAGCCATCATCATCAGTTTTCTGCTGCCTGGGAGCCATGACTACCTAGTCGTTTTCGTGGCTCCCATGCAGCAGAAAACTGATGATGATGATGATGGCTAAGCCATCGAAAGCTGCTATTTTTTAAATAAATACTATTGTTGGCAATGACAACGCCTTCAATCATTTCAATTATGTAAATATCAACTACAACTAACAACTGAATCAATATTAAAATGTCAGACCCACTTTCTATTGTTTACAAAGAAAAACTACATTTGCAGATCCACAGTTATGGCACGTGTATTAGAGGGTTAAATATGGTCTTCGTCGTTCAAAAGTGTACATTGACTGTGTTTCACGAAGTACAGAAGCATTATTTGCTGATCCACAATACTATAACATATTTCTTTCGCTCCATCACATTAAATGGCGGTCGTTAAAGAAATCCTCCCTACCAGACTCGGAAGAGTGTTTCTAAATATCTATCAGTTAAATTCAGTTCATCGACATGTTTTCCTTCTAATTTATGAAGTTTTAGAACTCGGGAACAAACCTAAAATAGTTGTGAATTACACAAATTGTACGCCACTGTTTTTTCAATTTCTGTCTTTAAAGAGATTTTCATCGACATGCACATAAATGTCCCATTCCAAAATGCTTTCACACACTTCTCAATAATCTGAATGTTATTTTTACCCACGAGTAGTTTTCAAGCGCTAATGAAAGCCGGTAAAATTCACCTTCATTAGGAGTAATAGCAATATCTGGCTCAATGTCCCAACAGCGAAAGCCGCAGTTCATGCGTTACCAATTTTTTCCTTAAAAAACCGTGCGATACAAAAACGAGATAAACAGCTTGTCGAGCTCTGAGGGCTCGCGGACGCTCGCCGCGTTACGAGCTTTGTTTAAAACCTGCATCTGAATATAAATCCTGTTAAACTGAATCCGCGTGGGCGAAAACGCGAAATAAACAAGAGATTACTCGAATCGTCGATTCCACGTGATACACCGCGTGAAAAAGCACATTTCAGCGAAGCGCGAGAGGCGACGCAAGGGCGCCAAGCAAAAAATACGGGGGGGGGGGGGGGGCGAAGGCATCGCTCTCGGGCGGGGTGGCCCGGGGGGTGGCGGTGGCAGAGGCGGAGGCGGAGGCCGTGACGGTGATGGTGAGGTGACGGTGACGGTGAGGTGATGGTGACGGTGACGGTGATGGTGAGGTGATGGTGACGTGACGGGGGGGAAGGGGGGTGACGGTGATGGTGACGGTGACGGTGATGGTGATGGTGACGGTGATGGTGATGGTGACGGTCCCGGTGCCGGTGACGGTGACGGTGACGGTGAGGTGGGTGAGGTGAGGGGGGGGCGGGCGTGCACGGTGACGGTGACGGTGACGGTGACAGTGGCGGAGGGGTGACGGGACGGAGGCGGGACGGGGGGGGGAAGGAGGAGGGCGACGGTGGTGGCGGTGGAGGTGGAGGCGGCAGCTGCGTTAGTGGCCTCGGCGGAGGCAGCAGTGCTGGCGGCGGCGGTGGAGGGTGTGGCAGTGCGCGCGAGAGAGCGAGTGGTCCGGCACGGCGCGCGAATCGATAGCACACGGTCGACGATCGCGGTGCCAGCACTCGCAGCTCGAACAATCCGTCGCTCTTTCCCTTGTAGCTGTACCTCGTTCTCAGTGTAATCTGCAAATTTCTCTTGCCATCATTTTTATACACTTTTCTATTAGTCTTTTCTTCCTTTCTCCGACACCAATAAATCCTTCGTACCCACAGTTGGTTTGCTGGATTCGTAACAGGCGAAGTGTATGGATAAGGAACGAAGCTCATGTTTTTCTTTTACTCTCTTATACGTGTTATCCAACATAATTTTCAGTGTTTTCTCGAATCTTTCGTCTCTACTTTTAGCTACAGTTCTCCCCGACTCTGTCCGAAGACATTTTTTCCCACCTATGATTTCACAGTCTACTTAAATTATTCTCTTTGTCGTAATTAACAATTAACTGGCATCCTCCTAAACATGTGAAACTTATTCTTATTACAGAACTTGTAAGTGGGAACGGCAGTAAATAGTTACACGCGTGTTCACGTTGAAATTCTTTCCATCTTGTTCTTCTACAGTGTTTTTCGTCAAACAATGTATTGCTTGACCTCAGAAATGACCGTGGGTTGAAAAAGGCTTCTATCAATTTTTTTCTGAAACATTTAATTCAAAAGCTGCTTTACATCTCTCGCGTATCTGGCACTGTCAGTCATATGCCGCATGCACGATTTTCTATTTCTTTTCTTCGACATGTCGCCCTTGGCTATACTCTCCATCATCACCTCTCGTAATTTTCACTCCGTTTACTCGTTAGGCGTTAAGCGTTATATCTAAAGCGTAGTAAAGCGTTATGCGTTATATCTAAACACCGAATTCTCGTGTAACTTGCATTATTTCTTGGCAAACTTGAGCCTGGATGAAACTTTAATAGAAATTTGAATCATGAAACGGACGTTATTTTAGTATTTGTTTCATTTTGCACGAAATTGCACGTTGTAGAAAATTGCACATTTTGAGATTTTACTGGACGAATGTGGAGTATTTATAGATTCATTGCATACAATTTTTTTTATATTATCAACGTTTCTTAAATTATCTTATTTAAACGTTTCATTTAAGAAAAAAGTATTACGACATAACCCAGCAGTCTATTGGGGTGGTCTATGAAACCAGAGTGCCTTTTAATTTGCATCAATTCCGCATTTTGTTGCGCTATGAACTGTGCGTCTATACCTTCCTTGATGTCTATTGTCTAATTAACATTTCAGAGGGATTCCAGTTGGAAATAGGGAAAATGCGGTATTTCCACGAACTAGGTCCGCGGTTCGTGTTTGCGACCGCTCAGTCAATGCAAAGTTCGCGATCCATCTTCTCAATCGGATCATAATATATCCGTTTGTCAGTCTTCGCTGCACTTACCACTAGGAGACTGCATGCGCGGGTCACATTTGACCTTATGTCCGGGCACAAGTGCACTGCCAAGTTGCAAATTCATGGAATTTCTCGGAACAGACGTTGCCCTGCGAGGTACGAGAGAGAATGAACGCAGTTTTAGACAGTTTTTAGCTGCGTTTACACGTACGTCAGAGAGATGCTCGCCACACAGACAAGTGTAAATGCGGAACGAAGTTTTTCCTGTCTGAAACTATATTAGTTGATAGAAGATAAAATAATTTCTCAGAAAATAATTTGGAAATATACATACTTATAAATTAAAATGAAAATAAGTATATTTCTTCTTAAAGTAATTATTTTTGATTTTTGAAGCTGTATTCATATTTTTCAATTTTTGAATTTACTTTTTTCTGTATTTTTATGCATAATTTAATTATGTGTTCGAATAATATTTAAAATTTCAAATATGGGTTGTTTAAACGTATATAAACTTAATTATAACGAAAATACTAAAATCACAATATTCATTTATCTTAAATATCAAATTCAAAGTATAAGTTGATAAGGAGATTAAATTGAGTTTTTAGGCTATATAACAGTTTTGTAAAAGTATTGATACTTTTATTACATTTTTTGCACGTTTTAGTGTTTTTACTGCTCGTTTTGGAGTGTTTTCCGGTCTTTAGTTATATCCATTCCTTCGAACCTTGAAAACAGATCTGGTCCTGTCTGTTCATTTCCATTACTATGACGTCGCGGCCTACATCTTTGAACCACATCACCCCTACTTTCCCCTCCCTCTGGCTTTCCGCTTTGCCTTTTCTCGCACTACGTCTCGCGGTGTATGTCCCTTTCTCTTTCTCCCGCCTTTCGCAGCGAGGGCATTGTGTTTTCCGATATTTCGATGTTCCTTCATAATCCAATTTCGGTGTGTAATATGCACGGTAAATCGCTTCTCACAGAAGTGTCAAACTTTGGTGAGATACATTAGTTGGAGGTCCGTCGTCATTGGCGCAGGCGAGCGAAGAAGGGGGAATGCTCTGCAAGAGTCGTGTAGGCCATCGTGAAAAAGACACGGGAGACGCCGATGAGCGGAGACGCCGATGAGCGGAGACGCCGATGAGCGGAGACGCCGATGAGCGGAGACAAGAACCGGCAACAGGATCGAGAGAACGACCAGGAGAAAAGAAGAGTAGCGACAGAGACTCCAACGTAGCGTGCAGGGAATAAGCTTAAAAAATTAGATCATGCAGGGTTTAGCGGAGGACAATCACAAGAACGCTGAGATGGAAGCCTATGGGGACCGTGAGAAGCAGCGTAGGCGTTCGTGAGGCGTGCGTGTATCAGCAAGAACACCGCTGGACTGCGAGTCGCTCGCCGCAGAGGACTGCGCTCGGAGCTGGACTGGCAGTAGGGAAGTTCTTTGTTGGTGGGTTGGTTAGTGATTCCGGGCGCGTCAACAGCTTAGGTCATTAGTCCTATTAGTGTAGTGCATGTTTTCTTTCGGGAGATGGCGGAGATATTTCCCCGCTGGATTGCGAGATCCCGCGCCGACCTACCGTCGGCTAGCGGGGTTTTCCCCTAACCAGGACTCTCCCACCAGCGAGGCACCGCCCCAGCCGGGACAAGCTCTAAGCACCCGACCGGTCTCCCGGAATATGTGGTAGTGTAGTGCATGTTGGTGTATGTGTGTGCGTAAGGGAAGATGATAGGACAAGGAAAAGGAAGGACAGATCGCGCGCGGTCCGTGGCCCGTTTGGTAGGGTACTGCTCCGGCATTCGCCTGGTGTTGATCGGAGAAACCACTGAAAACTACCGATGAGAGCAGCCGGCCGCTAGAATTCTCCTCCAGACAGCGACTAAATTCGACCTAGCTGAAAAGCTAGTGTCGAAAATCCTGCCGCCGTCAGTACTCGAACCTCAGACCTCCCGGTCAAAGGCGCTGTAGTGACATCAGTTGATGCTACTACTCCCAGTAGGGGAGGGTCTGGTGACGAAGCGGGGACGGGAAAGGGTCTTGTTAGTTAGTTAGTTAATTAGTTAATGCCTTATTTTACGTGGCGAGACTCGGGCCATCAGGCCCGCTCTTCCGTCAAACCACGCAAATTTCGATACGCTCCTTTCACCACCTACCGGAGAAAGGAGGTATTATCTTGCGCGACGAAACTGGTGATTCTCAATTTTTCTCAGAGGAGCTTGAGTATCTTTTACATGTAGTAAATCTACTACATGGGACAGCCGGCTTTACTTCCCCCCCCCCCCGAAGGAAGGCGTACGAGGGATTTTTTCGCCCTTAAAAATGCACGGCTTCGATCGGATTTGAAACCGCAAACTCGGGTACAACAGTCCGATACGCTGACCGTCATACCACCGAATCCGTAAACCGGGTCTGGGGGCCAGGGGCGTTAGGCGCGGAGAACAGCACTGGGAGCTGGACTGGCAGCAGGGGGGGGGGTCTTGAGACGAAGCGGGCGTGGGGTCAGGTGTGGGGGTGTCGGGGTGGGGGGTCGGGTGGGGGTTGGGGTCGATCAGGCGGGCGGTAGAGCACCTTTTCGCACCGCACCGCGCCGCACCGCGCCGCACCGCGCCGCGAGCGCGAAACCGCAGCAAATTGCTTCTTAGCCCGCGAACGCTGTCGACAGCTGTGGATTGAACCGCGCGAGTCGCCCTCTCAGCGCAGCTCAGCCTTCTGCGCCGGCGGCGCCGCCGCTCAGCGATTCATTCGGCGTTCGCTCCGCAATTACCCCGAGGTAATGAAGTCAAGGTGCTGCGCACCCCCACGACGAGCTAGGCCAAAAACATCAAGGCCATATCGTCGGCATATATGATAATGTGGAACACATTCTGTCCGATGTTTAAAAGCCGTTTGCGTCTCCAAGCTCAAATATTTCATGTGTGTAGGAAATGAAGGCTCAATATTTAAGGATATAATTTTAATTTTTTATATAAAAAACAAAGAACATGATAAATTACATACAGCACTTCATTTCTACCACTACAAATATTCAATGTACAAATCATTTGGGCCATTTATAATTTTTATCGCAGATACGTATCTGGTATACAGTCATGCAACTACAGCCGAAAAGATGGGAGTTTATTCAATGTTTGTAAGTGTGCTAAATAAAATAGATATGTGAAGTCTAATGGTAATTTAAGTTGGTAGTTATTAATATTTATTTCACCCTTATAAACACTGAATTAAATATTTAATATCAACACCATAGCGTCGAGTAATGTACAATACAGTATGTGTTGTGGATATGATGAAGCATTTCATAATGAAAATAACAGCTCTCTATGTTGTTCTGTTGTTTATATTCATCTATTTGATAACGAAAACAGATAAAAATGCCCTGAAGGCTCTCGAGAACATCCATATTATTTTCAAACGAACAAAAAATATCATCAACATATTAGAACCGCATCAACTTCAGCTTGTATAAATGGAATGTGTTTCCTGGAAAACAGAGTAAAATTATCCTGAATTTTCTCTCTTTTTCATGATTTTCATGCTTAAATGATTGAGCTATTGCGTGAATATTCTAGAAATTTGTACCACGCTTCGGAATTGTTTAACGCAGTAAACCAAAAATATTTATTAAGGTTGATTTTTATGTACTCTGTGAGGAATATTTTGAATGACAATCGAAATAGTTTGTGTGTGTTTGTACATATTTTAGAGGGTCGACGTATTTTGCAAAAAGAAATTACACAAACATATTTAACCTTTGTTTTACAACGTACGGGTTAAAATGACCCGAAACCGCGAAAAACGCGCATGCGTTTGGGCAGTGTTGTGCATTTATTTGGAGAAAATGAGATTTTATCGTTCATTGAAATGATGAAAAGGATGTATTTTGAAGAAAAAAAATGTGAGTTGGGTCAAAAAGACCCGACGTTGTAGTACATGTCCCGGCGTTTCACACTGCAGACCAAAGGTTAAAACTCAACATTATATACTTACGTTGCGAGTCCTGTAGATAGAAAGTTGAAACAAGCAAGTACAGAAGCCGACGTACAACATGGCTTGTTCCATTATGAAAGCTTTGCAAAACAACCCGACTATTAGCTGTCCAAGGCCTGATCATGGAGAGTCCACTCAAAAGAACCGATATCTCGCTGCCCTTTCGTGAAAAGACGGCTCCACACATTCGGCATTCGCCGATCAGCGAGCTCCTCGGCGGTTACCTAACACTCATATTTTATTATTGTGATTTAAAACAGTATCACTTCGTGGGCACTCATTTGTCATACACAAAATATTTTTTCCCATTCTGTTAGGAGTGGAAGAGTCACTACTTCGTCACCTACATTGAAAAGCTCCATTACCAAAGTGTCCATTATCTACTAAACGTCAGACACTTCGTTGCAGGTTTTACCTTCTGATTTTTTTTTTTTTTTCGCTAAGCGCGCGCGCCTTTTTGAGCATTTGGACGCAGTGTGCAAGTTGACCAGGTCGAAGCCACTCCAGAGCCCCCCGCCCGCTTTCCGCTGGGCAGCGGCAGAGAGAGATGCAGGTGAGGCTCTCGCTTTCTGCGCCCTTCTCGCCTGGCGCGCATCTCCCCCTGCGCCCACCCTCACCTCGTCACGCCTCCGCCCTCAACTTCCCCTTCGCCTCCACCTTCCCTTTCCTATTCGCTTTCCCCTTCGCCTCCACCCACCCCTTTATATTCGCCGCCCCTTCACATTCACATTCCCCATTAACATTCGCATTCCCCTTCACATTCACATTCACATTCACATTCACATTCCATTCACATTCACATTCACATTCCCCATTCACATTCACATTCACATTCACATTCCCTTCCCCATTCATTCCATTCTCCTTCCACATTCCCTTCACATTCACATTCCAATTCGCTTCCGCTTTCTCCTTCATTTCCGATTTCGGTATTTTCCCTTCGTCTTCCCCTTCCCATTCCCTTCCCCTTCGCTCCCCCCCCCGCCTTCCCCTTCCCCCTTTTTTTCGCTTCGCCACCGCTTTCTCCTTCGTTTCCGATTTCGCCGCCGATTTTCCCTTCGCCACCGCTTTCTCCTTCGTCTACGACTTCGACTCCACCTTTCCCTTCGCCTACCCCTCGCCTTCGACTCCTTCAGCATCGCCTCCTTCGACTTCGCCTCCTTCGACTTCGCCTCCTTCGACTTCGCCTCCTTCGACTTCGCCTCCTTCGACTTCGCCTCCTTCGACTTCCTCCTTCGACTTCGCCTCTTCGACTTCGCCTCCTTCGACTTCGCCTCCTCTCGACTTCGCCTCCTTCCGACTTCGCCTCCTCGACTTCGCCTCTCGACTCGCCTCCTCCGACTTCGCCTCCTCCGACTTCGCCTCCTCCGACTTCGCCTCCTCGACTTCGCCTCCTCCGACTTCGCCTCCTCCGACTTCGCCTCCTCCGACTTCGCCTCCTTCGACTTCGCCTCCTTCCGACTTCGCCTCCTCCGACTTCGCCTCCTCCGACTTCGCCTCCTCCGACTTCGCCTCCTCCGACTTCGCCTCCTCCGACTTCGCCTCCTCCGACTTCGCCTCTCGACCGCCTCCTCCGACTTCGCCTCCTCGACTTCGCCTCCTTCGACTTCGCCTCCTTCGACTTCGCCTCCTCGACTTCGCCTCCTTCGACTTCGCCTCCTTCGACTTCGCCTCCTTCGACTTCGCCTCCTTCGACTTCGCCTCCTTCGACTTCGCCTCCTTCGACGTCGCCTCCTTCGACTTCGCCTCCTTCGACTTCGCCTCCTTCGACTTCGCCTCCTTCGACTTCGCCTCCTTCGACTTCGCCTCCTTCGACTTCGCCTCCTTCGACTTCGCCTCCTTCGACTTCGCCTCCTTCGACTTCGCCTCCTTCGACTTCGCCTCCTTCGACTTCGCCTCCTCCGACATCGCCTCCTTCGACTTCGCCTCCTTCGACTTCGCCTCCTTCGACTTCGCCTCCTTCGACTTCTGCCTCCTTCGACTTCGCCTCCTTCGACTTCGCCTCCTTCGACTTCGCCTCCTTCGACTTCGCCTCCTTCGACTCCTCTTCGACCCCTCCTTCGACTTCGCCTCCTTCGACTCTCGCCTCCTTCGACTTCGCCTCCTTCGACTTCGCCTCCTTCGACTTCGCCTCCTTCGACTTCGCCTCCTTCGACTTCGCCTCCTTCGACTTCGCCTCCTTCGACTTCGCCTCCTCCGACTTCGCCTCCTCCGACTTCGCCTCCTCCGACTTCGCCTCCTCCGACTTCGCCTCCTCCGACTTCGCCTCCTCCGACTTCGCCTCCTCCGACTTCGCCTCCTCCGACTTCGCCTCCTCCGACTTCGCCTCCCTCCGACTTCGCCTCCTCCGACTTCGCCTCCTCCGACTTCGCCTCCTCCGACTTCGCCTCCTCCGACTTCGCCTCCTCCGACTTCGCCTCCTCCGACTTCGCCTCCTCCCCCGCTCCGTTCCCCCCCCGGCGGCGGTGAGGCTTTGGTGAGGCGCACGGTTCCACCTGCATCCCCGGCCGCTCCCTCGCCCCGAGCGGCGCGGCGCCTTTTTAACGCGGCACTTCCACTCGCCGGCGCCATTCGCACTCAAGCGGCCCTTTTTCTCCCGGCGCCATTTCCTCCCCTCCCCTCCCCACCCCCGCCCTCGGCCTACGGCTGCGCGGCCCCTCGCGAACGCCCTTCTCTCACCTCTTATCAAGTTCGCCCATCGCCGGAGCTTTCTGCAGACGCCGCTGGGCTCCGCGCCGCGTGGCTGTCCCCGGCGGACGCTTCGCCGAAGGCGCAAACACACGCGCGCGGAGCTCCGAATCCAAACGGCTGCGTTCCGATTCTTATCGCTGCGACACGACAGAGCCAGTTGCCGGAAAGTCATTTTTATGTTTTGCTTTCTCGTATACGTACGGTGTAGTATAGAGAAAGTTGTGTAATGCTGCGCGAAAAAACGGTGAGTTTTCGACAAAAAATGATTCATTGTCAGGCCGTGAAAACAAGAAAGTGGATAAATTCAGTTGCTAAATTAAGAGAAAAAATCCTCTAACGCGTGGTGCAGTCAGAATCCCAGTTTTGTGGGTCGTGCATGCCGAACAGCCCATTCAAAGGAAAACGTCCGTCCGTCCGTCCGTCCGTCCGTCCGTCCGTCCGTCCGTCCGTCCGTCCGTCCGTCCGTCCGTCCGTCCGTCTGTCTGTCTGTGAACACTGCTAGCGCCGAAACTATGCGTGGGATTTTCTCCAAATTGAAGGAACCACTGACCATTATCACAATATTTATAAAATTAACAATAGGGGTCACAAAAATTACGTAGGAAATTCTGGTTCACAAATAGAAAAATTGCCAATTGAAACAATTTGTTCTACAATAGTAACGACTATACCATCTACAGTAGAATTCCGGTATTATAAACTAATTGGGGGTATGGTCTGTTCGGATTCGGAAATGTTCGAATCATCCGAAAAATATACCGTCCATATACCAATACATCTACGGGATCACCAGATATGTATCGTAGCGTGCGATGTGAGAAAATGCCAACGTAGCGTAGCGACATGAGGAAGTGACAATGTTGTGAACACGGGAGTACAGTACGTACACAACCGATCGAATGCAGTAGTAGTTGCAACATTGCTTATAGGAGTTGAAACACAGTTTGTATCGCTGCTGTTAACGGGTATTTTACGTTCAGTTTTCAGAACTGGGTTGACTTACATTGTGTTTCGCTTTTTCGTTTGTTGAGTAAGTTAAATTAATACAAATCAGGTGTTTTTTGTTGATTTTTTTCCTCCACGATTTTTGTTCGGATTTGCCGGGTTTGGATTAGCGGGGTTCTACTGTATTGCAGTTGTGTCTTAACGTGTGAAAATATTTCCGAACTGCATTGATATGTATTCTTACCATTATTTTTCTACGTTTATCATTTTTTGCTGAGTAGGAGAGGTATTACTAGTGATTTTTTATACCTATTCTTTTATGTAGAAGTACTACCGAACAAAGGCTCATTTTCAGAAATGAAGCATTCATTTCACTCATTCGAACTTGATAATTTCCTATTTTCATGAGTCATTTCAAGAGGACAACTCCTGTCGGCAAGTCGTTTGAGCCCCTGGGAAAAGCATAGGGAGCTGATGCACGTGGCACGTGGCCCGGAGCGCCGTCGCCGCCCATGAGCTCTTGCACCTGCAAGGCCATTAACAAGCCGCCTCCATTCTTACCAACTTCATAATGATCCTGACAAAACAGTGCATGTGAAACTTTGCCATTTAAGCGAACATTTCACGACGAAACAAGCGAAGTATTCGAATTAGGAATTGATCTACATCTGCTTTGTTTTTCTTGTAATTAAACAGCATATTATTGTAATGGTGGTCTAAGCTCTAACGCAAAAGAAACGAATAGCTCTAAAGTCTGCGCTTCAAAGTCCGAAAACAGGGAAACATACAATTCAAACTTTTGATATAATTTATCACGCTGGATGTTTTACATAAAGCAAAGCCCGCCACAATAGTAGAGAATTGTGGCGAAATGCATTTGATATCTTAAAATTATCAGAAAAACAGACGCACTCGATGGCCAGAACCGCATTCACAGACAATACAGTTATGCAATTACTGAAGAGTTTCGACTTAAGTGTTTCCCAACTGACATTTGATGTTCATTTCTCAGAACTCTCGCACTATTGAACACGTTCCAAAAGAGAATTCTACTTTCATCAATTACAATTTAGATGTTCATATGGCTTGCTTCATCTAAAAGTTAGCATAAAGAGATTTATTCAACAACTAACTCAGTGCTTTCAAGCAAACATCTGTAACAATAGAAAGGCACGGGAGAAAAGGGACTATCACACGTTGGGCAACTTTTAAAATATTTAGGATTTTATTAGAACAGTCATAGAGAAACACAAATCATGTATTAGGGGAAAAAAGGTTTTTGCCATACATAAAAGCCACCTTCTGTAAATATTGGGAATATTTTGTTGAAAACGTAAATTTTAAAAAGTATTTTTAACTTAGAAAAATTGCACATCGTGTTCACCATCGAATACTCAAAGTATGCGACTGATCAGTTGGTCATTACCCTTCAATTTTTATTTATACCGCAACGAGAGTTATTATTCATAATGCAACATGTGAATAGCAAATATTTAATGGTAAGCATCATCTTCCTGGGAACCTTGCTATCGCATGTGATACAAGCTGTGTCTTAGGAACTGACGCACTGACCTTGAGAATTTAGGTACGCGCAGTATGAGAATAGCCGGGATACCCTAACAATATCAAAATTTTGCATTTCTGTCAAAATCCAAAATTGTTTTTGAATTTTCGTCCATCTTCCTGATTATCTAACGAACCATAGACCCCTTTCACATAGTGAAGGCTTTGTAGTTTTCTGCTCGCATTGAAAATTAGCAACACAGATGACACGGGGTCGTATTAATGTTTTTTTTATCATATCACTTGATGTTAATTTTGAACTTCGTGTTAGCGACTCGTCGTTATGCCAGAGATAAAATTTCCAGAACATGACGCCTTCCTTCTTCTTGTCTTCTCTGTCTCTATAGAACGTCAAGTTTTTACCCTATTAAAATGGTGCACTGTATGGTTTCCACTTTCTTTTAAAATTATAAGCAAATATTCCGAGAGAAGAGGAAAGTCATTTATAAATTCTCCGAAATTTTTCACAGTCTACAAGAATCATTAATAAATTTAATAGTGTCGTTTTAAAAACATACATACATTTTTAAAGGTCATACCATTACGTAATTTAAATATTTTTTTTTAAAAAAAGTTTGTTAAGAGAGAATGCTCTTTCAATTTAGTAACAGAATGGACTATTCCCTTTTATATTAACTTGACCATCAACATCCTGAATTTTTTAAATTCTTGCTGCTTTTGTTTCCGAGTGATCAGGTCAATAACATTGCTTTTCACATCTTATTTCCTTAGAGTAAAATATTGCAATACGTACGCTTTTTCAAAGTAAGTGTAATTTCTGAGTTTTCTGATTTTCTTTAATTATACAATGGCACTGTGTTTTACTTACTCTGTCTCGCCCTGTCTCTTGTCATACCATGATTGGCAGATGATAAGTCGTAAATGTGAATGTCCTTACCTGCAACAACACAAAATCTGTTAGTAAAATTGAAAATAAAGTGCATATGAGATAATAGGAAAAATAAAGAAACATGGTAAATAATTTTACAAGTATGTTCAGATAGTGTTATTCTTTCGCTATTCACCGTATTCTCCAAACTGTCACAAGGGTGTTATAATATTTAAACTGTGTAAATCGCGCATTAAATGAGGAATGTCAGTTTATTTATATGATAATTTAAACCGTTTTCAATTATCATTTTAGGTAAGTCTTTTATTGAGCTCATTAACATCAAATAAAAAGTATTTAAACAAATTAACAATTCTTGAAGTCACTTCGGCATTGCATTCGTTTTTTAAATACATTTTTGAATTTTATTTCCCCTTACAATGGAAATAAAATGATATGAGTGAGGATTCAGTTGAAATGAGTGATTATATCCCAAACATACTTCTTTTTTAGTCGTGCATTGTAACCATCAGTTTTAGGTGAAAATGTTTATTTCCTAAGCTGAGTTTTTAAAATAAATTAACGGTTTGCATTATCAAAATAGCTACTGGACAAAACCACACAAAATGTTTTCCCAAAATGAAGCTCACTCCTCAAGAACACAAAAAATGAAATCCCCTCGTATAACATTGAAATAAATTAAATATTTTAACAAAAACAATCTTAACAAATATTTTATCAACAAATTATAAGACAGCTGTCTCAGAATAAGTGTTACAAACGTGTAGAGCATGTAGAGGGGTCAAAAATGGCAAAAATGCAAAACATAAAGAGCAAAGTAAACAAAACTGAGGTTGTCTGGTATCAATTTTATATTTCTGCTGAAGATCTTTTCGATCGCGTAGCGATCATCGTCAGAGCTGGAAATTACATTACAGAGTTACATTACATTACAGAGCTGTAATTTCCAGCTCTGACGATGAATGTAACTTTGAATTAATAAGGTATCTATATCACCAACAGTCTAATTAACATAAAGAGCAAATAGTTCATGTCCAGCTTTGACGTCAGCTGTGTCTCAAGCAATGACGAACTGAGTATGAGGTTTCAGTCGATACGCGCATTATGAGACAGTAATGGAATGAGTGAAGCAATCAAATTATTGCATTTTTCTGTCAATATCGAAACTGTATCAATGATTTTGGATTTTCCACGAGTTCTTGGGCATTTAATGAAACCAAAGATATCTTTTTCATAGGCGAGGGCTGCATGCACGTGGCCCAAGATTCATATATTTCTTTCAATTACTGGACGCATTCGAAATTAGCAATATCGATTATACATTCGTATTTAGACATAAGTAATGTTTATCGCCGACTCCATTGCGTTGGAGATTCTTTGGACCGTTCTATTATGTGTAGGTTTGAGTACTTTGTTGTTGTATTTTGAACCCCCCCTGTCCTATATTTCGATACCACAAATACTTCATTAATACATTGCAATCCATCGAAAGCTCCTACCGGTAGCGGTAGCTCAGGGCTTCAACTCATGTCACTGCAGCGTCTCTGACCGGGAGGTCCTAGGTTCGAGTCCTGACGGCGGATGGATTTTCGACACTGGCTTTTCAGGTAGGTCGAATTCAGTCGCTGCCGGGAGGAGAATTCTAGCAGCCGGCTGCTCTGATCGGTAGTTTTCCAAAGTTTCTCCAATCAACACCAGGCGAATGCCGGAGCAGTACCGTACCAAACGGGCCACGGACCGCGCGCGATCTGTCTTTCCTCTTCCTAGTCCTATCCTCTCCCCTTACACACACACTTACACTAACATGCACTACACTACCACATATCCCGGGAGACCGGTCGGGAGCTTAGAGCTTGTCCCGGCTGGGGCTGTGCCCCGCTGGTGGGAGAGTACTGGTTGCGGGGAAACCCCACTAACCGACGGTAGGTCGGCGCCGGATCTCGCCATGCGAGGGGGAAGATCACCGCCATCTCCCGAGAAAAACATGCACTACACTAACGAGACTAATGACCGAAGCAGTTGACGCGCCCGGAAACACGAAAAAATCAATGAATGAATGAATCAATCAAAAGATCCTCAAGTCTTATCGCGATAGTGTATTTTACACACGTAACTTCAAAATACAATGTCATTGTTGAACTACATTGTTCCTACGACGATTCGAGTATATCCGGTTACTTCTTTGTTCCGGGGTACCGGAGACCTCACAAAGAGAATCTGGAGCATGCGGAGACAAGAAACGATACGGTGGCGGGGATGTGGAGGGGTGAACGATCTCCACGGGACGAAGTGGGGCGTGGGGCACCGCGGGCGTAACGGGTTGCGGTCGATTAGGGATCGGGTTCGGGACCAAGAGGGCGATGACAGGGCGGACGGAGGAGCAGACCGCACGAGGCGGGGCTACGCAAGCGAGGTGGGTCTTGGGCAGAAGTAGGACGGGGAGGCGGGGAAGGAGGGACTGGCAGGGGAGAGGTTGGGAGAGGTTGGGAGAGGAGGGAAGTGAGGGAGAGGCACAGGGGGAGAGGAGGGGAGGGAAGAGAACGGAGAGGAAGGATTGGAGAAGAGGGGATGGAGAGGAGGATGGAGAGGAGATGAGGGGATAGAGTGGAGGGGAAGAAGAGGCGGGGAAGGGAGGGAGATGAAGAAGAGGGAGGGTGGGAGGGGAGAGACAGAATAGGCCCAAAGGGGAGGGATGTGAGAGGAGGGGAGAGAAGAGAGAACAGGCACGAACGGGAGGAATGGGCGAGGAGGGGACGCGTGGGGAGGGGAGGGGAGGCAAGAGCCAGGACAGGCTCGGCGCGTAGCGCGGATGGACACACCTCCGCGGGTCAGCAATAATCAATAGGAGCGAAACTGTCCGCGCACGAATTTCGAAATATCTGCGGCGCTGCGGCGAGGCCTGGCAGGCGGGGCGGAGAGAGCGGCCTCCACAAGCTCCGGCACCCGCACGGGGCGCCTCTGTTTGAATTCCACCCTCTCCGACGGCCGCGCGGCCGCAGCGAAGCGGACGGTCCAAATTCCAGCGGAAGGAAAACGATCACCACCGATTCTTGACGATGAGGCTGCAAATGAAAGGTCCTGCAAGTCATTTGGAGGACGGGAATTCGGAAATGACGGGGACGCGCTAAACGGAAGGAGCGAGAGGGCGACGGTGAGGAAAGAGAAACGTGCTATACATGATGAACGGGTAGGAGATGAGAATGGGGATACCTACAAAACGGAAGCAGGAGAATGAAGTGGAGAGATCGCGAATTTTAAAGGATGGTGAATGGACCAACCACACCCAAACGAAAGGCAGGGAACAGAAAATACTGATGTGAGGAAAGGGAAGTAATGGATGGAGGTAAAAATACAGTAAGGATTTCTTTACGGGAATAAAATATGTCTCAGAATGCTGGAGTTTGTGTAGAATAGAGTGTGGTGGTATTGGTTGGTGTAGAATGGAGGTTTCGCGGAGAGTAGCAGAGTGAAGAAAGGACAATACAGAAATTGGTATCGAGTCACGGGGAGGTGTACGGCTTAGCGTTACAAGCACTGCCAATGTGCTGTACTACAAGAGAGCCGGAAGTGGCCAATATCACCCACGGGAGGTACAGATGGCGTGGGGGCGTAGGGGAGGTCGAAACACCCACTCGACCAAAGCCCATCAATGGGGGAATTAATCGATTTACTCATGTAGGTCACGTCACCCCATTAACGACAATACGTCTATTCCTGGCGCAAATGGAATCGATGGCATACCAACCCTCTACGGTTACATTTTTAATGCAGTCAACATTACTGAAATTATTCCAAAAAGGAAATGCGAATCGCATGAAGAACTGATTTTAGGCTACTACTCAACCACAGTTATCAGAAAACAATGCAAACGTAGGTGTTTTTAATTAATCAGTCAATTAAGTAATAAAATCCTTCACAGTGCAGTTTACTACATTCATTACCAGCTTTTTAGTTTTTTCGTTCAACAAACTGGCAAAGTTTCTCAAATAAAAAATGTTTAAGGTTTTCTGGACACTGATACATCACATCTCGTAGAACCCTCTAAGACATTCTATACGTTTACAAGGAAAATGTGTAATTAGTAAAAAATAAATCAATAAATATAACGGTCTCTCTCTTGTTACGCAAATATGGCCGTTTAACCCTATAATGCCCCTTGATATGATATATGTAACAACATTTCTAGTCAACTCGTATTTGTACGTTTTTCCACTCATTTACAAATTTTATTTCTTCAATACACAGAGGGTTCCATCTGTGGGCCTACGAACGCGACAACAATGGGCGATCGCTATGCTAAAAAAAAATTAAAATAGTTTTTATTATCCTTGTTCGACAGTATTATTTCTTTCGAGGATTTTTATGTTAAATAGTATACACAATTATTTATAACTACATTTCATCATACGATGTTTGAAACATCGTAACATCATTCATGTACGATGTTTGAAAACAATAATATTGGAAACTAACAACTAAGGATACCAAGGAAGGGTTCTTCACTAAAAAATACATTCAATGTTTCAATTAAAAATATATATTTAATTTAGGAATGTTTGAACCTGCTGCGCACAAAATTACCTTGGGCATTATAGGGTTAAACAATTGTATGAAAGTAAAAGAATCACTATGCGTTCTCTCGGGAGTGAGTACGGATTTCGTGCGTGTCAATTTTGATGGTCTCCAAATCACTTAGCCCTCAACCTCCTTGACAATAGTGCAGATATTCATCGTCTAACCAGAACCTCACCCATACAACTCCAATACAGATACTCAAGAAGTAACCGACACATTATCACCAACAAATTATCAATTCCAATTGTTGTCAACCTAAAATAATAATAATTGCTTTTTGTAATAGTACGAAGAAGAAGATGAAGAGTACCGATGAGATAACTTCACTACTAATCATTGTCATAATAATTCTACAATAGACACCACATATACTTATTATTTTGTAAAAAATAGATTATAAATTTATCTTAAAATAAAAAAATTGATGGTCATTATTCCCGCGTGTGTAGTGCATGTTGAACACGAGGAGGAAGTCCCTTGCCCAACGTAACGCGAGATCCGACGGCAACATGTGCGCCAGGACAGTGTGTCCGCCAGTGGAGGATGGTGCCGCACGAACCAGGTCCTTGCAGATATACGTGATCCCTAAGGCTCCGATCAACACCAGGCGAATGCCGGAGCAGTACCATACCAAACGGGCCACGGACCGCACGCGATCTTTCCTTCATCTTCCTTGTCCTATCCTCTCCCCTTACACACACACTTACACAAACATGCACCACACTACCACATATTCCGGGAGACCGGTCGGGAGCTTAGAGCTTGTCCCGGCTGGGGCGGTGCCCCGCTGGTGGGAGAGTCCTGGTTAGGGGGAAACCCCACTAGCCGACAGTAGGTCGGCGCCGGATCTCGCCAACCAGCGGAGGAAGATCACTACCATCTCCCGAGGAAAAACATGCACTACACTAACGGGACTAATGACCAAAGCAGTTGACGTGCCCGGAAACACGAAAAAATCAATCAATCGATCAAAACCTAAGGCTCGGACTTTCAGATAATAAAATATTTTCCCCCTTTAATCTTGATCGGTTAAAGAAGCACCCAATGATTTTTGTATGTTAAATTGTACATCTACTAAACAATAAATATTTGGATTAAGTTGCATAAAAATAAATATTTTCGTCAAAACAAATGTTATAACACATTTCGGACAATTTTGTATCAATAAATGAATATTTTGAGAATTTTCGCGCTCAATACTTTGTGAAAACACGTAATAAATAACATTTGACTACTTCTAATCGTCATTTATTTATTTAACATAAAAAAACAGTTATAACTGTATAATGTGCTATGGGGAGAAGTGAATTCTGTACACGCTTTCAACATTCTGTGATCCCTACATTGAGTCATATACTACATAAATTTTGAATTCAAAAAAACGCTCCCATGCAATAAAATCTATTTTTCAAGGATAAATAAGCAATAAATTTTAGGCTCTTATCCATGATGTCCTTCGTCAAGGAATAATACTTGCCGCGTCTTGCCGCGACATGGAAACGATAATTTGAATAATTATATTTCCCACTGAATTCTAGAAGTCGTGCACAGATAATGAATTAATCGTTATTCACTGCAGACTCCAAACAGCTCACACAGGACTTAACCACGAGGCATACCTGGCGTACGCAACTGAACCATCTATTTTCCTATTTCCATGTACCTCAGTTGCTGAAATCCATCACGAGCTTGAGAGGTGCTGCTCCACGTGTCGGTATTGGGAATCATTTGCAACACATTAGGAAGAGAAATTGAATAACACAAAGAAGAAGTTCGGTTGGTATCTTACCCCAGGATAGCCGGTTATTGCAGCTGACATCCAACTCCCTCGATTATGTTAGCTCTCCGACTCTCGCTGAAGCCTCTCTTCGTCTGTTAGGCTTGTAGATAAGACGAAGGTAGATCACTCGCACGTTATTAAATTTATTAGATAAATAAATAATAAATGTATTATTAGATAAATTCGAAGGTAGATCACTCGCACGTTATTAAAGTGATTTCTTTTTCGTGTTAACGTATCAAGAGACACTGGCCAAGAATCTCTGATTGTTGTGCAACGCAGCAACAATGATCTCCGCACCGAGCCAAATCAGGGCCTCCTGTTACAAATTGCATTTTTGTTCATAGCAACCAACTCACTGGAAAATAAGTGAAGGGGACACCACTTCCAGTATCTGTTATGATTGTAGTGAGTACGCGACTTACGTTTTCATATGTTACAAGCTGATGTCGGTGTTAACAACATAATTTCTCTTGCTAGCACTCTCACTGGCCACTATCGCTACTGCGTCGAGTCTTTTCCTTGCGCATTGTTTCATCAGCGAGGCTCCGTCCCACCCGAGACTAGCTCTGAGCTTTCGTCTGGTTTCCCAACATCTGTGGCCGAGGATTGTGTGTAATAGCATGTGTGTGTAAAGGGGTGTAGGGGAAGGGGAGGGGACAAGGATGATGAAGGATTCATGGCGATGCGTGGATATTTAATTAACGTGCCGTCACGGCATTCACCTGTAACGGTACTGATAGGCGACACTAGTAGTCAGAGCAACCGACCCCTAGAATCCTGCTCCAGAGAGTAAGGAATTCCACCTAGTTATAAAGTCATTTGCAAATAAACGTATACAAAGTTTTTATGACAATCATTTATTTCAGCAATTGCACAATGTTTCGTAACTAGTTTTGTTAATTATCAGGAGCTTAGTGAGGGAACTACTATCCCATCCCTCACTACTTTCCCATAGTTCCCTCACTACGCACCTGATGATGTAACAAAACTAGTTACGAAACGTTGTGCAATTGCTGAAATAAATGATTGTCATAAAAACATTTGGATACTTTTATTTGCAAACATATAGAGACAATCAAAAAGAAATATAGATTTACTATAGAGTCATTGTCGGAAACATCGCTATACTACCTCTATTCATATAACCACTCAGTCCCCGACTCCGCTTCTTCACTCGTATCAAGCTTAAACGATCATATCTTATCAAAATGAAATGTTAATAGCACCTCAATTACAAATCCGAGAACTTCCCTCCTCTTGCAAATGTGCGGCTAGACACGTCGTCAAAAAGGGAATGGCTGGCGCGCACGAGAAAAACAAGCGAAACGCTTCGAAAGGGATTCATATGCAAAATTCCCGCGGACAAAACGCCGCGCTCAGACAAAGCGCCTGCATGCCAAGCAGGAAAGGGAAGTGACCGCGACGACGAGTGCGCGAAGAGCTGACACAGCACGACGCAGTGACGATGGAAAGAGGAGGTAGGAGGAGAAGGCGCGACGGCGAAGAAGAGAACACCAAGCGACAGCGGTACGGAGACTAAAGACTTCCGCAGACCGACGCGGAAAATCCGCAACCTATTTGAAATGATTGAAGGCGTTGTCATTGTCAACAACAGTATTTATTTCAACAATAGCAGCTTTCGATGGCTTAGCCATCATCATCAGTTTTCTAATACAAGAAAAATATAAGATCAGAAAACTGATGATGATGATGATGATGATGATGGCTAAGCCATCGAAAGCTGCTATTATTGAAATAAATACTGTTGTTGACAATGACAACGCCTTCAATCATTTCAATTCTGTAAATGTCAACTACACCTCACCACTGAATCAATAAACTATGCGGATTTGCCGCAGCGGAAGTTTCGCGTCACGTGTTGCCTTAAGAGCACGTTCAGACCTGCACGGCAGGCGTCCTGAAAACGGATTGGCAGCGTTTAATCGGCGGCGAAATTTGTAACGCACTCAGACGCGTTTCTTACCTGCAACTCGAGTTTCGGGGAAGTTCGCCCCTGTTCGGGAGTCTTCGGTCCCCTCTGGGTTGAGCGACCTTGCGTTACCAAACGCTGACTCATAATTGTCGCTTCGGTGTGAACGGTCCCGCGAATTTCGTGGCTGCGTCTAGCTCAGAACTTTCCACGTCGCACCCGCTGCGGATCTACCGCGCCGGTCTGGGGGAGCCTTAACATGTGACACGCTAAATTCTTTAGTTGTAAGTTGCTACATCAAGTAGTTACGAGAGTTCTACAGCACTATAATAATATAAAGCTGCGTGTAGTTGGCTGGATAGAAATTAATAGTAGAGATGACTCTGGTTATAGCGAACGTTTGGGGACGTGCAACATTTTTCGTTCGCTATATCCGATGATATCAAAATTAATAGAATTTCTCCTAAACGATTCATTTTATTTATATAGATATACAACAAAATACATCAACAGAACGAATTGGAAATTTGAATATCTTTATTTGCACTTTAAAAAATCAATTATTTTCAATTGATATCTACGTACTTTTTCAGTAATAATTTCTCTAAATTCTTCTTCATATTTCCTGCCCTCTCCATGTTTCATTCTGTATTGTTCGCTATGTATCGTAATGCAACCCTCCGAAAGCCCTTTTACTCGCCAAATAACATACGAGATAATTTCGGTAGTGGAATGGCGCAAGAGGCTAATGAAACTGATCGCTTTACCGCGCCACACGGCAGATATCTCCAAGCTGTGGCAGTCGTGTGCTTCGTGTCGCCAACGAAGAGTCGCCACCGCGCTTTGTCCCGCGGAATATCAAGTAACACCAAGATTGAAACTGAAGCAAGAAATTGCGCGTCGCCGTTCCAGTTGTAGTTCACGCAGGTCACGACCTTTGTTTCCGCAGTGAAACTGCGTGGCATAAGGTCATCAGTAAGGTGCTCATCCTGGGTTCTCGTCAGAGGAGACTTCTTCGATTATGACCTATGGCCGAGTATATTTTTTAAATTTAACTCTAGAATGTTAAATACTGTTATCAATGACAACAAAAAGCAAACAACAATTAAAGTTGTTTAGCAATTTTGTATTTATTAATAGATCAACCCGCACAACTGACACTTGTTCAGAACTAGCAATGTTTTCAAATGAGGGAAAATCCGTTAACAAGGGAAAAGGAGGTTGCATTCAAAGAGGTACGCATCTTGTCAAAACCCAAAGAGCATTAATTGCACCTGCCAGTGGCCACCGGCAGCAAGCAGTTACATTTGCTCATAATGAAATCATTGGTGCCATGGTCGGTCACCGCTGACCGCCTATTCACACATGTGCGCCGATTGTTTTGCAATTCAAACGGTGCGACTTTTGGGGCTCGTTCTGCGACGATGTCATCGGGCGCATTTCCAGCCGCCGCATTATGCATAAAGTTCCATTGAACCTTAGTAATTGAATCACCATTTGCATCACTAACACCCGCAGTGGGCACTCTATTTGATGCCCTTGACACTCATGGGTTTCACTCACCCTGCGTATGAAAAAAGAATGGATTACAAGGAAACGTCTTCATCTAGATTAAATTTTTAAAAGTACAGTCTCGCGAGTAGTGAGGAATGATTCCAAGTCGAGAACAAGTACAGGGACAACAACAAATATCAACGTGGATTAGACTAGGATTAATAATAGCAAGAAAGGTGAATAGCGCTCATGACGTATGAGTAGCTCCTACGCCTTCCACAAATGGGGCCTTGGTTCAGCACCCGTGCATGTGAAAAGTGCATGTGAAAAGTGCATGTAAAGTGCATACGAGTGCATACGTGAGTGCATGTGAAATTTGTAGCGTACAAAGCAAGGTCTCGGCAAGCTTGTTAGGAGTAACCCCTGATCCCCTGCCTCTAATTTCATCATTTCTCAACTCATAATGTAACTCTTTATTTATATTGCTGTCATCATTCATGGACATCAATGACATCAACAACTGACGAGGTGAATGAATGAATTAATTAAAAAAGAAAAAGGATGAAAAATTAATGAAAGAAGAAATAAACAATGAAAAGAAGAAATAAACAATGAAAAGAAGAAATAACAATGAAAAGAGAAATAAACGAAAAGAATGAATGAACGAAAGAATGAATGAACGAAAGAATGAACCAAATGTATGAATGAAAGATAGGAAGAATGAATGAACGAAAGAATGAATGAACGAAAGAATGAATGAACGAAAGAATGAATGAACGAAAGAATGAATGAACGAAAGAATGAATGAACGAAAGAATGACCAAATGTATGAATGAAAGATAGGAAAATATATTGGTGGGTACACAGTGAAGACTAAACGACACAACTGCAACCGCTATCGAGCAGCGCCGGCGACGGAAGGACCCTAAAACGAGAAGTATGCGCGGCTGCTCCAGCAACGTGTGCACCGCCGCGGCGGAGGGGGGAGCGGAGGGATGCGGCAACGGGGATGCGCCGCGGGGCGGCCGAGACGCGCTCGCCGCAAATATAATAACGCATAAATACAATTAGAGCAAACGCGGCGCGGGGCCGCCATAGATACCAATTAGCGCGGGATATTTAGGGCGTGGCGCGCGGACGAAACTAATGCTCGCCGATGGGGGGGCGGTGCATTCTGAGGTGGGGCCGTGGCGGGTCGCAACGGAGTTGGAAAAGGTTGTCGCCAAACCACACGTCGGTGGCCTTGTAACGCGATCAATAACTGGTAATATTTTTTTCAAAACCTGAGTAAACTTATATGGAAACCTTACCTTCCCCTAAGTCAAAAGATTTTGTTGTTGTTGCTGAAATTCAAATTCGGGATCCTGTTTATCCAAAACAATTGCAGTAACATACTTGTTTGTATCACATCCCAAGTATTCTGCTCATTATATTTTTTTTTCTATTTCAAGGTAACATTTAGTTTTTTATCGTTTCAAATATACGTAGAGGGGACAAAGTCAACTTGATCCCATGAAATACTTTTTGTATTTTGTTTCTCTAAGCGACAGGTGTCGAGGGCATGTAATACTTTAGGAAGCTAAATTATATTGGCAGCATTCATTCTAGGGCGCAGTAGATATTTAACTTATTATTTGATTTTGTTATTCATAGTCCAGTTTAAAATAAACAACCACTCATTTTTACAGATCTTTTAACTACTAATATCTAAATTAACCTTACACTAGAGGTTTGATACGAACAAAGTTCGTTAGTGATAGTTCATTGCGGGAGAGAGGTTAATAGCAACGTACATTTCTACGATGTTGAAGTCATGTATTATATTGCATTGCAATGGTGATGCTACTGCGATAAGACAGAAGTTCGAATATTCAGTCACGTTCACAATGAAACAGAGAATGATGATCTTACCGTTCTGCGATGATGTTCTAGACAAAATAACGCTAGTGGTCGTTTTGAAGAACAGATCTAAATATACGCCTGGGTAATTTTCGACACAGAGAAATGAAGTGGGCTATCCGGGTGACGCCACGTCGAAGGCTGGGATGCCGACGTTTCGACCGACATGTCGCGGTCCTCTTCAGAGCAGTACTGCCCTGAAGAGGCGTCGAAACGTCGGCACCCCAGCCTTTGACGCGGCGTCACCCAGACAGCGCAGATCTTGACTCTGGCCGCGGAAGTCTACGATATCAGAGAGAAATGAACCCCCAGAAGACACGTTTGTTGCTGAAACATAGTGAGAATTAAGGACGTTAGGGACGATGACGATAGAGTTTATGAATAAGGGGTAGAGCAACAGAGTAGGCAGAACAAGCTAGCTGTTTTGGATTCGTGAAGAAGCCGAAAAAGGTATCAAAAAAATAAGAATTGAAAAGCTATGCGATCATAGATCCGACCGATCAGAGCAGCCGGCCGCTAGAATTCTCCTCCAGACAGCGACTGAATATGACCTAGCTGAAAAGCTAGTGTCGAAAATCTTGCCGCCGTCAGGACTTCAACGTAGGACCTCCCGGTCAGGAGCGCTGCAGTGACATCAGTTGATGCACTGAGCTACCGCTCCAGGTGAGGAGGAAGAGGGAAGAAAGATAAGGATGAGGAGGAGGATGATGAGGAGGAGGAGGAGGAGGAGAAGGAGGAGGAGAGGAGGAGGAGGAGAAGGAGGACGAGGAGGAGGACGAGGAGGAGGAGGAGGACGAGGACGAGGACGAGGAGAGGAGGAGGACGAGGAGGAGGACGAAGAGGAGGAGGACTAGGAAAACAGCGAGGACGATGACGAGGAAGAGGTCGAGGAGGAGGAGGGGAGAGGACGAGGACGGAGAGAGAGGAGAGGAGAGGGGAGGAGAGGAGGACGAGGAGGAGGACGAGGAGAAGAGAGAGGAGAGGAGGACGAGGAGGAGGACGAGGAGGAGGACGAGGAGGAGGACGAGAGGAGGACGAGAGAAGAGAGAGGAGGACGAGGAGGAGGACGAAGAGGAGGAGGACTAGGAAAACAGCGAGGACGATGACGAGGAAGAGGACGAGGAGGAGGAGGAGAAGGGAAGATGAGACGGAAGAGGAAGCAGGACGGGCGTGACCCGGTGCAGGGGTGGGGCTCCGGGGGGCGGCAACGAGCCAGTGGTCGTAGCGGCGCCACGCGGTCCGGGCGGGGCGCGGGCGGGGCCGGTGGGCGGGGGCGAGGGGGCGTGGCCGTGGGCCCCTGACACTCGTTTGTGCGACCAGTAATGGGCGGCCGGCAGTTAGCCTCGTTAAGCCGGCCGCGCCAAGTAATCCTCTTTACAATGCGCCCGCGGGGCAGCGCGGGGTGTGGTAGGGTGGGCGGGTCGGTGTGCCCTCCTGAGCGAATTGATGCCGCGCCCCTGATTTACATTGTTTTAAGTCGGAAGGTCGTGCACTGTCGCCGCGCGCGGCCGCCAGGTGGTGCCACCGACCCTGCTCTCGGGGCAAGTGAAGGTCGCAGTGCGCCGCCACGGATTGCAACGAAAGGGGTGGATGCGAATCTACAACAGACAGTTCAGTGTTTGCTTTGCATTGTTCAAGTATTCTCAACATTGTATTTTGTTTTAACATTTTAAAGGAGCGCAAATAGAAGAATCTTTCAGAGAGCGAATAATTACTTAAACCAATATTTCTTTAAACAGTTTTCGCTTCCAATATATATATATATATATATATATATATATATATATATATATATATATATATATATGATCTCATGGCGCTCTTTTAAGGTTTAGTAAATCAACAGAACAACACGTTTCGCCGTAATTGCGGGAACATATTTACTGATAAAAGAGTTTTACTGATAGAAGACCTCTCGATCAACTGTGATTGATGTTTCCGGGCACTTCAACTGCTATGGTCATTAGTCCCGCTAGTGCTGTGAATGATAATCCTGAGAGGTAGCGCTTGGTTTGGTTTGTTTTTTTTGTTTCCGGGCGCTTCAACTGCTTTGGTAATTAGTCCCGTCAGTGTAGTGCATGTTTTCTCTCGGGAGATGGCAGTGATTTTCCCCCGCTGGATGGCGAGATCCGGCGCCGACCTAACGTCGGCTAGTGGGGTTTCCCCCTAACCAGGACTCTCCCACCAACGGGGCATCGCCCCAGTCGGGACAAGCTCTAAGCTTCCGACCGGTCTCCCGGGATATGTGGTAGTGTAGTGCATGTTAATGTGTGTAAGGGGAGAGGATAGGACAAGGAAGAGGAAGGACAGATCGCGCGCGGTCCGTGGCCCGTTTGGTAGGGTACTGCTCCGGCATTCGCCTGGGCTGAGAGATAGCGGTGATTCCTTTCCCGCCACATGGTGAGACCCGGCGCCAACCTACACGTGTGTGTGTGTGTGTGTGTGTGTGTGTGTGAAGGGGGGACGGATTCTCACTCCCCCGAGCCGCCAACTACAAGTCGTTGGGTTGCTAGTTGTCCGAGGACCAGACTCCCGAATATCCAAAGCGTCTCTTAGGGGAGAGATCTTACATGAAAAATCATGTGTAATACATTTCTTGAGGAAAAGAACTAGTACATCCATTCGTCACTTGATGAAATTTCATTAGTGTTTGGCTTAACCGAAGTTGGATCCCGGCACGAATCATTCCCATCCCTTCCTTAGAGATAGAATTCCATCTATCGTGTCATCTCAACCAAATGGCATATTTAATTTCTACCTAGAGAGAGAAATCATAAAACTTCGTGTCATCTTAATTACTTCTTTATACGTGATATTTGCTCTCAATGGTGTAAAACTTTATATTTTTCTTCTTTCTGATAACAGCAGTGTCTCAATAAAACGTTGAATAAAACCAGAGATGTTGATTATTAAGGGCTACACTTCAAAATAATATATTCTTTAAAAGGCGCACTTCTCCAATTTAGACATTAAGTTACTGCAATGTATTTTACTCCAACCAGGTTCCCCTATTAATACTGAAAATGTACTGTCCCAAAAAAACAAAAAAAAAAACGATACTGTGATTTAACGCGCCCCCACTACTATCACGTATTTCATCAAGCTCGTTTCAATTCTCAACTCAGTCAACACTCTTGCTTGAAACCACTGTGGGTAATTACTACAAATGAATAATAATTACAATATTAAATTATAATTAAATTTACAACAATGATTATAACCGAAGCCGGATGCTGTGCTCGGGACTCAGGACTTCACCGACCTACGTACACCTTCCTAGGCACTAGAACCCAATGTTGAAATGTCAGCTGCGAGTCAACTCTGAAAATGAGTAGGCAATCAGAGGCCCGGACCGAATTGACTTCATGCACCTATTCCCGTTCTAAAATCTTTGTGGCTACACGAGATGAAAGAAGTCTTCCACAAAACACAGTGGCAGAAAACCTTAAGTGCATCATTGTAAGACATGCTGTCTCAGCACATTACAGGAGAGATTGGATTATTGGAGGATATTTTATTGCCAGAAGGAGTGGAATTGAAAGTGGTGAGATAAACTAATACTGGTTCAGTAAAAGTAAATAACAAGCAGCTGAAAACGATTAGTAAAAATGGAGTCATAGCATTATCTCCCAAGTAATTACAAAAACCAAATGCAAATCATAAAGGTACGAAAGTGATTAGTCTGATTCAAACAATTCTGAGTAGTAATAGAAGATGAACACTAACGAAAAAGTAAGTTTAGAGGGTAAGCAAATATCGAAAAGACTAAAGAGGTTTGGAAACATAACAATAAACAATAGAATATAGACGTTATGGAGTATATCGTCGTTGATGACGGGCAACCTATGTGACAGTATTGGAGATTTTTATTGTTTTGGCAACACTGATTCAGAATTTCCTTCTCCTTTAGTTAATATGACAATTTTCAAAGAAAACCAGAAATTGTGGTCATAAAATAGAAAATAAAAAACCTCCTAAGTGACCTTCACAATTTATAGATGACAGAATATCTTGGTATGTGTGAAGACCCACATGGAAGGTTTTTGTAAGGTTCTTTCAGACAAATATCACAATAAATATGCATTTAATACTACTATACAGCAAGTATAGAATGCCTAAACTTATCCAACAGTAGAACATTACACAGGCACACAAAATAAAACCAAGCACCCAAAGATTTGTCACATGTCTCTATGTATGTCAATGCGCTAAATCCGAATCCTACGCCAGAATTGTGCCACCACCCTCCAGATTTTTTTAACGCAAAAAAACGAGACATCGGATATTTTTTTCGGAGGTTGTTGTCAGACTTAAAGATTTGACACGTGTTTTTCTATGTATATCGACAGGCTGAATCAGAATACGAAGCCAGATCTGCGCCAACACCCTCCCGGTTTTTTAATCGCGAAAAACACATGGGAATACTAGATTTTGGTGTCTTGTAGCATTATACTCTACAGAAGCCAAAAATTGTCTTACCCAAGACTTGACATGTTTCTCTATGTATATCGACGCGCTAATTCCGAATCCGAAGCCAGAATTGCACCACCAGCTTCTAATTCTTTTAAAATGACTAAAAACCACCGTAAAGTTTACAATTTACAATTTCACGGTGGTTTTGGCGGTTTGAAAAACTGTCGAAAGTGTTGGGACAATTCTGGCTTCACATTCGGTTGATTGATTGATTTATTCATGTTTCCGGGCGCGTCAACTGCTTTGATCATTAGTCCCGTTAGTGTAGTGGATGTTTTTTCTCGAGATATGGCGGTGATCTTCCCCCGCTGGATGGCGAGATCCGGCGCCGACCTTCCGTCGACTAGCTTCCGACCGGCCTCCCGGGATATGTGGTAGTGTAGTGCATGTTAGTGTAAGTGTGTGTGTAAGGGGAGAGGATAGGACAAGGAAGAGGAAGGACAGATCGCGCGCGGTCCGTGTCCCGTTTGGTAGGGTACTGCTCCGGCATTCGCGTGGTGTTGATCAGAGAAGCAACGGAAAACTACCGATCAGTGCAGCCGGCCTCTTTAATTCTCCTCCAGACAGCGCCTGAATTCGACCTAGCTGAAAAGCTAGTGTCGAAAATATCAGTAATAATTATGTTTCAAAATGTCGCTCCAAGTGGGGATTGTTTTTAAATCGAAAGACGGGGCTTGTTTCAAATTGACACAAGTCAACGTCGGGTATGTTTTAGTGTGTGTGTATGTACGAGCGTGTACGTGCGTGTACTGCGTATACGTGCGTGTACGTGCGTGTACGTGCGTGTACGTGCGTGTACGTGCGTGTACGTGCGTGTACGTGCGTGTACGTGCGTGTACGTGCGTGTACGTGCGTGTGCGTGCGTGTACGTGTGTGGGCGCGCGCCTGAGTTATTATTATCAAAAAGTGTTTTTCCTGCACGTGCGTGTACGTGCGTGTACGTGCGTGTACTGCGTGTACGTGTGTGTACGTGTGTGTATGTGTGTGTGTGTGTGTGTGTGTGTGTGTGTGGGCGCGCGCCTGAGTTATTATTATCAAAAAGTGTTTTTCCTTCCTCCTATAGAATTGTTTTTTTTTCACATAGAAGGTTGTATTTCATCAACGATAATATTTCCTGTTCCCTCTACATTGATGACGTAGGTGGCAGCGGCAGCCCCGCGGTTCCAACAAAAGGAGATCGCACCGGTCCACCGGCCGCCGGAGCCGCGTTCCAGGAACTGGCGAGCGGCCTGGAAAATTCACGCGAGAATTTGTAAAGTGCATATTCCGCGCAATATGGCCGCCATAACTCAGGGCGCGGCGGAAGTTGGCTGCACGGAAGCTCCGCTTGGCAGCGCCCTCTGCCCTCCAACCGCCCCGCCCCCTCCGCGGCCCTCCGCGGGTCCTGTCGCGCCTTCGCCAGTAAAGATTTTCGCACCTTCCTTCGCAAGCTCCTCGCCCCTCTTATCCCCCCCGCTCTCTCGTTCCGACCTATTCATCCTCCTCCTCTCTCGTTCCGACCCTCTTAATCCTTTTCCTCTCTCGTTCCGACCCTCTTTACCCTCCTCTCTCGTTCCCACCCTCTTTACCCTCCTCTCTCGTTCCCACCCTCTTTACCCTCCTCTTCTCTCTTTCCGATTCTTTTTATCCATATCCTACCTGCTCATGTGGTGCAGGACATCAATTGATGTCACTGCAGTGCGTCTGATTGGGAGGTCCTACAATTCGTGTCTCGACGGTGGCAGGATTTTCGACATAAGCTACATAGATAGGTGGGTATTACCTCTGACTGGAGGAGAATTGTAGTGACCGGCTGTCCCGATCGGTAGTTTTCCGTTGATTCTCCGATGAACATCAGGCGAATGCCGGAGCAGTATCCTATGAAACGAGCACGGACCGCGCGCGACCTTTCTTCCTATCCCCTCCTCTGCCTTACACACACACGTACACGCATGTTCAAAGACTATTCGGGGGATTAGAGCTTGTCCCGCCTGGAGGAGTGCCCCGCTTGTGGAAGGTACGTGGTTGAGGAAAAAGCCTGCTATCAGACAACTCGCCAACCAACGGGGGAAGATTGCCACTACCTCCCGCGATAAAAACAGGCACAACATTTACGGGACCAACGACCTTATCAGCTGACGCGTCCGGAAATACCAATCAATAAATCTCCCTTCTACTCGTTCTCACTTCCGTTATTTTTGTCTCCTAATCGTTCTCACCTGTGTTTTGTCTCATCCCCCATTCTCACTCCCCAATTACTCCTTCTCACTCATTCTCTCTTAATATTCTTCCTTAACTCAAATTTGATTTATTCAGCTAGTCCTTCATGTCGCCATCTACATTTCTTCGACCTTTACTCTCTCATCCACACGTCCACATCTCCTCACCCCGCCCCCCATTTCGCCACAATATCTTCCCCCAACCCCGTTGCACCGACACGGCCCTTGGCTGCGGTTCCGCCAGCGCTGCAACTTCTGCCCCTCCCCCCCGCCGCTGCCGGCCCCATTAGCACCTGATATTTCACGGACCGCGCCCCGCGCCCCGGCCGGGCCAGCTGACGCGCTTGCAGCGTAGCGTGCGCAGCATATCGAAGCGTGTCGCCGCGCCACACGCCGCGCCGCGCCGCGCCACGCCCCTTCACGCCCCTTCACGCCCCTTCACTCCCCTTCACTCCCCTTCACTCCCCTTCACGCAGCGTCGCGCTACGCCGCGCCACGCCACGCCGCGTCCCGCCCCTTCATTCCCCTTTACTCCCTCATCCCCTTCACTCCCTTCACGCCCCTTCACGCCCCTTCACGCCCCTTCACGCCCCTTCACGCCCCTTCTCCCCTTCACGCAGCGTCGCGCTACGCCGCGCCACGCCACGCCGCGTCCCGCCCTTCATTCCCCTTTACTCCCCTTCACTCCCCTTCACTCCCCTTCACTCCCCTTCACGCCCCTTCACGCCCCTTCACGCCCCTTCACGCCCCTTCACGCCGCGCCACGCCGCGCCACGCCGCGCCACGCCGCGCCACGCCGCGCCACGCCGCGCCACGCTCCCCGGGCGAAATGGCAACGTCACAACAGGGATCAGGACAGAAAAAAATACTGTCATTGAATCTGCGATTTCGTAATCCCATCCACGGCCGTTCAAACCAAGCGTGAAGACCGATTATTTCTTGCTGGTCGACCTGATTCGCATGCAGCCTACGAACTTAACGGTGTGTATACATGCTTCATTAAACTGCGGATATTATCGACCCGGTGACAGTGACATCAAACACGGTGTTTGCCCTTTCTTATGCAGACATTTTCAACACTAGATATTTAAATAAATATGCATACTTCGTTGTCCAAATAAAGCGAAATGAAATTAATGACAAGTTCATTGGTTGTTAGTGATCAGCGTCACGCCAACAGCGTAGGTCATTAATCCCGTAAGTGTAGTGCATGTTTTTTTCTCGGAGGGGGGAATGGCGGCCTTCCCTCGCTCGATGGCGAGATCCCGCGCCGACCTACCGCCGGCTAGAAAATGACAGGTTACAATTATCTTCAGATTAATTAAATTAAAAAAACCGTTTTAAGCATATATAATACAATTGCGAAACAGTTCACGACAAGACAATGAAATAGAAAAAAATAGTTTCTTTCAAAATTGCAATTCGGCAGAACCACTAAGAAATGAAACCCGGTTCTCGATGCGGGCATTGACATGAAATTGAACCCAAATCAGAAGCACGTGAATCTACGTTTCCTTTGAAAAGTTTTTTTTTTTAATTTTTTATTTAATAGGTAATTATTACATACAAATTAAAGAACGTGATTCTAAGTGGCAAGGCCGAAGGCCTTTAAGCCATTACAATACCTACATTCTACCGCGTTCTAACCTTTCGTATTCTGGTATTCACCCCAAATGGTCTTTTCATCGAATCAATGCCGCGGAAAAAAGACCATAAGGTACGGCTGAGGAAAAAACCCCTGAAGGGGGAAAAACCTTTGAAAAGTAACTGCCCATTAGAGTCCATGAGCTTTGTTACATTCTGCAAATGCGTGAATCCTCAGGCCTCTTAGGGTGCCGCATTAATAAAGAAGGGCGACGCTTGGAAAAGCCATCAAAAGAAGTCCACGTGATCTGCGAGTGCGTTGGAGAGTGCTCTCAGAGTGCGTTGTCAGGCGCTGCTGTTAGTTGCACGAGACGTCTTATTGGAAGGACATGCGTAGCTGCTGTGCCACGTGACCCAAGTCTCCCGACGCACGTGACCATTTGTTTACTCAAGTCAAACTGTTTTCGGAAGGTGATGGCTCACGAAGAGATGTTTTCTTAAAGAATACCTTTTTCGTATTCAACAAGTCTTGACAGATAAAGTTAGGAAATATTGCTTATTCTTAATGTTTATAATATCTTTACGTTTTTACGTAAAAGTTAATTTATATACTTTAGAATGCGTTCTTATTTGTTATTGAATTGCATTTAATTTGTTTTAAATGCACAGCATTGCATTTTTTGCATTTAGTTTGTTATAACTGTCGAGGAATTTCAGAATTATAACGTTTTTAATTTTGCTTGAAATTTTCTGTTCATTTTTCAAATTAACAGACTTTCTTAGGTCGTATTGTATTAACTCAAAGACAAAAGGAAAGTTCAGAAATGGAGAAGAATAACTTGGTTCTCCAATGGGGTACAAAATAATTCATTAAATTACTTATCGAGAATACAAACTTTGTCCTATCTCGCGAAGTTTCTGTTTACAGTTTCATTTACATTAATGCTAAACCTATCAAAATCATTATGACATGTACCGTTCATAAAGGTTTTCATCTAATTTCGCATTCTGTGTTTTAAAATTATCGTCTCACTTTCTGGCTTACACAGGTTTAACACTTGAACGATCGTGTGTTTACTAACCGCAAATGCTTAGATATCTACTTAGCCGATAAGATTCTAAGTAAATTTTGATCGTTCTCTCACGAACAAAATATTTTTCCAGAAACATTAAAAAATAATATATTCTTCTGAATTGTATTTGTTAAGTTACCGAACAGAGTACAAAGAGTATTAAAAGTTGCGACAAAAAATTTAAGTAATTAAAATGCAGAATGCGAACTTACGTTTCAAGGAGTTTGATACAAGAATAGTTTTTACATGTTCCACCGCTGCCAACAAACTTTCCAGACCCCTTCCGCTGCGTTGTCCATTTATTTGGATGTCCCACGACAAGGCGCGCCAATAGAGAAATATGCTTCCTGAACAACACAAATCCCGACATTTTTCAGGCGAAATGCCTACCGTTATTCCGCTGTTGAACGGGCAGTCCCCTTATCCATAAATAACGGAATTTCCGTTTCAACGATAAGAAACGCAATAGTTCTTGTAGTAGCTTTTGTGAGTGCGCGAACAGATCACACACGAAATTCGCAGCGTAAAGTCGAGGAGAGGTGATGGCAATTAGTACGTCATGTTTCTAATTTCAAGTATCCCTATCTAAGTCAATACTTGTTTTACATTTCTGCTGGATTGTACTTCGTCCTCAATTGTCTGCATAAAAAAAATTAACAGTGATATTTAATGAATGAGGTCACACACATGCTGTAATATATACGTAGTACCGCTTCTGGGTTTCCCCTATTTCAAATCGACAAATACACCATATGATGAAAAGGAGCGTTTCAATTTTCTCGTGTCATGACTAAGATTTGTAAACTATTACAAAAATCAATGGTCAATTGATAATTTTATTACGAAAATATTCTTACGATATATTTTAAAATTAGAGGAAGCACTTTTTCTTTGAAATAATGTGTGTAAATATTTACGTTCCTTTATTTGTTCACATTCTTTCTTAAGGCAACCTAAATAAATATATTAGGAAAAGAAAAACACAAGTTTCGTATTGTGTTGTTATATTTATGTAACGTTTAAGAAATTTTCGGAAGAAAGATTTCGAGAGAAAAATATTTAAGCAAGGATTGATGTTCTTTGGTCTTAAAACTAGTGTTGATCCTCCAGAGAGAAATGCTCTAAAATCAAGTAACATTTCTGGATTTTAATAAATTAAAAATAAGAAACAAAAGCTAAAAAAAAGTATTTTTAGTGAACAAATATTCCCACAATTATTTAAATTGTACCTTGGAAAAGTGAACCAATATAGTACCTCGGAGTATTGTTAGACAAGAAACTTTCTAGGAAACCCCATGTTCACACAGCAATCAACAAATCCTGCCAAAAAATGCCAAAATATCAAAACTGTATCCGTTCATAAATCAATATTCAACGCTTAATACGAAATGTCAGATTCTACTATACAAATTTATTATCCCATCCACAATAACTTATACTTACCCAGAGTGGGGAAACCCAGCTCCAACCTCCATATAAAAAATTCAAATAGTTCAAAATAAAGTCCTTAGGAAGTCATTTAAAGCTCCATTGTTTATATCTAACCATCAAATTCACAGAGAACTCTGAATTGATACCGTGCGAGAACATAAAAAAGTAGAAAATATTGTTTATTCTTCCCTCCCCTCACCTCACCCACTCTGAAATTCCATCTAGGCCGAACAGCAAACATTTCAAGTCGAAATAAATCCAAATTTCCCAAATATATGCTTAAACCTTCCTAAGCTAAAAACATAACGTAGAGTCTTGGCGTTTCCCTTCTAATTGCTGAAACAGGGTAATTCTAACCCCAAACCTCGATTAAAATTCAATAGCATCTAAAAGAAAACTAATTATTTAATTGAGTCACAGAGTTCTAACCTCAATTTGCAAAGGAATGCCCAAATTTCAAAAAAGTCCGGAAGTAAAACTGAAATCCTTCGAAATACCTTAGTTCGAACGAGTAGAAATAAATTTGAAAACAAACGAATAGAGGGGGAGGGTGCTGGAAATTTTCTTGTTACTATCTCACGTCCTTCATATTCAGAAGATACCGCACAAAAATGTGTACTGTACGTCTGTAAATAGAGACGGAAGTGACTTCCGGCAGACTATTACGTTTCTCATTCCACAAATGAAACGGTCAGCAACCTTCTTTTATCAAACTTCACCAACACATCGAACACTTCACCGGGAGCGGTAACTCAGTGCATCAAGTGATGTCACCGCAGTGTCTCTGACCGGGAGGTCCTAGGTTCGAGTCCTGACGGCAGCAGGATTTTTGACACTAGCTTTTCAGCTAGGTCGAATTCAGTCGCTGCCTGGAGGAGAATTCTAGCGGCCAGCTGCTCTGATCGGTACTTTTCCGTGTTTTTTTCGATGAATACCAGGCGAATGACGGAGCAGTACCCTACCAAACGGGCCACGGACCGTGCGCGATCTGTCCTTCCTCTTCCTTGTCCTATCCTCTCACCCCTTATACACACACTTACGCTAATATGCACCACACTACCACATATTCCGGGAGGCCGGTCGGGAGCTTAGAGCTTGTCCCGGCTGGGGCGGTACCGCGCTGGTGGGAGAGTCCTGGATAGGGGGAAACCCCACTAGCCGACGTTAGGTCAGCGCCGGATCTCGTCATCCAGCGGGGAAAGATCACCGCCATCTCCCGAGGAAAAAACCTCCACTACACTCACGGGACTAATGACCAAAGCAGTTGACGCGCCCGGAAACACGAAAAAATCAATCAATCAACCAATCGAACACTTCAACGGCTAGCGTCCATTTGAAGATGACAGCTGAAACAGTCTCGTGACTCTAGCACGCGTTCTCCAGGGGGCGTGGCAACGCAATAATACAGCCAGCGCGTTATAAACAAGGCCCTCTGCTCCGGCGGAGCTTTTTGCGCGGGCGAAGTGCAGTCTTTTGTCTCAGCCGGGGAGTGACGCATTTGCAGCCGCGCCGTTGAGCACAATCGCCCAGATTTAGGAGAGAGCGCGCGTTTTCGAGTGCAATGTCGGGCCCCGCCCCCTCGCCGCCGGCGGACGAGATATGCGAGTGGCACAGCGCCGCGCCGGCCGACGCCATTTTATTTGTGTAGGAGCTGACGCGAGATTTGACGCCTGGCCTGCCTTCATAAAGACTTCCCGTCCGAATGAGTGAGAGGGAGGTTACACGACTGGAGGCAGAAAGGGAGTGGAGCCTGGGAAAGTATGTAGAGTCGAAATGGGAGACGAAATGGAAGTCGACAACAATTGTCGACGGATTTGTTTGATAAGACAAACGGCGGCACGTAGGATTCAACATTTAGCCTCGGTAATATCCTATTAATAAGATATTAAATACACTATTATCAGCAACTAAAAAATACGAACACTGACGACACGTACAATTCTGTATTGTGACATACCAGACTGTCACACAATATTTTGATGGGAATTGGGACAAACATTTACTAAATTCATCGTGAAAAGTGTAAATGTTGAGGGCATAGGCATGCAGGGAGGGCATTCCTTAGTAACCATGGAAGCGGAAGTAAACAAACATAGCGCGGCAAGTAACGGACAGAAAATTGTGATATAAGGGCATGTAGGATTGGTGGTAAACTAGTAATGGGGTATGACGTAGAAGGAAACTGGAGATTGTTTGATAAAACAAGAGACAAGAGTGTATGAAAGTTATCGAAGGTTGAACCTCGTAATATTTGAGGAGATGAGCTTTAGACCGCGTACCGTGCATGGGGACTTAGTGGAATTTTGTGGGAAATAATTGAGCAGTGAGGACTTATATTTTGTGTGCGTAATTCTATTTGGAACTTTGAATAATTCTGGCACCAGGAGTCGTAAGTGAAACAATTAATAAGTTGAGGACATTGACCCGGCAGCGGACCGAGACAAGATACAAGAGAGAAGATTGGTCGGAGCAGTGGATTCTTCCTGGCCTCATCGTCCAAGAGCGCATGGATATATAAATAGTAAGAATAATAGCGCTATTTACAATTTTTACTACCGGTCATGACCAAGGTGACATTTTATGTTACACAGAATTAATCGATGAATAAACTTACAACGTTCTCATTTTGAAAAAGAATAGCTGATTATCATTTCTTTAGCATCTTTTGCAATCCATAGTTTAATAATTTCTAGTAGTTTATTAATAAGGAAGAGGAAGGCCAGATCGCGCGCGGTCCGTGACCCGTTTGGTAGGGTACTGCTCGGGCAATCGCCTTGTGTTGATCGGAGACACCACGGAAAACTACCGATCAGAACAGCCGGCCGCTAGAATTCTCCTCCAGACAGCGACTGAATTCGACCTAGCTGAAAAGCTAGTGTCGAAAATCCTGCCGCCGTGGGGAGTGGGAACCTAGGACCTCCCGGTGAGAGGCGCTGCAGTGACATCAGTTGATACACTGTGCTACCGCTCCCGGTACCTACATAACAAACCTCTTATTTTTTGTCTTTGAAAACCGCTATATTTTGCCTGGAAGTGCACGCGCTCCATTCCTCCCGCAGCGAGCACGTGCTCTCAGAAGCGGAGGCGGGGGCTGTGTGGGGTGTGGTGCGGTGGGGTGGGGCGGGCGATGACAAAACGCCCGCGGCCCTCGCCCGCAGCGCCGCCCCGTGCGGCGGCGGGTGCTGGTGGGGCGGGGCTGGGCGGGGCGCGGCAGGGCAGGCGCAGTAGTTAGCCGGGCCTGATTTCATTAAGAATTTAATCATCTGGCCTCCTTAATGAAATCTTGATTAGCGCCGCGCGCGCGGCCCGAAGGTGTGTCGCTCTCATTACGACCGGCGGCCAGGGACAGCGCGGCGCGGCGCGGCCTGGCGGCTTGGCGCGGTGACGGTCAGAGAGAGAGAGAGAGAGGGGTGGACATGTGGGCTCCAGTGGAAGGGAGAGCAACGTCGATGTTGGGAAGGTGGAGGATGTAGAGATAGGAGGGCGACAGCAAGGACGGGGATAGGAGGGGACGGGGACAGGAGGGGCGGGGACGGGAGGGACGGGGACGGGAGGGACGGGGACAGGGAGGGACGGGGACAGGAGGGACGGGGACGGGAGAGACAGGGACAGGAGGGACGGGGACAGGAGGGACGGGGACAGGTGGGACTGGGACAGGTGGGACGGGGACGGGAGAGACGGGGACGAGAGGGACGGGCGACAGGAGGGACGGGGTCGGTATTGACAGGGACGGCGAGGGCGGGACGGGGACAGGAGAGACGGGGACAGGAAGGACGGGGCAGGGGGGAGGGCACAGGGACGGGAGAGACGGGTACAGGAGGGACGAGGCAGGGGGGGACGGGGACGGGAGGGACAGGGACGGGAGGGACGGGGACGGGAGGGACGGGGACAGGAGGGACGGGGACAGGAGGACGGGACAGGAGGGACAGGGACAGGAAGGACGGGGACAGGAGGGACGGGACAGGAGGGATGGCGACAGGAGGGACGGGACAGGAGGACGAGGGAGCAGGAGGACAGGGGACAGGAGGGACAGGGACAGGAGGGACAGGGACAAGAGAGGGACGGGGACAGGAGGAGGGGACAGGAGGGACGGGACGAGGAGGGACGGAGGAGACAGGAAGAGACAGGGACAGGAGGACAGGGACAGGAGGAGGAGACAGAGGGACGGGACAGGAGGACAGGGACAGGAGGACGGGACAGGAGGACGGGACAGGAGAGGACAGGGACAGGAGGGACAGGGACAGGAGGACGGGACGGGGGGAGGGACAGGACAGGGACAGGAGGAGCAGGACAGGAGGACAGAGGACAGGAGGAGGACAGGAAAGGACGGGACAGGGGACAGGGACAGGAGGACGGGACAGGAGGACGGGGACAGGAGGAAGGGACAGGAGGACGGCAAGGAGGACGAGGGACAGGGACAGGGACGGAGGAGGGACAGGGACAGGAGGAAGGGACAGGAGGGACGGGACAGGAGGACAGGGACAGGAGGGACGGGGACAGGAGGACAGGGACAGGAGGACAGGACAGGAGACAGGAAGGGACAGGAGAGACGGACGGAGGACGGGACAGAGGACGGGACAGGAGGACGGACAGGAGGACAGGAAGGAGGGACAGGGACAGGAGCAGGACAGGGGACAGGACAGGACAGGGACAGGAGGACAGGAAGGAGGAGGACAGGAGGACAGGACAGGAGGACGGGGACAGGAGGGACAGGGACAGGAGGCAGACAGGAGGACAGGAAGGAGGGACGGAGGACGAGAGGGACAGGGACGGAGGGACAGGGACAGGAGGGACGGGAAGAGGACAGGGACGAGGACGGGGAGGAGGGACAGGAGGAGACGGGACAGGAGGAGACGAGAGGACGGGACAGGAGGACGGGACAGGAGGGACGGACAGGAGACAGGACGAGGGACGGGACAGGAAGGGACAGGGACAGGAGGACAGGGACAGGAGGGACGGGACAGGAGGACGGGAGGCAGGGACAGGAGGGCAGGACAGGAGGACAAGGACAGAGGGACGGAGGAGGACAGGGAGGACGAGGGACAGGAGACGGAGGACGGACGAGGACGGACGGAGGAGGACAGGAGGGACGGACGGAGGACGGCAGGAGGACGGAAAGACAACAGGAGGACAGGACAGGAGGATGAGAGAAGAAGAAACTCAGGAGAACAGAAACAATCAGAGACGTCAAGAGTTTGAATTGTAGGGGAGAGAGATCCGGTGTCAGGTAAGAATAACAGAACTAACTGCAGTGCAGAATACTTGGCGTGACAAATTATACTAGTCATGAAAAAGGGCGAAACTAGTGTATTTCAAAGTTGTAGATGATGTTGCAAGGAAAGATCGGCTGAGATGATAAATGCAAGAAAGGGCTGTTACAACATCAAGTGGAGAATGAAAATTGTGAGACTATAGTGAAGAGAAAATTATCATGCTATTTATAACACTGACACTGTCACCATAAATTACATTTTCTGATGCAACGTAAATGCTAGATGGCATATGATAGCATGGAAAAATTATAAGTTTACAGTTTTGACATTTGGATTTGGAAGGAGAATCTATGTTTGTAGTATTGATACGAGAGCTATTTCAAACGCCAACTACACATTTGTTGGGAAAAGACAGTAAAGGCGAGATGAAAGTTCAGTCAGAGGAGTACTCAATTCATTCTTCTGATATGCTCTCGAGTACGAGCAAGGAAGCTTTTTCGTTATTGAAGGATCGTTCCTTAATAAAACATTCCTAAAATTCAAATATTCCTGAAAAATTCTAAGAAACCTGCTCATTTCGGAACAAAAGACCAGGTCTTAAAACGACTCCCTTTGGTAATTAAATACGCAAAAGTTTGAATGACGTTTTCAAGGCCTAACTATATAGTAAATAACCCAAATATATTGTTCTGTAAATACTTTCTCGCATTTGTATGTTAATGAAGACATTTCAAAAATAAATGATGAATTAGGTAAGAGAATTTCATTTTCAGAATCGTTTTCAGCCGTACCATATCGATTTTATGGAACGTGTCTATAACTGGCATTTACAAATCGATTTTAGCTTCTTTTTGGGATAAGCATATTTTCCCTCCTTTCTAAAGTAATGTGTGACAGTAACGAACGTAGCTACATTAAATTCAAGTAAACAATCTTCTGTGACTCATCAATCATGCCAGGTTTTACCCAATTCTCGATTATCAGCTTTAAAAAACTATCTTGTGAGGAACTTCAATTAGATTGATTCAATTGATTTAATAGTTGGTCTAAACACAACAAATAATTGGTCTTCGTCCCTGATACAGATCCGCAAATATTAGAACATTATGCGTAATTACTATTGTCAAAAAATTAAAATTCTACCAAATAAAAATATATATTTAATTTCAAATGTTTTAATACTCAATCCTCCGTGAATTTCGTAAACGAAATTTATTATCTGCAGAAGTAATCTGCGCAAAGAAAAAGTTTCGCTATTTCATTCCTATTCCTTTTTCTACACTCCCTGTTCCCAAAAATAAAACAAATATTATGTGTTCCAGTCCTGTAAACAGTTCCATTCCAACCAAGGCCAGTTTCACAATCCACTGCGAATTTTCACACCGATTTTTATTTCATTGAATCCTTGATCTCACACCGTCACCATCACCTTTCTCCCTTTTGCCTACGTTCACCCATTCTGGTCGCGATTTCCCCGATCTCTGCGCCTGATAGTCCTCTATCACCCCATCGCGGAAGATTCTTTCACCAACTGCATGATTGATTGTTAGTGCTTCCGGGCAGGTCAACTACCGAGGTCATTAGTACCGTAAATGTGGTGCATGCTTTTTCAGCGAGAGGTGGCGCTATACTTCCCCCGCTGGATGTCGAGATCCGGTCCCACATTCCCGTCGACTAGCTGGGTTTTCCTCATCAAGTATCTCCCACCAGCGGCGCACCGCCCCAGCCGGGACAAGGTGTAAGACCCCGACCGGTCTCCCGGAATATGTGGTAGTGTTGTGCATGTTAGTGCAAGTGCGTGTATGTGTAAGGGGAGAGGATAGGACAAGAGGAAGGAAAGATCGCGCGCGGTCCGTGGCCCGTTTGGTAGGGTACTCCTGCAATATTCGTCTGGTGTTGATCTGAGAAACCACGGAAAAGTACCGATCAGAGCAGCCGGCCGCTAGAATTCTCCTCCAGACAGCGACTGAATTCGCCCTCGCTGACAAGCTAGTGTCGAAAATCCCACCGCCGTGGGGAGTGTAACCTAGGACCTCGCGGTCAGAGGCACTGCAGTGACATCAGTTGATGCTCTGAGCCACCTCTCCCTGTTTCACTGACTGCTCATCAGTTGTCGCGTCTACCCCGTCACTTTTCCATCGCGCTTCCTCGTCGTCCCCGCCATCTCCCGCGCCCCGCCCCTCCCGCCGCGAAGGCGCTCCGGCGGCGCTGTAATTGGAGTTGCTAGCTATTACCCCCGCAATTTAGTAGACAGGAGGGGGAGTTTAGCGCAGATTGAGTTGTATGCGTCGCGCCGTCCGCCGGTCGATAGTCGGCGGGCCGTTGTCGCGCCGCAGGCCCCGCGCCGCGCCGGGCGGAGGCGCTGGGCGGCGCGCCCAGACACGGCGGCGCCCACGGCGGCAGCGGCGGGGCGGGAAGGTGGTGCTGGTGAGGGAGGCGGTGGTGGTGATGGAGGCGGGGATAGTAAATGCGGCGGGGGGGGGCGGGGGGGGGGCGGGGGAAGGGCCGGGGGGGGGGGGGGGGGTGGTGGTGGTGGTGGTGGTGGTGGTGATGGTGTGGTGGTGGTGATGGTGATGGTGGTGGTGCTGCTGCTGCTGTTGTGGTAATGGTGCTGGTGCTGGTGGTCAGTGGCCAAGGCGGTGGTGGAGTCTGCGGTAGCCTTGTTGTGGGTAGGTGGCGGCAGCCACGACGGTGATCGGCGGAGAGAACCGAGGCCATGGAAGCGATGGAGGCAGACACGGCGACTGCGATGGTGGCAGTGGTGGTGTTGTCGATGCCGGCGGGGCCAAGCTGGTGACGACGGAAGCTGTGACGGCACTGATGGTGAGGTCGGCGTTGGTGGTCGCGGTGGTGCTGGCGACGCTGGTGCTTCGCGGCGCTTTCCAATGCACTACGCGCCTTGCAACGAGATACACCGGCAGACAAGGGTGTCAACATGAAACGTTTGAAAAGTAGTCTGAAAATTGGATTCTCTAGTAAAATGTATATTGCACAATTCATGTTCTGATACTTATCGAATTTAGCGTGTCTGCTAACTGCCCCTCTATAACTTCTAAACGGTTCACGATATCGAAATGTTTTCGCCTAATAATCAGAATCATATTCGTAATACTTTTAGTTTTGGAGAAATTCATTTTTTTAATGAAATTATATATTTTTCCACAGGAATAAAAGACTTTATAATTCCCAAGATTTTAAAATAATTTTGGCCAAGAGACAACACTTCTTAAACGTGGCTTAAAAGCTGCAAGCGACTGTGAATTTTTAAAGAACATACACAAAGAACAGACTCTGTTTCCGAGTTATCAAAATTTCCGTAGCGACGTTTGTTTACGGTAACTTTTTAAAAATTTTGAAACGCCAAATTTCCCGTAACTTCCCATGAAATCATGACTATTTACACAGACTAATAATTAAACTTTTAAGCATGTATAAGGTCAGAGATTGGGTTTATCGCATTCTCCATCGTTCTCTTAAACTCTGGTCCCTACAGCAGCTAAGCATCATACTTCGTAATATTGCGGAGGCAAACCAGGTGAAATATTAGTCAACTGTTAACATCTTGCGACAAAAGTAAACTATAGTAGTAGTTTGATTGCTTTTCTATTACTTTCCCGCGTCAAGAGACACCAGATGACAACGAAATTTTCACACACACTTTATCTTCTTGTACTACATTTACATATCTTAGTGAACTCGCAATCTGTTCAATGTAATGATATGTACTTTTTAAGTTTATTATCAGAAGTTTACAGTCATATCCAAATCATTTATGAATCATATACAGCGACAAAAATAATTTCGTTTGCTGAATAGAAGTTCCCGAGTTGATTATATCAGTATCTGCGAGAACATTACGGCCTTAATATCAGGATTTCAAAACATGAAGATAATTTCTGTTCAACAAAATATACGTGCCTTTTCATTTAGATGTAAAAAGCAGTACCACTTCATCCAACTAGTACAGTTTAATTTGATTCTGTCGAATCGACTCTCCTACTATAAAGGAGAACAGTATATTTAACTTAAGTGACGACCCTTGTAACATCGGCTCAGGCTCTTAAGATGCAGACAACTCGAGAACGACCTCCATACGCTGAACACGCATCGACCAAGCATCTCCCCCCGCGCAATCTGGTTTATGGGGCACCACACTGGGGCAATAACAGAGAGGATGGACGTACCCCTAACCCACTTCATTGACCAAGGTGTACCGCAGGGACAGAGCAGTAGTTCAGTCAACATCTAATTTTAATAAATCAACATCCTGATATATTCACAGCTCATAAAGTGATGTATATTTTGTTGTTCAAATCAATCAATACATGGTATTTTCTATATTCGGAAAGTATGAAATCATGGTGGTTGTTTCTGAACTGATCGCATTATCGCCTGCCCCTTTCGCGTTTAAGGTAGGCAACACAGCAGAACACGGATGTGCGATGTGCGGGAAACTGACATCAAGGGGTTCATTGTTATTATTTTATTTATTTTACGTCAAAAAACAGTTAAAACTGCCTATGACGTGCTATGGGGAGAATTGAATTCGGTGCACATTTTCAAAATTCTGTGATCCATACACTAAGTCATATACTACATGAATTTTGATTATTTTTTTAAAAAGCTCTCATGTAATAAAATATATTTTCAAGGATAAATAAACAATACATTTTGGGCTCTTATCCATGATGTCCTTCGTCAAGGAATAATACATCCTGATGCAACAACATGCAAACGATAATTTGAATAACTATATTTCCCAATGAATTCTAGACGACGTGCACAGATAATGAAGTTACATTTATGTCCAGAAGCAAAACAAGGGGTTATAACGGCCAAAATGACCAAAGCAGTTGACGCGCCCGGAAACACGAAAAAATCAATAAATCAATCAACGGCGAATGGATGTCTTCGGGCTCACCACACGAACCCCTTATCCCATGGCCGAGAGGCTCTGTCACCGCTGGTCGGCCAAGGCCCCTAGCAGGCTGTCGAGGTATAGAACAGGAACAAATGGAATAACAGGATTCTATGTCGCAGCCTTCTACCGAAGAAACAATTAAATAATTGATCTGGATCTCTGATACCCGACGCGACACTCCCAGGTCAGAGAAAAAAATATCGTGAACGAAATATGGAAATTTGGCAAATTGTTTAGTAAGATAATGAATGCTATTAAGGTTTTTGCGTACGAAACATTTAAGCAGATTCTCTAAGCTCAGTTTCAGAAAAAGAGAAAATAAATAATATATTAAAAATGAGAAGAAAACTGTTCGACGTAGTTCACAAAGTTGAAAATAAAACCACCAAATTTATAGAGTCCCAGAATCAACTAATTATATTGTCTGCTAGCTTTGCTATGTGTGTAGAAGTATAACAATGTTTTTTCAAAATCAAAACTACTTACTCATTTATTTGTTCTGTAGGTCTGACATTCATAAATTTATCTCTGACAATTTTTTTTTCAAATTGTGGACTCATTCATGACCCAATCAAATATTAGTCACTTCAAAAACATTCATTTGAACATTCTAATAGAAACGAATAGAACTCGACTCACTTGAAATATTTGTCATTTTTTGATATCCATTCCTTGAACGTTTTACTCCTTTCTACGATAAATATAAATACTTAATAAATTATATATTAGAGAACTGATAGTAATAGTAAATGTTTTGTGTTGTCAGTGGAGAGAATTTTCTCACATTGTTAGTAATAATGTTAGTTGACAAAACAATGAATCTAAAAATGAAAGTACAAGCGACATGTTGATGAGAGAATTTGAAAGAAGAGAGTGAGAAAAAATATATGGAGACTCCTGGGTGAATAAATAGAAATATAACTATTGTCGCTGCCACACAAATGTGAGCCAATTTATAATGTCGCTGCGCCAACAACAACAACAACAACACATTACAATTCTCACTCCGCATCGCAGAGGAATTTAATTACTGTATGTCATGTATTCCGCATATACATATCACGTATCATTCACTTCGCACAAAATGCAAAAAATCGGAAATTGTAAAAGCTCTTCCCACGTTTATGAGCCTGTGGCTCAAATAATTGACATTATTTTTTAATAGAAAATAAATTTTAAAATTACGCAGAAGAACGTCGTACACTTTAACTTTTTTTTACACAAATATTCCATATAATTACACCATCAATCAATAATAATTAGTGTATAACTGTTATTACATTGGTTATTACATTGAGGACAAAAATCCATTCGACAAGATACCATCGACTAAAGCAAACAAGTGATTCGTATCAACCCTTAAAAGAACTTCATAATTTTCGCGGTGAAAGAATATTTATCTCGAGAGTCAAGTTATTTCTTGAATGAAGACGAAAATTACGAGGACCAAATCAAAAGCTTAATCGAACACTCGGCAGATAGCCTCGGACTAAAAAGCTAGCCCTTTCGAAGGCTGAAGTTGATTGGTAATTGATGTGGGCCCTGATTGAAGAAGATAAGAATAACGTGGAATATGATCAAACACAATGAGAGAGAACAACAACAGTGTGAAATGGTACAGGATTGAAGGAGATGGAAGATGATGAAATGCAATACCCCCCTTACAACTGAATCAAGAATGTGTACAATGACATCCACATAACAAACCTATAAATATCTAGGGTTTCTTTTCCAGACACATGCCTCAATTGGAAAAATTACATTGACAATAAAATTATACAAGCAAAAATTAAATTACACCAACTAAAAACAATAATAGCATGAGGGTAATCAGCTAAATTACCCTACAATGCGGTCTTACTTCTATACAAAATTATCACACGACCACTATTATTATATGCATGCCCAGTTGGATCAGCGCAGCTAAATAAACACCAAAACTGCAAGTAATCCAAAATCAGTTCCTGCGCACCATCACGAATGCCCCATGGTACGTCTCCAATGCACAACTCCATAAAGAATTCCAGATAGAACCGATTCAACCACATTATTTTTTATCCACCTACTTCTTCCAAAACATACCAAATATACCCAAACTAACCCCGCTAAGACTCTGCCATAACTCAACTCGCAGAACCCGCATTAAAAATAAATTTCCTTTCCATACATTCTTAAATAAATTCTCAGATCTGACCCAAAGTAGAGATATTTACAAAGATACCTCTAACACACTAGTAGTAATGTTGGTTGTATTTTAAGATTATTTGTAAGGTTATTGTAAGTTAATTGTAACTAGATATAAGCAACTATAACAAATGTAGAGTGTATTAACACTGATCTTTGTATTGTTCAATTCCAAAGAAAATAACTTATAAAAAAATAAGAAAAATATGAAATGCAATGCAATACAACACATTGCAACGGAATGACATACAATAAGGGACAGTAAGAAAGAAGTATACTAGATAAAAAGAATAACTAAGAACTTCGATGGTTGGACCATCTAGAAGGGGAGGCCGAGCGGTGACTGCGTAGTTGCAGGACGGCAGCGGGTAGCGTCGGTCTGACGGTGCAACTAGGCCTTGGGCCAACGGCACTGCCCGTCACCGTGCAAGCAGCATCACGGCGTCGGCTTCGCAGCGGCTGCGCATTTCCCGACACCCTCCCCTCCCCTCCAACCCCTCCCCAACCCACCGCCGGCCCGGGCCACCCCCGCCTCCGTCCGCCCGCTTTGCCTTGCAGATCATCTCCAGAAGGGAAATATTGATTTTCCGTTAACTTCCCGCGCCCGTGTTTACCGTTTCCGAAGCCATAAGCGCAGACACAAGAGCATCGCGGCGCGAAGAAGAGTTGCGAGGCCCTCGAGCGACGCGCTGCCCCTTCTCCCCCCCCCCTCGCACACAGTGCACTTCGCACTCCGCCCCGCGCCTCCCCGCCCCGCAATCTGCTCTCGTAACGCCCTGCCCCGCCCCTCCCGCCCCGCCCCTCCTCGCCCCGCCCCTCCTCGCCCCGCCCCTCCTCGCCCCGCCCCTCCTCGCCCCGCCCCTCCTCGCCCCGCCCCTCCTCGCCCCCCCCCGCACTGACCCCCCCCCCTCCACTTCGCACTCTGCCCCGCCCTCCGCGCCCCGCCCCGCTCTCCGCGCCCCGCCCCGCTCTCCGCTCCCTCCCTGCCCCCCCCTCCCCCCCCGTCCTGCCCCCCGGCCAGCAAACACTCACGCGTTGAACATCCGCCGCACGCCCCCTGCTAGCTGCTGACCTTCACAGGCCTCGCAGGGTTCTTTACTACACACCTTCAATTCCTTAATAATTATTTATTGGTAATTTTCTTCATTACAGAGGAATTAAATCACCAAGACCAGCGTAGATCTGCCGCAAAGTGGTGTGTTTTCACACAGTATAGGATATAAATAACGGATTTTTCTAGCATCGATAAATCTTCAATAATGGTAATATATTTTACATTCTATCACTGAGAAACCTACGTAAACTTCAACAACTTGTCATTATTGAGTTTTATTGATGTTTTCTAGAATGTTTAATTGTTCAATTGAGAAGAATGTTAATAACCGTAGAACAGAGAAAAGTCATCCCGTAGTGTGTGCTTTTTCGTGTCCAGAACATGAACGCTGATTTCTTCTTGACGTTTTAACTTTACATGCTAAAAGGAAGTAGATTTAATAATGTGATATACATTCTACTGAATCTATTGAGTAATATGATACTAAATTACCGCTTATAACATTCTTTTTCAATTTCTCTTGAGCAGGCGTTAATAATGGCAATGAAAATTACTTTAAAAATTTCAGAAACAAAGAGTATTCACGAATCATCTTCAGAATGTATCGATTACGGTCGTTGCGCGTCAACGAAAAAAATTAAAATAATACATACTCACTATGGTCTGTAATTCAACGCACAGCAGTACTTTGTTGAAGATGATAAGTATGGTGCAGATCCTGTCCACACAGAACCAGCGACTAACATTTTAACGTCCGAGGGATTGAAGAGATTCAAGGGATCAAAGTGTACGACTTAAATAAATGTGACTATTGTTCTTAATGTTTTAGCAAAAACATAGTCTACACACAAGTAAGATTTACTACCACATGTGCCGTATTTTTTGGTGGCAAGAAAAAACATAAAATATGAAGAAATTTTTAGTGTATGAGTTGATACACATGCCAATCAGCGTTGATTATGAAACAAATCCACACACCCATAAAAACTTGAACTGGTATTTCTGAAAATATTGGTATATTATTTTCCAAAAAACATATTTTAAACTATACTTATCTATCTATTTTATTGCTATTGGTCGTTCTCTCAGCGTACAATATTCAGGTACACTATTAGATGTTTAGTTTGAGTAAATCAAATACAGCAAATTCAAAAACCGTGCTTGTTTTTTCCTAACGTTAAAAATAAGGAATCGAAATACAAAATCTATTGTGAGCAGAGGAACTGAAAGTGAAAACAGTAGCAGAAAGCAGCGAAGACCCAGTTTTCCGCTGTCACTCGACGCGAATCAACGGACATCTTGAACGCCCGAACACAGAAGATTCTCGACGAGCTTTCCGCAACTCTCACTGCAAGATCTTAGTATTCACGGCGGGCGCTCGGGCTATTTTTGAAGTTTCGGGAATCCATCCCAGAGCGCGCTGGCGGCGCCGCGGCTGCGCCCGGTGCCTGCGCGCGACGGGGGCACTGCGCGGACTGCGCGTCTCCGCTGTTTGCATTGTAAACTTTGCACAAGTTCCGTCTCTCTCCCGGAGACAAGGCAGGCAGTCAGTCGCCACGAGGACGCCCCGCGAAGTTGGCAGGCCTGTGAAGCACCGTCTTCCTCTCCATTCCCGCGGCATTCCGCCACCAACGACGTCCTCGTCGGCAACAGTTCCTCCGCCCTCACCCCGCCCCCGCCCCCCGGGCGTACCCCGGGGCCTCTGCGACCGCGACGCGCCCAAAAACCCCGCCCCCCTATCGGACCGCCCCGCCCCTCCCTTCGCCTCAAGGCCTCAATCGGCTTCCTCTGGCCGCAGGCAGCGCCCGCGGTCCGCACTACCGCCTTCGCTCGTCTCTTGGTGGAAGACTATGAGGAGAGAGAAAATGTCGGAGCGGGTCACATGACCTCGTAGTGAGTCGCGGGGAAAACAGCACAAGTTCACAAAAAGCGGAGATGGCACTAGCATGTGAAGATGCGGTATGTCGACAAGGCTCCTTCCCTATAGAATGCATTACATTACATTGCATTGCATTTCTATACCTAATCTCTTTCGATCAAACCGGGAGCGGTAGCTCAGTGATGTCACTGCAGCGCCTCTGACCGGGAGGTCCTAGGTTCCCACTCCCCACGGCGGCAGGATTTTCGACACTAGCTTTTTAGCTAGGTCGAATTCAGTCGCTGTCTGGAGGAGAAGTCTAGCGGCCGGCTGCTCTGATCGGTAGTTTTCCGTGGGTTCTCCGATCAACACCAGGCGAATGCCGGAACAGTACCCTACCAAACGGGCCACGGACCGCGCGCGATCTTTCCTTCCTCTTCCTTGTCCTATCCTCTCCCCTTACACTTACACTTACACTAACATGCACCATACTATCACATATTCCGGGAGACCGGTCGGGAGTTTGGAGCTTGTCCCGACTGGGGCGGTGCCCCGCTGGAGAGAGAGTCTTGGTTAGGGGGAAACCCCACTAGCCGACGGTAGGTCGGCGCCGGATCTCGCCATCCAGCGGGGGAAGAAAACCGCCATCTCCCGCGAAGAAACGTGCACTACACTAACGGGACTAATGACCAAAGCAGTTGACGCGCCCGGAAACACGAAAAAATCAAATCAAATCAATCTTTCGATCAAGAAAACTACTGCCCTGGGGGCTTCGCGCTTCTGATAAAGGCTTAAGGGAATATAGCTCCTACTGCGTAGAGGGAAAACTAGTTGGTGGGTAATGCTACTCGCTGAGCTGCATAGTAACGCTATCTGGTGAGCACGCCCTTCTTCAGACCCTACGTCCCACCCTTGAAGGCTGCCTGGCTGCAGCTTTCGTCCACCAGTAAGCCTGTGCGGTGAATGAATGACGTCACGCCTCTACCTTTTACACAGGCCTTATGGCGGAATGAAGTGGGAGCCTAACGCTTTCCTCTTCCTTGTCAACAGTTTCAAATGCGTTACGGACGGCCGTTAACGAAATGAAAAAGATAAATTTTGATATGTTTGATATATAATATAACTCAAAGACATGTTATTAACAACCAGATACATATACAAATACATTTTTAAATTTCTTTTAGGGAGCGATTTCTATAAGAGAGGCTCCATTCTACAGCTTTTAATGACGAGCCGCGCCTGCTGGTACACTTGGACAAAATGACGCTGTCTTTACCATCGTTGCTACGGATGTTGGAATCTCTATCATATAAATAGTATTAATATTAAATGATTAAACAATTGTGTCATTAGGAAGTATCAATCCAGACACATTCACACAAAGTATCCTGCATTCAAAATGTTGATCAATGAAGTGTCTGGTTTCGCAACTAAATACAAACCTTGGTGACAAATCTACAGGGGACGTGTCCTGTGTAGCTACGTGATGATTACGAAGTCTATGCTAGTGTCAATAAACACCATCATGATCATTTAAATTTCCTTAAAAGGTAACGGATTGATTTTGATAATAAAAGACTCGATTACAATAATACAAAACTTTTAGCTTTTATTCAGTGTAATGATTTCAAGGTTCCTTTTTGTCCCCAGAGTAATTATTTTGAATTTTTCTGCATATTGTGTCCTCTAGATTTGTGCATTTATCACGTAGGTACTTACGTATTTGTATACGTTTTATTTTTCCGTTCAAAATTACCCTTACAGCTTACATAGATTATCTTGGAGAAAATATGTATCAAAAATAGAGGTCATGTACGGTGAAGGTTATTTTTCCATGTAATTTTTTTATATTATTTAAAATATCTGGTTTAAGGTATCATTATTCAAAATTACTTATTTACACTTTGTTTATCACTGTTTACATTCATGTTTACCATTCGCAGATTCAAAACTTGGTAGTCGAAAAAGAACTAAAGTGTAGTTCCTGATGGAAAGTAGCTTATATGCTACCACTTAATGTCACGAATTCTTTGCAATTTGAGGCGGTGAATTGAAATGCGCTGCTGTTGCTTCAGCAGAGGTGAAGGGCACGTCCCGGGGAGCGCTGCGACCTTGCCCAGGTCCTTGCTCCCCCGCATCTGGCGCTGCGCCAGGACGCCGCCCCGCCCTCCTCCCCCCTCCTCTCCCCGGACAGTGCCCCCCCCCTCCCCCGAGCAGCAAAAGCAAGGCGCGGGGGTGGCCTTCGCGCAGGCCAAAACACGCCCACGCCCTCGTCCTCGCTCACGCCCACTTCCACTCGCGCGTCCACCCTCGTACTTGCGCCCACGCCCGTACTCGCGCCAACGCCCGTACTCGCCCCCACGCCCGTACTCGCGACCACCCCCGTACTCGCGACCACCCCCGTACTCGTGACCACACCCATAATCGCGCCCAACCCCGTAATCGCGCCCAACCCCGTAATCGCGCCCTTTCCCGTTCTCGCGCCCAACCCCGAACTCGCGCCCAACCCCGTATTAGTGCCCCGCCCCTCCTCTCCTCTCCTCTCCTCTCCGCCCCGCTCTCCCCCGATGCCCCCCCGGCGCGGAAGCTGGCCCTCGCGCAGGCCAAAAGACGCCCACGCCCTCGTCCTCGCTCACGCCCAGTTTCTATTCTTTCTTGTCCACTCCCGCGCCCGCCCCCGTACTCGCGCCCACCCCGTACTCGCGCCCACCCCGTACTCGCGCCCACACCCCGTACTCGCGCCCAACCCCGTACTCGCGCCCAACCCCGTACTCGCGCCCACCCCGTACTCGCGCCCACCCCGTACTCGCGCCCACCTCGTACTCGGCCCACCCGTACGCACACTTCCACCCGTACTCGTGCCCACCTCCGTACTCGCGCCCAACCCCGTCCTCGCGCCCAACCCCGTCCTCGCGCCCAACCCCGTCCTCGCGCCCACACCCGTACTCGCGCCCATTCCCGTACTCGCGCCCAGCCTCGTACCGACCCCCCCCCCCACGCCCGTACTCTTGCCCACGCTCTCCATGCCCACTTCCACCCGCGCCACTCTCCTCCTCCCACGCGATGCCTCGAGCTCACAAAACACGCTGTGGACTCCAAACACTGCCCCTGGTGCCCCTCCCAAAGCTTGTTCATTTTGTTTGGCAGTGCAACGTGTCAAAATATCTGCGGGAGGCACTCGCCATCCGCCTACGTGGGAGGAGCTAACGCACTCTTCGGAAAACCAGTCAAAGATTTGCAACGTAAATTGCACCGGTTTTACGACATAGTAATTTATTTAACGTTGATAATTTCATTAAAACCATCGTCTTGCTTTAAATCTAAGGCAGGCGTTGGAAACGTTTAATATTTACTACGGAATAATGTGTACCCTGTGCCCTCAAGGCTCTTCAAAGCATACCAGAAAGCATACCAGAAACCTTTTTAAAGTTATGATCATTTACGACCATGTTATATTAAATCACAAAAGTACCGAAAGCGCACCAGTGCAAAAAGACAGTACGATAACGGATGGAAAATATTGTTCCTTCACTGCTTTCTTCATAACTCATCGAAGATGCAATAATCTTCTCTACATCAGTAATAGTTCTTTCTTTAATAGGTTGCCTTCTCTCGTGCAATATCAGTTTAGATTTGTAATCACTATTCGAACGTAAGTAGCCGTGCTATTCATGTCTTGCACATTATTTTTCGTCCGTGTAGCTAGTCAAACAGAAAAAATGCATCTAAGGTTACCGTTCATATTGCAAAAAACCATATAAATATGTCTAAAAAGTGGATAATCAGCTTAAACGTCCGCGCTCTAGAGTTGCTACATAACTTTCTAACATCATCAGGAAATATCTTATCTGTTTTTGTAAATTAACAGTGGCAATTTAAAATTAACAATATAGTTATGTTAATTGTTGTTATTATTATCATCATCCTACTTTTTCTCAGCTATTTTTGTAGGTAAAAATGATCACCTTCCCAAGAGTTGTTTTGGGGACACGTTCGGTCACAGAAGAAGAACTTCATCTTATATCTGGACTTAAGATAGAAATTTTCTAACGACATGGGCTGTTTGTAACAAAACTGCGCGCTGTCCCATGTTCAGAAAGTTTTTTGGTAGTTTAAGTTTTTTAGGAAGTTTTTACTGACCAGGTCTTCCGCCGATATCACGAGTGGGTATGTTTTGGTAGCATTTAATTTCCAAACATGTTTTAGTTCATGGTTTAGTTATTATCATCATCATCATCACTATTATAATTATCATCATCATCATCACTATTATAATCATCATCACTATTATCATCATCATTATCACTATTATAATCATCATCATCATCACTATTATATCATCATAACTATTATAATCATCATCATCATCATCATTATTTATTATTATTATTATTATTATTATTATTATTATGACGGGGAACTAATTTGGAAAGCTCTGGCGTGAGCGTTGCGCGTGGAACGGAATTTCCGCAGGGACGGCGTTATTTCCAGCCGAGCCCAGCGCACCTGTGACCGTAACGTTAATTCGCTAGCGATCTGCTTCATTAGGGTCACGTCGCAGTCGCCACAGAGAACCCACATTTGCGTCATAACGACAGCCACCGCCCCGTGCGGTGGGAGCGCTTCCATGATTATAATGTGTGGTTTCCTGATAACCAAAATCATGTGCCACGAGGAATATTTCAGTGTGAGAGAATGCATTTGCCGAGTAAATCAATGTCGCCTTTGTCTTCCACCCGTCGGACATTGCAATCACCAGCAAAAGCTCAAATTCGTGGTGTTCTTTAACGCCACTGTTATTTTGTCGTCGTCTTTTTTTACTTTCTCATTAATTACAATTAATACAAAATCAAATTAAATGGTTAAAGTTATTTGACGTTTAATTTTTTATCACAACCTTAATATCTGCTAATTTTGATTTCCTTACTGAAATCCGTGATGTTTTGGGTAAAAAAGTATGTGAAAGAAATAAGATTTAATTTACTTGATGAACGGTAATTTAAAAACAATTCAAATGAGATTATTTCAAAACTTTAAAATGTAAATCTACACCGAGGGAAGTGATAATGAAACGTGACTGAAAAATACCGAAACTGCAACAGGTTCGTTCAGGATCAATGGAATATAGGAAATAAAAATGTGGAAATGAATGTCGAAGCTTGAGAAATAATAATACATTATCGACATCTTCAATCTAATCGATTCTTCTTTCGCGTGTTTCAAAGAGTAGTCACGAAATCTTTATAGAAAACTACCAACAACCTTTAATCTAAATTTAGCACTATGTAAACGCGAGTAGTATCCATGATACTGGATACATAAAATGCATAATAGAATTATTTAACTTACAAGAAACGGCACGACAACAACGACAAGAACACGGCAAAAGTTCTCCGAACAACGATTGATATTTACGGTAATATTTCGAATTCATTATTTTCAAACTCGAATTCCGCATTTCAAATACTCAACACAGAACAATTGCATTTTCATGCGTTATTACGATGTTTATTGTTGAAAACTTTCAGAATGCATTCTCTATTATTATTATTATTATTATTATTATTATTATTACTCTTAATTTTCCAAACCAAAACAATAGTTTCGAAGTTTCATACAATTTTTGATTTAATATATTTTTGAAAGGGTAAGAGAACAGCTCACAAAGAATACTCCAGGCAAAATGCTACTTAAATGAAAAATAATATTTTACTAGATGATTCGTCCCTGTTCAAATAGTAATATAATAAATCTGTACGCCAGTTAGAGTTAAAACATTCAACTGAATACAAAAAGTGCACATTCGGAAGTAATTACTTTTTCTACGCAGTGGCTATCGGGAAACAAGTCAATGAAAGTTATTGAAAACAGGGATTGTGTGAAAGGGTCATTGAAATTCAAGAGTGGTTCATAGAATGTGCATCCTATTAACCAACAATAGTGACATGTAATTTCCGAAAAACTTCAATCAAAGGGAATAATGGACCGCTGTAGGCAAACTCTTTGGGGATACCCTGACAACATGCGAATGATATTTCCGCATAAATCCAGTTCATTATTTACAAATTCGCAATTTAACATGTTTCGAAAATTTGCTTGAAATGCATTATTCGGTTGGAACCTTTAACAACAAATAGCAAAAACTATTTTAGCTCTATTAGCATTACAGTCTTCATTTGTTTTAATCCCGAAGATTTACATACCTCATTACTTAAAATTATAACTTTTACACACCCAGTATGCACTTTCCACATTTTACACAATCAGCATACATGGGTTTTAAAGGCATTCATTTTGAGCAAGTTCCATTTGAGTAGATCAGATATTACTAGCGATAAAATAATTGCATATGACTTTTAAGTTATGTTATATTATCTGCGCACGTTTTCTTGAGTCCTCATTTCGCTAGATGCAAGAGGAGGGGGGTTTTGGTTATTTTGACGACATAACTATTATATAAAACCTGTATCTCACATTTCGATGTAAAATAATTTGAATTATACAGGAGCAAATATTTATTATAATGAGATTTTGTGAACAACGCTCGTCGCTAACATGTATTCTTAATTCAGCTATTGTTAGTAAAGGAGTGGGGTTAGGTATTCCAGGGCTCAAGAAAATGTGCAGGTGTAGTGTACACAAATGTGCAGGTGTAGTATAATTGAATATTATTGAAGATAAAAACTTGGAACAATTATAATTTTTTATAGAAAATTCTATCAAAATATGAATTATCGAATTGATTTAACTCTATTTGATTTCAATTTAGTTTTGTCAATGAACAGTAAAAACTATATGAGACGTATGGGGAGAAAGAATAATTTGCGCGCATTTGCTTCATCTCTGAAATGCCTCTCCCACGTTTTATCCCTAAATAATTGAATGATGAATAAACGTACCAACAAAGCTTGGTTAGTAACATTTGAAAATAGAAATTTTCGCTCCCAAGTTACAGAAAATTGTTTACTACAGAATTAAGTTGTTACTTCTTATAACCGAATATTAACTCATATCCTCGGATATACTCCTACCACAACTAGCAAAAGGCGCGGTCAATTTTTGCGCCTAGGAAAGCTACTTCCATGTCAAGAAGTAAAATAAGGGGCTATCTCAGCATTCACTCAATAAATCGGGAAAACTGGACAAAAACCTTACCGAGATTGGTCACTTATCCAGAACTTGAACTCGTACATTACTTGTTACAGGTACATTAAGCATTTTTTAAAATTGTATAACACAAATGTAAGCTAATTCATTATATATCATTGATAAAATAAGCTATCATGTACCCATTTAGATGCAATACTTATTACTGCGGTTCGCATGTGTTATTATTTTTCGCTTATTAATAATTATTTGTTATATTGTATACTATTATTGTTATTAGTATTATAATATTATTGTATTTTATTATTATTATTACTATTATATGATGATGATGGTGATGATGCCATCAGTTTTGGTAACTATTTGCAGAATATATTTATCTACATCTATCTACTTAGAATAAATTTTATTTTCATTTTTGATGGTCAAAATTGTCTCTAATTGTATAGAAACAGTTATGCAGTAGAAAAGGATTTTCTTTGAACTTACAATTTATGTATTGATTTTACTTTTTAATACCATCTGGCGATGTGTTTTATAGTAAAGTACATGTAATAAAAGTAGATGTCTTCTAGTGAGCTGTCGATATTGACCTGATGAATGTAATTTCAACGAGTGCATTGCGATTATAAATATCAGTTTTGTGTGCAAATATGTTCCACCTAGGTACGTCAGTATTGACGAAAACTACAAATTCTACTTCTTGTTTATTACAAAGAATCTATTCTCAAAATTTCGCTTACAACAAGTTGGGTAAAGGATTTAAGGAGTGAAGGATCATTATGTAGTAATTCAACAGTGGAATGCGAGGTTCGGAGAAAAAGAATCCCGAAATAAACAACAAAAAATTACAAATTCACCAACGGTAAGCAAAAGTTTTTCGAACCAGCTGACCGGTAGCAGTAGCTCAGTGTATCAACTGATCTCACTGCATCGCCTCTGGCCGGGAGGTCCTAGGTTCGATTCCTGACGGCGGCAGGATTTTCGACACTAGCTGTTCAGCAAGGTCGAATTCAGTCGCTGTCTGGAGGAGAGTTCTAGCGACCGGCTGCTCTGATCGGTAGTTTTCCGTGGTTTCTCCGATCAACACAAGGTGAATGCCGGAGCAGTACCCTATCAAACGGGCCACGGACCGCGCGCGATCTGTCCTTCCTCTTCCTTGTCCTATCCTCTCCCTTTACACACACTCTTACTCTAACATGCACTACACACCCACATATTTCGTGAGATCGGTCGGGAGCTTAGACCTTGTCCCGGCTGAGGCGGTGCCCCGCTGGTGGGAGAGTCCTGGTTAGGGGGAAACCCCACTAGCCGACAGTAGGTCGGCGCCGGATCTCGCCATCCAGCGGGGGAAGATAACCTCCATCGCCCGAGAAAAAAACATGCACTACACTAACGGGACTAATGACCGAAGCAGTTGACGCGCCCGGAAACACGAAAAAATCAATCAATCAATCTAACCAGCTGGTGTCATCTACAAAAACAGGTCATGTCAAATACTGGAAGTTAAGAAGCCTGAGAAGAACACGTTTGCGCCAGCTACCTGCTTCCACACGACGCATGCGACCCGTGCCTCTCTGGGTTGTCCCACGTGAAATGCTGCCTCCGAAATGGATCCACCAATCAGAAGGCGCGAAGGAGGAAATTGTGTTTCGAGGCACAGCTCCAGAGAGCGGCGCCTCCCCGCGCACACGAAGAGAAGCGGCGCGAAGGGGAATACGGCACAAGCAATGCCGAAGGGGAAAAAAACAGAAAACATTGGCCGAATGGTGGAAAGGCAAAAATGATAAGAAACTATGATTGAATTGTGGGAATTCTGATTGGATGTTGTTGACGTTCTTATAAGAAGAAATAAAAGAAGTCATCTTCGTCAACATATCAGCTTTATTAAGATAGCCGGCTTTCGACGGCTTTGCCGTCATCGTCAGTCTCTCGACTTTTGCCGACACAGTCGCTCGACTTTTGCCGACAGCAGCGAGACTGACGATGACGGCAAAGCCGTCGAAAGCCGGCTATCTTAATAAAGCTGATATGTTGACGAAGATGACTTCTTTTATTTCTTCTTAACTATGATTGAGCATGGAGCGAAAGAGTCGTGATGCTGTAGCGGCACGGCAAGACAACTCGGAGCCAAGTGAAAATTAGCATATTGTATGATTGATTGATTGATTCATGATGCCGGGCGTGTCAACTGCTCTGGTCATTAGTCCCGTTAGTGTAGTGCATGGTTTTTTCTCGGGAGATGGCGGTGATCTTCCCTCGCTGGATGGCGAGATCCGGCGCTGACCTACCGTCGGCTAGTGGGGTTTCCCCCTAACCAGCACTCTCCCACCAGCGAGGCACCGCCCCAGCCGGGACAAGCTCTAAGCTCCCGACCACTCTTCCGGAATATGTGATAGTGTAGTGCATGTTAGTGCAAGTGTGTGTGTGTGTGTAAGAGGAAAGGATAGGACAAGGAATGGGAAGGACAGATCGCGCGCGGTCCGTGACCCGGTTGGTAGGGTACTGCTCCGGCATTCGCCAGGTGTTGATCGGAGAAACCACGGAAAACTACCGATCAGAGCAGCTGGCTGCTTGAATTCTCCTCCAGACAGCGACAGAGTAGTGTATTGTAGAATTCACGACCTTTGATCAATTATGGGATGTGGTTCACGAGATTGGTCAATTAATGAAACATTAGTTTCCCAACGTTTCGGAATTTACAATTCTTTTATCAGGACTACATTAAAAATATCGCAGCCTTGCGATGGAACCGTGTGCTGCAGCAACTCCATGCTGGAGTTGGTTTGGAGGTTGACATGCAGCTTGATCGTCTATTATATTAGTAAGGTGTGTATAGTTTATATTACTTTGGTTTTATATTACTTTTGTTTTTCACTTACGTTGATTTAGATATATATATGATGTATTTGCAAATAATACTGTTCAGATGGTTGTCTTCATTCCTTGTGTTTTTTGTGTTTTTTACTGTAGCCCTGATGAAGGAATTATAAATTCCGAAACGTTGGCAAACTAATGTGTTTCATTAATGGACCAATCCCGTAAAAAACGTCCCGTGAAAACAAGTGACAGATATGAAAAGGGAAAAAAAATCAAGGAACGCAGCGTTGAATGACAAAGTAAACAGTAAAATATAGATTGAATGTGGCAAACCAAATACGGCAACGATAGACGTGTCTGCATAGGAATCACAAAGGTAGAAATAGTCATTACAAAGAAGAATTGGAAAAGCACTAAATTTAGAACACTAGTTATTTTTAACAGAGAAATTTAAACCACACTAAAATAAAAATAATGGACATAAACATCAGAGGTAGGAAAGTAGAATAGCTAAAACAATAGCTAAACATGTCTGGCGAAATTACAAACGCATGCAGAAGTAAAAGAATTCATGAGAAAGGCAGCTGGACGGGGCTTCGCAAACGCGGTGTCAGCGGCGGTGGTGACGGTGGTGACGGTGGTGGCGGTGGTGGCGGTCGTGGCGGTGGCGGTGGCGGTGACGGTGGCGGTGGTGGTGGTGGCGACGGCGGCGGTGTCGTCGATGGCGGCTACGGCAGTGGTGGCGGTGGCGGTGGCGGTGGCGGTGGCGGTGGCGGTGGCGGTGGCGGTGGCGGTGGCGGTGGCGGTGGCGTTGATGGCGGCTACGGCAGTGGTGGCGGTGGCGGTGGCGGTGGCGGTGGCGGTGGCGGTGGGGCGTGGCGGTGGCGGTGGCGGTGGCGGTGGCGGTGGCGGCGGTGGCTGGCGGTGGCGTGGCGGTGGCGGTGGCGGTGGCGGTGGCGGTGGCGGTGGCGGTGGCGTGGCGGTGCGTGTGGCGGGTGGCGGTGGCGTGGGCTGGCGGTGGCGGTGGCGGTGGCGGTGGCGGTGGCGGTGGCGGTGGCGGGCGTGATGGCGCGTGGTGGCGGTGGCGGTGGCGGTGGCGGTGGCGGTGGCGGTGGCGGTGGCGGTGGCGGTGGCGGTGTCGTCGATGGCGGCTACGGCAGTGGTGGCGGTGGCGGTGGCGGTGGCGGTGGCGGTGGCGGTGGCGGTGGCGGTGGCGGTGGCGTGGCTGGCTGGCGGTGAGGTGGCAGTGGTGGCGTTGGCGGTGGCGGTGGCGGGATGGCGCGGTGGCGGTGGCGGTGGCGGGGTAGCGGCGGTGGCGGGGTGGCGGTGGCGGTGTCGTCGATGGCGGCTACGGTGGCAGTGGGGTGGCGTGGCGTGGCGGTGGCGGTGGCGGGGTGGCGGTGGCGGTGGGGTGGCGGTGGCGGTGGCGGTGCGTCGATGGGGCGGTGGCGGTGGCGGTGGCGGTGGCGGTGGCGGTGGCGGTGGCGGTGGTCGTTGATGGCGGCTGGCGGTGGGTGGCGGTGGCGGTGGCGGTGGCGGTGGCGGTGGCGGTGGCGGTGGCGGTGGCGGTGGCGGTGGCGGTGGCGGTGGCGGTGGCGGTGGCGGTGGCGACGACGGCGGTGGCGGTGGCGGTGGCGGTGTCGTCGATGGCGGCTACGGCAGTGGTGCCGGTGGGGTGGCGGTGGCGGTGGCGGTGGCGGGTGGCGGTGACGGCGGTGACGGTGGCGGTGGCGGTGGCGGTGGCGGTGGCGGTGGCGGTGGCGGTGGCGGTGGCGGTGGCGGTGGCGGTGGCGGTGGCGGTGGCGGTGGCGGTGGTGGCGGTGGCGGGGGGGTCGGCGGTGGCGGTGGCGGTGGTGGCGGTGGCTGGCGGTGGCGGTGGCTGGCGGTGGCGGTGTCGTCGATGGCGGCATGGCGTGGTGCGGTGGCGGTGGCGGTGGCGGTGGCGGTGGCGGTGGCGGTGGCGGTGGCGGTGGCGTGGCGGTGGCGTGGCGGTGGCGGTGGGGCTGGCGGTGGCGGTGGCTGGCGTGCAGGTGGGACGGTGGCGACGACGGCGGTGGCGGTGGCGGTGGCGGTGTCGTCGATGGCGGTGGCGTGGCCGGTGGGGTGGCGGTGGCGGGGCGGTGTTGCGGTGGCGGTGGCGGGCGTGGCGGTGACGGTGGCGGTATCAGGCGGTGGCGTGCGGTGGCGGGGTGGCGGTGGCGTGCGTGCGGTGGCGGTGGCGGATGGCGGTGGCGGTCGGGGCGTGGCGGTGCGGTGGCGGTGGCGGTGGCGGCTGGCGGTGGCGGTGGCGGTATCGGTGGCGGTGGACGGCTGGCGGTGGCGTGGCGGTGGCGGTGGCGGTGCGCGATGGCGCGGGTGGCGGTGGCGGTGGCGTGGCGGTGGCGGTAGGCGTGACGGTGGCGGTCGGTGCGAGTGGCGTGCGTGGCTGGCGAGTGGCTGGTGGCGGCGGTGGCGAGTGTGCGTCGTGATGGCGTGGCTGGTGTCGCGTTGCGCGTAGCAGTGTTAGTTGGCGTGCAGTGGCGTACGGTTGTGACTGGCGGTGATCGGCGGTCATGGCGGTGCAAATGGCTGGTGGCGAAATGGTGGCGGTGGCGTGGCGTGCGGTGGCGGTGCAGTGGCGTGCGTGGCGGTGCTGTTGCGACGACGGCGTCTGCGGTACGTCGAGGCAGCTACGAGTGGTGCCGGTTGATCGGTGTATGTTGGCTGGACGGTGGCAAGTAAGGCGGTGACATGGCGTGACGTTGGCGTGCGGTGAGGTGCGTGTCGTGGCGTGGACAGTGGCGTGTGTAGCGTGGGCTGGAGGTGGCGTGGCAATGGCTGCGCGTGCGTGTTCTGGCGGACGCGTGCGTGAGTGGCGAATGTCGATTCGGGTGTGCATGGGGTGCGGTGTGGTCGGTGGCGGACGTGGCGCTGACTGGGTACTCGGTGGCGGTGCGGTGTGCTATGGTGGACGGTGGCGGTGGCGTGCGGTGGCGGTGGCAGGTGGCGGCGGTGGCGTTGCGGTGTGGCGGTGGCGTGCGGTGGCGTGGCGGTGGCGGTGTGTCGATGGCGGCTCGGCAGGGTGCCAGGTGGTGGCGGTATTGCGTAGGCGGTGGCGGTGGCGTGTTGAGCGGTGCGTCGATGGCGGCTACGGCATGGTTGCGGTGAGTGTATGGTGTCGTGCGGTGCGTGGGTGGCGGTGCGGTACGTGGCGGTGACGTGTGGCGTGCGTGTCAAGTGGAAATTGACGGTTTCGTGGCGGAGGTGGCGGATTTGGCTGCGTGCTGCAAAACGAATGTTGTCCTGCGCATGTAGCAAGTTGTTTAACTGCAGCACGGTGGCGGGGAGCCTACACGAAAAAGGCGTCTGTCTGCGTGCCGTCTCGAACATCCCGCCGCTTTCATATCGCTACATTCTGGCGCCAAATCATATCACGCCGAATTTTCCGCTGCAGAGACCGCATACCTGGAAATGGGATTAGGTGGCAGCAACATCGCAGGAGCGACTGGGCGGAACCCCAGCCCTCCTCCTGCCTTCACTCTCCCTTCGTACGTCCTCCTTCGCGACTGTCCCGGCTCTGCGGCAACACGTAGGAGAAGCATTCGTTTAAAATCTAATGTAATATTTAGACTAAGAGAACTGTAATAAGGAAACAACTATGAGAATGACGTATATTTTCATGTAAAGTCCAGTATTCTGACAAAAAATTAAGATGTTTAACTTATTATTTACGATTTGATTAACATAAGGCAATAATGTAAAGCTTTTTAAATGGTGCAAATTTCTTCAGTCGCCGTTTCGGGCCCATTTTAACTTACAGTAAGGAAAAAATGTTTACGTTATTTTAGGAATGTGGCCAAAACTGAGAAAGTTTTCTTTTTCTATATTTCCAACAATATTTCTTTTTCACTGAGGTCGTGTACGCTGGAAGATAAAGACAAATTTAATGGCGGAAGGTGGGACGGAAATGGTGTAATTCCACTCTGTTTGCTTATCCCTGGCGGCAGCCAGGAATTTATTCTAAACGAACAGCTTGAGATTACAGAAGCCACATCTACCGTGGTACTAGCCATAATGTAACCACAAAGGTGACAGCATGCACGTGAGGCATTTCAATGGCTGACTGCCCGAGAGCGGACGGCAAGCAGTGACGTATTAGCATAGCCAACGAAGTTCTTTTGAAACTTAAGCTCGTGGCACTCATCACAGCTAATGAAATTGCTTTAGAAAGTTTAATATGTCACGTTGTGATGTAAAGTGTTATACGCTTTCTTGTGCCACATTGCTTCAGTTCTAATAGTAAATTATAAAGACCGATATTTTTCTGTTGTGAACCAAGGGGTGAATTTTCTCTCTCAAAACAGAAATGTTAAAGTCTCTTTCCAATTGTACAATTTGTTTTAACTTGTACAGTAGCGTAGTCTTCACATACGAATAGAAATTCGTTTTGTAGATCAACTCTCAGGACACATACATGACTGTTTCAGGTGGACAGACACATTCTTTTTTCAAGCACCGAATCAATAATCGAAGAACTATAGCCCATGGACTGCAGAAAAACCCAAATTTCTTCACGCAAGAAAATGGACTCAGCATTATGATTTCCTTCTAAAACGTTATTTGAATGTCAATATCAGTTTTTCTAGTAGAGTTTAACTATCTTCGGGATGTATTTAACGCAAATTAACTTCTGTAGTAGTACTTTTAGTTCTATCCCGAAAGAGAAGTAGAAAACACATTAAAGTATAATTAAAATAATATTATCTATTACAAATAAGGAATTATTTTTACCAAATCTACTGCATCGTATGCCGAAAGGTAAATTACATCCGCCGAAAGTTGAACCACATTACTTCTCATTTGTGCGATTAGTTAAACTCGAGGGTAACAGCCCCATTTAGTTGAAGGAGATTTCGAGTCATTTTAACACCAATAAATTATCAGTCAAGCCAACCAACTCTGCATTGCAGCGCCTGTGACCGGGAGGTCCTAGGTTCGAGTCCTGACGGCGGCAGGATTTTCGACACTAGCTTTTCAACTTGGATGAATTCAGTCGCTGCCTGGAATTCTATCGGTCGGGTGCTCTGATCGATAGTTTTCCGTGATTTTTTTATCAACACCGGAAGAATGACGGAGCAGTACCTACCAAACGCGCCACGGACCGCGCGCGATCTGTCCTTCCTCTCCCTTATCCTATCCTCTCCCCTTACACACACACTTACACTAACATGCACTACACTACCACATATTCCGGGAGACCGGTCGGGAGCTTAGAGCTTGTCCCGGCTGGGGCAGTGCCTCGCTGGTGGGAGAGTCCTGGTTAGGGGAAAACCCCACTAGCCGACGGTAGGTCGGCGCCGGATCTCGCCATCTAGCGAGGGAAGATCACCGCCGTCCCCCGAGAAAAACATCCACTACACTTACGGGATTATTTACCTCAGTAGTTGACGCGCCCGGAATCACTAATCAATCAAGCTGTTTGCTTGATTGCCCAGCCGGAACCAGTTCCAAGTTCCCTGACCGGTCTCCCGGAATATGTGGTAGTGTGATGCACGTGTGTGTGTGTATAAGGGTTGATGAAGTTGCATGCTTGATTGATTAGTGCTTCCGGGCAAAGTTCAAACAAGCAAAGTTCTCCTGCAGCAGTGTGACTCCGCGCACTGTGAGCGCCCGCCCGGAGAGGGACCCCGCCCCCTTCACACCTGGCAGCGCCCCCCAGCGCGGCGCCCCACGTGAGCGGCCATTCCTCTGCGGCGCCGACGCCCCTCGCACCTGGGGGCGCCCCGCCCTCTGCTCGCGCCCGCACCCTCGTTCTCTTAGGGCGGCTCCACGCATTCGCCCAGCAGCCACATGTTGGCGCATGGGCGGCCGAAATTCATTCGACTGTGGCGATTGGTTTGGTTTGGTTTTTTCGTGTTTCCGGGCGCGTCAACTGCTTTGGTCACTAGTCCCGTTAGTGTAGTGCATGTTTTTTTTCTTGGGAGACGGCGGTGGTCTTCCCCCGCCGGATGGCGAGATTCGGCGCCGACCTACCGTCGGCTAGTGGGGTTTCCCCCTAACAAGGACTCTCCCACCAGCCGGGACAAGATCTAAGCTCACGACCGGTCTCCCGGAATATGTGGTAGTGTAGTGCATGTTAGTGTAAGTGTGTGTGTAAGTGGGAGAGGATAGGACAAGGAAGAGGAAGGGAAGATCGCGCGCGGTCCGTGGCCCTTTTGTTATGCTACTGCTCCGGCATTCGCCTGGTGTTGATAGGAGAAACCACGGAAAACTACCGATCAGAGCAGCCGGCCTCTTGAAGTCTCCTCCAGGCAGCGACTGAATTCGACCTAGCTGAAAAGCTCGTGTCGGATATCCTGCCGCTGCCGGGACTCGTACCTAGGACCTCCCGGTCAGAGTGAAATGTGGCGACGTACTTTGAAATTTCTCATTTATAACGAACGTTCATACCGGAAGCGGTGGTTCAGTGCATCAACTGATGTCACTGCAGTGCCTCTGACCGGGAGATTCTGTTTCCGACGGCGGCAAGATTTTAGACACTAGGTTTTCAGCTAGGTCGAATTCAGTCGCTGTCTGGAGGAGACTTCAAGAGGCCGGCTGCTCTGATCGGTAGTTTTCCGTGGTTTCTCCTATCAACACCAGGCGAATGCCGGAGCAGTAGCATAACAAAAGGGCCACGGACCACGCGCGATCAAAACAATTCCTTGGCGCTAATTAACAGCAAGGAGCATGCATTTTAAACGTCCCGCATTGGACGTATATTTTTTTCTTCAAAATACCGCGGTTTAGCTTCCAGGGAGAAAGGCAAAGGTACCTTGCATATGAACCACTTTGAAATGGAAAACAGTTGAAGAGTTGAACAGATTTTATAGACGCTCCCGCGATTACGCCAGATACTGGAGATGCCGTGTTGTTGACAACATTCCGAATATTAAACGTCTTTTCAAATGAAGTCGTGATAGAATCGCATTGTTTAAAAATAAGGTGGTCGAGACAGTTTCGCGGCGACTCGCCTCGCTCGAGTAAAAAAATGTTAAGATGCACGTATTAATGCTACCGACTATCAATTTAATTATGTAAGGTTGGTATTGTGATCCCAACTGCGAATTATTGGCGCGCAAGAACGCCCGTATTGTCGGCACTTCGAGGAAATACAAAGCGTCTCTTCATATGACGCCGAAAAAGGCAATTGTTCGAGAATTTTTCAGCCGAGCGTTTGCACGAAAGATCACCGCGTCAGTGAAATGGCGTAGTAATTCATATCTAGGCTGCAAAAATAAATTAGATTTTTGACTGTTGGTAGCGGGGGACTGCTTTACAGCTGTTGCAAATTCTCTGAAAAGAGCGTGTTTGGAGGCGTGAAGCTGAAAGTGAGCCCAAATTATATTACGCACAAATTACAACTGAAAACAATCTTCCGTTCGCCTAAGGAAACATTGACAACAAGGTAACGTTGACAACTTCTTCAATTTTCAACAATTTTCACGCCCAGATAAACTAATAGTTCTTAAATAATTGTCTTTTAGAATTTTCCCTTGTGGCAAGCAAGGAAGTTATGGCCACGCTTTGTGGGCAACCCAATCCATCATTCTGTGGCTCTACCAAAACTTCTCTGATCAACACCAGGCGAATGCCGGAGCAGTACCCAAACAAACGGGTCAGGGACCGCGCCCTATCTTTCTTTCCTCTTCCTTGTCCTATCCACACCCTTCGCGCGCACACACACACACACACACACACAAACATGCACTACACTTTCACACATGCCGCGAGACCGGTCGGGGACTTAGAACTTGTCTCGGTTGGGGCGGTGCCCCGCTGGCGGGAGATACCTGTTTGGAGAAACCCCGTCGGTCGACGGTAGGTCGGCACCGGATATTGCCATCCAGTGGTGGAAGATGAAGTAAAAATATGCACTACACTTACAGGACTAATAATATAAGCTGTTGACGCGCCCGGAATTACTAACACCCTTCAGTTAAGTTCAGCATTAGATTCCGATTATGATTTTAGTGAAAATTCATCATATTTACAGTTCGTTAATAAAATTAGTCGACTGCTGTTTTACTGAAACTCCGGTAACCAACGTTTTTTTCACTATATCACAAGTTCATACAATATCCCTTAATTCAAAAAACACTTTTAAAACTATGTTTCATTTTACTACTTTATAAAATTTCCAATCGCCGCGAACTTAAAATTGAAACATCTTAGTGCTTCTTCACACTTGATTCTACGGTTTCCATACACAAATGCCTTAGTGAAGTCTTAATTCAAATATTCAAAATGAATAAAAAATTATTCAATCCTCTTTCCCTTTTCGAAGACTATCTTCAGTTTCGAATTCTCTTTGTTATCCCACTAGTTTTGTTTTGTACTGAAATACCCTCTCAGTGCATTCACGGTGTCCGAGCTACATCGTATTTCAATATTTTTTATCTTGCGTCCGCATTTATGAAGTCTTCAGGCTGGACAGAACTGCCATGGACGAGCTGAAGTAATGCCGTCAATCCCTTCCATTCACCATAAACGCTGTAAAAGAGACTCGCGAAATCTTCTATCTGCAAACGATTAGTGCAATTCGCGGTTTTGAGGAAGTTTTTCTCTCTGAAAGATGTATTCACTGTAACCGATGTTGAGAGTTTATTAAAACTAAGCTTTCTACAACTTATTTGTTATGTATTTTAAACTGGACTACTGCCTTCAGTACATTATAAGCAAAAGTTCAAAATATACAAGTTCGCTTAGTCTAGAGTCGATTGTAGTAGATATGGTTCTCTTTATTTATTTATTTATTTATTATTTTACGTCAAAAACAGTTAAAAAACTGCGTATGACGTACTATGGGGAAAAGTGAATTGTGTGCACATTTTCAAAATTCTGTGATCCCTACACTAAGTCATATACTACATAAATTTTGAATTTTGAAAGGGAGAAAAAAACTCCCACTCTCTGGTTGCATCAAACACGTCACTTCTCTCGAGATGTGTCGTTTCCCAACAATATAAATTCACTGTACCTGATGGAGATGTGATCTTTTGAAAATAATTATTTCATTATTTCACATTGAGTTATCACTAGTGAACATGTAATACTGTTCATCAGAGTTTGTGTCGCAGGACATATTTGCCAACTCTTGATTAAGTAGCTACTTGGCTGTCTGGGACACGCCGCGTCCTAGACATAGGTGCCAACGTTTCGGCCGCCATTTAACGACCTTCCTCAGGGCGAAAAGCGGACCGAGGGAAAGATCGCAGAATGGTGGACGAAGCGTGTACATCAGTCACAACATCTCGCCGCTGCCACGAATTGTATTGTGTAATGTTTCACGATCCACGAAATGTATATTGAACGTTCACGTTCCACAGCTGACCAATTTTATGGTGCAACTTTCCCCCATTAACTCTCATTTTCAACGTTAACGTTCTGTATAAGTTCTATCATTAATATTTCTTTAAAACAAAATCTTTAGATTCCTTTTCAAAACCATTTATTTCGACAATTTCTCTCCTTCGCAAAAATTCTATGTCTCACTTTTTTTTTTCTTACATAAACTTCTCTGTTGCTATCGTAACTTTCAAACATATGATGAATTTGTTTACAAACAAAATCAATAAACATATGTGTATTAAGTAAACCTATACGTAACGTTATACCAAGTAGCTACTGACTCTTCGTGGAAGCCTATGCTCTCTTGATAAAGTAGTTTTCACAAAACGACGCACTGCACTGTGTATTTGATTGCTTTCGCGTTAGGCGTTGTTCAGCCATGCACATCCCATTATTACGAGAAACATCTGCAGTCCGGCGATTCTTAGACAGTAGGCAAGTGATATCCGTGTATTGATATTCAGAAAGACAGTTTATAATCACCATTAAATTCATGTTTTTTAAAGTCAATCAAAATTACTTGTTCATCACATATTCCTATCTATCCATTATCTCGTTACCACATGAAGCATGGCAATTTTCAGAAAAAAATATGAGAGGGAATGTTTTGTTAATTACAGCAAGCATTTTTATAAAAGTAATCCTGATAATAACTATTCAATATGAACATTACTTTCCATTTTAATTTTTTAGTTAATTAACAGTATGAAAAAGCATTCCAACGTAATTTTTATAAATATTCTACTAGTATGGCATTTTATTTTCCACTAGATAAAAATGAATGTACTGTTATAGAACCTTTTAAAATAACATGCAAATTCAAAAATAATTTAATAGTAATATTTTTTCAGAAAATCACAAAGTATATGGATTTTTTTACATTTTAAAGTATTTCTGTCACACATTAAGGGAAAAGCAAAATTCCCACCATTCTCTCTGAAACCGCCTGTTATACAGAAACATTACCTGTCGAATTTATAATGTCACACCTGCATACATATCAAAATATACGTTAATTTACTATTACTATTATTTTTACTATTACTCTCACTATTACCATTATTATTACTATTACTATTACCTTATTATTCTATAACTATTACTACTATATTACCATTACCATATTATTACCATTACTATTACTATTATTACTATTATTATTATTATTTTAGAAGCGTATCACAAAGTCCTCACTCTTCACACATGTACACGCAAATTACCCTAAATAGTGCAACACTATGCGTTGCATTCTCCTGTCGACGTGCATACAATGCACAACCTGAGTACCGACGGGTTCTAACGAAATGCGACCAAGCTGCGTCGCCCAAGCAAAAACGAGATAAATCAACAGCGCGCGACGTGACAGGGCTCCTATCCCGCATGGAAAATCAAAAGAAAGGGGCACAATAGAAAGCGCGCGACTGCGCAGGCGCGAGCCGGGCGCAGAACAAAGAGGCTGCGCGGCCGCTGCCCCAGCGACCGCGCTCCGCCGCCGCCGCCGGGCGAGAGCGATGGCGGGGGCGGGGCGGGGTCCGGGCGGGGCGGGGGCAGAACGAGGCCTGTGGAGGCGGGGGCGGGAGCGATGGCGGGGCGGGTCGGGGACGGGACGAGCCCATGGAGGGGCGGGATCGGGGGCGGGGGCGGGAGCAGGACGGACCAGGTGGGATTCGGGGGCGGGGGCGATGGCAGGGGGCGGGGTCCGGGGGGGCGGGGATGGGACGAGACCCATGGAGAGGCGGGAGTGGGGACGGTGGCTAGGGTGTGGTCGGGGGCCGGGCGGCGACGGGAACAGACCCGCGGGGTGGGGACGGGAACGGATGGGATGGGACGGCTGCGGCGGCGGCAGCAGCAGTAGGGCGGGGCGAGGAGAGAGAAGCGGCGCCAATTACCAATTCACAAGATGTACAATCACAGATAAATCACAATTAAACTCGTATCTGCGCTTTCAGAAAACTGGAGCGCCGCGCCTCGTGCGGTGCGCGCACGGCGATGGCCGCCCGAGCGCAAGCTGTTCCGACCCCCACTCCCCCTGCTCTCATCCCTAGCAGCAAATTTACTGAGTCAGAGATACAACACTCTAGCACTGTTCTGCATTCACAGGTTGGCAAGCCGTCTGGGGGTTATTCCGAAGAAAGAAATGAGAACATCACCGGATGTAAGAATATTTGCCGAACGTCAAGTTCATCATCGTCACGTAAAGTTCATCGTCACGTAAAGTTCATCATCGTCACGTAAAGTTCATCGTTACGTAAAGTTCATTGTTACGTAAGGTTCATCATAACGTAAAGTTCATCATAACGTAAAAGGAACACACGAAATGTTAATATAAAGTTAAATAAAAGTTAAACGAAGGTAAATTCAATGTTTGTCAAGATATTATACAAACAAGATAGAATTATCATCCTAGTGTGTTTTACTATGTTCCGCACTTGGACCCTGAGTGATGCCAGAAACCTCATGACCAATTCAGAAACCATCAGAAGTTACCCACATTTACAGAGCTATGTGGGAAGGCAACGAAGAGATTCGATAGAAAATTCACTTCATGCACACTTCATCAAAGTGCAGCCTGACTGATGGAATTTTCGAAGACACTATTTTTCGCCGACCTGAATTGTGCAGACACTGGCAGCGGCACTACTCCACGCAAGGGATGTGAACTCAAATCTCGCGTAAAATACTGAATATCTCATCTCGTGATTGTGAGTTCCGGATGGTAAACCACTATATACAGTCGACTCCGGTTATAGTGAACTGAGATATAGTGAACATTCTGTGATAGTGAACTTAAGTTACTGGTCCCTTTTCACTTGCATTACAAATAGGCATAAGAGATGCGGCTATAACGAAAAGCCTATTGGTAAATCAAAACCTGATTTTACTGCTCATACCGTCAGCGTCAATGAAACGTATATTGTCAGAGAAAACTCAAGAACGACCAAGTATTTACCTCAAACTAAGCAATATCTATACATCGAATATTAACTACACGATCCTAGCATAGTTTACTGCAAAAATTGTATTAGATCACTAATTTATTCATCCAAATAACTGTTGAAAGTAACAAGTAATCGAATAACTCGAAGGAAATTGGCTCAAATGAGTTCTGGCCTCAGCACCCAAATAACGAAAACTTTAATCTGCTGGTTTTGACACTAGCCTTCATGTACAACTATTTATTCATAATTGCTCATTACGTTTATCTGTGATGACGGCGATACGAATTCTTAACCATTATGCACAACCACACGCTTGCAATATATTGTTGGTAGTACTATTTGTCAATGACTCCTTCCAAATATTCAACAGTCGATGCTATTTCTTCGAAAACTAAAATCCCGCGAGATGGGAAAAGGCGCCCTCGATTTCCGTGAAATTTCAGAACCTGCCACATGTACCAACGAGTTTCATGTCCTTTGTAATGCCATACAGGAAACAAAGCATGGTGCCATTCCTTTGTTCCGTAAAATTGGTTGATACAATTATGCGTGTGTAAAATGTGTTTAATTAAGCACAATTCATTAAAATCTTTCCTTTACTGATGTGCACGTCATTATTGTAAGGGTATTTTACAACTAAGCATCCGATAGGCTGCTATCACCGACAGGCATGAGTACACTTTTTTACGCAATTGTTTAATTGGCCATCATTCTTCCCCTTACTCAAACACGTACTAGTAATGCATTACACTACTACAAATTTCGGGAACTTACATTTTTTCAGGCAGCAGCAGAGCCTCGCTGAGGTAAATACCTGGAGGGGGAAATTCCCCGTGTAGGTCGGCGCTAGATCGCATTATCCATTGGGAGAGGAACGCCATCACCTCCCGCTATACAACATTTACTACACTAACGGGACTAATGACCACAGTAGTTGACATACCAAAAATATTAATCAATCAAATAAAATAAGTATTCTAACCACCTCTATTACAAATACGTCACTTCTACTACCTTCAACAGAATGTTTAAACAATCTGCTACTTTGCCACAATACGATTTCTGAGATCCGGATCAGGAGCGGTAGCTAAGTCCATCAACTGATGTCACTGCAGCGCCTCTGACCAGGTCTCAGGTGCTAGGTTCGAGGCCTGACTGTAGCAGGATTTTCGACACTAGCGTGCCAGCTAGGTCGAATTCAGTCGCTGTCCGGAGGAGAATTCTAGCGGCCGGCTGCTCTGATCGGTAGTTTTCCGTGGTTTCTCCGATTAACACCAGGCGAATGCCGGAGCAGTACCCTAACAAACGGGCCACGGACCGCGCGCGATCATTCCTTTCTCTTCCTTGTACTACATTACCACATATCCCGGGAGACCGGTGAGGAGCTTGGAGCTTGCCCTCGCAGGGGTGGTGCCACGTTGGTGGGAAAGTCCTGGTTAGGGTGAAACCCCACTAGCCGACGGTAGGTCGGCGCCGGATCTCGCCATCCAGCGGGGGAAGATCACCACCAATCCCGAGAAAAACATGCACTACATTTACGGAACGAATGACCGAAGCTGTTGACGCGCCCGGAATCACTAACAAGCAACCAACCGAGATCCGGATGCGAGGGGTAGACGCAGTGTTGGCACCTACCTCGAGCCACCTTCCCAGCAGGCCCCGCTCCGACACTTTCATCCGCAGCTCGGCCGCCTTCTTAGTGCCGGCGTCGTCGCCCAGCAACCCGGAAGCACCCCGCCCCTCCCACGCCACTCTCTTCCGCCCCTTTGTGCCTCCACGCGCGGCACACTGGGCCAATTCTTAAGCCGAACAAAAGAGGTGTGAAAAGCGAGAGGAGAAATAAGGAATCTCGTAATCTTAAAAAGGACGGCGGTATAATCAAAACACCGGAGATTCGTGCGTACGTATATTAAATTCCTCGGCAGATCTTTAGTTAATAATGATATGTAAATAGATAAATTCATAGAAGAAATTTCGAGTGCCATTTAAAACGGAATTTAGAAAATACACAAAGAAAACATGTAAATCATATTTATTGTTTCTCAAATGTATTATGTTAATATTCCTTTTCTGAATGGAAATATTCAATATATCTCAGTAAATACGGTGTTGCTCGAAATCTGAAAGTTCCTGATGTCTGCATGTGTACCTTACATTTGTAAATATGCTTTTTATATATATATATATATATATATATATATATATATATATATATATATATATATATATATATATATAAATATGAGCGGGAGCCGAAGGGCAGGAATCTAAGGGCAGGAGTCGAAGGGCGGGAGATGAATCAGCAACTCTTCGGAAAGAGAAATTGGGATGGTACGAGCCCTTTTCGAGCAATCAGAGTGTCTTGACAGTTTTTGATATGCCGGTGATGTGATCGCATTGGAATACGAGTAGCAAAGAAAAATGTCATATTTCCTGACATTTCTATAATTCAAAAAATTATCAAATTTCGATAGCTTCGCCGTCAGCTTCAGATCTCGTCAGGGAACCAGAAAGTCACTTGTTGAATGCCACGACTAAGTCTTTTAAGTTGCCAGTCTTTGGAATAATAAAATCGGGGTAAAGATAGCAAAGAGACGAAACAACGAAATTTCAAAGGGACCTAATACTTTCTTCCATTACAGGAAGTTCACCATTGGTATAGAGCCATACAGGTAAGTTATGAGATAAACAACAAATTATTTATATAATTATCAGATTTTTTCTTATAAAGTAGCTAGTTATAATATAGACTGAACACTATTTCATTTCTAATTATGACCGCACTATTATGGTTACATTAAGTATTTTAAAGTTGGCACGCTTGCAGCCGAAGATCACACGCAGTTTAGGCTGCTTGGCCGCAGATGCAGACTCCGTGACGGGAGGTAAAAGCGAGTCACTGGTGATGACGTCGTCAGGAGAATATTTGGTGACTTTGGTTACTGGCTCTAAACTGGTAAATCTCCACGCTACGACGACATTGCTTGAATTATCGAACATCTGGATATACAGGTCTAAGTATTTTTACGTAGTTTGATTTATCTAGTTTGATTCTCTGAATTGTATCAAGTTACCAATGAACATTTTTACTTCTTTATTTCTTGATGTAATTTTATGCATATAAATTTATGCCCAATTGCATTTTTACCTTCTCGGTACGGAATAGAGAGAATGTTACCCAATGCTGGGCGCAAAAACGGTGAAATTTCGGCTGAACACTCGGGACTCTGGTAACAAAAATGTGGATAAATCCAGTTGCTAAATTTAGAAAAAAATTATTTATCACAGGGTATAGTTAGAATCCAAGTTTTGTGGGTCCTTGATGCCAAAAAACTGAAAGACGGCAAAATGTCCGTCCATCCGTCCGTCCGTCCGCCCGCCCGCCCGCCCGCCCGTGAGCAACGCTAGCGGCTAAACCGTTCAGCTTTTGAAATAAGATCATGAACAATTTTTCGAAACTTTGAGTACTTTTTGCGTAATTTTGCGTGATCGTTAGCTAATAATGCTGTTTTTGCACACGCTAGTTCCTTCTTTTTTGTTCACCTTTCGTCCGTTTTCGGCGCACTGTGCGTGGCGCTGCGCCCCACCCCCTCCCCTCCCCTCCCCGCTCCGCTGTGTCCCACCACGCCCAGCCCTGTCCCGCCACCTACCTCGCCCCGCCCCCTGCCCCTGCCCCCTGCTGGCGGTGGGCGCTACACACCGGACTTCCGTTTTCCGTGTGCCTTTTACGTGCCCCCGGAGCGCCCTACAGGCGCAGGCGCCAGGGCTTGGCCCACGCCCAGCCCGCGCCACGGATCACCAGTGCACACCAGACTCATGACTAGACACATGCACTAAATATCCTGAAAATGTGCATGCAAATATGCTTTAACAGAGGGGAAAACCTGCACTTCAATTGAAAAATATGCTCAGAAAAAAGAGCATGTTTTACTCTACACAAAATACATACACACTGAATTTAATTTATATTCAAAGAGATTAAAATATATTTTTGCAAATTTTGGGGTGTGAATCTTTTTCATAATGTCTGGAAGAATGTTCTTACACCCAGAAAAAGTTCTTTCATTTTCGTATGAGTTTCGGGGACAATACTTGGAAGCTGCAATTTCTTCAGCTGTTTCGCCCTGTACAGTGCGTTTTACCCTGTAAAATACCACTTATATTTTTCACTGTTCTCGAATCATGAGTCTTTCTTCAATTTTCTTCATTTTTTCAGACAACGAGAACTTTTCTCTCTCCAACCCTCGCTTCTTTCGTTGCCGGCGCTCCTGCTGTCGTGGCCTTCGCAAGAGGTTGTGATACCAACGACGAAACAGTTGAACGCATCAGGGAGGGGCTAGGGGTGGGGGTGGGGCAGGCCATAGCGCGGGGCTGCCTCTTCACACGGACGCTCGGACACGTCTGGATATAGACGTTCGGATCCAGAAAATTCCAGAGCCATCTCAAGTTTTCCGCCAATGGAGCACGGAGGAAAAAATACGGAGGGAATTTTTACGGAGGAAAAAAAATTAATAAATGAATAAATAAATAAATATTAAAAAACAAAGAATTGAAATATGCAAATATATGCCCTTAAAATGAAAATTTGATCAATCATCATAAGTATGCAGAAATAAGCACTTCGAGAATTTATACATCGATCCCAAACAACAAGACATGAATTTGTCTTCTTTATGCATATCATTATGATTAAGGGAGAAAACATGCCAATATGCTAAATCCGCAGCCTACTCATGACAGTTTCTACGCGGGGACGAATGTTCAGTGACAAGGAATTTATGTTATTTGTCTTCGATTCTCTCAGATGAAACGCCGTATAATTATTTTCATTGAATTGTATTCCTAAAACACAATTATGTTGCTTGTTTGAAAATGTTCTTAATTGAAGTCAATTTTAACACATAACTATGTAATGCAACTATGACTTTTCGAACACATACACAGCAAACATGGTATTTCATTTTTATTACAAACATACACATTACAAAGACACACGCCAAAAAAGTTAGAATTTATGCAATTTTCGAAAAATCGGGATTTTTAACGAACATGAGAAATGCGCCATTCTCTTAAACGTCCTTCACACTATCCAACAACAAAATTTAATCAACCACGTTGAAGCCATTTCTTTGAAAATTTTGAAAATGTCTTTGGGGTTTCATTCAAAATACCCCCTAAAAAAGGAAATATCGGTTTCAAATTCAAGGGGCCGTGACATCCACCAGATCGGTAAGAGAATATCAATTTTGGAGAAAATCAGCTGGACGATTTAGTCTCTACCGTTGTTCACATACGGACAGATGGACGGTCAGACGGCTAGACGTTTTATTGTCAATCGATTTTTCAGAATCAAGAACCCACAAAACATAAATTCTGGCTACACCATGCATTCGAGGATTTTTTCTAAAATCAACCGGCATTATAAATTGTAACTGGATTTATCCACTTTTTCGTTACCAGTGCCCTGTAATAGGAGTTTTTCTGCCGAAAATAGGCCCCTTTTTCGCGCAGCGTAACATTACTTTCTCTTCTGAGTAACCGGTAACGAGAAAGTAAAAATGATTGGTAAGTAGATCTGTCTGACCAGACGCTCCCATTAACATAACAAAATTTCATTCGAGCACTAGACACCAAAATCATCGTTAACGAACTCAGAGGGAGAGACTTAGAAGTGGACACTTCATATCCGTGCGAAAACACGGTCAGTTCATTCCACTCCCCTTCACCCATTTCATTTCCTTTCCCCCAGGGGCCCTTGTCCTTCCACGCACTGGGCCCGCCCCGCATCCTTCGCTCGCGTAACGCCCTATCTCGCCCAGCCTCCCGCCCGCCCGTCCATCTTCTCAATAAAGGGCGGGACTTCATATCCCTCATTTTTGCGACACGGACTTACTGACGCGCCGTTCCGTCGCCATTTCCGTCCCATTTCCTCGCTCGCCTGGGCGCCCCCACGCGCCAGGGCCGCCCCGCGTGCGTGGGGACGGGGGCCAGGCGGTCACGGAACGGCCTCTAACAAATTCCGCGACATGCGTTCCCGGCGGAGAGAAGCCCTTCGAGGCTCCGCGGAGGGGACGAAGCGTAGCGTGTGGCAAAGGAAAGGGACGATGTTTTTTTTATGGTGAGGCACAGGGCTGTCAACTGATGGCACTGCAGCCCCTCTGACCGGCAAGTCCTAGGTTCGAGTCCCGACGGTAGCAGAGTTTTTGGCACTAGATCGTCAGGTAGGTGTCGACTAATTTCAGCGGCCGGCTGCTCTGATCGGTAGTTTTCTGTGGTTTCTCCGATCAACACCAGGTGAATGCCGGAGCCGAACCCTAACAAACGGGCCACGGCCTGCGCGCGATCTTTCCTTCCACTTCCTTGTCCTAACCTCACCCCTTACACACACACACTAACATGCACTATTTGCACGGCGACATTTGCCGGATTAAGCAGAGGATTATGGTATCACTATCAGAGAAACCGCGAGTCTTAGCGTGTACCTTCCGTGCACCCAGCGAGCAACAATCGAAGAAAGGAATTGGCGGATTAATTTCCTGTCTGCTACAAAGAACAGTTTATGTCTGTCAATATCACACAGTCCACAGTTGCGTGTTTTTTTTGTTCTTCCACACCGCCTAACGTTTACCGTGAAGGGCACTTTCGAGTCGGTTGACTTTTGTCCCAACTGGGTCATTGGGCGGAATTTTTTAGCTTTGGTGGCGTGTTTCCTCGTGAAGGAACTTACCAGTGAGTTCATTCATTTTCCAGGCACAACCTGGTTACTATGGTGAAACTGGGTGCAGAACTAAATGTTGCTTCAATTGTGTCATGCATGTGCACCATCACCGCACGCCACACATCCGTGATCGATGTAACGGATTCTTTCCTCTATCAGTTGCTACCAAATTAAGGTTAGCTGTTAGTATGGTTACAAAGATATAAACAATACTAGTGACATATTTTTCTCTCCATGCAATTACAAAGGAATCACTATTGAATGAGAAGTTTCACAACAAAGCTTGAATCTGCTTCGTTACCTCTGTTTTGCTGGCGAGTTTCCTCATGCCAGTGCTTGATTCAAAGTATCAAATTTGCGGGCGATATAGCTAAGCGTCCGTAAAATTGCTGCAAAAATTTACACTTTTAAATATTACAACTCCTGACGAGCACCAATTTCAGTTTGATGGATGGACTATGGAAGATGAGTTCTTTCAAATGACATCTCTCGTTCTGGGTTCGACAAAAAAACCTGCAAAGCTTCGCTTCTTTTAGCGTCACATGAGATGTTTTAAGTTAGCTCGTAATTCGTTACGCATGGAACCACCGCTCCATTTTATCACGCGATACACATACGGTCGATGAATGGCTTCTTACAAAGCGAATCACTTGTGTGGTTGTATGGTTTCAGCGATCTATGCTGTATTACTATAACACGTTCACGTTACATGTGTTTTTGTCAAAACGACTCCACCCTAAGGACCGATTTTAAAGATTAATCACATAAAATATGTTTCTCATTCCAAGAAAAAGAATTTCAGTCAGAAGAATGTCACCAATCAGAAAATGCACATCACATTTTTAGATCGTTATTTTTCTCAGATACACTGGTTTCTGGTTTCAGAAGTTTAGAAAATATTACAAAATGAGACCTCCCGTCTTGTTTTCTAATATTTGTTCAAAATGTTGATACGATGGTCGTTCTTTCTCCTTTGGTTTGGAAAGACCTAATCTTCATTACAGTTTTCGGAAATGCACACCTCCTAGTAGAATTACAAAACAAGTAAACTTGCATGAACTTCATTTTTATAAATCGATTGATAGAAATAAAGTAAAAGAAAACGTTTTTCACGGAATGAAATATATATGCATAGAGCAACAAAGCGTAAAAATAACGACACTCTTAGCCTCAATTATTGCGCTAATGTGCGTCATTTACTGTTGCTTATCTACGCGTTTAACCGGAGTAATTTCCCAAGATAGTGATCGCCAAACGGTAAAATTCAGGTAATATTTCAATAGTAGTCCTCCATGAAAACGTTTTAACGTGAACATGAAACAATCACTTTCAATACGTTGATAACCATCTGATACACGGAATGGACATTCAAATCACGGTCCTGATATAAGACGAAAGGCGTAATGCAGGCACCATGTTTTTGCATATGGAGCCGTCAGCCCGTTCTCTGTGCAACGAGTTTCTATCGATTACTCGCTGAATTAGCAATTAACGAGAGCACAAAACACGCCCATTGCATTTGCACGTTTGAGCGAGTAGCGTGCCGATCACCGGTCTTCGCGTCACGCCGCTACCGTCCTACGTGCGGGGTCAGTCCGCTCGCATTTTCCGAAAAGTGTGAACACGGCAGGAATAATTACCGGAGACGCACAGTGAAAGAGACAGATCGACAGTAACACGTACGTAAACCAATCCATTGCAACAATAATATGTTCATCAGGATAATGCTTATAGTTTTCGAAGCGAGTCACAATAACGTGCTTTACAATTACATCGGGAACTGTTTACTGATTTTGCGATTCAATTGATGTGGTTGTACACGTTTTGCCTATTTTGGCGTACGATCGTAAATTTTTTTTTTGAGACCAGACAATAAGCGTCAATACAAACCAAACATTATCAAAGTGCAAATGTTTATTATTAAATATTTTTCAATCACGTAATTAGGCTCATTTCTCCACATGAATATGCAATAGAATTCACGCGTACAAGAAACATAAATGGATTGAATAACAGTATTTTCGTACCAAATTTCTCCCGTTTTTAAACGCCTATCTAAGTTCGTTCATACGCTCAAGATAAACAGGAATAGTAACAATTGGATGTTAATATGATTAAAGTAAATTTTAATTGTTTATACCAAATTTTATTAACATTTGTTAATGCTATTGACACTTGTTTGTTAATAAAATGTTAATTGTTCTTAATACTTGGTACAATTATATTTAATTCTCAACAATTTATTAATCATTGAAATGTTCAAAACTTATTTTTCTTCAACAACAGTAGCTCATTAGAAAAGCCTTCCAACAGAAATATTACACATTCCTCAATACGAACCAAAGAAACAGAACATGCCTGACACCCGTTAAGGTGAGAGAGGAAATGCGAGAACCTGTGGAGGAGCGAATCTGTCTCCCACAAATCACACGGAGCGCCAACGTGCTCTGCCGCGCCGCAGCCCGCGGCGGGCGCTACCGGCTGATCGACGCCCGATTTGCGCCATCAGAGGCGGCGGGGGCGGGGGCGGGGCGGCCGGGTGGGGCGACGGAGGCAGGGGGCGGGGGCTAGGCGGGGGGCTACGAGGCGGGGGCGGGGACGGGGCGGCGGGACGGGGGGCGGGGACGGGGTGGCGGGGACGGGGTGGCGGGGACGGGGTGGCGGGGACGGGGCGGCGGGGACGGGGCGGCGGGGACGGAGCGGCGGGGTCGTGGTAACGGGGTGGGAGGGAGGGCGCGAGGGCGGTTATCGACCCGGTGGCTGCGGCGGCAGCGCTGTGCGGCTGTCAGCCCTCGGGTCCGCGACAGTCCGCCTCTTACACATCACTCGCAGCTGAAACTGCCGGCCCCGCTCCTTCCCTCTCTGCTTCCGTTGTGCCAATGCGTATCCTTCACTTTCTTCGGTCTGTCCCTTCGTTTCATCTGCAACTCTCCCCTGCTCTCATCTCGTTTCTGTACCTTCATTTCCTGGGGTGATTATTATACCATTAAATGCTCAGATATTTTCTTCCGTTTACCTTCAGTACTCTACATATATCTGTTGTCATCTCGATCTACCCTTTCTTTTTTTCTTATAAGTTGCGATCCTTATTTCCTACTATCCAACACATCGCCATCACTACCTGTATTGCTCTCCTAATGAAGACCCTGATCCTTGCGTACCTTCTTGACCACAAACCATTATGTATCACATTCTTTGCTCCGTATTTATGTATCAATCAAATATTTCGCCACCTCTCAAAGTTGGAACAACAAAAAGAGCGGAAGTCACATCAAAAAAAAGCACATCAAAGTCGAATAGTACGTCATGGGAAATTAGTGATTACTACAAATCTATATCCGCTCCAACGAATCCGTATCTGCTCATCGTGCATGTTCCTCATCACCGACTTCATTCTGTCGCTCGTAGCCGGCATTCCGCCTCAAGGGTCAAGGGTACGAATCGTACTGCCCGTGGCGCGCTTCGATTATGATACAAACGCACTGCAGCAGACACAAAAGGGAATAATCAGTTGCCTGGAAAGGAGGCAGCAAAAAGAGGTAGCGCCGGGTGCGATGTCCATGGCAAATGCAGAGGAGTTGGTATCAATGAAAAATATCCGAAGTCCTTGTATTGATCAGAATTGGCACGTATGGTGCATGATTTTTTTATTTTTGGAGGTGGTGGTGTTCATCCGCTGGATGGTGAGTCCTGCACCGATCTACACGTCGGCTTGCAGAGGTGTCCCCATCCAGGTATCTCCCCAACAGCTGAGTAGCGCCCCAGCCGGGACAAGCTTTAAACTCCCAACCGGTCTCCCGGCATTTGTGGTAGTGTAGTGCATGTTAGTGTAAGCGTGAGTGTGTGTTGTGTGTGTGTGTGTGTGTGTTTGTGTGTGAGCGCGCACGGGTACGTGTGTATATGAGAGTAAAGAGAATCGGATACGGTAGGGAAGGTAAGATAGCGCGTTATCCACGGTCCGTTTATTAGGACATTGCTCGGCTTTTGCTTGGTATTGATCGGAGAAACAACAGAAAACAACCAATCAGAGTAGAGGTCGCAAGGATTCCCCATGCGACAGCGGCTGAATCCTACCCAGCTCTATATAGTTAGAGCATAAATACTTGCCACCTCCAGTAGGCGACCCCAGGAACATCTGGGTCAGAGGCACAACAATAAAATCAGTTGATGCCCGGAGCCTCCACAACCGGTAGATTCTTGGTAAAAAGCTGTTTTTGGCATTAATATAATATGATATGATCACAATAACGTCATCTATCAATTAATTTACAATTCCACGTAAAACCTCTCTAATGTGTTGGAATCGTAGTGAAGATTTTTGTTGATAGAACGTATCCAAAATCTCTTCTGAGTTAGAAAGTAATGGACAGAATTCTAAAATTCTCATATTAGTCATTGATGAATGTGCTGAACGAAGGCAATATACCTATATTTTACCCGAAAGAACAAAAACTATTGGATTATCTCTTATGGTGAATCACAGGATCCTTTGAGGATAGAAGGGCCTTCACTTAAGCACGATGTCTTTTCATTAAAAAGCAATATTAAAGTACCGTTTCAAATTTCAGAGAGTGGCGCACTTAGAAACAAAAATTTGAATTATACTAAACTTGAAACAATCTTTCATCCTAAGTCCATTAATTTCTAGGATTTGCCAGAGTAACTTTGTGAATGTTTCATCACTTTATTCTTATTCCTTCGAGTATTTCGACATTACATAAAACCATAACAATTCAAAAACGGTCGATATTACTGTTTATAGATGTGGTTCCATATCGATAAATCTATTTCATCACCATTTTTGAATCTTGCTTCTTGCAATGAAAGAACGAAGTTTGTGGCTGTAGGGTTATTCACTGTTGCAGAGTTGACTCGAACGACAATTGTGTTGTTTGCACTCGCTGGTGGTCCTACGCTAAATGCAATGGGTTGGTGGGAGAGTGGGTCTAGTTAATTGGTTGCGCGGCTGTCATGACAACTGAGTTTTGTTTACGAGCCCATTAGAGGATTTCCGACTTGCTAGTTTGAGAGTTCCAATTCGTAAAGTGGAGAACTCACGCTTTTGATGAAAGTGGTTCATATCAATAGAAATGTTTGCTGGAATTGTGTATTATGTAATAGACGAAACTATCTAATGTATATAAATGTTTCAAGAAATGTATCGTCTTAGTTTTCTTTCACTACTTACTTGTTGATTCTTCATAGTACAATGAGCGCCCATTTTTAGACGGATTCAATCTTTTATTTGGCATTCCCTTACAAATCCCTTAAATATTTCAAAGTAAACGAAGATATGCATGTTCAATGGAATATGTTTTAACTTATTTGAAATTGTACAACTCAGAATGCTTTTCAGCAATTTTCAAGTTTGAATTGCATGAACATGTCCTCAACAAAAGTATGACACTAAAAAATGAGTAATAATTGCAAATTATTCATCTGAACAAAGGGAACTGAAAATAAATTTGCAAATCAATATTAAATGTTACTAATATATAATTGCAAAATCGTCTTAGCTGTAATGGTCCAAAAAATATCACGATGATAAAACACGATGATAAGAGGCATTTAAATGAGAAAATTGGAATATTTTTTTTAACTTTCAACTTAGTAACTCATATAAATTTAAAGTTCTTAGAAACAATTAACCATTCCAGATACTCGAGTTTGAACATCCTTTTTATAATACGATTAATACAAAATAAACGTACGCGCATAACTAGTCGACCATTGTACCCTTGTCCTTCAGTTTGAGAGACAAAGCACTACATACTATAACTGTTCCACAGTGTAAATAGAGGTACCATCCATTCTCGAGTGCCTAAACATGCAAAGTACCCAATAAATTTCCATCCAACTCAGCACTCATTCCATCTCAGCCCATTAGCGGACCGGGTGCGTCTCCCCGAGGGGAGTGTGCGCGTTGTAGCTGTTCCGCTGCTTAGCAAAGAGATGAATAGCGCTGCTCTGCATCGCGATCAAACACGTAAGAGCGTCCCGCGCTGCACGGATACAGTGCGCCACGGGGGAGCGGGAAGCACCCGGAGCGGGGGAACGCCCGGAGCAGAGAAGCGCCCGGAGCAGAGAAACGCCTGGAGGTTTAGACAGCCCTGAGCTGGAGACCGGCCGAAGCACCCGGAGCCGGAGAGCACCCGGAGCCGGAGAGCACCCGGAGCCGGAGAGCACCCGGAGCCGGAGAGCACCCGGAGCCGGAGAGCACCCGGAGCCGGAGAGCACCCGGAGCCGGAGAGCACCCGGAGCCGGAGAGCACCCCGCCCCCCGAGCCGAGAGCACCGGGAGCAGAGCAGCGCCCGGAGCAGAGAAGCGCCCGGAGCAGAGAAGCGCCCGGAGCAGAGAAGCGCCCGGAGCAGAGAAGCGCCCGGAGCAGAGAAGCGCCCGGAGCAGAGAAGCGCCCGGAGCAGAGAAGCGCCCAGAGCAGAGAAGCGCCCGGAGCAGAGAAGCGCCCGGAGCAGAGAAGCGCCCGGAGCAGAGAAGCGCCCGGAGCAGAGAAGCGCCCGGAGCGAGAGCGCCCGGAGCGAGCAGAGCGCCCGGAGCAGAGAAGCGCCCGGAGCAGAGAAGCGCCCGGAGCAGAGAAGCGCCCGGAGCAGAGGAACGACTGGAGGTTTAGACAGCTCTGAGCTGGAGACCGGCCGAAGCAGAGAAGCGCCCGGAGATGGAGAGCACCCGGAGCGGGAGAGCACCCGAGCCGGAGCGCCCGAGAGAAGCGCCCGAAAATGGAGTGGTGGAGGCGGGGAAGTGCCCGGAGCTGGAGAGCGGCCAGAGCGAAAACGAAAAGACACGAGACCAATTTCATGAGCGGGTAACGAAGGGTATTGCGACGCAAACGGAAAACAATAGGTCTAATGATGATAGAGATGACAATGCCGTCAACTGAGACAATGACGAATGCTGACAAGGTTGATATTGAATGCTGAAGCACATCGTCACCAAAAAATGGAGCCGCAAAATGCATTGAAATTAAGCGAATGCTGTCCAATGTACTTGATAACCGCGACAGGTATTGCTCCACACTGACCAGTGCATGCCTTCATTATGCAAATTTAATAATAATTCCGCGAGTATGGTGCAATGCGCGCTGTCATCATCAAATCCGGTCACATGAACCGCAGCACGTTTTGGGGCGAAAAGTACTGCCTTATTAGTAAATCACGGCGAGAGTCGATAGGCAAGAACGATAAGATAGGTGCGCGAATACAAAGTTGAAGACAAGCTCAATGGAATGATAACTAAAGAGAAATTACTATACGTAAGACATAACACAATGTAACATTGACACTGGTCGAGTTAGGAACACAATAATTAAATTGTTCATACTGAGATCACAGTGGTTGTTGTAACGCATGTGGTTTGACAGTGATAACTATGATAATTTCCCAGAGGCTGACTGGGCTTGAGTGAATGAGAGTGAGAGAGAGTGAGAGTGAGTGAGAGAGTGAGAGTGAGTGAGAGAGTGAGTGAGAGAGTGAGTGAGAGAGTGAGAGTGAGTGAGAGTGAGTGAGAGAGTGAGAGTGAGTGAGAAAGTGAGAGTGAGTGAGAAAGTGAGAGTGAGTGAGAAAGTGAGGTGGTGAGGAGGTGAGGTGGTGAGAAGTGAGAGAGAGTGAGAGAGTGAGTGAGAGGGTGGTGAGAGAGGGTGTGAAAGAGGGAGGAGAGAGTGAGTGAGAGAGAAGGGGTGAGAATGAGAGAAGAGAGAGAGAGTGAGAATAAGAAGGGAGTGAGAGAGTGAGCGAGAGAGAATTTACTGTCTCTAAGCGCGTCGATTGTTCAGTAAGTGTAGTGTTCTGTATCTTTCCTTCGACGCTGAGGCGCGAGATCCCGTGCCGTTAGAGGTGTTTCCCTTTCCAATTATCTCCCTCTGGGATGCACTTCCCCAGCCGAGTAAAGCCCAAGATGCCGACATGTGTGGTAGGATAGTGCATGTGAAATGAAGACTGTATAAATGCCTGTTTGTCAAGGTATTGCTCCGGCATTCGCCTGGTACTGTATGTCGATACCACAGAAAACTATCAATCAGAGCAGACAGCCGCAAAACTTCTCCTCCACATAGTGGTGGAATACGATGTAGCAACGATGTCAAAAATCCACTATTTTCAGAACCGAAAAGTAGAAACTCTCGATCAACAATCCTGCATATACAAGAGATAATTCCTCAGTACCCTGCACTATCTCCACTATCGCGGACTACCTCCACTATCGCCGACTACCTCCACTATCGCCGACTATCTCCACTATCGCCGACTATCTCCACTATCGCCGACTATTTCCACTATCGCCGACTATCTCCACTATCGCCGACTATCTCCACTATCGCCGACTATCTCCACTATCGCCGACTATCTCCACTATCGCCGACTATCTCCACTATCGCCCACTATCGCCCACTATCTCCAATATCGCCCACAGCATCAATTTTTGTTTCGTTTTAGAATTACTTTGTAGCGAAATTTACTATGTTCATCCTACGCAATTTTGTCCTATATAATCGTTCGAAAAATAACTCGCTTTCTTTGGCAAGAATATATTTTTCTCCTATATTTTATTTCGCTTTATTAAGTCCGCGTGCTTCTCTTTCCTCTGCCTTGTTTTTCCCCCCGACACTTTTTGCCCATTCATTATTTTGACCATCACGAAATTTCTTATTGACTCGGATTCTCTTCATTTCAACACTCCGCCTCCACTTCCGTTGATCCCGTTCTCGTCGCTGCCTCTCGAGCCCCCACCCCCTTCCCTCTTGGAGTGTTCGGTGCCGCGAGCCTATCGCCTCTTCTGCCCCCCCCTCCTAGCCCGTTCCCGCACAGCTGCTATTAATCATCGCGCCGCGCTTTTTATTTCCATTCGGCGCCGCCGCCAGGCTCCGAGCGCCAACGTCGCCGCCGCCGCCGCCGCCTCAAAACTCCATAACGGCGTTGTAATCCTCTGCCGCCGCCTAATAGCGCGCGGAAGCGGCGAGTTTGTAGCGCCGCGCAGCCACCAGTCAGAGGGCGGCCCGCGCCCGGTAATCCGCCCGCCGTAAATTTCGAGAGGGCGACTGGCCCGCGCCCCGCCCCTCCACGCCCCGCACCCTCCGCCCCGCCGCACCCCGCTGCGCCCGCCACGCCCCGCCACGCCCCACCCGTCCCCGCCACGCCCCACCCGTCCCCGCCACGCCCCACCCCTCCCCGCGACGCCCCACCCCTCCCCGCCTCACCTCACCCCGCCCCGCCCCTCCGCACTGCACCCCCCCCCCACGTTCCTGCATCCCGCCCTCCCCACCTCGCTTCGGTTCACCTATCCGTACCCCACCTCACGGCACCCCGTCCCGTCTCTCCGCGCCCTCTACCGCCCCGACGCTCCGCGCCTTTCGCCGCATGTTCTTGAAATTCTATGTATATTACCGCAATACCTATTAAATGATATAACTAGTAAATATTTTGCATGCATTTTACCTTGAATTTTTCAGCAGTTAACGGGTTTTTTTCTTGTGAATATGATGAAAATATACATTTTTCGAATCACGCAAAGCACTATCAACACAAGTTCATTTCAAAGAAATATTATAATACAATAGATAACAGTTTAAATCGTAATCTTGTTTTCAAATGTTTACATTCAGAGCCTAAAATTACATAAAAAAAGTTGGGTTTCATACTGTTTATATTCTCATATCTGAAGCGCTAGACAACCAAATGTAGCATCTGCTTTTTTCAATGGAAAATACTGTAATTTTTTATTTGACTGGGTGTGTTTGGTGACTTATTTCATGTACCTTGCAAAGTATCACTCTCAAGCCGATTGGTTGACTCACTCCCCTTCCTCATTTCACTCTCCTTCGGCGCCTCATCACAAAAACCCAAGACGTAACTTTCCTACGACTCACTCGGTTTTTCTTCCACGTAATCCTCTCGAAATACATACCGCGGGCGGAAGCTCAGTGCATCAACTGATGTCATTGCAGCGCCTCTGACCGGGAAGTCCTAGGTTACACTCCCCACGGCGGCAGGATTTTCGACACTAGCTTTTCAGCTAGGTCGAATTCAGTCGCTGTCTGGAGAAGAATTCTAGCGTCCGGCTGCTCTGATCGGTACTTTTCCGTTGTTTCTTCGATCAACACCAGGCGAATGCCGGAGCAGTACCCTACCAAACGGGCCACGGACCGCGCGCGATCATTCCTTCCACTTCCTTCTCCTATCCTCTCCCTTTACACACACACTTACACTAACACGCACTACACTACCACATATTCCGGGAGACCGGTCGGGAGCTTAGAGGTTGTCCCGGCTGGGGCTGTGCCCCTCTGGTGGGAGAGTCCTGGTTAGGGGGAAACCCCACTAGCCGACGGTAGGTCGGATCTCGCCATCCAGCGGGGGAAGATCACCACCATCTCCCGAGAAAAGCATGCATTACACTAACGGAACTAATGACCAAAGCAGTTGACGTGGCCGGAAACATGATAAAATCAATCAATCAATCGAAATACATGGACCATCTCTTAAAATTGAAACAAGAATAACATGAATCGAAATAACCTACATAACTTTTACAGGAATTTTTACAAACTGCATGGGTCTTCTCTTAGAATTGAACCAGGAATAACCTATATAACTTTTACAGGAAAAATCGATATACATTTATTTTTGTACCTAGTTTTTTTCAATTCATGAATCCTAAAGAGAATGAATCGATGTTTTTTTATACTATTAACATTTTCTCAATGTAATTATTTCGGATATCTATTAAATGTTCTTAAATCCTACGCTATTGCATCAGTGTGTGAGTAAGGCATATTTTCACTTGATAGTTCGAACAAGTTATCTTTAAAAATTTCATACGAGTATACAAAATGTGTGAAGAAAACTGTTGCCTTGTGTATAGAAAATTTACCCGATAGGGGCTTCTCGCTGACGTTTCTGTGTAATATAAAAAATCTCTTTTTGGACGCGAAATATCCTGATTAATTGGTCTGAAACAACACCAGTAGCAAGGAGCTTGATTTGGCATGTATTCTCCTTTAAAGGAAGATATTTTTGCTTATTTAAACACTTGAAAATAAGTAACCTTGAATGTAATTTCACCAGTAATCCGGAAGCTTTGAAATAATTCTTTCATAGCCTAAAATACTTACGTTAAGTTACATACATCCACTCTCAATCAGTGAGCCTAGGGACTACATTTGTACTTAGTTTTGGGTACATATGTTTTTGGAGTGAGACTCCCATTTTGAAGCTTGATAACTTCTTGGCACTGATAAGCATAAAATAATATTTTATCCGCGATTAGTTTTATTTTAAAATCCTCGTTTACAGTAGTTTTAGCACGAAGTAAAAGTAAGTACTTTTTAGATATGCTTGGTAAGATTATATATTTTACAACTGGTCGCAACACTAAATTCACAGTGACATACATGTGATTTTCCACCAACGATGGAAGAGATACGTAGAAATTTTAACGTGATATCTTAACACAACTAACAAGGGCCCTTTCAACAGGTACAGGTCGAAATTTGGTCTATTTTTTTCATATATTCATTATATGATTATTATTCAAATCATTTATTCATTATATGTGCTGTGAAAAAAGTAGGTGCCGTCACACCCTGGAAGTTATTACAAAAAGAAATACTGAAATTCCACCCTATTCACGATGCAAATCGTCTTTTCGTTTGTTTGTTGTTGTTTTTTTCAGCCATGCCTATTGTGAGAAAACGTCCACCGAGGGAACATGTGCTCCTACGGGCACGATTCAGGGCAGCGAAACACAAGGCTAGGGCACCGCTCACGCCCTAACGAATTCGCAAAGCCGGGTGTCGCAGTGCCTGTTCTTCCTGGCACTAGTTCTTCGACATTGAGAAGCAGAAATGCGATGCCATGCCAAAGTATGTCCGCAACATGCTAGGAAGTTATTTCCTTGTTTGCCAATCTATTATTTTTGATACATGCACATCAATGTATGATGGTTCAGTTGAATGTATTTGCAGTACATTCCAGTTAACAGTCATTTTTATTATTATCCACGCTGGTGTTACCTAGTGAATTAGCTCGAAAATAACACCAATGACTATATTTTTTTCTGCAAGACTGCTCTAATCAACGCCTTCAAGGCGTCTCACAGTCACCTTGCTGAATCATCGCATTGGGTGTAGATGCTTATGATGCTCAATTTTTGCCGAAATGACAGCATATTTTAATCTAAGTAAATTAGATATTTAAAAAATTGAAATTTAATTGAAATGATCGAACTCTATAGTCGAAAACTTTAATTCACGTATAGATTAATCGGCTTAAATATAATCGATTTATTTATTTATTTATTTATGGAATAAAATAATTGACTGTCGACCTAATTGCAATAACTAACGGATAAACAAAATAAATCAACAAATTCAGAATATCGGGACAGAATGTTCCGAGAAATGAAATACTGTTTTCCGCCCTTCGAACTGTCAGACATAAGTAGAGATTCTAGTGTGCAATGACAGCGCAACACGAGTCGTTCCCTGCAGGAAGGGTTGCCCACGGCGTTAGCAAAAATGCCATCGCCAAAATTGCCCACTTTTTTATTATTACTTTTTTGAGTAATTTCCAGTGTGTGCCAGTAGCTAATTTTTTTTCAGCACATATAAATAGTGAATGTCTTTCAATACAAAAACACCAAGTCATACTTCGACCTCGACGAGTTAAAAGGTCCCTTGTAAGAAAAGCTATCAGGGGAAAAGTACGGCGAAGAGGAGCAGAAAGAACGGATCCCTCAATAAAAATCCAACGAAGAATATTGCTTCCAGCAATTGCATTGCATTGCAAGGAATGCAAGAAATGCTTTGCAATCGCTTCGACGCAAAGCAATATGATACTCACATCTTCTATCGACGTATCCCCCGAATTATCTCTATGTGATTGTTTTATTTCTTCGGAAAATGAAAATCATCCTCACGGAACAAGATTGCACGCGATGACAAGATTCAAGCTAAATAGATGGAGCTAAACACACACTGCATTACATACACTTTTCAGAATTCATTGCGTTTGTACTTTGAGTTTCTGTACTCCCAGATGGACTATGAAGGGGACGTTAAATACAATCTCCCACAGGTGTGATTGAATTCAGTGTTGTATTTCGCAAACTTTGGCTTGCACCTCGTGTACCAATGCACTACTCACGCAGAAACAAAGGCCTGGCGGAGACTTTCCTCCGCAATCTTCGGGGCCACCTCACATGGCGCCACTCACCTAAGAAAGAAAAGAAAACATGAATCAGATTAAAAGGTCGGGATAAAACATTTACCATAGAAAAATTTGCATGTTAGGACACGCACGAGTTTTGCATTGCATGAGAACTATTTTCTAAAATGCTTCTCATTAGCATTTGCGTACAAGACAAAATGTCTAGAGATAACCAGGAGAATTAACCAAGTAGTTAATCAAATAGAACGAAGTAAGTCGTTGTGAAATTCATTTTCAACCATTTAAACAAAAGACTAAAAATTGAAGTAAATAAAAATTTATTTATTTATTTAATCATTTTCACTTAACTTAGTCACCGTCAGTATAACCCTGAGTATTTTTAAGCGCGGTTCTCACTATGAAGCAGCAGTAGTAAAATGAGGCTTTGTAATTTATACTCCAGAAGTGCCCAGAAATTTCGTTGTCCATAAGATACATCAATAAAATAACAAAACGCAAGTGCACAACTTCGACAATATCATAGAGTACGTACTATAATAATAATAATAATAATAATAATAATAATAATAATAATAATAATGTCTTTATTAATTGCCAGGCTCAGGCCATAGGGCCTGCCCTTCCGCCTAACCACTGAGTCTACATTGATACTGGGTAGTAACATATAAGAGGGGAGGGAAATCTGTACATTTTTAATGTATAAACTAGAAATATTTTGTCACATTTTGTATCGTTTTAGTTAATTTCTGACGCAGAAACATGTTTACAAACTTTGTAATTTGTATTTACATTATATTCAAGATCATAAATGTGAGTTTTCAAGATCCCATTGAAATATTTTTAAAAGTATCTAAAATTAAATCAGAGAAGAATATTTCTTGTGACCAAATGATTCGCACAGTCATAGGCTGAAGAAGTTCTAAAAGAAAGAAGAAACTAATTACGAAAGTAATATGGATGTTTTTACGCCAAATAAAATAATTTGCACTGGCCAAAACAAATTGTTTAAGGAATTTCCCTAATTGAATTAACCATTGGCGAAGCACTAGAAAACGACATGGAGGTCATCGGAATAAAAAGTCCTCCGCAGAACCACACACGCGTCTACGAAAGAATTCGAACTCCCAACCGTTGGGATTGGACCGATGAACGCCACCCACACTAATATTTGGACTAGGCCATTCGAGACGGCGATAACGTTTATACGAAATAAGAATTCCGTGAACACTTTGATATCGGCAAACACGCACTCTCCTCCATCAGAAAAATATCGGCTCATCTGCAAGTCCGTATCTTCAACAACTCTCTTCCCTCGAGTTCCTTTTTTATTTTCCTTCTCAAAGATACGCATCGACGCAACGGAGGAGATCTTCCTCTCCGGCCTCCTCGCCTCCGGCGCCGACTCCAGCGGAGGAGGGGGGAGGGGGAAGGTTGGGGCCAGGCGCTGACAGGGGGGCCGAAGATCAAAGGTCGCTTGTCACGGAAATCGATAAAGCCGGGTAGTCGCATGCTGAGGTAGCGACGCACCCGGAGGGGTGGGGCGATGGGGTGGGGGGGGGCGGGGACAGGCAGACGATCGGCCGAGCGCAGGATGGCCGGTGAAGGGACCGCGAGGGGTGGTGGAGCAGTGATGGACCGCGCGAACACACAGACGGCGAAGACAGGAAAAATGGCGGAGGTCATGGAAAGCGTATGGGGGCGGAGGCGTAAATAGTCGGGGAACAGTTTGGCAATTTCGCAAATCAAAATGATCTTTTTTTTATTTTTACGTCAAAAACAGTTAAAACTGTGTATGACGTGCTATGGGGAGAAGTGAATTCTGTGCACGTTTTCAAAATTCTGTGATCCCTACACTAAGTAATATACTACGGATTTGGTGGTATTTATTTATTTATTTATTTATTTATTTGCGTCAAAAAAACAGTTAAAAACTGCGTATGACGTGCTATGGGGAAAAGTGAATTGTGTGCACATTTTCAAAATTCTGCGATCTCTACACCAAGTCATATACTACTTAAATTTTGAATTTTGAAAGGGAGAAAAAAAAAACAAAAAACTCCCATGTAATAAAACCTATTTTCAAGGAAAATAAGCAATAAATTTTGGCTCTTATTACTTCCTGCCGCGACAACATGGAAACGATAATTTGAATAAATGTATTTCCCACTGAATTCTAGAAGACGTGCACAGAAATGAAGTTACATTTATGTCCAGAAGCAAAACAAAGGGCCATCTCAGCATTTGCTCAATGGATCAGGGAAACTGGACGAAAAACCTGATCGAGATGGGGGTCATTGACCCGGAAGCTGTAGTACAATAGTTGTTACAGGTTGTTTATACTCATTTATACAGTCCAAATGGTAAATAATGCATTATGTTATTGTTAAAATTAATGTTCCTTTTCTTGTGATGCTCAGTATAGTCTCTAATTGTATAGAAACAGTTATGCAGCAGAAACGATTTCACTTGGGATTTAAACTTTTCTATTGAATTTAATCGTTTAATGTCATCTGGCAAAGTGTTGTAAAATAATGTACATGTATTGTATAACGGTCAGCGTACCGGACAGTTGTACCTGAGCTTGCGGGTTCAAACCCGATCGAAGCCGTGGATTTTTAAGGGCGAAATAATCCTTCGTACGCCTTCCTTCGAAGTGAAAGTAAAGCCGGCTGTCCCATGTAGTAGATTTACTGCATGTAAAAGAACTTACGCCTAAAAGAACCCTCTGAGCAAAATTGAGATCCACCAGTTTCGTCGCCCAAGATAATACCTCATTTCTTCGCTAGGTGGTGAAAGGAGCGTATCGAAATTTACGTTGTTAGACAGAAGAGCGGGTCTGATGGCCCGAGTCTCGCCACGTAAAATAAGGCATTAACTTTAACTAAAGTACTTGAATTTTGAATTTAAACAAAAAACGCTCCCGTGTAATAAAATCTATTTTCAAGGATAAATCAACAAAAAAAATTTGGGCTCCTATTTATAATGTCCTTCGTCAAGGAATAATACTTCCTGCCGCGACAACATGGAAACGATAATTTGAATAATCGTATTTCCCACTGAATTCTAGAAGACGTGCACAGAAAATGAAGTTACATTTATGTCCAGAAGCAAAACAAGGGGTCATCTCAGCATTTGCTCAATGGATCAAGGAAACTGGACGAAAAACCTGATCGAGATGGGATCCGTCGAACTTCTTAGAAAATACGAGAACGATCCGGAGTTTAACTGGGATTATTCCATCGTGACACGATGCTGGTTTATGTCTGCTTGAAAATCAAGAAGATTGGAAAGTTAAACAGCGAAGAGCGTTTGAAATGAACAGAACAGAGTTTTTAAGTCTGACCTCACTTCTGTGTACTCTGATGTTTTCAAATGAACATGGGCTGTAATGGGAAAATGTCATCCTTAAGGATTGCTGAACGGAGAATAAATATACAAGGAATTGAAACTTGAGACAGTTTTTGACAAAGCATCGATGGCGATGTAGGAGTATGTCGGGTGGGGGAGACCTATGGTGAAGAAGAAGAGGGAAAGAAGAAGAATGAAACGGTTGAAAAAAAAGGAAGAGATTAAAAAAAGAACCAGAAGAAAGGACCCTTGCTCGCGACCGCGAAGAGGAGGTGGGTGTTGGGAGGAGGAAGGAATCGTTAAAGAAAGAGCCAGCTAAGAGAGACGATATCAGGGAAAAGGAGAGACGCAGAGGAAAGGGAGCCCTGAGCGTCGCGACCGCGAAGAGGGAGGCGCGGGCGCGCTGACGGCGCCAGTGAGCCACTCCAGCGCCCGATGGAGATATATGCGGAACTCTCGTCACGACACCTTCTTAATATTCATCGTCGCGCTGTAACCATTCGGCGGGGGCGTGACCGATGGAGCTCGTTGACCCAAACGGTGCGCCGCGCTGGCGCCCTCCGTTAAGAGCCTGCCTCCCCCCCCCCCCCTACCCTCATCCTTGCCCCCCTCTCCCACAAGGCGCCGGCTTCCCCTTGCCCCGCCACCCGATTCGCCCTCTCTCCTTACCCAAACACCTCGCTTCTCCCGACGCACACATTCCCCGTCACACACACACTCCACTCCCCTTCACACTCACACATTCCACTTTTACCCCTTCACACACATACATTCCACTTTACCCCTTCACACACATACATTCCACTTTACCCCTTCACACACATACATTCCACTTTACCCTTCACACGCATACACTCCACTTTACCCCTTCACACACATACATTCCACTTTACCCTTCACACACATACATTCCACTTTACCCTTTACACACACACATTCCACTTTACCCCTCCCACACACATATTCCACTTCACCCTTCACACACACATATTCCACTTCACCCCCTTCACACACACACACGTTCCACTTTACCCCTTCACACACACATTCCACTTCACCCCTTCGCACACATTCCACTTCACCCCTTCACAGACATCCCAGTCCTCCCCTTCACACATATTTTGGCAAGAAAAAAGTTAAAGAGGCAATGCTCAGTAGTTCGATTTCTACCCGCCTTACTGCATTTAATATTTTTGTTCTACACAATATTTAGCCATTAGCTATCAATAATGTATTAATAGAAAATTCCCCCAATCGTTTGGATTCCGAAAAATTAATCGTGGAAATTATCCGCTAAACATTCTTTATTATAATATGAACATTTATCCACATTTAGGAAATAGCAACGATGTTCGACTAAGTGAAAGGAAGAAACCAGTATTTGTCCATTTTCAATAAATCGAAAAAGTAGACTTTCTTCCAGAGGCGTTGTCTGTACAACGATAAAAAAAAAGGATGTTTCATTTAACCGGCATACACTCTCTTTTGGGTTCCTAACTAAATGACAAACTAAATATCCTTTGGCTGCCTTCTTGCATTTATGCATTTATTTAATAATAATTTGTAATAATTGTTTATAATAAAGTCAATTATTCAATAGACGGAAAAAAGTTGAAGATATAAGGAAAGGTTTGTTGTAGAAATATTACTACAATAGATATAAAATACAATAAAGATCCCAATCCTAATGCGCGTTTTTTATTAGGAAACCTCCACATATCAGCAGCAAATATCGCGTATCACGGCACTTAGCTCTAATTGAATATGGCTTTGTGCTATAGAAAACAACATTCCCACCGATTTTCCTGTTTATCTGCGGATCGCATGCCTCTAATTCAACGTCGGCCCCTCAACGAGCACGCACTCCCGAAACGAAGGCCGGGGGCGGCCGACTCTCCGAGCGGATGCGGCGGGGCGGGGAGCACTTGCGAGGCCGGACGGGGTGGGACGAGGAGAGGCGAGACAAGGGGGCGGAGAGAGGAGCGGGGAGCAGGGCGGCGAGCGGGTCGGGGCGGGGAGCGGGTCGGGAAGCGGGTCGGGAAGCGGGTCGGGGAAGCGGGTCGAGAAGCGGGTCGAGAAGCGGGTCGAGAAGCGGGTCGAGAAGCGGGTCGGGAAGCGGGTCGGGAAGCGGGGCGGGAATCGGGGCGGGGATTTTGCGGAGAGCGGGCGGGGATTGGGCGGGCAGGGGCGGGGAACGGGCCGGTGGCGCGGCGGCGGCGGCAGGGGCGGCGGCGCGCGCTGCCACTTAGCTCTAATTGGGGGCCGCCACCGCCCGTGGGGACCGTAGCCGCCCAGCAGCCGGAGGCAGGGGCGGCGCGCGCCCAGGGTGGCCAACTCACGCCATTTTCGATGCTTGTTGCCCAATGAGTGTTTTCTGGATACGATAATCACACGATAGTTGTTCATTTCTTACTTCACAGAAGGTTGAATTCGTTACCAATCGGTCCTGGAGGCATTGGTCTCGGCTACGTTAATAATTTAGTGACTGACTACAAGCAAATTTTCCCGAAAAGATAACGTACGTCATACTAAATGATATCATAATTTAGTAAGACCTCTTGCAATTCTGATCTCTACATTTTCAAAAAAATATATGCACAAGCATTACTATAAAACTACTATTATAACCTTCATTAATGATAATGTGTTCATTAAATTGAACATTCATCAACCTTTGAACATTTTACTTGCTGAATAAAAATAAAGAAACTCGAAAAATTTTTCAGCCACAAGGAAGATATCACGGAAAATGGTTTATATTTCTTCATTGATTACCGTAATATCATGGGTCGATATAACGTCAATATTCCTTTGTCATCTGAACCCTGTCTGTGTTCTATTTTAGTTGAGTGTAAAATAAAGGGAAAATTTAATGCACCCCGGCATATTTTCAAAGGGTTAAACGCTAAACGTTTTGAAGATCCCCAACATCGCTGAGTGTGTAGGTTATTAGTAAAACAAAACTTTTTTGCAGATGCAACAAATATATCCTCACCAATGTCGTAATAATTACTGTGAAAACATCACTTTTAGCGAAAAGTCTTGCGGACGTTTAGAATTTGTATAATGTTATTGATAAACATTCCGCACTGCTCCGCCGCGTGGAGGTAAACCCAATTCTACAGCCACAGTGTCACGTGCAGCCATCCCCACCTTTCGCTGCAATTGTCAACGACGCTGCCTCCGCGGCTCTCAGGGCGCGGTTGGTGTTGACGGACAGCTCGGGGCGCCTCGCTCCCTAGAACCCGCGCCCCAACCCCCACCTCCTGCTCCTAGCAGTCCGCCACCATGACCCCGCCATCCATTCCTAGCCGCACACTCTCTACAACCCGCCACTCACTCCTAGCACCCCACTCCCCGCAACCCGCCACCCACCCCTACCACCCCACGCCCCGCAACCGCAACCCGCCACCCACTCCTAGCACCCCACTCCCCGAAACCTGCCACCCACCCCTACCACCCCACTCCACGCAACCCACCAAATATTCCTAGCACCCTACTCCCCGCAACCCGCCACCCACTCCTAGCTCCCCACTCCCCGAAACCCGCCACCCACCCCTACCACCCCACTCCACGCAACCCACCAAATATTCCTAGCACCCTACTCCCCGCAACCCGCCACCCACTCCTAGCTCCCACTCCCGAAACCCGCCACCCACCCTACCACCCCACTCCACGCAACCCACCAAATATTCCTAGCACCCTACTCCCGCAACCGCCACCCATCCTAGCTCCCCACTCCGAAACCCGCCACCCACCCCTACCACCCCACTCCACGCAACCCACCACCAGCAACCTGTCACCAGCAACCATGCAAAGACATGGACAGGCGCCAGCGACGAGTTAGACCGTTCACCCTACAGACCAGATTTGGCACCCACCGACTACTATGAGTTATCAAATCGCAAGGAAAATCTTCTGAGAAGAAAATTTGTCAGATGAGTATGATGTGAAAGAAACAATTTTTGAACTTTTTACGAACAACACTTTGGAGTCTGTTTTCAAAAGCATAGAAATGTTAATACAGAGATGTAAATATGGGATGGAGACAAGTGTGGTTGCATTGAGGAATTACAGAATGTTTTTCTTTGTATCACAAATAGAAGTTAGTGTGGCCAGAAACATATGTATCCCACCTCGTATGTTGAACTTGATATCACTATAATATACGGTTTATTCATTGGCACTAGACTCCTTCACATGACGACTTGACTCGTGTGCTTCGGTAGCTAACAAGAAATCCGCTACACGTCAGTGGTTTGACAAGTTTTCGCACGCCTCGGCATCACGTGCATCAAGCGCTCGACGGAGAAAACCGATCGCCTCACCACCGTCACTTACGGCTTCGTCTTGTATAAAATGTGAAATTGTCGATGCCACGAAGTTGAAACGCCGAAATAAAGAAATCACGAGAAAAAGAGGAATGAAAAGTATAAGATAAAGAGGGAATAACAAGGAGCGCATGGCACCCAAATCTCAACCAATCAATCAATCAACCGCTAACTCTCTAACGTACGACGCTTGAGAACGGAACGATCGAGGGAATAAGAAGGAGCGCATGGAACCCGAATCTCAATCAATCAAGCGCTGAACTCTCTAACGTCCGTCGCTTGAGAACGAACGTCGAGTGAATAGAAGGACACGGGAACCCAAATCGCTATCAATCAATCAAGCGCGAACTCTCTAACGTCCTAACGTCCGTCGCTTGAGAACAGAACGTTCGAGTGAATACGAAGGAACACATGGGACCCGAATCGCTCTCAATCAATCAATCATGCGCGGAACTCTCTAACGTCCGTCGCTTGAGAACGAAACGATCGAGAGAATACAAAGGAGCGCACGGCACCCCTTGCAGCGCGGAGACGCTGGAATTTGCCACGGGGCGCGCAATGGGCAGCCCTGCAGGGGAGAGGGGTTGGCGATGCAATTACGCGCAGGAAATTGCTCACAGATTCGCCAGATGATCACGCTCCCTGGGCCAGACGCACCCCACGTCTTCGCCCAACTAGCGAACGACTTCAATCACATCGCGCTCACAGACGCGTCAAGGAAACGCGCTGAAGGAATGTCATGTCGTAAGCTTTCTCGGCCTGCGTGAAGTGAATAGTCTCGGTCCGGATAAAGCCGCGTCGAAGATTGTGATGTATCGACCATCTCATAGTGGTCTTTTTCAGGGCTAAAGTGTGCTTTAGCCCTGAGGATGATCACCATTAATTGGTGCAAACGTCGGAATCGCAGGTATATCCTGATAGTCAATAGCATTCTATTCAGGAAGGTGACCAAGACAATATGAAACCCCACCGTCGAAATGTGGGAAGAAATTCAGCGGTGTAACAGACTTGTAAGTGGCTGTTAATTCCAGTCAGGCCGCAGGGTTGTTAAGACTCAGGGATACAAAGCACTATCTTACAGTCAGAATGACGAAACTACACAAAGGAATTGTTTAGAAACAAACAAATATGACAACTTTTACTCCAATAAAATACATAATTTTGTAGATAGGTTAAGCCCCGATCGTGATACACAAGTTTTGTCATAAAAGTCAATAAAATTTATCTACTGCTCTGCATATAGCCAACATTCTACCTAAAAATTTCAAGGGAAAGCGTAACTTTTCCGGTGTCATAATGAAGTGGTAGTAATGGACCAAATGCAAATCGATTACATCACAAACACGCGTAGAATTACAAACTCTAAATTTATCGTGACTGACATGGACAAAAGTTATCATCTACTTAACCAGTCATAAAATTAATTGTACTATATCTTGCAACACACATAGTCCCAAATTAGTTCATTCTAAACGCCACTTCGCTGAAAAAATCTCCCTAAAGTACCAACACCATGAATGAGAAAATTACATGGATTAACAACATACATAATGGGTCTGCATTGCTCACGCATTCAAACTATTCACCCAGCAAACAATATTTTAGGGCATGGTTGGAAATCATGGTCTTTGTGAAGTACCATGATAGATTTCTCGCACTAGTACCATTATCGTAAATCTGATAGTCAATGTAATGGAAGGAGGTTCATGCTATAGTGTTCTCAAAGGGAATCAAGTCAAGGCAATCCGCATAAACAGTAAACACGACAATCCACTCATGTTTCTCCGTATTCCCTCTGTGGCTGACAGTGCGATGACTAGCCAATACTCTCCCCTACCCAGAAAGGGACCGTTCTCATTAGTCGCTGTTCCCAACCGGCAGAAACTTCGCTAATAACTTCTCAAATAATGTAGGAATAATCCTTCTAATGAACAGATATCACCAACTTTAACCCTTAACTACTCTGGTGAAATTTACTTGCGCCTATGCTCTGGCGAGGTCCTCAGGTGCCCAGAAGGTACATTACTATTTATCTCAATGAAAGATGTTTTTTCAAAATTTGTTCTTTGAATCAGTTTACAGTGTTTATAATAATAAGAAAAACATAGATTACCAGATATTTCTATCCACAGAATTTGTGTTATCTGGGCATAAATGTTTACAGTATTTTTCGTAAACTATCTTTCTGTCCGCATTTCTGGCACACATGTAGCATCTTGCTTTTCTGGTTGATTCTGACACAAAAGATGTTGAAGATTAAAACAACTGCTTTGGCATTTTACTGTAATGCAAATTGTAAAGTCTAAAAATAAGCAAAACATGAATCGAGGAAATGAGAAAGAACTGACCTGAACCCTACGGTGGGATATTGTAAGACCTTTTCTCTTCTAATTCCAAAAATAAACCACAAATCACTTCGCACAACCAGTCAAAACAAATAACACAATGCCACTGAGGAAGACTGGCAACATGAGCGGTATCTAGTAATTGGTTTCCGAATTATAATGATACTTTGTCCGGGAGACTCTATGACCCCATCAGAGTAGTAAAAGGTTAGACATGTCGGAACAAATAAGAGTGAACATGATAACTATGTAATGGGAGGATTGTGACGAAGCTCTCTCAGAGTAGAGGCAACCATGAGTTAATGTGGCGAAAACCTAATAAAACCGTATGACAGTTGCGTTCATTGAAAGGAATATGTTTTATAGTAAAATAGAATGTCACGCCGTGACATTGGGGAGGAAATGAGGAGGAGAGACGGGGGAGAAAGTGTGCGGTGAACAGGTGTGCGCCCTGTTCACGCCGGCACGAGCAGCTGCGTCTCTCAACCCTTCGGCCGGGTCCCCTAACCTCTGCCCCCCCACACACACACACTTGCGACCGACGCCCTACCTCCTTAATTGAAATGATTGAAGGCGTTGTCATTGTCAACAATATAACAACAATTGTTGACAATGACAACGCCTTCAATCATTTCAATTATGTAAATGTCAACTGCACCTCACCACTGAATCAATATACTACCTCCTTAAGCCAGCCACACACTCAAAAAAAACCGCAGAACTTCGTTTTCGGCCCAGAAGCTGCAAGGTACAAACGACCCAGTTTGCTTACACATCTGGATACTAAATTTTGTATATATTCATTTGTAAGTTTTTTTTTTACCTAGGGCTTACCCAGCCAACAGCCGGTTACCTTTTACGTCCCGATGGGACGCATTTTCGACCATACACTAGACACCAACACACTTGCGGGCTCTTCTGATCTGGGGTCAGCAGAACACGAGGCCCTCCGCGACAATACATACAAAGATTAGGGGGCAAACAACCATGCCCAAGGCGGGAATCGAACCCGCGACCCTTCGGACCGAAGCGCTCTTAGCCACCTCGGCCAGCAAGGTCGGCTTAATTTGTAAGTAATTTATGTAATTTTAATTTTTATATTTCATCTATTCCTGTAATTTTTTAGATAGTTCTGATGATGATCGCTGACGATCGAAAATATCTTAAGTGATAATATACATATTATTGACACCAGACATCGATCTTTTATTTACATTTATATAAGAAGGTATCTATATCTCCAACGATCTAATTAATCAATGAAGAGCCGATCCGCGTGGCCGAGATCGCAAAGGCAGTATTGTAGTGGCGGTCTTGAACCGAAGTACCGCGGGTTCAAGTCCCGCTTCGGCTATGATTCTGTTTGTTTGTGTCTCTGTATGTTTGTAATAATCCATTTCATCCTTCATCATGATCGTTTCACTTCACCCCCCAGAGCTAACAACCCTGGGTGTAAAAACGGATTAGGCAAAAAATTATTTCCCCCCATAAGAAACGCACTTGCACCTACCCCCGATAAATATGACTGATCTCCGGTGGGTTGCAGGCTCGCCAATTCGCGACCCCAAAAAATCAATGAAGGCGGGGCGATGGAAATACGGAAGGTTTAATCAATTCACACTTGAAATCCACACATTCTTTGAATGTCCCGTCCCTGCCCGATATCGGTATACTGTATCGTGAACTGCGAGGGGCGGGGCGGGGCCGGGGGCGCGTGTCAGGCGACCGCGGGGCGCCGCCCGCTACACGCCCCTCGCGCTGTACGCACTAATCGTCACGCGCCCAGCCTCATTTATCATCGCCGGCTGCAGCGCCAGCCGCTGCCGCCACCGCCGCCGTCACTGCTGCTTCTTAGTCGCATCTGGCGCGACCTCCCCCGCCCCTCCAACCCTTCTTGCCGCTGACGGCGCCGGCGGTGAAGGGAGGCGAGGGCGAAGGCGAGGGCGGAGGCGAGGGCGGAGGCGAGGGCGGAGGCGAGGGCGGAGGCGAGGGCGGAGGCGAGGGCGGAGGCGAGGGCGGAGGCGAGGACCGAGGCGAGGGCGGAGGCGAGGGCGGAGGCGAGGGCGGAGGCGAGGGCGGAGGCGAGGGCGGAGGCGAGGGCGGAGGCGAGGGCGGAGGCGAGGGGGAGAGCGGGGGGAGGCGCAGGCGAGGGCGGAAGCGACGGCGAATGCAGAGGCGAGAGCGGAGGCGAAGGTCCAGGCGAGGGCGCACCAAGGGCACAGGCGCGGGCGGAAACGCAGGCGGGGCGGGGGAGGGTGCAGGCGAGGGCACAATCTAGGGCGCAGGCAAGGGTGAAGGCGATGCAAGGGGGGGAGCGAATGCAAGGGTGGAGGCGATGGCGAGCAAGGGCACAGCGCGGGCGGGCGCAGGGGGAGGGGTGAGGTGTCAGAAAGGCAGGGGTAGAGACGGTTCGGAGGACGGCGCACGTTGAAAGGCTTGGCTAAGCGAAGTAGAGGGAAGCGGGGGCGCAGGCGAGGGCGTCGGCGGGTGCGGTGCCGGAGGCGCAGTGCGTGCGCGCGAGGGCGGAGGGCGGAGGGCGGGGAGGGGCGGCGGCCGGGCGCGCCGACACGGCTCGCGCATTAGGGCCGCCGCCGCCCGCCCTCGGCCCAGCGCGGGACGTGCGGCGTGGCGCGGAGGGCGCGGGCGCGGGCCATCGCGGCGCTGCCACGCACAAAGCAGCCGAAGCCTTTTCGCAGCGCCCTTTCTCACAGCATTGGACACATGACTTGCTCTGGGGGAAAACGCCCAAGTGTTGTGGGGCACGAGTACATTAATATGATATTACTATACGACATACAACTAACTATACGAGCCACAACTAACTACATGAGAAAACTAACATTTTTGAGGAAACTAACATTTTTGAGAAAACTAAGAATTTGAGATTAACAATTTGAGATAACTAACAATTTGAGATAACTAACAATTTGAGATAACTAACAATTTGAGATAATTAACAATTTGAGATATAACTATGACATGAAAAGATCCGGTGCAAAAGTTAAAACCATGGCATTCCATGGAAAATATCCTGTCAGAACTAAGAACGCCGTGGATGAACACGTTCTGGAACAAGTAAAAATATTTAATCAGTTAGGTCGCAATATTTCTTATGAGTAGAATGAAGATATAGAAAATAAATTTCATAAATTTCGAAGAGTTTGTGAATGTAACTTCAAAAATAAAACAAGAAACTCAAATAAAATTCTACAACATAATGGCAATATAAACACTTCTCTATGGCTCAGAATCATGGGTTACTCGTGAGAAAGATGTGTCAATTGTACAGGCAACTGAGATGAGCTTCCCGAGATCTGTTAAAGGCTGCACCAGACTCGATAGAATACGAATTATGACATACTAAGTGAACTAAATATCTTCGTATTAACCACTCGCATAGAATAAAATAAAACGAAATTAAAAGGATACATAGAAACAATGACCGATAAAAGATTCTCTAAGTAAACAATGAAATATAGGTCCAGGGGAAGAAGAGATTCAGGTCGCCCAAGAGGACGGACTGAAAGGCCGGAACAGGCATCGCCTTAATCCCTGAAGGCAGAAGAAGAAGAAGAAGAAGAGAAGAAGAAGAAGAAGAAGAAGAAGAAGAGAAGAAGAAGAAGAAGAAGAAAAGAAGAAGAAGAAGAAGAAGAAGAAGAAGAAGAAGAGAAGAAGAAGAGAGAAGAAGAAGAAGAAGAAGAAGAAGAGAAGAAGAAGAAGAGAAGAAGAAGAGAAGAAGAAGAAGAGAAGAAGAAGAAGAAGAGAAGAAGAAGAAGAAGAAGAAGAAGGAAGAAGAGAAGAAGAAGAAGAAGAAGAAGAGAAGAAGAAGAAGAAGAAGAAGAGAAGAAGAAGAAGAAGAAGAAGAGAAGAAGAAGAAGAAGAAGAGAAGAAGAAGAAGAAGAGAAGAAGAAGAAGAAGAAGAAGAAGAAGAAGAGAAGAAGAGAAGAAGAAGAAGAAGAGAAGAAGAAGAAGAGAAGAAGAAGAGAAGAAGAAGAAGAAGAAGAAGAAGAAGAAGAGAAGAAGAAGAAGAAGAAGAAGAAGAGAAGAAAGAAGAAGAAGAAGAGAAGAAGAAGAAGAAGAAGAAGAAGAAGAAGAAGAGAAGAAGGAAGAAGAAGAAGAGAAGAGAAGAAGAAGAGAAGAAGAAGAAGAAGAGAAGAAGAGAAGAAAAGAAAAAGAAGAAGAAGAAGAAGAATAGAAGAGTACATAGATAAGAGAAGAAGAGAAGAAGAGAAGAAGAAGAGAAGAGAGAAGAAGAGAAAGAGAAGAAGAAGAGAAGAGGGAAAAAGAGAAGAGGAAAAAGAGAAGAGAAAAAGAGAAGAGAAAAAGAAGAAGAGAAGAAAAAGAAGAAGAAGAAGAAGAAGAATAGAAGAGTACATAGATTGGCTCAGCACAAAAATTATGTCTTTTTTGATAAGACAAATTTGGTAGAAGAGTGTACAATCGTAGCTAGAGGTGTCAGCTAATATTTGGATTGTGGTCTAGAACCAGTCTGCCTCAGTAGCAACATCAGTGGGCAGATGAAAGTGTAATGGATTCGAATGAATTGTATTTTCATAATAAGATCAAATTAATGTTAAACTTAAAACATATTATGAGGACAAGGTGTATTGTGTCGATTTTCGATTATTAAGTCAATCATTGAATCAATTATTCAATACATCTCTGTAAAGTTAAGTACTGGTTCTGTGATAGTTCCCTACTCCAACGAATATTTAAGATTAAAAAAGGCAATAGTGAGGACAATGGTAAGGACTGATCACGGTAAGCACGTATTTTTAATCACTGCATCTTCAAAACACCCCCTAAATTATACTTACATTGTTAGCCTAGAAATAATATAATTGTTAGCCAAGTAAACTATTCAGATATTTATACCACTAATTATATCGCCACAATTCGTAGATCTAAAAATAAATACTTTATATTTCTTCAAGAGTTTCTTTGAATATCACTACAACCCTGAAAATATTCATGAAGCAATTAATTAATATGCTCTCGAAGGCTAATGTTAAAAAATAATTCAGATTTCTAGTTAAAATTTCTCAATCACTCTCACTGAGAACCTTAGAAATCATCGTTTCTGGTACCAAACAAATAGATCGCCATCTCCGTATATAGTGTCATCTTTACACTTTGAAAACATTCAGCAATAACACCAATACAGAAAAAAGGGAAATGAAATACACTTTACGGGGGAAATTTCAAGATATAAAGACAAATTCTCAGAACACGTAGATCGTTTTCATTCATTCATCATGCTAGCCTTGTATCCTTTAATGCAATATGTAGTTGAAATTTGGAGCAGCGTCCCGGCACGTGATTGGAGACCGTTAATGCTAACGAACACGTCCTACATATTTGCCGAATTACAGAGCGGAAATGCAATTATTTCAATCAAGCCAACAGTGCCCCAGGGATACGAACGCTTTGCTTCCCGCTTTGACCCGCCGTGGAAACTGAAACATTGTTTGGATTGTAATTGGACGAATAAAGTCACTTTGGGTCTGTTTTTACCAGTCGATACTCTCGCTTGGAATAACGACAATGAACTTTCTCTCACAGGGGTAGTCAAAATGGATCTCAGTCGAATCATACTCTTGTGGACCTCTCTCCAAAATTGCGACAATAATACAAGCAACATTCAATTATAAGATATACAATGCATATAATTCATTGATACGTTTAGGAACCGTAAGTATAAATGTATCCAGTGAAGTACACTCTCGTCAAATTCTTCTGGAAAGGTAATGCCAAGAATCTTATATTTGCAGTTTCTTTTTGGACAAGACACGATATGCACCAACCATTATGAATTTCCGTATGTAAACGTAATAATTCTCAGTTATTCCTTTTTTTCAGTAAAAATAATAAAATAAAACGTAAAAAGAACTAATACATAAATATGCAATAGGTGAAATATAATGTACTGCATCTCGTAAATAAAAATTACACGAATAAAAACGTAACAAATATATTTTAAATAAGTTGTTACTGATTGAAAAGTCGTATAAAGATACGTGGTAAAGATGTCGTATAAAGATTCAAAAGTCGTATAAGATCATTTTTAATATAAAGTGCATTTTTGTAAAATGAAATTCCTTCAACATTTTTTAAAAATTTTATTGTATTTCTTTTTACTTTTCGCAGTCTTGGGTAGATACAGGAATTTATTGTTTCTTCCTCGCCCAGTTTCTCATTACCATCGAGAAGAATGAAGCGTTTGTATATTTTTTGAAAATTTAAACATTTTAATTTATAATTGCACTTGTGCCGTATTATTCAGTGTAATAGTACAAATCGTATAAAAATTGTTTTGAGGAAATCTTACCAACATACATTTTGTTCACAAAATTATCCACAAAAGAACCAATATTATTTTAGAAATAGTACATTGAACTATTTTTATAGTTAACACTGACGAATCTTTTTAATTAAGAAAACTATATAAACCCTGGATAAGTAATGTGTAATAAAGAGCCGAAAATGTAAAACTTTGTTATAAATTAGGAAATATTTAAAAAAATAATCGTCCGCTGTTTCTGAGAAAAATTTAAAAATGTTGTATGAGGTTCATTATTAATTCACTGTAAATTACCTTGAAAAAATTAAAGTATTAATTTCAAATCCGCAGGTCCTTTAATTCGGTGTTCATTTGCAAACGTTATAGCTAAACAAGCATGAACAAATATACACGACGAACTGTAAAATCATCTCTTTCCAAAGTCAGCTATAAAACTAAAGGTTGACAGGAGGATCAGATGATGCATGTTGACACTAACTAGGTAAAAAACATTAAGTTAACAAATCTACGTCTTCCATTCGCATCATGTATGTAGCTATCCAAAGAACCATATAGAACGTATATGTAAACTAGACGGAACAAGACTTCGAAAACAAATTTGGAGAAACCATAATTCCAGAAGGCAAGCAAAATTTTGAACAGAACTCTCAAATTCCTCTAAGGAAAACTAACGGAAAGAAAAACGATGGAATCAAACAAAATCAATTCGTGCGTACAAGACGACGTCATTTGGTGTGTTAGCTGCTCGACACTAGCGCGTCCACCCATTTCCTACCCCATCTCGGTCAACAACTAACTGTGTACGCCGGCAACTACCAGTAAAAACCTGTGTACTGCAAGCACCGCGCAGCCGTGGACAGCCCTGCCATAAAACTTTTCACCAAATATCCCGCGCGCAGAGATTGCGCAATTGGAGACGCGCTGCGCGCGCGTTCTGCGCAGTTCTGCGCAGCCCACCGCAACCGCCGACGCGCGCGCGGGGCGTCCTTCGACCCGGCTAATTGGGTTTGCGCAAAAATTATCCCGAGCAACGGCGCCTAAACCCCTCGCACAAGTGCGCCTCACATCTGAAACGGCCGCAGCGCTTTGCAGCGGTGGGGACGAGCGCGCGCACGCCAGCTCGGCTGTGAAGGGGTGGGCGGGGGCGTGGTAGCAACGACCAACAGATGACCGTGTAAAATTGTACGAACGAGGCGGTGATCTAACGACGAGGTACTGGTAAGGAGAGTAGGAGGGGAACGTCGGCACGGACGTGAGATGGACGGAGGGGCAAGGTCGTGGCGGGGACGGCTGGAATGATGGCGAGAATGGGGCACGGCGGCGGCGGAAGCGATGCCGGAGACAACGGCGGTGGCAGCGGCGGCGGAGAAGACAGCGGCGGCAGCGGTGGCGGCGACGGCGGCATTGCAGTGGCGGCGGGAATGACAGCGGTGGTAGTAGGAACGGCGGCGGCAACAGCTGAGATGATGGTGGCGGCAGCGGGGACGACGGTGGCGGCGGAGGGGACGACGGTGGCGGTGGCGAGGTCGACGGCGGCGGTGGCGGGGACGACGGCGGCGGCGGGGACGACGGCGGCGGCGGGGACGACGGCGGCGGCGGGGACGACGGTGGCGGCGGCGGGGACGACGGCGGCGGCGGGGACGACGGCGAGGCAACGGCGGCGGCAGCAGGGACGACGGCGGCGGTAGCGGGACGACGGCGGTGGCGGCGGCGGCGACTGTGACGACGGCGGAGGTAGCGGGGACGACGGTGGTGGCGGCGGCGGCGTCGGCGGCGGGACGATGGGGCGGCGGCGGGGACGATGGGGCGGCGGCGGGGACGACGGTGGCGGCGGCGGGGACGACGGAGGCGACGGCGGGGACGACGGTGGCGGCGGCGGGGACGACGGTGGCGGCGGCGGGGCGGAGCGGTGAGGATGGAAGGGAGGCAGGATAGCAGCGGGGACTGCGACAGAGCCGGGCGAGAGAAAAGTGAGACGGGGGCAGGACGAGTTCTTGAAGGTGGAAGCGGCGGCAGAGGCGACGGCTGTACGCGTGCGAGCCAGCCCCGTGGCCAGGGTGGAGGGGAGAAGGCTGGAGCGAGAGCGGCGCGAGTGCCCTCGGCAAGGGAGAGCGTCTCGGCTAAATTCTCATTTCGAGACGTGATGAAATTGTCACGAATAGTACACACGCGTTCTGTTTTAATCTGCGCAAGTTGTTCATAAAACCAAATGACTTTTTCCCCCGCGGCCGCAAGCGGGCCAGAGCAAACAAATGATGCGCGCAGATAACGCAACATTTTATTTCCTTGTAACGAGGACGGAGAGCAAATGTTGACGAAGGGGCGCCGCGGTCCGCCCTGCCGCCCACAGCGCTGGTCTTGTTTTATTATCCGCCCCGCTGGCAACGCCACGCCCCCGCCGCGAACGCCCGCACCGCGAGCGGTGGCTCAGGGCATCAACTGCTTTCACTGCGGCGCCTCTGACTAGGTTCGAGTCCCTACGGTAGCAGGATTTTCGACACTTTTCAGCTAGGTCGAATTCAGTCGCTGTCTGGAGGAGAATTCCAACGGCCGGCTGCTCTGATCGGTAGTTTTCCGTGGTTTCTCCGATCAACACCAAGCGAATGCCGGAGCTGTACCCTAACAAACGAGCCACAGACCGCGCGCGTTCTGTCCTTCCTCTTCCTTGTCCTATCCTCTCCCCTTACACACACACACACACACTTACACTAACATGCACTACACAATCACATATTCCGGGAGACCGGTCGGGAGCTTAGAGCTTGTCCCGGCGGGGGCGGAGCCCCGCTGGTGGGAGAGTGTTGGTTAGGAGGTAGCGCCACTAGCCGAAGGTAGGTCGGTGCCGGATCTCGCCATCCAGCGAGGGGAAAATCACCGCCATCTCCCGAGAAAAAACATGCACTACACTAACGGGACTAATGACCAAAGCTGTTGACGTGCCCGGAAACATGAAAAAATCAATCAATCAAACAAGCTGGAAAATGCTCCTGGAAGAAAGAAAAATGTTGATTTAATATTCGTAATTATGTACAGTTACGTCAACAAATCGCTATCAGAAGATTGAATCTTAGACGCCGCTTGCGGTGTTTTCCTTTTCAATTTATCTCCCCCATCGGGGCACCAACCCTGTCAATTTAACCGCTTAGATCCCAACCGGTTTTCCGTCATTTGTCTGCAGAGTAGTGTATTTATGTGTGTGCGTGTAAAGGATGAAGGAGGGAAAAAGGATGAGGAAGGCTCCGATATTCGCCTGATATTGACTGAAGAAATCTCAGAAAGTTACTCATTAGAGCAACCAGCATCTAGAATTACCCTTCAGACGGTGTTCAGTCGATGCAGATATAGAGGAGTTACGTTGACAACAAATGAACGACATGCGGGGCGATTATATTGTAAGGGATACTTGATGACGCCTATTACAAATGAAGTAACTGTGAACGAACGCACTGACAAAATGATTGCATAGACGTAACTTGCAGTTATATTGCCAGCAGTGGTCAAGCAATAGCTGCCAAAGTAATGCTTTCTTATAATAATCTCTCTATATGAAGCTTGTATAGAAAATTCAGCACTATAGTGTGATAAGCCAAGAACCCTAGATTTAGTTTTAATGATAGAATTGGTATCCAGCGTTAGTAATAACAGCATTGTTTGTAAACGCAGAAGTCAAAGAATACGCGATGTTAGGACAACGGATAAACAAAGTGTGATATTGTGGGAATTCTGATTTGGTGTTGTTGACGTTCTTATAAGAAGAAATAAAATAGGTCATCTTCGTCAACATATTAATATGTTGACGAAGATGATCTCTTTTATTTCTTCTTTAAATTGTGATATTCCATGCTTGATGTCATAGCAGATGTGCAGATGTCTGTGCAGATGAACACGCCCCCTAACAAATTATATGAAGAAGGTTTGGAGAGGGAATTATAGCCGTGATCTTTTAAAGGCCGCAAGGATTCATGCGCTAGCAAAACATTGAAGCGAACACATGTAAGCCATTGTTGAGGTGTGAAGTAATCAGAGAGGAGGCGGAAAGTATTTTCACAATAGAGACTCGAACCCAAGGCCTCTAGATCAACGATACTGCAGGGGTAATGATGTTGCCGCTGAGCTATTGGCGTTTGTAATCGTGAATCGAACGTTTGAATAAACGCATGAAAATCTACGACAAATTTATTCAAATTTCACAAGATTGTAAAGTAATAAAGAAAATTTACAAATTAATCAATCCAACAAAATCATTTTAAAACCTCTAGAACGCAGTCTGGAAGGCAATGCTGCACACATCAGAGCTTGCATCAACATATTCGTAAATAAAACGCGATTATACCACACTGGCGCAAAGGGATAGAGAACAAATTTTTATAGGGTCACAAATTTTTAGCAAAAATAGAGAGAAAATTTCTATTGAAATTAATTCCATGTAAACTAATATCTATAAGTAACAAAACTGTTTCGCGAGTCTCTTAGAGGAGTCCCGAAATTTTGCAGAACCGTCCGCTTCTTCTTCCTCTTAAAGAAATCACTGGCTCATTGCTTCTTTCATCTCCAAATTTAAAAGGGCGATCAGAAAATAACGTGATAATGCTACCGAGATAACGAAATACTTGGGAATTATAATAATGAATTCAAATACACATTTACTTTTCGGCCCCATAATTACACGACAACATTAGCAGTTAATGCTAACTCAAGTGCATAATCCAATTTATCATTTACAGTGATGTACTTCAATTTATGTTATTAGTATTGATAAATGATTCTCTTAATGAAAATTTCCAGATCAAGATATTCACGAAAATAGTAGATTTTTGTTATTGTATTGTTGGGGTTGCAGAGGGCTGAAACGAATTGTCAAACGTCGTAGCAATCCTGTCGATAAAAATCGCTTCCAAGTAAATATGAGAGTATTGACTTCAGAGAATTTCATTCAGTAAATTGTCATTACGTCAAATCGACACAAAATCGTTCAAAAATAATACGAGCAAAGCAAGCTTTTAATCTTATTGACTTTTACAGCGCTTCTTTTGGGATTAAGGCCGCCTATTTCATGGAAGATCCGAACTGAATTTTGTTGGATGTCCGAACGCCCTACAGACTGTGTACTCATGTAACAAAACTCGAGGGCAACGTTAACTATGTGAAAAGAGTATATTCGTAATTTCGACTAAGATTATTTACTGAATATTTCGTTATTAAGAAGTCTTCTAATAGTGTTTTTAGTTAATTATTTTGATATGTAGTCCACAACCTAATATTAAATTCCTTGTCACATGATTCAATATTCAATGACGAAGTTTACGAGTTCACTGTACAATTTTGTTCTGCATTCTAACTACGAGTTGAATACTAATTTCCTATGCAGCCTCCCGCCTTTTAGGAAGCGACTATGATTTTGTTAGGTACTCAGGAAACATACAAAAACATCTAGTATGTTACTAGTTCCCAAATTGCGAGGAATTTAAGAAAACTACAGACCTCCGGGCATGTCAGTGGCGTATTTGTTTTTGTTAGGTACCATGAACGTGTGAAAAATTAAAAACTATGAAACAGCTTCAATTATAACTGAAAAATGCAAGTATTCGATTGCGTTGTTGTGCCTTTTCTCACACTGCACGTATCGACTACATTTCATTTTCAGAGCGTCACTGCTTTCGAAGTAATTGACTTCACGCGACAGCAAGTCTTCCAGGAAGTGGCCACCCGCAATTAAATACTTGCTATTCAAGTGTTGCAATACGCAACAGTAACTTTTTTTATATTCTTTGGATGTAAACAATTTTTGTATTGTATATACACTATACTATGTTATTGTATTCATGAAGATTTTTGGTTAAAATATTTAATTTATTGCTGGTTTATATGAGAGCATTTAATCTGTTGTTCTTCAGTATTGTGAGATCTACTTTTTGGAAAACAAATTTGTGTTTTTGTTCAGCAGATTTTTGCTGCTGCAGGCAGTTTATATCAAAGTTATATTCACATATTCTTCAATTGATCCCTCTTAATAAATTCACCTCGCACACATTGTTATCAAACAATGAGAAATTGATAAATGTTTTGTAAGGTACGAATACGTTTGTAATCTTTACAATATACGATCCAAAAAACATGTCCGTAAGTCGGCCGTCGAAGTCATTTCGAAGGATGAATTTCGAATTCGAGGCACTCAACGATATCGGAACTAAATACATGTCATTAAAAGAATATTTGGCAGTTCAATCACCCCTTTCCTTCTTCTCCTCGCGCTCAAAATATTACTACTTTTCTTAGAGTTTTCCAATTATTTATTTTCCAAAGTGTCTGTCTTACTCACATTTTCTAACTGTAGGTAGTATACACAAATTTTCCCAAACCTAAAATATCAATTATTTGTGATAGATTGTTTTTTTTCTTTTAGAATCTTGTTCAGAAGCGGAAATTGGTTTATTCATTTTTAAAACATAAACTAAAATATTATTGTAGCAGTTTACAAAACAGAGACAAAACGATTCCATACTTCACATTTCTTTTCTGCATTCTCCACAAGAGAGATAAATCGAAATTAAGAGAGAATAGATATCTACTTCGGATGTAGGCAAACATACAGAAAGGCAACCGTGCCCATGCATTCGCGGGAGAAACTATTTGCTCTATGTAACTAACCCAGAATTATGACCGGAGTAACGTCAATATCGTGGCCACTAAACTTCAATTTGACGAGCGACATAGTTTCGTTCCCCAGCGAGGTATCAATCAGCAAAGCCCGGTAATAAAATCAAGTAAATATGACTCATTCTATTTGCGTTTTCCAATGATGCTCGCCAAATCAATCACTTGAAAACTAAATGTAACGCAAATCTGCATATATACATTTCCAACTGCTCCGGGATATTGGCTAGCTGTCTGATGCCTGGAGGCCTATGAATTGAGGTTGCTCCCATGTAATGTTCAGAACAGTGTTAAAAAGAAAGATGTAGTGTTCTGTCCAGAGTGGAGTAAGTCGTACCAATGACAAAATAATAACGAATAACTATCGGAAAAGGAATACGGAATTAAAATTTTGATTAATTTTCAGTAGTCGATAAATTTAGTTTTCATTAAATTTTATAATTTTGTTTCACAAAGAAAAACATCCAGATATACAATACTATTGTTGAAACTAATTCTAATATATTGAGAAGAATTTAGTACAAGTATTATTGATAGTAAACACTATTGTTCAGTATAAATGGTGCTAACTCCTAGGCCATATAGTGGGCTCAAAGATTCCTTTGCCATTGAACTTGGGTGAAAGTCGCACTCACGTGAGGGACACACACGTTTCTGACATCGCACACTAGTGAAACTCATGTTGCACAACACACGTGCGAAGAAGAATTTACGATACAATTTGAGTATTACAGATAGTTTTTCTGGCTTACATTAAATAATTTCTATTCCCCCAATACGTCTTCTTCACTGTCGATGCTTCATTCTTCGAACTCTGGCATTTGAAGAGACACAAAGAATCCCAGGGAAGAATTTTCACTGCAGTTAGTCACTGGATATTAGGTGACGTTCAGTATTAACGCCTTGACAGAAATCATCAGAGACCAGTTTATTGGGTCGTGCATTTTGTCGTATCAGCTCAACCCCTCCACATGCCTCACGTTTCTGCAGTACACCGTGCCTGCTTTCCTGAACGATGTGCCAGTTGGTGGTGCCACTTGACTGATTGATTTTTTCGTGTTTCCGGGCGCGTCAACTGCTTTGGTCATTAGTCCCGTTAGTGTAGTGCATGTTTTTTCTCGGGAGATGGCGGTGATCTTCCCCCGCCGGATGACGAGATCCGGCGCCAACCTACCGTCGGCTAATGGGGTTTCGCCCTATCCAGGACTCTCCCACCAGCGGGGCACCGCCCAAGCCGGGACAAGCTCTAAGCTCGCGACAGGTCTCCCGGAATATGTCGTAGTGTAGTGCATGTTAGTGTGTGTGTTTAAGGGGAGAGGATAGGACAAGGAAGAGGAAGGAAAGATCGCGCGCGGTCCGTGGCCCGTTTGTTAGGGTACTGCTCCGTCATTCGCCTGGTGTTGATCGGAGAAACCACGGAAAAACATGCACTGCACTGACAGGACTAATGACCAAAGCAGTTGACGCGCCCGGAAACACGAAACAATCAATCAATCAATCAACAAAATATGATTCATCAATCTCAGAGAATAAGCACATGGTTACCACTGAATATGATCCACCTTTCCTTGTAATCGCCAAGAAAAGATAGAATATTTAAAAGGGGAAATGAAAAAGTGATGTACACAAGTCTCGAGAAAAAATATCAGAATTTAAAAGGAAAGAAACCAAACAAACTAAGGATACAAATTAAGACAAAACTGGAAAGGTTGATTCAAAGAGAAAATAAATCCACATTAAAAAAAAAAAATTAAGAAATGTCATAAGAATTACTGTCATATGAGGGTACAGGGTGGCAAAGTTATTGAGTTGTAAATTGATGCACGCAATGATAGTAAACATTTTTACTTTTCAACTATTTTTGAGTACTAATTCAAACTAAATTACGCGGCGCTGATTTGTCGTAACCTAACAAAATTATTATAATTTTAACTTTTTTGCTTACGAAAATAATATTTTAAATCACTTATTTACTTAAAAGTTCAGGGCATATTTCGGAATATACGGTTTCAAATCCGAAATATCTACAATTAATTTGAATTTAATAGTCTTTTTTTTTACACGCTTCAACAAAGAGAACAGAAATTAGGTCAAGAGTCCAACATTGTTATCCAACATTGATATTTTTGTAAAGCAAGCAAGTTGAAAACAGAAGAGTCATACGCAAAAAAACACCTAAATATTTCGTTGGAGCTGATTTAGTTACACACTTCAAAAAAAAACAGAAATTAGGTCAAGAGTCCAACATTGTTATACAACATTGATTTTTTGTAAAGCAAGCAAGTTAAAAACAGAAGAGTCATATGCAAAAACCATCTTTAAATATTTCGTTAGAGCTGATTACTTTGAATAAAGGCCACGTAAGCGTTCAAAGTCCAGGACCGGACGGTGGAAGGTGTGCTTGAAGGCGGTGCCAGATGCTCCTGATGCACGTCCACCCCGTAAACCCTCCCCCACCTCGGAGTCGCTGTCCTTGCCCCCTCCCCGCCGTGCACGCGCTGCGCCCGACTGCGCAGGCGCAAATTGAGTTGAATTATTTCTAATGCGTTCCCGAAAGTCGGGCGGCGAGCAGCAGGCCGCTTTTTACTGTTCCGCGAACCCGAGCTAAGCCGGCAGCGTTGAACTGCCGCTGGCACATCTACAGCGCCGGCCGCTGCTGCTCTTTCTTGGCCGCGTCTCGCTCGCGGTGGAATGGGGAGGGGGAGGGGTAAGCGGGAGGGGGAGGGGTAGCGGGAGGGGGAGGAGCAGCTGGAGGGGGAGGGGCAGCTGTAAGGGGAGGGGGAGCAGGAGGGGGAGGGGCAGCGGGCGGCGGTGGTGCATCTGGAGGGGGAGGGGGAGCGGGAGGGGGACAGGCAACGGGTGGGAGCGGGGCAACGGGCGAGGGAGTGGCAGCGGAAGGGGGCAGCGGGAGGGGAGGGGGCAGCGGGAGGGGGAGGGGGCCCCGGGAAGGGGAGGGGGCCCCGGGGGAGGGGGCCCCGTGAGGGGGGGCAGCGGGAGGGGAGGGGGAGGGAAGCTTCCCTGCACCGCCGCTGGTAGTGCAGTCGGCGGGTTTATGGTAGCGAGATCAAGTTTCAAGGAGGCCTGGCCTGGAATAAATGCAGCAGATAGCCCTTCTGTCACACCATTCGGAAAAGGAAGAAATGTTTTGAATTTTACTACAGACGAGCCTTTAATTCGAATTTTACTGATCGAAATTTTTGAATTGAGAACAAAATCATCGTTCAGTTTTTAAATAAAAAGGCCGAATGTTCTGAACGACTACTCTACAGCGGGATGCGATCTTTGAACTACCGCACTGCTACGTGTGTTTTAGCTCCGACTTACTAGAGAAACAGTGGTTTAATAATGGAACAAAGCAGAAGTGGTATACGCGTATTGTATGTCCATGATCAATACTATGATGAGCATAGGGAGTCACCATCGAGTCGGACTTTCGACTAGCTCCGTTGGTGAATTGAATTCAACCACTGCAGGAGAATTGTAGCGGTCGACTGTTCTGGTCAGTAGTTCTTCTGCGGTTTCTCTGATCAATACTATAGGCGAATGCAGAGCAAAACCTTAACAAACGGGTCACGAACCACGCGCGATATCCTCTTCGTCATCCTTATCCTTGTCCCCTCCTCTCCCGTTACACATTTACACTTACATGGTCATTTACACTTACATGGAGTTTATAACTTGTCCTGGCCGAGACGGTGCCTCCCAATGTATCACCACCACGCTAAAAGCAGATATAATTTGGCTCTTTGAGCAAAACATTTTCGAAATTTATAAAAGCGGAAGAACTTCATTAAGTCCATTAAATAACACACCATTGAGTTGTGTAATAATAATGTTCGTTTCCTTATAAAAGCCTAGTTCCAAAAAAAAATATTAGATTTTTATGATTTTTTTCTAGACAACGTTTGTTGAAGCATCTAGAATTTGAAGAGCGAAAGAAGACAAAACTATTCAGGGCAGTTAAAAAAAAAACTACATCACTTTCCAGATAACTCGGAAACTTCGCAAACGGTGACTTATGCATTGTCTGGGAAGTCTTGTGAGAAACGTGTTGAGTCAACAAAGACGAGAAAATAAATAACCTCCAGTTTTGAATTCATTCGATCTCACATTTATTGTCTAGGTACAATATCCACATTGAGTTAAACCTACCCTACAACGCACAGTATTTTAGTAAATAAACTACATAAAACTTTTATTCTTTGCATATCATAGTTAATTAAATATTCCTAAGAAATTTACTCGTTTTAAACTGTAAATGTGTGCGGCAGTTTGTGTACAGTACTGTGCCCTTAGACAAGACTTTTGATGCAGTGTGGGATTTGTGACACATTTCAGTTATTCTTTTCGTTACTGTTACTATTAATTTCATGAGTTTTCTATATTAATTCTTCATTAACCAATCATTAATTATTGATAATTTTCATAGTATTAATGATATTGATTTGCACTGTGCAAAAGAATACACATTTACAAGTGCGACTATATATTAGTTTAATTTGATAGAGTTCCCCGTTTTTCCATGGAGCTTTTAATACAAATTATTTCTAAAATTATTTAATCGATATTGCCATGGTTTAAAAATGCATGATAGTTACATTGTAATAAATTAACAACAAAAATATTCAGATGTTCGAAAATATATTAATAATATAATGACAACAATGACCACCAAAATTGTTTTCATTGCTTTCAGGGAGAGATAGTATCAGGTCAAGTCAGATGTTGAAGAATGCTTTCAGTATATCCGAAAAGAATTTACCCAAGCCCCAAACTTCGTCGATATTTCTATTACATCGAAGCTTCCCACTCGCCAAACACGAGTTGTTCTGCGTTGCAAAATATAGATATATCTTTGCATTTTATTTGTATCTTCGTATTTCAATTCTGAATATGGGTATGTGGTTAAGATTGAACGCGAGAGATGCCAGATATGTACGTTATCAGCTTCCGTCATCAGGACATCTGCAACGAATGGATTGGACAACCTATCCAGGTTTTTCTCGTCAGAAATCAGTTAGTTAATTCGGTTAGTTAGTTAGTTAATGCCTTATTTTATGAGGCGAGACTCGGTCCATCAGGCGCGCTCTTCCGTCTAACCACGCAAATTTCGCTACGCTCCTTTCACCACCTAGCGGAGAAAGGAGGTATTATTTTGGACGACGAAACAGGCGGATCTCAATTTTGCTCAGAGGCATCATTTAGGCTTGAGGATCTTTTGCACGCAGTAAATATACTACATGGGACAGCCGGCTTTACTTCCCCTCCGAAGGAAGGCGTACGAAGGATTTTTTTCGCCCTTAAAAACCCACAGCTTCGATCGGGTTTGAACCGGCAAACTCGGGTACAACAGTCCGATACGCTAACCGTTAAACCACCGAATCCGCCGTAATCAGTAGAACAAATTAAAACCCGCCGAACGCTCCAATCATCGCATTCTTCTCACTTTCTTGGATTCAAAATATGCGTTTCGTATTCAGAATTTCGATATATAAATTGTTCGTGTTATTTTTACTAATTGCTCCCATTATATTGAATAAATTTAACTCTCATAATTATTTATAATACATTTATATTTTTATATACAATGTTCACCTTCATGGTTTGAGAAGAAGGGTGAGAAAAATGAAATGAATATGTTCCCATATGTGAGAATAATGATTCAAACTAGCACAGGAACACGAACCTAATTTGTCCCCGCAACTCGTTTCTGGGAAGTGCTGTTAACTCGGTGAATGAGGACGGGTGACTCATGTTTGTTTGTAGCGTCGCAGGCCTTTCTTTCCTGCGGTGGGAAGGTTGAAACACAGCTTGAACCGTCTACAGACAGAAAGGACTCCACGAAAAATGTTTATCACTCTGTACGACTGCATTGATCAAAACGCTTCGTCAAACAGGGTCCATTCTTCATTTTTTGACAAAATTCCCATTGATAACAAATCAATCACATATAAAACCTTTCTAGAATTAAAAATATCTATGCAAGCTATTAGATAAGTTGTTTTTTAAATAGAAATTGTGTTGAATTTTTCTCCTGATGATCGGTCGAATCTGTCAGACTGCCACAAAACAGAGAGAACTTGCGATTTGAATAAATTATTTGGTCATATGATTATTAAATATTTAATCAACAAAATGGGTTATCAAAAACTTTAAAAAACAAAATCACTTCGAATCTGTGTTGCAAAAGAAATGTATCACGAATCCACATTTAGAATTCGCATTGTTAAAGTGAAATCTGACTTATGCGATCACTAAGAATAACTGGCCCAATTGACCGTTAATATAGGCAGCGGTTTCACGAAGGTAATGAGTAAGAAACGGATTTCTATGTATTTACATGTTTTTACAGGAACTAGATACCTGCATTCAATAATAATTTTTAGAGTTCACAAGACATTCTGAATGAATTGAAACTATTTTTATTTTACATATTTTTTTACATATTTTGGTATAATTACATTTTTTACATATTTTACCTACTACTACATTTTTGTTATATTTTAATATGTTTATATATCGAAAAGGAACATTTCAGATAAACGTTTGTATTATATGCTGCGGAATCATATTTCATAAAGATCAAATGTAATTCTGCTGGGCTTCTATGACCACCATATCTTTGCCATATTTGTCAACCCCCCTCCCGCTTACTGCGTACTCGGAGTCAAAAATGAGCGGATTTCTGTGAACAAAAGTAATTTCAACTACGATTTTGCTCACATTTCAAACAGCACATTCGTTGGAATGATTGAAGGCGTTGTCATTGTCAACTACTGTCATTGTAAAATAAATAATATTGTTGACAATGACAACGCCTTCAATCATTCCAATTATGTAGATGTCAACTACACCTCACCACTGAATCAATAGCATATTCGTTACTCTATCGAAAACTAACAAATATTTTTTACAGAAAATTGTCTTATGCGTTGTTCGATGGGGGGGGGGCATTCCCTTTAACCAACTCCCCCGCGATCCATCTCTGGCTACACGGTACTACTACATTCATTGAAACACTGGTTTCTCGTTAATATTGTAATATATACTATGAACGTATTTTGTATTTCGAATGAAATTATTATGTGTGGTGAAATCTAGTGTAGAATTACTACGTGTATATGTGGTTGCGTGTTGTTTATGTGGCTGGGTTTGTATATTCTTGCGAAAGCTTGTAAATATGTGTGCATATGTGTAATGTAAGGACAAGCATTTCTGAGTTCTCAGAAGCAGAACTGAGTTCCGCAATGCAGTATCCTTTGGTCAACGCCGTGAAAACTATACGTTTCGCAACGGGCGTTGTCACTATTGTAAGTGGTTTCTTAGAAATCATAGAAGATATATAAGTTGTATATCAATAACACTGAGTAAATATTTATTGAGTGTATATATAATTACACAGAAAAACATGAGAGTGTCTGTCACAATCTTTAAGTGACTCGATCTGTCAAGAAAAATCCGTGGCCAAATTATTCTCTAATGTGACAAATCTTAAATCCTATTTTCAAATTAGTTACCGTAATTTTACGATCTAATAAACTACATATACATGCACATGTATGACAGAGTCAGTGTGAAATTCCATGTGTGCATATAAGTGTAGCTGAGAAAGATAAAAAGAAAGAAATAAAGAGGCTAGAGACTGGATGTAACGAATGGTTAGGCCCTCGTAGAAGGTGTAGACCTCTGAGTTGCATCAAAACGAAAAGACGGTCTCCCATTAAGTGAAGAGGGCTCTTTTACTGAACCAGGAGGCTGGAGTGCATGTTCGCGGAAATGGGGTGACAAAAACTGTGTGCAGAGGGGACAATTTTGAAACGATCTGATCAACCACATTGGAATGTGGTGGTGAGAAAAATGATTTATTATTCGCATTTTGCTTTGTAGATGTTACACGCAAGTCTGTGATGTTCCAAACGGCCAATTGTAGAGCGAACGATACAACGGCGAAACCAAAAATAAAATCAATATGGCTTATCCTGACCAAGTGTCAAGAGATAATTGGTAAATAAACAAGAACAATAGTTCTATGCTTGGAAAAGGAGCCGCTTCTTCTTACAATAATCAGTATGGGGTTGGTTTTAATGAATTGTCACTTTTTCTGTTTATTTTAACGTCTATACTAAAAGGCAAGGTTTTAGTGTTATGTTATAACAAAAGGTAATATTCATTTTTATCAGACTTTTTTTTCATTTTTCGTAAAATTTCACCTAATAAGTCTTTTTTATTCCTTTCCGTTATTTTTAAGCATTATTCCCTGTTTTAATAGATTTTAATAGAATTTTAATGGTACTTGCTTCAAATAATATTTACGAGATGCAACAAATGTTCTCCACAGAATTCGTGAGAAGCCTATTCCATTTCTGCACTCAGAAGTCGTAATCTTAGCTGTTGTATGTAAACCAAGGTTCCTCTAACACCTGTCAGCCCCATTATTTGCTAGATTCCTGGATAACTAAATACATATATTTTCTGGTAAAGAACAGTCCAAGCCAAAAGTTTGTAAGCGGAGTTCACTTTACCGAAAGAAAGAAGCCTCGATCAGCCTACATCACTAACATTTCCAACAGCTCCAGTTGTTCATCTGAACTGGTTTTGATCATATTTTTCTTTGCTTTTAGGGTATTTTAAAAAGTTTTTAAGAGCATTTTATTGATAACTTCAGGCGAGGTTTTAAGTAATCAAAATTCTCCCTCTCATAATCAGTATACCGATTTTCGTTACGCGTTCGGATCGCAATACATTTCAAAATTGTCATTTTTAATTTCAATTCTTTGTTTCACTTTGAAAACCGTCGTCTATATTTGGGTTTTTACAACGTGGCATCTGAAGGTATTATCTTCAAGATGGAATACAGCACGACTTTTTGCGTCTTTCTCGGTCCTGGCGCAAGAGTCGCTTCATTAGCAGCACTGCTTGATACGATCGCGATCATGCGACATCTTGTGGCAGGAACAAGAAAAACGCCAAAAAGCGTGCCTTATTCCATCTCGAAGATAATACCCTCAGATGCCACGTTAAAAAAAGCAAGTATAAGCATTGCGCTCGGTTGCGTCTGGCCTCGCCGCCGCGGCGCCGCTTGCGGGGCAGGGGTGGGTGGGAGAGGGCGGTAGCGTGATGAACTCGTCGAGGTAAATGGCGAGCGGCGGCGTGTGAGCGCGGGTGTGAACGCGTGGGCGGACATTGCCGGATCCGCCGCGGAAGCGATCGTTGAGCGGCGGGGAACCGATTTATTTGCTCCTTTGAACTGCGCCCGCCCGCAACCCCAACGCCAGCGCCAGCGCAAGCGACGCCCCGCGTCTAGTAATGGCACATTCTGCCAAAACATCGGTACATCCGTGTTTCGCTAAAGGGCTTTCGATGTGGATGAAAATATCGACGAGAAAACATCGATGTTTAAAAACATTTTAACATTTTTTAAAACTTTTTTTAAAAACACTTTAACATGTTTTAAAACATTTTTAAGTCATTTTAACATGTTTTAAAACTTTTTTTTTTAAATTAACATCTTTTAAAATATTTTTTAAAAAATATTTTAACACGTTTTAAAACATTTTTTAAAAACATTTTACCATGTTTTAAAACATTTTTTAAAATAATTTTACCATGTTTTAAAACATTCTTTTAAAATGATTTTAACATGTTTTAAAACATTTTATAAGGGATTTTTTTGCCAATTAAGGTCGCATCAACATCTAGGTCATTAGTGACCACTATTGAAATAACTGTATGGTAACTATGAAGATGAAACGATAAGGTGATGATAAGGGGTGAAAGGACGAACACAAATACAACCATGCGACGAACACAAATACAACCTAGGCGGTACTTCAACAGGCGACCCTTCGGTCCGAGATCACTACGACACTACTGCCTTAGCGATCTCGGCCACCGCGCCGGCGGATAAATTTTATTATTTGATTACCAGGTTAGAAATATGTAAAAATTATTATCGAATGTAAAGAATAAAATTAACAATAAGGAACACCGTGTTTTTGCTATCGATTTCATGTTTCACTGTCGATTCAGGCAATGACAAACCTGGCGATAACATACATTCATAATACGAGTAGCTCTCAAACTTCCTCAGATTGCGCAGGCGAAATGTGCAGCCTGATCAAGAGGGTGACGCAAAACAATGATATTGCTGTGGATTGCTGCTACTCTACAACGTGCTTAAACCCCTTTATTAATAAAAATTAAAAAATCGATGTTTTGGAAGAAAAAAAAAAAAAGTTCTGGTGGAAAACATCGGTTTTAAGAAACATCAATTTTATTTGCCATTCCTATTTAAAAAAACATCGATGTTATTGCAATAAAATATCGATGTGGAGAAAACACCGAAAGGAAAATATCGATATGATTTTATCGATATTTCTGGTGGAAAACAGATTTTTTTTGCCATTCCTACCCGCATCCTCCAGTGCCATCCCCTTCCAGCAATAATGCCACTGCACCGGCCCGTGCCAACCCCGATAGGAACGATTTGTCGGCGGATTCTTCCGGCAGAGGATGCGCATTTCCAAAAGCAGCAAATAATTAATGCAATATACGTACGCATTGCACATAAAATGTAGTAAAACAAGGACGTCACTACGGTAGTCTATATCCCCACCCCCAGCTCCGGAGGGTACAATAGGGGGAGGTAGGTTTTGGTATCATTAGATGGGCTCCGTTGAGACGAACAATTTTTATTATTCCCTTCCTTCGATCCGATGCGCACCTTTCGAGATATTCCCCAGACCTGTTTTAAATGAAACACCCGGTGTATATGCTTGAGTATAATGAAGAAACAAGGAGTACTAAGTACTCAGAAGCACAACGGTGTTCCCCAATGAAGTATTCTTTGAGCAACGACTGGATAACGTTTTGCTAAGCAACGGGTATTCTCACTATTGCCTAGGAATGTAGATTTCACGATACGCATTTCCAAACGCTGTAAATAATTAATGCAGTACACATACACATTGTACATAAAATGTAATAAAACAAGGTCGACACTATGGTAGCCACTATTACCCCCCCCCCCTGAGTTCGCCCCTCCAAATTCTACCAAATAAAATATTTTGATTTTCCCAGCCCAATTGGGAACATTCTTTTTGACCATACAGCAAAGTAATTTTCAATATATTGTAATAAAGGAAGGATATTCTACGATACTGCCAAATGTACGGTAATGTGTGATAATAAGGAGAACCGTATTGGCAACCTTGTTTTCTTGCACTGTATGGACAATGTGTAGAAGTGTATTACATTAATTATACATTCCTTTTGTGAATGCGCAAACCTATTACGGAAGAATATGCCGACAAATGGTTTAAATGGAATAGTAACTCCCACCGTTGTATGCTATCCGAATTTGCAAACCTTTTTAGTAGTATCACGTAGAAATGTAGAGTTAACATACATTTTCCAAGTTCGTAAAAAAAGCAAATATGTTATATTCTACATACGCAAAAAAAAAATTCCCTAACAACTAAAAAAATCCCTGATTTTTCAGATTAACTAGTAATGGCAACTTTGAACTACATCAATTCTCATACATTTGTGTTACTAATTTCTAATATGCGCACTAATGTAAAAAAAAACAAAGCAACTTCCAGCCATGTGAATGGGGTCTATGGTCTCGTTAGATATCCTAGAACACGGGAGAAAACCAGAAACAATTAAATAGTTTTGATGACTGAAAAATGTGAAATTTTATTTTGTTGATTGATTGTTAGTGATTCCGAGCGCGTCGATTATTAGTACCTCAACTAATGAGGTCATTAGTCCCGTAAGTGTAGTACATGTTTCAGTCTATCTTTGTAATGAGTGTACCGACTGAATTTTAAAACTCATTGTCAGTGCGCCACTACTTATGAAAACACAGTTGACTTCATGTGAAAACCTGTCTTCAGGGATGCGAACGCCCGTTATTAAACATTTGCTATTCACGTGTTCCAATACAAGAGAGCATTTACTTATATTCTTGATATGTAAAGAATTGTTAAACTGTTTTCCGTATATACTATGTTATTGCAGTATTCCCGATGGCTTTGTTAAACCGTTAAATTTATTGTAGTATTATTTGAGAGTATTTCCTTTGTTGTTCTTGAACAGTGTGTGCTACTTTTCTAAAAGCCATTTCATGTGTTGTTGTTTTCCGCCGCATTTTGGTGCTGCATGCCATCAGCAGTTTCTAGAAAACTATGGTTGTTTAGAAAAAATAGGAAAGCGTATAATGAACGGCTGCGTTTAGATATAAAAATAAAGAACTGAATTAGAAAATACAAAATATAATATTTGTAAAATTTCAGAATTATTTTGCAACTGTTTAAATTAAAGTTACATTATGATCACTAAAAAAAACCTTTGTCGTCGAATGTTGCAATGGAGTTGTAATTGTGAAGGAACACTTTATCGTTCTTTGAACGTTCACAGCAATAGATCCTTTTATTTTGACACGAATGGTTTTTCCTTAAAGCTAAATTCGGTACGTATACACGATTAATAGCTTCAGAAATACTAAATCGATTATTCGATTATTCAACGAAATACGAGAAAGGAACAAGTAACATAGTTTTGTTCATGAATAGAATGTCCTTATTTCTCATTTCAATTACATTTCCTTTATCTTTCATTCTTTGATGGTAGAACTTCCGTATATTTCTTGCCAGCAAAATAGAAAACAAATTTATATCAGTGGAAGCATTAGCCCCATTGCTTACAAAAAAATATGCTAATTCGTTTCATATACACGCACATTCACAAAATATATTTGCCTTCCTGTAAAACTAATGTCTTCTCTTCCTGAAACGAAGCTTTCTTGCGATAAGGTAAAAAAATACGCATTCGTTCCCACGAGGTACAATTTCTACAAAAGGAATGAAATAAATACTCCCTTACAATTCAAACAGATCACGTGCACGATTATTAGTACGCATTGTATTTGCTCATATCCAAAAGGACAACGCGTTTGAGCGGAAGAACCATTCATCAGCACGGAAACGCAAACGTCCCTACCGCTTGCCCTTATGACCCTCTGACCTCCCAAATGCGGGACAGTCACGCCAACAGCAGTGTCCAAGTCGGTTCCCCCAAGATAAACGGCCGACGAGCGGCGAGCGCACGCAGTCAGCGTCGAGGGCTGCGACGAGGGTCCGGACGAAAGAGCCTCCAACAAGGGGCTTCATCCAAGAGGGATCCAAGAGGGATCCAAGAGGGATCCAAGAGGGATCCAAGAGGGATCCAAGAGGGATCCAAGAGGGATCCAAGAGGGATCCAAGAGGGATCCAAGAGGGATCCAAGAGGGATCCAAGAGGGATCCAAGAGGGATCCAAGAAGGGATCCAATAGGGATCCAAGAGGGATCCAAGAGGGATCCAAGAGGGATCCAAGAGGGATCCAAGAGGGATCCAAGAGGGATCCAAGACGGATCCAAGACGGATCCAAGACGGATCCAAGACGGATCCAAGACTACCATAAATGCCGGGAGAATGGTCGGTAGTTTAGAGCTCGTCTCGGGAGGACCAAGAGGATCCAAGACGGATCCAAGACGGATCCAAGACGGATCCAAGACGGATCCAAGACTACCATAAATGCCGGGAGAATGGTCGGTAGTTTAGAGCTCGTCTCGGCTGGGGCGGAGCACAACTGATCGGAGATACCTAGTAAGGGGAAACCCCGTTAGCTGACGGTACATCGGCGCCGATCTCACTATCTAGCGGGGGAAGATCACCGCCACTATTTCAAGCAAACACACGTACTACACTTTCCAGACTAAGGACCTTACCAGTTGTCGCATCGAGAAACACTAATGAAGCAAACAAACCAAATCCACGCCCCACCACCCGTTTCACTTATGTGCACACCCCTACAAACCTTACGTTGCGTCATATCTACCTCCTAGCCCCCAAGCCTCAATAACCATTCTTATTCCCATGCTTCACTCGCAGCTGCGCCATATCTACCTCCAAGCACAAACACTTCCCACCTCCACATCCGACACGTCCGGCCCTATCCCCACCCTCCACCCACGCCCACTCGCCGTGCCCATTGCGCGCGCCGACCCCCAGCCCTCCCCCTCCTCACCCCTCCCCCCCGCTCGCTCGCCTGTTCGCCTGCGCTTTGACAACGCCGCTGCGACAAAGCGTAGCCGCAGACCGGCGCTTTATTTTTAAACAGTCGACGAGGGCGACTCTCTCAGTCGGAAACAGGGTCGCGCCCGCGCCCGCTCCCACGCCCCGCCCACTCCACGCAGTGCGCAGTGCGGCCCTCGCGCCCGCCCGCCGGCCCCGCCCCCGCCCGCCAGCCCGCTCGCCCGCCCACCCGCCCGCCCGCCCGCCCGCGACCTACGCGCAGGGGGCACTGGAAAACGGATGCGGGATTAGTGGTTTTCCCAATTCTGTATTGCTAGTACGCCAAAACGCAACCAAACAGTCTTAACGGCCGGCGTCCGTTAAGGATTCTAACAGTCACGACGAACGATTTTTACGACGAACGATTTTTACGAACCAACAAAACGAATGAGTTGTTGTTAAAGATGTACATAATTAACCGGGAGCGGTAGCTCAGTGCAACCACTGATGTCACTATTGTGCCTCTGACCGGGAGGTCCTAGGTTGGAGTCCTGACGTCGGTAAGATTTTCGACACTAGCTTTTCAGATAGGTCGAATTCAGTGACTGGCTGGAGGAGAATTCTAGCGGCCGGCTGCTCTGATCGGTAGTTTCCCCTAGTTTCTCCGATCAACACCAGGCGAATGCTGGAGCAGTACCTAACAAACGGGCTTCGAACCGCGTTCTTACCTTCCTTGTCCTATCCTTTCCTCTTACACGTACACATGCTTACAGTAACATGCACTACACTACCACATATTCCGGGAGACCCGTCGGGAGCTTAGAGCTTGTTCTGGCTAGGGTGGTGCCCAGCTGGTGGGAGATAGCTGGTTGGGGAATACCTCGCTAGTCGACGGCAGGTCGGCGCCGGATCTCGCCATCCAGCAGGGGAAGATCACTGTCATCTCCCGAGGGAATAACATGCACTACAACACTTACGGGAATAATGACTAAAGCTGTTCACGAGTCCGGAATCTCCAACCAACCAACGTACATAATTATATTCAAATATTTTTTAAATGATTAAAATAGTATCAAGTAAGTTACGACTAAGTTTGAGTCTCGACAGTGGCTGGATTTTTGACACTAGCTAGTAGATATCTAGGATGAATACAGCCACTGACTGGAGATCAATTCTAGTCCGCTAGAATTCTCCTCCAGACAGCAGCCGAAACCGACCTAGTTGTCAAGTCCGCCCCCATCGGGACACGCTCCCTAGAAACCTCCCGGTCGGAGGCGCTTTTGAGACTGGGACAACGATCTGAACTTCCAGCCTGAAGGTTTCGCCCCAGTTCCAATGCGGGACTGACAGGCCCCGAGGGCCACGCCCCTGTGAGGGGAGCGCGTGCTTCGGCCCCCGCGGCCAGTGATGCCAAATTTTAACAAAACATCGATACATCGTTAAAGGGTTTTCAAAGTCGATGAAAACACCAACGAGGAAATATCGATGTTTAAAACTTCATCATCAACAACTGCAAGAATTAGACTTGTTCAGTCTGTTCCGGCTCCTGAAAACTGCTCACTCCATCTTCTCAATGGTCTTCCCACATTTCGTCTCCCTTTTGGCTTGTAGTTCAAGCCAACCATGACAATTCTTTCTTCGGGCATTCTTAATACATGATTTTTCCATTTTCATCTATATACTCCTTGATAATAATTCTCACACTTAAAATATTTAGATCGTTTCTAGCTTCAGTTTTATTGTGATCAACAAGTTACAGCCTGCTATGATTCGCAGAAACTTCGTTTCTCCCGATTCCAATTTTCTAATTTGATTAGTAGTTAATATTTAAAATTTAAAAAAAAATTTTAACATCGATCTATGATTTAAACATCGATCTATTAGAAACATCGATCTATTAGAAACATCGATCTATTAGAAACATCGATCTATTAGAAACATCGATCTATTAGAAACATCGATCTATTAGAAACATCGATCTATTAGAAACATCGATCTATTAGAAACATCGATCTATTAGAAACATCGATCTATTAGAAACATCGATCTATTAGAAACATCGATCTATTAGAAACATCGATCTATTAGAAACATCGATCTATTAGAAACATCGATCTATTAGAAACATCGATCTATTAGAAACATCGATCTACTAGAAACACCGATCTATTAGAAACATCGATCTATTAGAAACATCGATCTATTAGAAACATCGATCTATTAGAAGCATCGACCTATTAGCAACATCGATCTATTAGCAACATCGATCTATTAGAAACATCGATCTATTAGAAACATCGATCTATTAGAAACATCGATCTATTAGAAACATCGATCTATTAGAAACATCGATTATTGAAAACATCGATCTATTAGAAACATCGATGTTTCAGCAACATCGATGTATTAGAAACATCGATGTCTTTTGTCATCCCCACACGCGGCGGCTGGCGGCACGCGCCGCACACGCGCGAGCGCGCGGGGGGGCAGCGGCAGCCGAGCGGGGCCGCCGCCGGAAGTGCGTTGTTATAGGTCGTTTGTCACGCGCGTGTATTCTCGAGCATCTGCCTGGAAGACGGATGGCGGGCGCTGGCGCTGGCGGCGGCCCCGCCCACCGCTTCCGAATAAGCAGAAAGCTGCGGACTGGGTCACCGAGAATCGATCACTGCACCATCTTATCCGAAAAAATGCGAGAGGTTTTGAAGAAAATACAGGCGTTCTATGATAGCGCTAATAACTTGGGGGGAAATGGTGTAGTTTTTAAATAAAAAACGTCTTGCATCTTGTTCAAGGAAAGAAAACAAAGAAAATAAAAGGGAACACTTGACGTAATGCAGCGTTCTCCATGCTCATTTATGGTATATACAGCATGGTGTGGCTTTCCCTTTTCGTTATAAAAAATGAACAAAATAGTGAAATATTTATTTATGAAATAAGATGTTACGAATACCGTGCAATTCGTTTTGCACATATTCCCAAAACTATAATTTTCTTTTAAATATGAATTTTCATTTCACTATTCATCCTCAAGAAGGCGACACTGGGAGTGTCCAAATCAGTGTTCTAAGTGAGAACGGTAATTATTGGGAGGCCAAGAACACTCTTCTTACACTCAGTATGAAATTAATGTTGATAATAGCACGCAATAGATCGAACACAACTCACACGTATTGCGAATTGGTTTCAGTTTCGTAAAGTTTAACTATTGACAATCAAAATGGATAAAGAATTTAAAAAAGCTGTTCATAAAGAAGGATATAAAGGATAGGACATTCTCGTTCCCCGTTGTTTGTGTTACATTAACAGCAATTCCTTTTTATATTGTTTCTGGGCTGAAATACTTCAATATTCAAAAAATGCTGTGCTTGCTGATCATGCTTTCGGAATAATTTCATGTAACCCTCTGGGCTGTGGGAACGGAGGCGGAACTAGAGGCATATGGCGTGCACATGCAGCGAGGCCAAGGGCAGCGAGACCGCGAGGCACGGAGAGGGGGAGGCGAGAGAGACAGAGAGAGAGAGAGAGGGAGAGGGAGAGGGGGGCGAGCGGCGGAGTGCTCCGCAAGCGCTGGTGCAACGCCGCGGCTGGTCACACCCTCTCACGCATGTTGGCGTCTCAACACCATATGAAGACAAGCGTTGCTTACTTCAATTGATTGAGTGATTGATTTTTTCGTGTTTCCGGGCGCGTCAACTGTTCGGTCATTAGTCCCGTTAGTGTAGTGTATGATTTTTCTCGGGAGATGGCTGTGATATTCCCCTGCTGGATGGCGAGATCCGGCGCCGACCTACCGTCGGCTAGTGAGATTTCCCACTAACCAGGACTCTCCCACCAGCGGGGCAACCGCCCCAGTCCGGACAAGCTCTCGAAAGTCCCAACCTGTCTCCCGGAATATGTGGTTGTGTAGTGCATTCAGTGTGAGTGTGTAAGGGGAGAGGATAGGACAAGGAAGAGGAAGACAGATCGCGCGCGGTCCGTGGCCCGTTGGTAGGGTACTGCTCCGGCATTCGCCTGGTGATGATCGGAGAAACCACGGAAAACTACCGATCAGAGCAGCCGGCCGCTAGAATTCTCCTCCAGACAGCGACTGAATTCGACCTAGCTGAAAATTTAGTGTCGAAAATCCTTCCGCAGTCAGGACTTGAACCTAGGACCTCCCGGTCAGAGGCGCTGCAGTGACATCAGTTGATTGGAAGTGTAGAGCATGTGCCAGTAAATGTGTGTTTAACGGGAAAGGAAGACAAGGATGAGGAGGCAAAAATCGCGCAAACCGAGCCCCGTTTGTAAAGGTACTGTGTCGACCAGAGCAGCCTATCGCTAGAACTGAATTCTCCTCAAGACTGTTTGAAACCGACCCAGCGACTTGGACGGAGGTTGGAGAGAGCTGCGCGTGGGCGAAGCTCGCAGGCGACGCCGCGCAAGTGATGGATGCCGCAATTATCGCCGATTCATCATCGGCGCCGCCCACAGCGCACGCGCGAGCGAAAAATGCGCATCGCGCTAAAAACAACGGCCGCCGCCGCCGCCGCAGCGATAAGCAGCGGCCGCCGTCGCGGCGCGGCGGGCGAACGCGTCCCCAGGGAAGCACAGAGCGGCGCGCTAGGCATGGGAGGGGCGAGGGGGCGGGGCGGGGAAGGGCAGAGAAAGGACAAGCGAGGCGGGGTAGAGTGGGGCAGGGCGGGGCAGAGTGGGGCAGGGCGGGGCAGAGCGGGGCAGAGCGGGACAGGGCAGGGCCGGGCAGGGCACGGCAGGCAGGGCAGGGCACGGCAGGGACGGCAGGGCACGGCAGGGCACGGCAGGGCACGGCAGGGCACGGCAGGGACACGCAGGGCACGCAGCACGCAGGGCACGCAGAGGCACAGCAGGGCACAGCAGACGCAGGGCACGGCAGGGCACGGCAGGGCACAGGCAGGGCACGCAGAGCACAGCAGGCACAGCAGGCCCCAGGACACAGCAGAGCACGACAGGGCACGGCAGGAGCACAGCACGCACAGCACGCAGTGCACAGCACGAGCACGGCACGCACGAGCAGGGCACAGCAGGGACACAACAGAGCACGCAGGCACGCAGAGGCACGGCAGGGCACGACAAGACACAGCAAGACACAGCAAGACACGGCAGGGCACGACAGGGCACGGCAGGGCACAACAGGAGCACGGCAGGGCACAGCAAGACCACGGCAAGACACGGCAAGACACGGCAAGACACGGCAAGGCACGGCAGGGCACGGCAGGGCACGGCAAGACACGGCAGGGCACGACAGGGCACGGCAGGGCACGGCAGGGCACGGCAGGGCACGGCAGGAGCACACAAGACACTGCAGGGCACGGCAGGGCACGGCAGGGCACTGCAGGGCACGCAGGGCACGGCAGGGCACGGCAGAGGCACGGCGGGCACGGCAGGCACGGCAGGGCACAGGCAGGGCACGAGCAGGGCACGGCAGGGCACGGCAGAGGCACGGCAGGGCACGGCAGGGCACGGGAGGGCACGGAGGGCACGGCAGGGCACGGGAGGGCACGGAGGGCAGGCAGGGCAGGGAGGGCGGGGAGAGCAGGAGGGTAGAGCAGGTAGGGAATGAATAAATGCCTTATTTTACGTGGCGAGACTCAGGCCATGAGGCCTGCTATTCCGTCTGACCACGCAAATTTCGTTACGCTCCTTTCACCTACTAGGGGAGAAAGAAGGTATTACTTGGGCGACGAAACAGGCGATTTGAATTTTCCTCAGAGGCTTCATTTAGACTTGAGGATCTTTTACAAGCAGTAAATCTACTAACATGAGACAGCCGGCTTTACTTCCCCTCCTGGGCTGTGAAGGGCGGGGAGTGAAGGGGCTGGGCAGGGAGGGGCAGACCGGGAGCGGGCCGGATCGAGGAAGGACAGGGCAGAGTAGAACAGGACTGGGTAGAGCAGGACGGGGCGGGACCAAAGAGGTTGAGTACGAAGGTATGCTCGTCAACGGCGGAGAGAGCATCAAATGGAGGTAGAGAGAAACAGATGGCGGAGGATGAGGAGGAGAGTGAGAAGGTGGAGGGAGGGAAAAACAGGAGAGGAGGGGGAGGAAAGAAAAAAGAAAGCACACGAGGAGGAAGAGAAAGGAATGTGGAGGAAAATAGGGCTGCGGGCAGGAGATAGTGAAGGAGGAGAAAGTAGAAGACCGAAGTAGGTTCATGGAGGATAAGGATGAATAAAAAGGCATTGAGATAGTGATGGTGATGAAAGTGGACGTAACGTGTCCGATGTAGCATGTGGGGATGAATGGAACACCCAGATTTGTAAGTAAACGGGAAAAAATAATTTATGTTTTTCTCTCTCGAATAATTTCAAGGCATGCCCCATTCAATGTCAACAATTCCGCGAGTGACAATGCTTTAATTTGAACAAAACAATGTTTTTCCTCAGTGTAAACTGTTTGATATGGTAACGTTTGAAATGACAGTTTCGTAAATGAAAAATCCCGTAAGAATAATGGGAAATTTAACGCCACCTTCTCTATTATCTATGATTTGATGTGGTTTTTAAGTCCTATGTGTCGAAATTATTTTTATCATAATTTATTTTTTCGAAATATTTTTAACTGTAGAATGCTTTATTGAAACAAAGCACAAACAATTATCCAAAAATCGTTAATTAAGTTACCAAATGCTTCAAATTTTCCTTCATTCCCGTTGGACACATTTTACGGTGGTGCCGGTCATTGCGCCTCTTGTGGAATGGCGTGCTCAATACGAGAAGTCATGGCTTCATGGACCGGGCGCCACTCAACAGCAGTTCGCTGGGGGCAGGGTGTGCTGGAGACATATGTTGCGTTTCTGACCAGGGACCCTTCCCCCAAAACCAACCACACCGGCCGCGCCCACACACACACTCGCAACTTACACTTCCATGCCCATGCCCATGTCAGTGCCGACGTCCATGACCATGCATATGCCCGTGACCATGCATATGCCCATGGCCATGAATATGCCCATGACCATGAATATGCCCATGTCCATGCATATGCCCATGACCATGCATATGCCCATGACCATGCATATGCCCATGACCATGCATATGCCCATGACCATGCATATGCCCATGACCATGCATATGCCCATGACCATGCATATGCCCATGACCATGCATATGCCCATGACCATGCATATGCCCTCATAAGGTTTGTATTTATTCTTGTCCACTCGTGCCGGAACACACACCTTTCGCCGACTTCCCTTGTCGCTTCTTTTGAATGGTGCGACTCAATTTACTTGGTCTCCATATTCACGTCTTGATAAAGGGAGTATCCGTTTCGGTCAAGTCTATAAGGATAATGCCCAAAACCCTGTTGTTCTCCGCTTGCCCACTGAGAGTGCTGTCCAGATTTTTTTCTGTGGAAGCCGGCAGATGGGCTTTGAAGTGCTGTCTCGCCCCGCGTTGACCGTTCTAAGACGATCCTCTTCAGAGCCAAGAAGAAACCCCTGAGTGGTTAGCATTTCACGAACTTCAAGGAACAGCAACCCTCTGCTCAGGCATGGGAGCACCGCACTCCAAGGAAGTGGTTCCACGAGGGACCAGGAAGAATACCGATCCCACGTGGGAAATGTGCAGAACACGAAGATATTACGTGGATAAACCTAATATAGATTGTAAAATTTATAAGCATGAAAACTGAAAGAAAAAAGTTAGTGTAATACGCCATTTGCACATGCCTTTGCTTTGAAGTCCAGTGTGTCCATTTTGTTACAGAAGCAGAAATTATTAACCTTGAATTTAAACGTCAAAACATTCTTTCCCAAACAGTTTTTTGAGAATTAAGAATGCTTCTACAACCAAACTGATGTAAGCTAGAGATTGAGAACGGTTCTCTGTGGATCCCACGGGCGACACAGTCGCGAGAAATGCTACAGGCGACACAGTCGCGAGAAATGCTACAGGCGACACAGTCGCGAGAAATGCTACAGGCGACACAGTCGCGAGAAATGCTACAGGCGACACAGTCGCGAGAAATGCTACAGGCGACACAGTCGCGAGAAATGCTACAGGCGACACAGTCGCGAGAAATGCTACAGGCGACACAGTCGCGAGAAATGCTACAGGCGACACAGTCGCGAGAAATGCTACAGGCGACACAGTCGCGAGAAATGACACAGACGAAGTCTATTTATATATTTAACAGCAAGAAACAATTAAAAACTGTGCGTGACATACTATGGTGAGACGTGCAATCTGAATGTGGTTTCTTGAACTCTGTGATCTCAGCCCTAACTCATCATTGTCACTTTCAGTATTATGGGCACAGGCAGCAACGAGCGTTTTTGGCAAACTTGATAAGAAAACATTCTCTCCCGCGTAATCAAAACTATTTGCAAAGAAAAATAAGCTACAGATTTTGGCTATTAACCCTGATCGTGACCATCGCAAAAGAATCGACACTGCCACGAGAACAGGGAGAACGATTATTTGGATAACAGAGATTGTGCAATTCGCCGACGATACCGCAATCTACAAATCCAGCCACTCACTTAAGACCATTACCAATAGGATACAAAATCATCTAAATGAAATAGAGCAGTGGTCAACATTGTGGAAAATCAAACTCAACCCAACTAAATCAACTTCCAAAATATTCTCACTACGACCATTTTCTCACCCACCACCACTACACATTAATAAACACACAATTCCATGGACATCACAAAACCAATCAGTAAAATACCTCGGGATGAACTTTGACACAAGACTCAACTGAAACACACACATAACACTAAAACAACAAGCAAAAATAAAAATAGCTTAACTAAAATTCCTTATCTACTCCAAAAGCCGGCTATCCCTAACAAATGCCATTACAATTTATAAAGCAATAGTCAGACCATTAATGCTCTACGCATGTCCCATCTGGAACAATGCATCTATTTCTAACATTAATAAACTTCAAATTTTACAAAATAGATTCCTCAGATTAGCAACACATACAACACAACACACATACAACACAACACATATTGCCCATCTTTCCAATAATTTTTACTACAACCTAAATACAATTAACCGAGCCGTCCACTACAACCTGGCCACTATAATTGACTTCCCTACTAGAATTAAGAATAGATTTCCTTCCGAAGCGATCTTGAACATTTTCTCTACTAATTGTTCATAGTAGGGGCTCTTGTAGTTTCCTACACCTATAGTAAGGTACTTTAGTTTTAAGTTTTTAGTGTTAAGTTCAGTATAAGTTACAATGTAAGCCAGCAAATGCACATTATATAGTAATTTAGTAGTGATCTGTGTAATTTCCAATCACTCAATAAATAAATTTAAAAAATAAAAAACAACAGAGATTGTGAAGTTACATTTACGCTCATAAGCAAAACAAGGGACCGCCTCAACATTCGCTCAAAAGGTCAGGGAAACTAGACGAAAAACTTTATCGAGATAGGATCATTGACCTAGCAACTGAGGAATATTATTACAAGCATCTTCAATTTTTTTTAAATTATACAGAACAAATATTAACTAAAGCATTATATATCATAGTTAAAATAAATATTATTTCCATTTTTGATGTTCGATACGGTCTCTAATTGTATAGAAAGTTATGCGACAGAAAAAAATTTAACACAAACTTCTGTATCGATTTTAATCGGTCGACCTGGATGTCCAAGTTTGCTAAGAGCGTGTATCAACTCAGCGCATCGGCCCGAAAGGTCGCGGGTTCGAGTTCCGCCTTGGCCATGGTTGTTTGTCTCATGTCCCTCAAGCATGTGTTGTCGCGGAGGGCCTCGCGTTCTTCTGACCCCAGAATCCGCAAGTGTGTTGAGTGTCTACTGAATGGTCGAATATGCGAGCCATCGGGACGTAAAGAATAACCAGAAAAAACTCTAGGGAAAAAATCGATTTTAATCGTTTAAAGTCATCTGGCAATGTGTTGTAACATAATGTGACTTTTTGTAGCGCGTCGTGGGAGGGGCCGCCGGCGAAGTCACCAGAGGCGTCGTAGCGTGTGAGAGGAGGCGCAGAGGGGCGGAGGGGTGGGGAGGAGGCGAAGATGGAGGCGAACGAGGCGATGAAGTTGACGAAAGAGGCGACGAGGCGGCGTCGGGTAATCCTTGGCCACAGACACGTCCCCCCCTTCACGGTGCCTGCGTGCCGTCGAGGCGCAACCGTCTGCAAGAGGCCACTCCCACCCGGAAGCGGCTGTTCCCCATGTGTTGGCTGTCGGCGGCTGCGGCGGCGGTGGGGGGCGGTGACGGCGGCGGTGGCGGCGGTGGCGGCGGTGGCGGCGGCGGTGGCGGCGGCGGTGGCGGTGGCGGCGTGGGTGCGGCGGCGGTGGCGGCGGAGGCGGCGGTGGCGGCGGTGGCGGCGGCGGCGGCAGTGGCGGTGGCGGCGGTGGCGGCGGTGGCGGCGGCGGCGGCAGTGGCGGTGGCGGCGGTGGCGGCGGTGGCGGCGGCAGCAGCAGTAGCAACTGTGGGTCCCGGAGACCCTGGATCTCGTCACTCGCGCTTCGCAGTGCAATGACCGGTGCTCGTAAATCCACAAATAACTAGAAGCACGGTCTTTGAAGTAGCACATTTTTCTAATTTCTTTGGTGTGTACTGGCTTTAAGGTCTTTTCTCATTAATTATTTGTTTTCGGAAAACGTAATTTGAAGCACTTCCAGTCGCAATTGCAATAATGTATACAAATCGATATAGATAGTTCGTTCAACATTCACCTCTTGCAGACACTCATTCCTTGGGTTTCTTCGTTCCGCAACGCACAGTCACAATCCAAAAGATCATTGGCCGCTATATCAAGAAGGCCGACCTTCTCAACGTGCAACGTCGTATCTCAAACAGATGAGAGTTCCATGGATGCTTGGTCAGCACTCATCTCTACTGGGCAAAGAACTTCAGTCATAGAGAAATGTAATCTTCCTCCATGTTTCAGTGTAGAAATGGTCGCATCATTTCCGCGTACAGCAGTACCGACTGTGTCCCTCTCGTGAAAAAAAGGTACGGAATGAAGGAGGGGGATGATATTGAAGTAAATGGACAAAATAACTGACCAAGACGCTGAGGTGGGATGTTGGCTAAAGATGGCAATTACGAAAGGCGGCGACAGGCTCGGAGGGCGGTGAGCTAGAGGACGTACTCCAAAGGCCAGACCGGACTGCAAGAGGCGCAGCTGCAGGCGCAAGACGGGGCAGCCGGTGGCGGGCGGAGGGAGGGGTCAGCGCGTTGAAACGGAGCGGAGGCGGTGGGGCCAAGAGCGAGGAGGAGACGCGGAGCGGAGCGGGGCGGGGCGGGGCGGGGCGGAGGGGGCGGGGCGGGGTGGGATGGGGCGGGGCGGGAGGGACCGGGGCAGGAGGGGGCGGGGCGGGGCAGGAGGGGGCGGGGCGGGGGGGGGGTGTCTGCACTGGCAGCGACGAGACGCGCGGCGCCTGCCCGTCCCTCTCTCCGCCCGCCGGGTATTTACATTCCGACGCGGCAGATGCCGCCGCCGCCCCCGCGCCCGCCGCCTGGCTGCCGTGACGTCAGACGCTCGCCCGCGGCGCTATTCTTGGGCGAGACTGGGGCGGCGCGGTGCAGCACGGTGTGTGTGCGTGGCGGCGAGTGGCGAGGCGTGGCGTGGTGGGGCGAAGAGGAGAGGAGAGGAAAAGGAGCAGAGTCGTGGCGGGGTGGGGGGGGGAGGGAGGGGGGGGGGGGGGGGGGGGGGGGGGGGAAGGGGCGGGGAGGGCGAAGAGGAGAGAGAAAGGAGCGGACGGGGCGAAAAGGTGAAGGAAAGGAGCAGGAGCATGGCGGGGTGGGGCGAACAGGAGAGGGAATGGAGCGGGCGGGAAGAAGAGAGGAGTGGCGGGGCAGGTCGAAGAGGAGAGGGAAAGAGGCGGGGCGGGTCGAAGAGGAGAGAGAATGGGGTGTGGTGGGGTGGGGTCAAGAGGAGAGGGAATGGGCTGGGGTGGAGGGGGGAAGAGGAGAGGGGAAGGAGCAGGGCCGTGGAGGGACGGGAAGGGGCGGGGCGAATCCGAGAGGGAAAGGAGCGGGGCGTGGGGGGGGGGGCGAAGATGTGAGTGTATGTGAAAGAGGCGGGACGTGGTGAAGAGAGAAGAGGAGAAGGAGAGGAGCCTGCCGGGTCAGGGCGGGGCTGGGCGGGGTGGGGCGGGGCGTTGAACGGCGGGGAGGGGAGGGGAGCTGCGCGATGCGGAGCGGTGTGGCGTCTGGCCGCCCGTCTTTCCCCCTCCTCTTCCACCGTAATGTCTCCGCTGGCGCTTGGCCGTCAGGCAACTTCATTCGCGCGTTATTAGTCCGAAGGAAACAAGAGATACGCGGACCTGCAAGAGGGTCAGTTTACAACATTGAGCCCTTAATGTAGAAAACGCAATTTAATTTCTTTCAGGACATTTATGTGATGGATATGTCATTATACTAGAACGTGCGAAACAAGATTGATAACCGAGTAAAAGGGTCGTCTAGTCTAATCTCCTGGATTTCTACTCTTATTGTTAGTGCAAGCGGTGCGGTGGAGGAAAGGGGGAGCCAGTGCGTGTCATAGGCCAAGGCCTCACCTCCAAAGGGGTCTTCATTGAACGCTGGAGGATAAATAATTATACATTTTCAAAACAAATTCCGTTTTCCTAAAGTACAAATCGTAGATATAAATTCTTATTCTTTCTGCAAATGTGTGCTAATCTCGGAAATTCCGTACTTGCTTTCAAGAACAAACGGATAATTAGGAATCAATTTCCTTGGTATTTCTCGAATTTGTTTCTGAAGGTTCCTTGGATTGATTAGCGAGTCGAGACGCGTCAACTGCTAAGGTTATTAGTCCCGTAATTGTTGCACATAATTTATCGCGAGAGGTGGCAGTGTTTTTCCCTCGCTGGATGTCGAGATCCGGTGCCGACCTACTCATCGGTTTGCAGGGATTCCCCAAGGAGGTGTCTCTCACCATCGTGTGTGTGTATGTGTGTGCGTGTGCGTGCGTGTGTGTGTGTGTGTGTGTGTAAGCAAGGGATGTGTATACGTCAAGCAAGAGGAAGGAAAGATCGCACGCACTCCGTGGCCCGTTTGTTATGGTACCTCTTTGGTATACGTCTGATGTTAATAGGAGAAACTAAGAGCTGATTTTTCATAACAGGCTTTGTCTAAGGCAAAAATAGTTAATTTCAATTTTGTAATTTTGAAATGTTACATTATTTTCATTTTCCGAAAATACGGAGAGTTGGCCTAAAATGGGACTAGCACCATATTTTTACCATCCCTTAATGCGTACGAGAAGAAAAATGTAAAAGAAAATTAAACATTGCCTATAGTTAGTGCAAAATTATACGATACTACTCACTTTTTAAAAAAGTTGAACATAACTTTAATTTGAACATATGTCTTTAAGGAACAGATTTTATTCAGGAAAAAACAATCTGTATCTTCAATATTGTAGTTGTAGGAAGACAGCGACCAAAAAATTGTATATTCGAAAACTCGTTTCAACGAAAATGAGACATACATCATTCTCTTAAGCATCCTTCACGCTATCCGAAGACAAAGTTCAATCATAAAAATCGGAGCCATTTTTCACAAAATTTTGATAATGTGTTTGAGGCTTATTGTAAAGAACCACCAAAAATGGAAATATCCGTTTTAAACTCTCAAAGTCTGGAGTTTGTTTAGAACGAATTCGGAATATCAATTTTGGAGAAAATCAAATGAACGGTTTAAGCTCTAGCATTGACCACAGACAGTGGGACAGACGAGTATTGCCGTCAATCAATTTTTCGGTATCACCCTCCCCCCCCCCAAAAAAATGGATTCGGGCTACACCACGTTTTAGAGGAAGTAATATAAAGAGGAACAAGATTTATACAGGAGCAACTATGTATAGGAACAGGATTTATCCAATTTTCGTTACTAAGGCCCAACAATAAGATTTTTTCCTGGCGCAAATTCGCAGTTTTCGAGCTCACGATAACTATATTTTCTCTGCTTATATTCGTGAGGGCAAGAAAATAAAAAATCATATCGTTAGTTTTTAAAACGAGCGTAAAATTTATCATGAAACGAACATTTCTTCTCTTTCACTCTGTATCTTGAAATGATTTTAAAGTTATTTTATAAAGAGACCAAGAAAACTTCCAGTACAATTCTTTTCTTGACCTCTCGTGTAGAGGCTTCACCTAGAACAAGTGACTCCTGACAAAATGGAAAGGTATCTAATCTGATATCTTCGTAGACGTCTAGATGCAAGTTGGGCCCGCTCGTCGCTAACTTCAATTGCGGACGATTGCGATCCATTCATCAGCAATCTTCCGCGCCATTTTACCTGTCGTATCTCCAAATTAAATTACCTTCTTTATACAGCGCCTTAAGGCGGAGGAGAATAAAAAAGAACTTCTCTTCACTGTGCATATTGGCGGATTCGGGGGCTTCTCAATAAAGGCGCAGACAAGTACACGGAAAGTAAGGCGGCGCAGGATTCCGAGGGCTCGAGCGAACTTCGTAAATCGGCAACGGCAGGAACGGGGGGGGATTGGAAGGCGATGGGTCGCGAGGGGGCGGAAGGAAGTAAGGGGATGGCGGAGGACGGGGGGAGGGAGAGTGAAAGCGAGATGAACGAAATGAGATTTGGAAAGTAATGGACGTGCAAAAAAACTTAATAAACACAAAGGTTGTGGGGGGGAGGGAGACTCCTGTACTATGAGATTCAGGGACCAACATGCGAGAGGATGTTGAGAAACAGTCGGAGCAAAACAAGCAGATTCGGTCTAACAGTAACACAGGTAGGTGGTCACTCCAAAAAAACATCTGAGTGCAAGGTAAAAGATAGCAGAGAGCACGTGGCGAGGTCCCCATGGGAAGATGTAGGCAGATGTAGTTTGTTCTGCCCTGACGCGCGCCCAGCCGCGGCAGAGAGAGAGGGAGAGATGAAGAGAAAGAGTGGAAGAGAGAGAAAGAGTGGAAGAGAGGAAGAGAGAGAGAAAGGGTGGAAGAGAGAGAGAAGAGTGGAAGAGAGAGAGGAAGAGTGGAAGAGAAAGAGAGGAAGAGAAAGAGAAGAGAGAGGAAGAGAGAGAGAGGGAAAGAGAGAGAGAGAGGGAAGAGAGAGAGAGAAGAGGAAGAGAGGAAGAAGAGGAAGGAAGAGAGAGAGAGAGAAGAAGAGAGAGGAAGAGAGAGAGAGGAGAGAGAGAGGGAAAGAAGAGGAGAGAGAAGAAGAGGAGCTAGGAGGGGGCTGGGGCGAGAGAGCAGCAAAGTGTTTCGTCTCCTCCCCGCCCCCGCGCTCCGCCTCCGGAGCCCGCGCTGCTGCGCCTTGGCGGGCTATCGGCCAGGATCGATAGGCGCGATGCAAATGGCGAGGCGGAGAGCTGCAATTGATTCTTTACGGCGCGGGCTACAAACCACCGTTCAGGCGGTGCGTACATGCTGGACGACTCGCCGGCGCCTTTATTTCACCGTTGTTTTACGTCCGGAAATCCATTACGCCCTAACCTGAAGAATAAAAGATGGGGCTTAGTTTGCAGGATCTTATTCAACTGTTAGGGCTGTGCAATAAAAAAGGTATGGCAAAACGAAAATTATAATTTGTTTCCCAATGTATATTTTGGTGCTCAGAACAATTATCTACTTAATGGGAAATATTATAATTGCTTAAAAGACACTATTGATATTTCATTAACACTTTCTTCAGTCGTGATATCCCATTATAAATACATCCTTTTACAGAACAATGTTTACATCAATAATATTTTTATGTTCTTTAAAAAAGTAATTTGAATCTCTCGTATGTTCTCAAGTGTGTATTTATAATATTTACCAAAATATACATTATTTTATGCATCGTATCTTTTTTACTCACACTACTGCTTACGTAGTATAGAGAAAGTATTGCAAAGCTCTGAGAAAAAAGGCCAATTTTCCACAGAAAAACTATTTTCGGGCCCTGGTAACGGAAGAGTGGATAAAACTGTCCTAATGTATTAAATTACTTCCTTCACACTGTGTAGTCAAAATCCATCTTTTATGGGTCGTCGATACCGAAATTTCCATTGACAGCAAATGTCTGTCAGTCCGTCCGCCTGTCTCGGAACAGCTAGCTGCAAAGGTGTAAGCAGGATTTTCTCCAAATTTTATATATTCCAATCGATGTAGCTGATGTCATGGCTCCTTCAATTTAAAATCTATGTTTTAGTTTTGGAGGTGTACTTTACATGAAACCCCTGGGACATTTTCAAAATTTTCAAAGAAAAACGGCAGAACTGTTTTGGATTAAGTTTTGACATCGATTAGCGTAAAGGACGCTTAAGAGAATGGTGCCGGAATCGAACTTTCGTTGAAACCGCTGATATTTCAAAAATTGCAAAACTTCAAAACTTTTTTGGCATATTCCTATAACCACAATTATAAGCTAATTTTAATGGTATGTGTTCATTATAAATAGACTTCATGTTCATTAGAAATGGAATGTGTTCATTAGAAATAAGGTCATGTTAAATATTTCGAAAATATGAGTGAATTACAGGCAAGTTTTAAATTTTAAACAATTATTTTCTCAGAGAGGTTATAATTTTTTAAGTTTTTTTCATGTATATGGCAAAGAACGGTAAAAATAGTGGTGCTGGTCTTATTTTCGGCGCGCTCATTGTATCTTTGAAAATTGGAAGGGAAAATTTGGATTTCTCCCGCTTCGTTGGATGTGCTGTCAGTCAAAATGGCAACAAAGCTGTTTCAAATTATATTCGAATGCCTCTCAATATTGCCGGTCGTGATGATTGTACGGTATAGATAAAATTCTTACTACAGGAATTAGATTTAAGCAAGGTAATATGTTTACCGTATTACTAACAAATTCATTTCTTTTATTTAAGAAGTTGAATTGACTACTGTTCCTGGCTATCGAAATTACTGCAGATATGCACCTCAGGTGCTTCATTTAAATTGGTTGAATATGACTTTTTCCAAGTTATAACTAAGATTTTAGAGCAGAAAAAATTAAATCTTTCAATATTAGACAACTATTTCCAACAATGTGAGAAAGCATGTGCATGTAGCATCTCTAGTTTCGGGATGCGAAACTGGTTTGGACGGTATGTGAAGAAAGGACAATGATAGGAAATGGAAATATAGAACTTGGAAAGAGTGTATCAACGCGTATTTGAGTGAACAATTGAGTAATGTAATAGGTTGCAATGAAGAAGTTTGTTTTGAGCGAGGCTAACTAGATTTCGAAAGTGAAGGACGCATATCGTGATATTTAAAGTGAAATACTTTGTAAATACTCAATTAGTAGTGTCCAAGTGATTAAAACATTGGAAAATCCTTGGGGAAGGCATTAGATATAACTAATCGGTGATTCAAAAATACTGAACAAGATATCCGCGAACGTGGATCAGGAAACAGTTTGCCGATTGATCCAGAACTTCCAACAATATATTTTCTTTTTGTAAGAACTGTCTGTTTTCTTACTTGAAATTACCTGAAGAGTGAGGTACACGGACAGCAACGTTGCGTAAGGGGAAAACAGAGGCAGCTGAAATTATTGTGAAAACCCTATTTTCGCGGTAGTCTACGGAAGCTTACACTGGTGCGGGACGGAAATTCGTTAGTTACGTAACAGTCAAAAATAGTTTTGCACACTGCATCAGCCGTCATAACTGAATGCACAAATCAAAGTAAGGAATGTACAATACAAAAAAGAAAATAAAGCAGATGAATACTAATGGGTGAAGTCATGCTATAGAATTCAATATCAGGTGAGATTCAAGAGTTATAGCTCACACTATCCTTGAGGACCCTTAACAGACGTTTATACGATTTTAGTATTCACACACAATAAAAGTGAAGTAATCAACTGAATCGTAGAAAACTCCATTTCTCCTATCAAGCTGAGACAGTCACTCTCTCTTGCAAATCAAAAATATCTTATCTCTCGACCCACAGTCCCCATGCCTTTTCTTTTAACATTCAACACTCAAAGATTTTAAAGTAAATTGTTCATAATGCTATTAGCATTTTGAAATAAGCGAGTATTCATCGAGTGATTTCAATGACTTCAGTCGTCGAGGGAAAAGTTCAATTTTTGAGGATATCAAGAGCAGCACAAAGGATTTCTCTCCGGGAATGTAACACGTATGGTACGGTACTGCAGGTAAGTCCAACCGATTAGAAAGTTTTCCTCTCAAAGAATGTATCAATTATGACGACTATTCAAGTATTTTATCGCTTAAATTATAGTTAACATTTATAACAAAAGTCATTGAACATTTTCCTTTTTTCTTATAAAAGAAAATTAATACAAATCTCCCCTCTCACTAGGGTATGCCAATGTGTTTCCATAATATTAACGTGGGGTGCGTGAATAGCAGAAAAACAGCACCGAAGGTTGCAGACAGAGAGAGACAGAAAGGCGGCGAGAGAGATGGATACGAGAATTTTAGTGCCAATTGCCATTAGACAAGTGGATGACCGAAGAAGTGGAGGCGGAGAGGCGGGCTGGGGGTGACAGGCCGAGAGGGGCAGAGAGGAGAGGCAAGGGCATGAGGGGCGAGAGCGGTGGGGAGAGCGGGGCGAGGCGGGGCGAGAGGTGGGCGAGAGGAGCGAAGGCAGGGCAGAGGCGGGCGAAGAGCGGGAGAGCGGCAGAGAGCGGGCGAGAGCAGGGCGAGCAGGAGGCGGAGCGGCGAGAGAGCGGGGCGAAGAGCAGGGCGAGAAGCGGGCAAGAGCAGGGCGAGAGAGCAGGGCGAGAGGCGGGCGAGAGCGGCGAAGCGGGGCGAGAGAGCAGGGCGAGAGAGCAGGGCGAGAGAAGCGGGGCGAGAAGCGGGCGAGAGAGCAGGGCGAAGAGCGGGCGAGAGAGCAGGGCGAGAGACGGGCGAGAGAGCGGGCGAGAGCAGGGCGAAGAGCGGGGCAGAGAGAGCAGGGCAGAGCGGAGAGCAGGGCGAGAGAGCGGGCGAGAGAGCAGGGGCGAGAGAGCAGGGCGAGAGAGCAGGGCGAGAGAGCGGCAGAGAGCGGCAGAGAGCAGGGGCGAGAGAGCAGGGCGAGAGGGGCAGAGGCGGGCAGAAGCAGGGCGAAGAGCGGGGCAGAAGCGGGCGAAGAGCAGGGGCGAGAGAGCGGGCGAGAGAGCGGGGCGAGAGAGCGGGGCGAGAGAGCGGGGCGAGAGAGCGGGGCGAGAGAGCGGGGCGAGAGAGCGGGGCGAGAGAGCGGGGCGAGAGAGCGGGGCGAGAGAGCGGGGCGAGAGAGCGGGGCGAGAGAGCGGGGCGAGAGAGCGGGGCGAGAAGGAGCGAGAGAGCAGGGCGAGAGAGCGAGGGCGAGAAGAGGCGGAGGGCGAGAGGCGGGCGAGAGGCAGGGGCGAGAGCGGGCGAGAAGCGGGTGAGCGCGGCAGCGAGACAGGGGACGAGAAAGCGGGAGGGAGAGGGCGGGGCGAGAGAGCGTGGGGGCGAGAGAGGGGCAGCGCGAGAGAGCGGGGGGCGAGGCGGCGCTGCGCCGGAGGCCCAGGATGATGCCCGGGCGGCGCGCGGCCGCCATCGACCCGCAGCGAGTGGGAGGGCGCGGGCGGCGCGTGCGCCCGCGTGTTGGCCGGCCGCGCCTTAATCTCACGCCGCTCACCCCCGAATACGGCGCTTAAAGGTTGTCACCCATCAAATCTAGAAACGGGGCTTTGTTGCATGTTGAGCGCATCTAGTATCGCAATGAAATTTTTTTTCATCAATTTCTCTTGTTTCCTTTAGACGTCTATTTAATGATGAAAGAGTTTTTCATTGATTGCAATAAATTTAGTTACATTTCACAATATTATTTCGACTTATCTGTTACAATTACAATTCTTCAAATCTGTTTGTCGCATACAGTATTTTGTGCACGTAAACGTGTAATTGTAATTTTATTTTCACTTCTCTTCACCTTCTCGTGCTGTTTCGAAAAGGACAAAGGGAATTTGAATGGCGTCATAGTTTGAGGTGGCAAAGGACTATCGTTTTGGGTTCCGCGTAAGGTATGGATATTGGAACCAGGTGATTGTGGTTTACATAACTTCTCGCACTACTATGTGTCATTTGAATTGTCCCAACCACAATCATTTGTCTCCCATCAAGATTCACTCGTGTATCACCAACAGTATACAACGCAAACCAGATGTGCATCGACGATTTTCTCAATTGGCACGTTCACATTCTTGCGGTGGGAGAGGATTTAACTAATTTCCGAACGAAACGAAGATCGTTAACTCCGTATAAGGTACGACGTTATCGGCGTCAGTTTATCTCAAGGTATCCTTTCGTGTACTTGCAAGATTCACCGATTGGTTACTCTGTGTTTTCGGCCGCATCAATTGCTATTGTCATTGCGAAAGGATTTTGAGGTGCAAATTGTGGTTGTTAAAGGGGGAAAAGGTTCTGCAAATATGTACAAGAAGGTGCAAAAAATGTGATGCTGAAACTACTTGTATTAAGGTTTAGTACATTTACATAAACTCAGTTTCTAAATTATAGAGAAGTATCATTTTGAACCACTTTTTTTTTCTTTATAAAGTCCGTAAGCTGTGATTCATAGTACTTTATCCAACTTTGTAGTAGATAGAAAACTTTTATTTATTTTTTTTCTGAAGGTAAATACATAGGTAGTTATTTGAACTATATACTATATGTAATTTTTAATACTTACTAACTTATTCTCAACTTACATAATATACAATGGGGACGTTGCCCACTATGGGTCTTCTAATATGGTTCTATGTTGGCGAATTTGATTTGAAAGATATGGAAAGGGTATTTATTTTTGAATTCTGTTTTAATGTGTTCGATTTTTTGCGAGTCTGAATTTGGTGAGTGGTGGGATTTGGTGTATTTTATGATAGAAGTTTGTAGCAAGGTATGTGATGTGATGATCTAATGATACAATGTTGAATTCTTTATGGAGTTGATTATTTGTAATGAACTATTGGGCGCTAGTTATGGTTCTCGGACCGGGTAGCTCAGTGCATCAACTGATGTCACTGCAGCGCCTCTGACCGGGAGGTCCTAGGTTCGAGTCCTGACGGCGGCAGGATTTTCGACACTAGCTTTTAAGCTAGGTCGAATTCAGTCGCTGTCTGGAGGAGAATTCTAGCGGCCGGCAGCACTGATCGGTAGTTTCCCGTGGTTTCTCCGATCAACACCAGGCGAATGCCGGAGTAGTACACTACCAAACGGGTAGTACACTGCCACGTTCACTGCCACGGTCCGCGCGCGATCTATCCTTCCTCTTCCTTGTCCTATCCTTTCCCCCTTACACACACTTACACTAACATGCACTACACTACTTCATATTCCGGGAGACCGGTCGGGAGCTTAGAGCTTGTCCCGGCTGGGGCGGTGCACCGCTGGTGGGAGAGTTCTCGTTAGGGGGAAACCCCACTAGCCGAAGGTAGGTCGGCGCCGGATCTCGCCATCCAGCAGGGGAAGACCACCGCCATCTCCCGAGAAAAAACATGCACTAAACTAACGGGACTAATGACCAAAGCAGTTGACGCGCCCGGAAACACGAAAAAAACAAACCAAACCAAACTTATGGTTCTCGGGAATTGGTTTTGGATTACTTGGAGTTTGCGAATATTTGTTTTAGCGGCGTTAATCCGTACAGGACAGGCGTAAGTGATTAAAGGTCTTATTATGGTTAGATAGAAAACTGTACTGGCTGAACTTATTTTCCCCGAGTATAACGTAGCAGAACGTACTTCGCAGGCGCGTCAAACTGCACGCGCAGAAGCACTTGCTCGCGTTAGAACCTCGGCGCTCTTGTGGCCACTGCCCCAGACTCTTCTCTCCCTATCCACAAGCGCTGTCAGTGCTCTTTTAGTATCGATGGCGACACGATGGCAAGGATAAACAGTTTCCTCGGATCACAGACAAGTGAATTTCTGCCCACCCGTTTAAATGTCCTGATTTGGCCTGTCTGGACAGCACTTTAAATCCAGTGGGAAAGAGGTAAACTGTGGCAGCAAAACTGTTGAAATTAAAATTTTACTCCACAGCTGCAGATTCACCTTCGTTACTGGGACATAAATGACTCGTAGTTTACGTAAAAGATTCAATATTTATTTAATATTGTTGACTTCTGATTAAATGTGATTTGAAAAAGCTGTTCAAGAAGAGAGAATATATATGCCTAAGCATTTAAAAACGCAGAAAAGAGTGGAGGAAAAAGGTGCTGAAGTATAAAAAAAAAGAGAGAAAAAGTGGCAAAATGTAGTAATCTCACGAAAGGATTCGGCAAAAAACTTCAGGAAATTTCATTACCCGTTATTATACCTCCAATTCCCCCGTTCTCATTATTTCATTCCCCCACATACATACTACATTACGCTATCTGTATAAACATCTATATTTCTGAAAAGATGTCTCACCTTAAAATCCTCTCCCTAGTCATTCATGCCCTGGTGGGGACGTGATATCTGGCGGAGTCGTCCGCATGCAGGGTTCCCGCTTGCGGTAGTGCGGTGCATGCAAGTGAGTTCGTAAGTAAACGGATAGAAAGGAAAGATTATATAATTAATTAATTATATAATAAGAAAGGAAAGATCGCGCGCACTCTTGGTCCGTATTTATGATACGGTTCCGGCATTCGCCTGCAACTTATAGGAGAAACTACCGACAAACACAGATAAGTGCACGAGGACGTTAGAATTCTCCTTCAAAATATCTTTAAGTGTTTAGGATAAGATAACGTATTGTGTGATAGAATCTCAACAGCAGTAATTTGGAAAAACAACTAGTTGCAAAGGACTTTCCATTCAATAACTTCATTAATTTCTAAATTAGAACAATACAGTATGTGTCAGATGTGAACTAATATTGCCGAAATAGGATGGACCTGTAGATTTATTTATACGCCAGTTAAATACAGACAAGAGAGTCTGTATTCGGACAGTCATCACGGAACAAACTCCCAAAGCACACTTATGCTATCTATCGCTGCTATTGTGACACGGTGTACCAATGCATGTACTGGGATTTATCGCAATACAACGGAATACATATTCAATTCTGAATATCGTATTTCAACTAATACTATCAAAATTTCAATCATTGTTTCGCTAATAACTTCGAAGCAAAACATCTATGTTACAATATCAATGTTTCTTCTCGAAAATACCAATGTTTCAAAAAACATCGATTTTTTTGGCATCCCTACTGGCGCGACAGCTGCAAAGGTGCGTGTTGGGAGAGGGCTAGGGAGGGGAGGGTTGGGGAGGTGGGGCGCGTGGGGATTCCCATGACTCAGTAGAGGGAATCCCGCCCTCCCCCTCCCCCTCCCCTCGCCCGCGTGAGAGGGGGGCGGCGTGCGGCACAGGCGTGGCGCCTACATGTTGCATGTGCGTGAAGTCGATAGCGCTGCAACTCCTGCATAAACCATTGGCGGCGTTTCTAACCGCAGCGCTCTGGAACTTGTTAGCCACCTCCGGCTTCCTTATCATTGCAGTTTAATTGACGGCGCTTACAATACTGTCGATAATATCAGACACTAAAATAATAATATTAATAATAATAATAATTATTATTATTATTAATAGTAATAATAATTTAATTAATAATAATAATAATAATAATAATAATATTTTAAAAACAGAAATACTTTGACATAAATATCTACGTCCAATGAAATGTACCGAGTATGAGGATAATACGGAGGGTAAGGAGGAAGAAGAGGAGAACGAGCAGGAGGAACACGATGAAGAAAAAGCAAAGGAAGACGATAAAAAAGACCTGAAGACAAGACATAAAATAATACAAATGTTTCAATAGTGTTCAAATAACGATAATCAAACTCAAGTCCTATACGAACGCTGAAGCACTTTACGAAGTAGGTACCACATTCGACTGACCTCCTGCATCAGAACAAAGAGGCGCACGTCTACTCGAGCCCCACTCGCAAAGAGCGAACTGGTGGCGTCCGCGGGAGAACACTTTCCCTACTTGTTGGGTCAAGTGACGGCGACGGAGGCGCGAGGTCGGCCGACGCGGCGCGCGGGGGCGGGGCGGGGGCGGACCCCTGCAGGAAGGGGCACGACGCGCGACGCACGGCCGCGATCGATAGGCGCGGTCGCCGCCGCCGCCGCCGCCGGAGGCGGACCCAGCGCGGGCTGGCGGAGAGCGACCGCTGGCGCAGCCCGAGGGCGAGCGAGAGGGCGACGAGGAGAGACAGACACGGGCAGGCGAGACAGAGAGAGAGAGCGAGAATAGACGGCGGGAGCACACACTCAGAGTGCTACAGGCTGGAGTTAGCGGCGGCGGCGATGGCCGCGGCGGTGCCTTTGAACGAGGCCGTAGCGATGAAGGTGGCTACGGCGGCGAAGAAGGGGATGGTGGCCATGAAGGCGGCGGCAGCGGTGAAGCTGGCGGTGGCTAATTGATTCCGGGCGCGTCAACTACTAGGGTCATTAGTCCCGTACGTGAAGTGCTTGTTTTTGCTCGCGAGGTGGCGTTGGTCTTCCCCCGCTGGATGGTGAGACCTACCGTCAGCTAGCGGCGTTTCCGCAAACAAGGTATCTCCCACCAGCACCGCCCCAGCCGGGACTAGCTCTAAGCTCCCGACCGGTCTCCCGGCATGTGTGGTAGTGTACGTGTGTGAGGGGTCAAGATAGGACAAGAAACAAGAAAGAAATATCGCACGCGGTCCGTGGCCCGTTTGTTAGGGTACTGCTCCTGCATTCGACTAATGTTGATCATAGAAACCACGGAAAACTACCGATGAGAGCAGCCGACCTCTAGAATTCTCCTTCAGACAGCGGCCGAATTCGACCTAGATGGCAAGTCAGTGTCGAAAATCCCTTTGCGTTGGCGGTGAAGGCAGCGATGGAGGTGAAGGCGGTGGCAGAGGAAGTGATGGCAGAGGAAGTGATGGCAGCGGAAGTGATGGCAGCGGAGGCGATGATGGCAGCGGATGCGGTGAATGCGGTGAGGCTGACACTGAATGATGGTAGCGTCGGCGATGACGGCAGTGATCACTTCCGAGATTGATCCAAACGTCAACATTCGAGTCTTTTAAGCTTGCACAACGCTTCATTCTTTCACAGCGTCTAGTCGCTACCTCCTTGGGGCATTCATAGTTTGAACACACTTTAAAATCATCACGAAGGACTCCAATTTTGTAACATACTATTTGCAATTGTATTCATGGTTGTTACTCAAAATTCATACTCTACTAACTATCCAACTTTTGAAATGTGCTGCTATAAACACAACTGTGTTTGCGTGAATTTATAATTTAACAGCATAATACCACAATTTGATACATCAGTACAAAATCAATATCAAAATTCAATTACTATCAGTTTTACCCTGAATAATTAAAGCGAGTTTTATTAACAATGTTACAAGTTCCTTAAAAAAGCATCGTTTCAACTATTTTGGATAAATAGTATTTGCACTATATAACCAATAAACATCGTTAAAAGTGCATCAATAAAATTTGTTTATTGAAAATTGGATTTACATTGACAATGTTGCAATTTGTCCACTTTGACAGAACATTTTTATTACTGAAATCCTGTTACCAAGCACCATACATAGTGAAATGGACCTTAACTATCAATATGTCAAAACCGCTTTCTGAATCGTCTGAAAAATAAAGTATACATAAAAGGAGCTAACAGTATTTAGAGCCTAGCTCAATGAATACGTTTTTGAATCTGCAGTTTCGTATAATAGAAATCATTTAAGTGGCTAAATTGGTAGAATAGCTAGTGACTAATTTTAATTCAACTAAATTTCTTCATATGTTCTTAAAAGATATCGTAGAGATCGAATTGAACTTTCATTTAATAATTCTCTCAGGCAGCAAGGGTAAATTAAAACATTTGCCACCATTTGTTAATATATATTATATAAAACGAATCCGTGATACTCTACCTGTTAATAATGTAGAACAGTGATATCCTCCTGATAATTTTATTAATTAGATACTTTCCTTTTACATCAGAAATGTTTTATTATTCTTCCACAATTGGGCTAAACACATTATTTCGGCTATAAAAGTGGTCGCATCACTGGTAAGTCTCTAACAAAAAGGCAACAACACTTATGAAAAACATTTTAACTCATAAGTCATTAACTAAAATCTGTCTTGTAAGAAAACAAAAACATAGAAAACAATAACACTGTATGACTCGTAAGTAAAATTATTGATAATCATGTCATAGACTAAAGAGGTTTAATTATTTTCTGTATGATCATGTGTATTTATCATTTTAAATTTGGTATCCTGGAGAGAAGCAGAAGTAGGGGAACCAGAAATCAATAATCACCAATCAGCGAACGAGGAGGTTGGGGCAGGCGGAAGAGAGAAACAGGGCACAAGGGAGCGAAGAAAACGACGGCAGACGAAGAGAGCTGAAGAGGCGGGGAAAAGGTAGGGAGGGAGGACGAGGGGGAGGTGGGGGGGGGAGGTCGTGTCAGAAGACACTCGCATCAAGAGGCAGGTCCGCGACAGGAGGAGCTCAAGCCAGGAGAGTTCGCAGCAGGAGCGGACGAGGTCGCGAAAGAAAGGGACCGTGGCAGGAGGCCACAACAGGCAGTAGTGCGACAGGAGGGCGTGGTGTGGGCAGGGCGACGGCGACAGGGCGAGAGCGGCAAGGCGAGACCGGCAAGGCGAGACCGGCAAGGCGAGCCGGCAGGGCGGAGCGGCAAGGCGAGACCGGCAAGGCGACAGGGCGACAGCGGCAGGGCGACAGCGGCAGGGCGACAGCGGCAGGGCTACAGCGGCAGGGCTACAGCGGCAGGGCGACAGCGGCAGGGCGACAGCGGCAGGGCGACACCGGCAAGGCGAGACCGGCAAGGCGACAGGGCGACAGCGGCAGGGCGACAGCGGCAGGGCGACAGCGGCAGGGCTACAGCGGCAGGGCTACAGCGGCAGGGCGACAGCGGCAGGGCGACAGCGGCAGGGCGACAGCGGCAGGGCGACAGCGGCAGGGCGACAGCGGCAGGGCGACAGCGGCAGGGCGACAGCGGCAGGGCGACAGCGGCAGGGCGACAGCGGCAGGGCGACAGCGGCAGGGCGACAGCGGCAGGGCGACAGCGGCAGGGCGACAGCGGCAGGGCGACAGCGGCAGGGCGACAGCGGCAGGGCGACAGCGGCAGGGCGACAGCGGCAGGGCGACAGGGCGAAGGTGCCGTGAGAGGGGGGCAAACCGCCCGGCCGGAACGGAAGGCGCGGGGGCTCGCGTGCTCGTGCTTGGCAGGGCGTGTGCGTGGCGCGGGCCGCGGATTTGCCCCGCCCACGCGACGCCCCCAGCGCATCAATATGCGTCCCCCGCCCCCGTGCTCACTGGCTCTGGACAACACGCGCCCTTGAGCGAAACAGGCTTCACTGCACACGCCGCAATTGTAAGTATGAGTTGGCGTGTTTGTTCGCTCGTGGCTTTCTTTTGTTCGATTATATCTCATCCTAGTTTCGAGGCCCGACGGCGGCAGGACACGTGCTTTTCAGCTAGGTCGAATTCAGTCGCTGTCTGAAGGAGAATTCTAGCGGCCGGCTGCTCTGATCGGTAGTTTTCCGTGGTTTTCCGATCAACACCAGGCGAATGCCAGAGCAGAACCCTTTACAAACTGGCCACGGACCGAGCGCGATCTTTCCTTCCTCTTCCTTGTCATATTCTCACCCCCTTACACACACTTCCATGCACTACGCTACCACAAAAGGCGGGAGAACGGTCAGGAGCTTAGAGCTTCTCCTGGTATCACCGCTACCTCCCGATGAAAAAGCATGCACTTACGGGACTAATGACCTCAGTAGTTTACGGGCCCGAAATAACTAACAATTACCCAATCAATAGATTATATCGCATGAAGATTTATTGTAATTTTTACCACCTAGGTCACATTTATTTAGACTGTTTTAATTTCTAAACAGCAATTACAAACGCCTACCGCAAAGTCCTAGACAATGATTAAATGATTTCGAGTCTGTAAATCCAATCTAATGCTGTTTCACCAAAAATTGATTCCAAATCATGCTTAAAACACTGTATCTAAGGTATAGGAATACCAAAAAAAATTACTTATTGTAACAATTTTTTTAGTCATTTCTATGTTACTTTTATGACATTAAAACAGAAGCTTAAACAGACTTTTAAAAAAATGTCTAGAAGACATTTGGTTGAAATTAATAATTGTGCTAAAATTTACCAACCAAAGTACGCAGAAAATAGTTTATTTTTACAAGTTTTCTATTACTAAATTTACTTTTTGAATAAGCAAGATCATTCTATTTGTGCGCTATTTGCGAACGAATCTAAATGAGTGCTATTTGTTTACGAACGAGAAAGAGTTGTTCCAAAGAGAATGAGAGCGAGACAGAGAGTAAGGGGAAGGAAAGAAAGAAAAAAGAAAGAGGAGAGAATAAGAAAGAGAAATTAAACTTTTTTAAATAAATAAAAAAAGAAAAGAAGAAAGAGAAACCGATAGCGGTAGCTTAGTGCATCAACTGATGTCACTGCAGCGCCCCTAACCGGGAGGTCCTAGGTTCGAGTCCTGACGGCGGCAGGATTTTCGACACTAGCTTTTCAGCTGGGTCGAATTCAGCTGCTGCCTGGAGGAGAATTCTAGCGGCCGGCTGCTCTGATCGGTAGTTTTCCGTGGTTTCTCCGATCAACACCAGGCGAATGCCGGAGCAGTACCCTACCAAACGGGCCACGGACCGCGCGCGATCTGTCCTTCCTCTTCCTTGTCCTCTCCTCTCCCATTACACACACACTTACACCTACATGCACTACACTACCACATATTCCGGGAGACCGGTCGGGAGCTTAGAGCTTGTCCCGGCTGGGGCGGTGCCCCGCTGGTGGGAGAGTCCTGGTTAGGGGGAAACCCCACTAGCCGACGGTAGGTCGGCGCCGGATCTCGCCATCCAGCGGGGGAACATCACCGCTATCTCCCGAGAAAACAACATGCACTACACATACGGGACTAATGACCACAGTAGTTGACGCGCCCGGAAACACGAAAAAATCAATTAATCAAGAAAGAGAAAATGAGGGAACGAGAAAGAAGGAAGGAGCAAACCGCTCCTCCCCATGTCTTTCAATGCCGTTACTGTTTTTAACTGGTTGCAGCTGCGCCCTTGTTTTCGCAGCTGCGCCCGACGCTGGGCGCCAGTGTTGCTCAGAGGCTCGCGGCTCCATCGCCGCGCAGCGCCTCCCCTCTCCCCACAGCCGCCGTTCATCATGCACGCAACTCGCCGTCTCCGCTTTCGTGATATTAGTAAAACATGACTCCTACAACGCAATATATTTCAACGAAGGTCGCGCGATCTTGGCGAGTTGTGCGTCTCCGGCGATGACGCAAAAACCATTTGTGGCGCATTAAGGCCCCGCGGCGACCCAAATATCGAGGAGGGACTGCGTCGAGTTCCTCAGCTTTCGCAGCACAACCCAGAAGCACGGCTTCAATATTCTTCTCCCCCATACGTCATATACAGTTTTAACTGTTTATTGACCACATAAATCAAATCAAATCAAACTGCTTACGGTATTGGAAAAGATATTTCAAATCAGTAAGCACGTTTCCATAAAGGTTTCTGGTTAAATTCTTTTTCCGTCTCTCATTTCTCCTGATTGATCTTCAAAAACAGCTATAATGAGCACGAATGCGAGGAAAAAAAGTAACCGTTCACGAGAAACTGAGGCTACAAAGCTGATCTTACTAAACTATTAAGTATGCATGATATGGCTAATATCTGGCTAATTCGTAAATTAATGTTCATGTGGGTGAATAAAATCCGAAGTAGAAACAGCTTTGAAGCATACTCTGACAATTACAGCACTCTAGCCAGCACATTGTGGCTAATGGCAACATTAACTCTAAGTCGAAAATAATTTGTTCATCAACATTCATGTACTTTTATCCAAACTGTCTTGCTAATGTGTGAATTAGCCAGCTAATTGTAACGTTTATGATACTTATTTATACAAAGAAGATACAATTTAATAAAGAAGTTTAGAAGTCTGAAGTCACAATTAGTCATATTTCATTGTTCCACTTTATAATCATATTCTCTCTAAAGTTCAGGTGGTCACCCTCTGCAGATAATTCGACTGAAACTTTGGATAATATTTGCGCCATTTAATAATATAGGCCCAAAACAACGAAAAAACCAGGTAAACGAAGATTCATTTCATGTAACGAATCTCAGTATATGTGAAAAGTAAATGTTTTGTTAAATATGAAGCAATAGTCTAGTCGAAATGAAATACACACAATTTCGCAGAAATGCGGACGTGCTTTATTCATTCCTTAAAATATATAACAAAACGTTTTGTACAAGTTAAACTGAATGGGTGAAAACCAGAATGGTATAAGTGACATTTTATAAATTCTGAGAAAAACTGTGTTTATTTTTAGTCTATATTTAAGTGGCAATGTAATTTCGTGGTTTTAGTGAAGAATTGAAATGCCGTGGTTTTAATGATGAAACAAAGCACCACGACTTTACAGTGATATTGAATTAAATCGTTTTCTCAGAATGTATAAAATATCACTTATACCGTTCCGGTTTTCAATCATTGAATTAACATTAATACTGATGGTGCAATAGTGCAAGCGAAGGCAAGGGAAAAAACGAGAAAGCCTCCCCATGACATTTCTTCCATAACAAATACTAATTATTCTCGCAAGTATCTCGATCGCATCCTCAGATTTGGAAGAGTAGATCTTATCACATTCCCACTGGTGGCTCCAAATATTGCACCGACTAATTGGGAATAAGTTTTTACCAATACGTTCTCCAGTATTCATTGTAAAGAATAAATCTCATTTAAGAAACCCTTTCAAAATTCCATTTGCGAAGACATATTGTAGTTAACAATTCCAAACAGAACACAAGAAAAAGTTAAACATAATCGAACGTTTCAAGTAATCCGTATATTGCCCAGCAATGAACAGGGCACTAGCTCCTTCCCATGAGTGACTCGAAAGAAATGTCCGCGATGCTGTACGATACGCAGAGATTCGGAACTCAAGACTTCACGAGCAAATTTCGGAACAGGAAGAGAGGAAGAAGGTGGAGAAAAAGATAGAAGGAACGAGCTCGCCATAAAAGAAGCAGATTCCAACGACTTGCCTAAAACGCTCTTCGGCTGGCTGCCTTAATTATGAGCGCGCCAGTACAGTCTCTTAATGCCCGGTAATGCGCTTCCTCCAAGTCAGAGCGCCAGTGGCGACTGAGGGCGCTGATAACAGCGTTCAACTCTAATGACTATTTCTTTCCCGTTACGACCTGCTTCCGGCGCAGATGGACTACGTGGAATGACGCTTCAACTCTTAATGTTTCTTTTTTTTATCATTTCGTTGAATGCCTTTCTGAGAAGCACGATTATTTTACTTTTCAATAGATCGACGTGGGACGAAAAGTTTGTTTTGTCTTGTGCAAACTTCTCTTTCGTTGACTCTTCGCAGTCCGAACTCCAAATGTTATATTTCAAAAGTTTCGCCGTAAATTGTTCCAATAAATAAAACGGAAAGTGTGACGGATGTGAATTATCAATTATTATCCTTCCCTCCCACGTTTCCTTCTCCTTTCCAAAACGAACAACTGCAAAGAAATGCTAGCAGAACTACACGGATTTTTAATCCAAAGATGAATCGTTCGTTTCCTAAATGGAGAGCATTCGTCATTCCAAACGCTCAACCGGTCCCTTCATGGACCTACCTCCATCACTTGAACCCCCGCTTTCAACTCCACTGCTGCAACGAGCCCAGCTGTCTTCTTCTGAACCTGAACCAACACCCACGTTTTACTCTCCTTCAGCAAGTATGCATCTACATACACACTCCCTTGCACCCTCCATCAACTATCTTAATGCTACAATAATTTATCATGCACAATACAATCACTGCTCTATAAGCATCGAATTAGTCCACCTATTTCTGTCCAAATCAACCCTAGATTCAAGAATAAGAAGCGCATATTAGATTGTTGGAAGCGACAAAAGTTAAAGAGTGCAACTAGATGCAATTTATTCTTAGGTGTAGAAATTATTTTCAAAGTGTAGCAATAGCAGTTTACTAATTACCCACACAATATATTTTTCTCAAAGATCCTACCAGTCGAAATCGGCAACTATCATCAACCAATGACCTCCCAAACCATACACCACACCTTAATACAAATGTGGGTGGCAGAAAACAAGCACCTTTGCCACCCCACATTTACGTAAAGTAAAGGACAAACATTCATGTCCAGAGCTGGGTTACGACCAACGTCTCAGCTCAGAGATTTTGCGTAGTCATATATTCTAAGCACGGCGTCCGGCCAACTCGTGCAGAATATTCAGGTTATATTTCGTTTCTTTCAGTAGTAGTACTTACGTAGTTTCAAAATTAATCGTTTCTTGTCGCTGTTGTACCCATGCAACACTGTACTCCTGCTGATATATGAAAACCATACCCATTTCAAAAATAATCGTTAAAAGCCAATTATCCCCATTAATCTTCTAGTTGGATAAATCTAGTTAGATAAATTATTTGTGTGTATAACAAATTTTAATAAATTTGTCAAATCGCGACCTTTTCAATTCTATATTAAATTTTCGTCAGATTAATTTTACGAGTAATTGTTAAAATCCACTCACTTGTGGGACAAAATTGTAACACTTTATATTCCCCGACATACTGGGGTCCAATTTCCTGGTAATCTTGTACTACCACGTTAAACAAAAGGCGATTTGAGATAAATAAAACGTTGGCGATTTCAGTAATTTGTTTTAATTTGACTACTTTCACGAATTTCCCTAATACAAAGCAATCTTTAAATGCTGCTTCGAGTGATCTATTGACTACCTATTGAATAAAAGAGTAAGACTTACAAATTGCTTTTCACAATAAAGCTTTTCCTTCGGGATTTTATGTGAAGGTTGGCTATATTTGCGCAGAGGAGAGAGAAGGACGAAATTTTGTACGTTATATTCCTAACTACTTCAATTTCTATAAGCTGCTGATGTAATTCTGTGACTATCATGGAAATCCGCACAGTGTGATAATCTCATGACAATATGGTTGAAAACCGATAATCCGAGATGATCGAAGATGAAACCTACTCGGAGATTGGCTTTCTGGGATAATCGAAATGAAGCAATAGAAATAGTGAGTAATGCACGTGGGATTTGTTTTCCAGAGGAAAAAATCGTGTAATAACTTCCAGTGCAAGTGCCAATCTTCATCCTCGGAATTCACCGTTGACGCTACATGCTAGGTCCTCGCGTACCCATGTTTTGTAATACAAAAGTCAGTGGACTCATTCACTACTTTAAAAAAATTTAGAAGTGATTATCTTCAGCTCTTTTACATTTATACAAAAATACACATGCAGACTTAGTTTTTTAATTGTTGAGCACAAACATCGAAGATGAAGCAATGGTCAACGTTGAGTTGTCTGATAAAATTTTGTATTCTGTTAATAGAGAGCACGGTTAATCAGACCACGGAAAATCTGGATTCCACTCAATAATGGCTTGTTAGATTGGTCAGCGAGTTCAAGAATGTCGCTTGAAAATGATACTCTTATCTTCATTCATAATTATTTCTTATTATAGTTGTTTTGTGTTATATTTTCAGTGATTTAGATACTTGGAATTTTGGGAACGCCTATCTTAAACATGTGACTTACGATTCAAGTTGGGTTGATTTGAGAGCATACAACTATCGATTCTCAAATCTCGATTCAGTCTGCCGTTACCTCTGCTCTCTTCAATCACAATCCTCCTCACTCCTTCTTCCCTACCACAACTTCAACCTTCTCGCTTTCCTCCTCCCTCCCACCCCCCACCCCCATCCCCAATCCCAGTTCCCTCCTGCCTCGCACCCACTCAACAGCAATTCCTTTCGCTCAGCTCCACCCCCTCGACGGTGCCCGGAGCCGCTGCGAGGCGCTCAAAATTACAGTTGATTCCATCTCCGGGGAGGGGCTCGCCATTTAGCGCACGCTCCCTCCCCGCCCACCACCACGGGCGGGGCGGGAGGCCATAATAAAAACGTCGATGTTGCCCAAACGTCGACGTTGCCCAAACGTCGACGTTGCCCAAACGTCGACGTTGCCCAAACGTCGACGTTGCCCAAACAAACATCGGCGTTGCCCAAACATCGGCGTTGCCCAAACATCGGCGTTACCCAAACATCGACGTTACCCAAACATCGACGTTACCCAAACATCGACGTTACCCAAACGTCGACGTTACCCAAACATCGATGGTACCCAAACATCGATGGTACCCAAACATCGATGGTACCCAAACATCGATGTTCAGAAGTAAAACATCCATGTTAATAATACATCGACCAAAACCTGCGAAATTAATCCCTGTTTCCGTCATAAACTCGCCGACGTTCAACTCGTGAATCATTTATCATGCACCTGACTGGTACCGAAACGACGACATCCTGTCAAAGGCCGTAAGGCGCAACACCTTTTCTCTCACCGTTGCTGGTGGGTGCTTGTAACAAGAACATACAAGTAATTTGGCCCGATAAAATCATCATTCGCAACTATTCCTTATAAGATCGAAGCAAAACCAATATATATATATATATATATATATATATATAAATATATATATATATATATATATTGGTGAATATATATGAATAAGAAACACGACACCAGTCTCCGAAATTATTTTGACGCAATTGTCACAAAAAAATTAACCACCGGCTGAGGTAGCTCAGGGCGTCAATTGATGTCACTTAATTCGTTTGGTCGGGAGGTCCACTCACGACGGTGGCAGGATTTTCGGCACTAGCTCCATAGATAGGTCAAACTCAGTCACTGCGAGGAGAAGAATTCTACCGGTCGGCAGCTCTGATTAATAGTTTTCGGTGGTTTCTCCGATCAACATCAGGCAAATGCTGGAACCCTACGAAACAAGCTTTGGACCGGGAACGATCTGGAGGGATGCCATTCAAAATCTTCAAAATTCCGATCATATACTTATTTTAATCGGATTTCTACTTAATCATTCAAGCTTTTACACATTCTGAAACAGTGGAACGTGTATTCGTACTACACGATTCTTTAAAGTACTTAATATTTTGACGTTGTGTCAAGAGAGATTCAACTGATAAATTATGATGTAATACTAATTTTAAGACAATCTACTATCAAATCATGTCCCATGTGCAATGCTCGCATCCATTCCAGATATGAGCAAAAGAAAACAACGCCCAGAAATATATAATGGACACTGGCTGGGGAAATAGGAAAGCTGCCGAGGGATTGGATGGTGGCGAGAATTCACATTTGTTTTTTCAAAACGTCTGACGTATGAGGACAGTTTGTGCACCGGTACTTTTTGATGAGTCTTGTACCCCAAAATAGTTTCTCTCTGCTGCTGTGTTAGTGATCCAAAAGGCCCAGAGGACGTCTTCATATCAGTAAGTTTGTTCGTTATTGAACAGTGTTGGAAAATTATTCTACAACTGTACTACAGACTTTACTTTCAAACAACTCTCCCAACTCTCCCAACACAACACACAACATAACACTCCCAACACAACACACAACATAACACTCCCAACACAACACACAAACCCAACACCCCAAACCCAAACCCAAACCCAACACCAACCCAACCCACACAACACAACAACGACAACAACACACCCCACACAACACAACATCACACACAAGCCACAACAGCCGCCGAAACTCGACATTCACACACACACACGCCACGCCATCCCACTCGCCGCGCGCTGTGGGCTCTTTGCAGGTGGGCGGGGCGGCGCGCCACGCATCGCCGTCCCGCAGAGACTTAGCGCGCGCGACGTGACGTTTCTTGCGGCGCCCCTCGCGCCATCCGCTCAACGTCACCGGCGCCGGAGAGCGTCTCCGGAGATTACGACCCTCCGAGCGGAAGACGCCGCGGATTGCCTGCTTGGAAATGGACGCACACACGTTCCGCAATGCCTTTCACTTGCTCGCTACGGGGTACACGCAAACGTATGGACTACTTCGCGAATTTGAGGCGGAATAAAAACTCCCTTTGCAGGGTCCTGGTAACGGAAAAGTCGATAAATCTATGCTGTTGCTAAATTTTAAAAAAAATTAATACATGGTGTAGCCAGAATCCATGTTTTGTGGGTCCTTGATATTGAAAAATTGAATGACAGCAAAATGTATGTCTGTCCGTCTGTTGCGGCGATATGCGAGGATTCGTATCGCGCGCCAAATCGGCAGCGCGGGACGCAGGCTACCGAAGGCAGCAGGGCCACAAACCGGCGCGAAGGCCGGCCAATAGGACGGGAGCGGCTGGCGAGCGGATCTGCAGCCACGAGGCGAGACTACGGCGCGGCGTGCTTCTTAACCGGCCGCGCCGGTCAGAGGAACAGACAGTTCTGAAGTGCGATCCAGCAGTGACCCCGTGTATAGTGTACCCAGTGCGAACTCGGCAAAGTAATTGGTTTCTCTCTCTCTTGGTATTTTGGACGACTGTGCGCGCATCTTGGGACGTCTACTGGATATTGGATACCGTGGCATTGTACAACGGACTACGCTTCTGGATTTTGGTTAACGAGATCTCCACTGTAAAAAGCTTATTCAATAAATTGTTATTGTTGACTTGTGTCTTTTTGCGTACATAACACCGTCCGTCTATGAATCACGCTAGCGGCTAAACCGTACATCCGATTTTTCCAACATTGCTATTCCCCAAACGATCTGGCTGATTCTATTACATTTTTACTGGTCCGACAATTCTCGATATTATCCTACCTGCTCAGAGATGTGCAGAACTGAATGTGAAATTAAACTAATCACTTGATATTTCACGCCACTGAACTACACGGGTGTACAACTCTGCTCGGTAACAAAGTTAAATAAGAATAGTTTGTATTAACAAGGGTGTATTGTATTGCATTGTTATCAATTACAAGAACACATTTAGAACAAGTGACGGAGGATAAGATGGTCTTGAAGAAGAAGATAGTATATTACAGGCTTAATATGGAAACGGAAAAATAGGGAAGAGGGTAGGTCGTACATGTCAGAGTTCTCGCACGAGTAGTTCGTCAATTTTATTTATTTACATATTCTATTAATTTATTTAACGTCATATTTGACCATTGAAGAAAGTCCATGAAATGAAATTTACAGCAATTCTGTGGTCTGCTTTCGTACAGCGTACGATCAAAATGGCGTCATACTTTGTCGACTTTCCATGAAATTATGCGTTTAATCTGTGTTACTTAGAACCACTGATGATTGGAAGAGTGTTCCCGAAACACGTGTCTGGCTATAAGTAATCATATTAAAATTACATTTAATATTGTGGCAGATACCGCAATGACCCCAGAAATTTACAGCATTTGCAGAAACAGTTGATTAGTTTGAAGCAACGATGTAATAAAAAAGGTCTTAATAATCTTAATTTCAATATATTATTTTCAAATCTTACTTGGTATCTTTTCACTAAGAAGATAGATATCATTTTCTTTTACTTATTGTACCTTAAACTATAGTGGTGGAAGACTGGAGGAAAGCTACGTTTATAGTTCAAAAGTAAATAATATCATAATGTACTGAACGATAAATTGGATGAAGCTGACCTTGAGAAGAAAGATACCTTGCAAAATGACAGAAGTATTTTCTGACTACCAATTCGCACAAAGTTAATCAGTCTACTCCTTTGCGATATCTGAAAATATTCATACAAATGGCAGATCCCCACAATAAGAGGATTCTAAATCATCCATACGAATACGACCTACTTGGTTAATGAACCAGTCACGAACTAGAGGTAACAGCTTCTATTCCCGGATTTTGACTGCTACACACTCATATTGCTTCCCGTCATGTTCAAACGATCAGGAATCGAATTAATTAAGATAACATCACCCTCGTCGCCTCATCAGATATGCATCACCGAACAAGGGACGAGACCAAAGACATTACGGTGGACTTCAAATAGTATTGACCGGAAAATGGATGGATAACCGATGTCGTCTTTGTTGATGTCGTTACTTGCATAAACTTTCTGCTACAATGCTTCCATTAATCATGCAAGTTTCAGAAGTAGACGTCTCAATGCATAATAATGCGGGTCATCATCTTCTAGATGTCATTTATTGGCTTGATAAAGAATCTTGAAAATCTGCGTTAGTCATTGCAATATTCCTCATTAAATCCTAATGAGTATATGATAAATGATCTTAGAAAAAAACATATTCATGATTCAAAATTTAGACGTAAATGGATTACATGTGAAACAAAGTAATTAGCGCCTGCGGTAGTAAAAATGCTTCTGAACAAAACCACCGAAAATGGTTTTCCGAAAAGTAGCACGCACCCTGGTTAAGAACAACAAATGAAATACTCCGTACACCATTTCAATAAATTAAATATTTTAACATAAAATAGTCTTCAGCAATACTGCAATAACAGTACGATATATATGAATACCCGGATACCTATTACTACACCTACGACTTTATTATTACACCAATCTTTAAATTTGCTATGAGCTGCCTCATGCATTAGATTTTAGCATTCAATTTCCAATAGCTTCATTAGCAGTGTCAGATATGCACTTAGGTTCAGCCATGGCTTCCATTAAACGCGCAGTTCTCTATTGACTGATTGCTTGGTCGCAAACACTATTCACGTAACACGTATTTTAAATTCTGAAAATTGATATTTTAAATAGAATATTTTCTCAAAATTATTATGGGCGTCGAAAAAATAGCATTATCCCCTCGTGGGAGACGTTAATTTTCCTTTGGTATATTTGTATCCCGAGAGCTACAACTACACCTTGGGAAAAAATAACGCATTTTTCTCCCTTGATGTATAATCTCCTAGATTTTCGGTAAAAAGGCAGTTGCCTTTGCAACTGACCTACTTTATGTGCGGATAGCAATGCACAGAATCGGCTTTCTTATACAGTTGAAAACAACATTTTAATCAAATGTAGGTAATTTGAGATGGACCCAATGTTTATTTCAGTATTTCGCTTAATTGACTTACAATATTGTGATTGTCATGATTTAGTAACCAAATCTTCACTATTTGTTTGAAAATATTAAAAGATTTTATATTTTTGAATGTAGGTATGTATCTTTGGTGCCAATAGACACACACTGAAAATAGAGGTTTATTAATTTTGGAGCTTTCAATTAGGTTGGAGCCGACGTGGACGGCCGTGGTGGCTAAGAGCGTGTACCGACTCAGTGCTTCCGTCCGAAGGGTCGTGAGTTCAAGTCCCGCCTCGGGCATGGTTATTTGTCCCTTGCCTCTCATGTATGCGTTGTAGCGAAGGGCCTCACGTTCTGCTGACCCTAGATCAGAGGAGACCGCAACTTTGTTGGTGCCTAGTGTAGGGTCGAATATGCGTCCCAACAGGACGTAATGGATAACCGAGAGAGGGAAAGAAAGATAGAGAAAGAAAGAAAGACAGAAAGAAAGAGAGAGAAAGAAAGAAAGCGAGAGAGAAAGAAAGAAAGCGAGAGAGAAAGAAAGAAAGCGAGAGAGAAAGAAAGAAAGAGAGAAAGAAAGAAAGAGAGAAAGAAAGAAAGAGAGAAAGAAAGAAAGAGAAAAAGAAAGAAAGAAAGAGAGAGAGAGAAAGAAAGAGAGAAAGAAAGAGAAATAGAAAAAGAAGAGAAAAAAAGAGAAAGAGAAGAAATTAGGTCAGAAGTTCTGCTAGGTGTGCTGCCATTGTGAAAGATTTATTATGTTAAATTATTTCTTCTCCTTACAAAAACTTTAGTAAAGATTTATTTAATGCTATAATATTTAATTGTTTATTTAGGGACAAGGTCGAATCATAACTTTTTAAATTCGTATAATTATTGGACAATATACGCCAAAGGGTTAATATATCTAGTCAACACAGACTTTCTTTTCCTGTAGTTTCCTTTTACATAATCTTCAGCCCAATATCTTCCATTTGTTCGTGGTGTCACGCAGGGATGGCTCCTCGAACCTCCTGTGTAACAGATGTGACCCCGTCGCGTTTGTACGCAGCGCGGTGGGCCGCCCCCAGAACGGAAAGGGAAGAACGGAGAAGGAAAGAGGGTGGGAAGGTACATCAATGGACTATTTTCTTAAATATACAAGGAATACCGGGGTAACAGGAACACCGTGCTCAGGTGAATGGAAGACGAACTTCATTTTCAAAGTAGTGTTGGTAGTAGCCTAATCAATAATTTCCATGTTTTGACATCCCTTCCTGTTTACGTGGGCATACACGGGAAGGCAATACATTCAGACCACTTTCCGATCGTGTTGAGAGTTTATGCACATCAAAACGCTAAGAGGACGAAAAGTATTTGATCTGTCAGTATGTACTAAAGATAGAGCACAGAATAACATAAAAATCGAATTCCATATCTAACATAATAATTTGTCATGCAATAAATGATAAAATAGGAAATAAAGTCATGCAGTCATTTTTGAATGCGTATATATTTATATTATTTTAGCATATAATTAAATAAGGATATAGAGATTCGGTATGCTTATCTGTGTGTTTTGTTTATTGTAAACCGTCGTAGCAATACCATTTCGAGCATTAAATACACATGATATATAGAGTTATGATTTTTAATCATCTCCGATAACCGAAAACATAACGAGAAACCCCAAAAATAATACGTTTTCGTGTTCAATATTATGGATATATAAGATGTAATGAATACTGATGGGCATTTTCTTTTATTTATCTCATCTTAAGTCCAATAAGTTGGGTGAGTTATTTCTGTCGTGTTTATTAATACGTATGAATCATATAATGATAAAATTGGTTAGTTCGTTCACAAGCGCAGAGATTATAGAGTTTTTGTAATTTACAAAAACCTGAAATTTCGATATTTTCGACCGTTCTCATGGGAGTTTTGAATTACGGTGGAACAGAACTTATCTTTCCATTACAATCGTCTCAGTTTCTACAACTGTGTGATGAAAAAATCTCAGGTAGGCCATGTCAGGTAAGCTAGATACGCAGAAGGAAATACGACATATTTGTCACACGTCTTCCTCACCCTCAGGCGTGGATGTATGTATTTGGCGTTATTAGGTTGGTAGTCCGACTTCGCCGGCCAGCGACCGCTGTCCCCCCAAGCCTGGGCCTAGTTAAATTCCCATGCTTGGGAGTAAGAGTGACATGAGGCGAACATGACGTATTCTCTTCACCGTAACTGGCAGGATCCGCCTGCTTCAGCTTTTCTTCGTCACACAGCTACAGAAACTGGGACGATTTTAAAGGAAAGCTACATCTCTATTTCTTGCCTCGACCGGGAATCGAACCCGCGACCACTGCACGGGAAGCTAGTACGCTGTCCAGAAGCCATCCCAGAGGCTCTCAGGCGTGGATAATTAATAAAAACTTGACAGAGATCTGAGAACACCGATAGCTGGCAAAGATTGGATTAATCCGACCCTAAAATGCAAAATACATACTACATTCATATCTTTAAAATATAGCGGTTTTATATAAGGATTTGGATAAATTTCCATCTCTCTAGCGTTCTCAACAAATTTCCTTGCATGGAGGCATGGCACACGAAGAGTTCTGAAGATCGTTATGTGTAATTTTAATCCCAATATTATTGAAACTAAGTTATTTGCAAAAAGAATACATTTTTTTAAATTTCATACGGTTTTTACGCATCGTGCGTTAAAAATACTACAAGGAACTCTAGAACCATTCGCGCGCTGTAGAGAACTCTTTATTTCATCAATTTTGTGAAATTTTATTGCAGCCAATTTTACAGTCTTCTCCAGTTTGAGGCAGATGATGTGAACGCAGTGAAATGGAAGACCAAGAGCAAATCAGGACCATTTAACCTGCCAAATCAATCCCTGTATGCATCATAAACTCAACTCGTGGAACAATCATTTTGCACCTGGCTGAAAGCGAACCGACGACCACCCAGTCAAGGGAAGGCCCGTTCGCAAGACCTTTTCACGCAGTGTTCCCGGTAAGCCCTTGTAACGAAAACATAATTTGGCCTCATAAAATCATCATTCGCAACTATTGTTAGTAAGAATGAAGCAAAACCAAAAAGTATTCCTAATGATTAAGCAATTGACATTAGTCTCCGAAATCGTGTTGATGCAATCCTCATAAAACATTTTTATTGCGACGACTCAGGGGATCAACTGATGTCACTCAGTGCCACTGATCAAAGGTCCTAGCGTTTGAGTCCAAACGACGGCGGATTTTTGACGCTAGCATGGTAGCTATAGTGTAAATTCCGCCGCTCTGTCTACAGAAGAAATCTAGCGGTCGGCTGCCCTGATCGGTAGTTGTCCGTGGTTTCTCCGATCAACACCAGGCGAATGCCGGAGCAGTACCCTACCAAACGGACCACGGACCGCGCGCGATCTTTCCTTTATCATCCTTGTCCTATCCTCACCCCTTACTTCCATATACTTACACTTACATACAGTACACTACCGCACATGTCGGGAGACCAGACTTAGAGCTTAGAGCTTGTTCCGGCTGTGGTAGTGCCCTGCTGGGGGAGATATCTGAATGAGGGAAATACCCGCATGTCGACGTATGTGTCGGCTCCGGATCTCACCATCGAATGGAGGAAGAACACCGCCATCTCCCGTGGTTTAAAAAAATCCTACACCACACTTCCGAATCATGGCAGTTGACCTGCCGGTAAACACCAAATAATTCAATCAATCTTTCCGAGTACGAAAACGTTAGGTTGTATACAAACTATCCGACAGGGTATTGATTTCACTTTAATTGTGGCAACACAAAGGGGCTTGTTACCACGTCTAGGCTCTAAGAGCAACGCAGGCCGCTTTGCAAGATGCCTAGCGCCACCCTGCTCCCTATTCCATTCGCCCCCATCCACCAACCCCCGAGTAGGGCTCTTTAGAATTATGCAGACGACGGCGGCGGTGGTGGCGGCGGCGGCGGCGGCGGCGGTGGCGGTGGCGGTGGCGGTGGTGGTGGTGGTGGTGGTGGTGGTGGTGGTGGTGGGGTGGTGGTGGTGGTGGTGGTGGCGGCGGCGGCGGCGGCGGCGGCGGTGGTGGAGGAGGCGGCGGCGGCGGCAGCGGCGGCGGGGTGGCGGCGGTGGCGGCGGTGGCGGCGGTGGCGGCGGTGGCGGCGGTGGCGGCGGGGCGGCGGTGGCGGCGGGGCGGCGGTGGTGGCGGTGGCGGCGGTGGCGGCAGTGGCGGCGGTGGCCGCGGCGGTGGCGGCGGTGGCGGCGGCGGCGGCGGCGGTGGCGGCGGACTGCGGGTTCCTCTAATGGACGCTGGATTATTTATTCGGAGACCGTCAGGGCGCAAAGGGAGAGGCGTTGGGTGCTGGCAGGCGCGCTTCAGGTAAACTAGTGTACGAGGGTGCACACGAAGGCAAGGATGGAGGATGTGAAAGTAACGGACACGTCTAGTAAGATACATTTGAGCAGTGGCAGCCAAACAGAAAAATGTCTTTACATTTTTATTCAACAGAATAATAGTGGCAAACAACGCCATCAGTTGCTTAGAAAGTTCCAATAAAATTTCCAATGATCACTTAATAATCTTTTCTTTTTTTTTTGTTTCAAAAATAAAACAAATAACTGAAGAATTTTGAAGTCCTTCCCGATTATAATTTTTAACTTATTATTATTATTATGATTATTATTATTATTATTATGATTATTATTATTATTATTATTATTATTATTATTATTATTATTATTATTATTATTTAATTTTTCCAAAAGTACAGATCCAATGTCATGTTACCACATTTCAAAAACACAAATTATATTTTTAAAGGTGAACTTATTTTCGTGGAAATACATTTTACTAACAATTAATATAGAAATGCGTTAAATACATTAGTTGCAGACTAATATTGACTTCAATATGTTCTGCCAACTTTATATCCCGCACTATCGATTTTGCTCCATTCAAACATCGCATGTAAGTCGCAAGGTTGATTAATCCCTCGTATATTCAGTTCTCCCCCGAAAAAGCTTATTGCCACAGTCACCGGGTGACGCATCGATTTTCCCTTGCTTTCGTGACCTCACGTGAAGCGGGGTGCGCGTGCGAGGCAGGCAGGGCGCGGGGAGGGGCGGGGAAGGGGAGGGGGCGGGCAGGAGCGGAGGGAAGTCGAGTTCCGACCTTCACGAACACGACTCGCTTTCTCAGGCGAAACAGCTGACCTGCCGCAGAGGCCCCGCGTCGCGCCGGGGCCAAGGGGCGATATCCGCTCGGAGATTTGATTTGGTTTGATATTTCGTGCTTCCGAGCGCGTCAACTGCTTTGGTCATTAGTCCCGTTAGTGTAGTGCATGTTTTTTTTCTCGGGAGATGGCTGTGATATTCCCCCGCTGGATGGCGAGATCCCGCGCCGACCTACCGTCGGCTAATAGGTTTCCCCCTAACCAGGACTCTCCCACCAGCGGGGCACCGCCCCAGCCGAGACACGCTCTAAGATCCCGACCGGTCTCCCGAAATATGTGGTAGTGTAGTGCATGTTAGTGTAAGTGTGTGTGTAAGGGGAGAGGATAGGGACTCGAACCCGTGACGTTTCGAACCGAGGCTCTGAGTCGGTACCGCTCTTAGCCATCTCGGCCATCCAGGTCTGCACAATGAAAGTGGTACATGAAAAATAGCACCACTTACTCTCAATTTTGGCACGAATATTTGTGAGCGATCAGTACGAAACATAGTGTAATTGCGATTCAATAGGTTAAAACCGAAATATGGTAGCTTTAAAAGAAATCAAAATTGCTTTGGAGTATACGCAGCATAATTACGGTAGCTTACCCATTGTTGAAATCAAAATATCAAACAAGTTAACACGGAGCAGAAAACTTGTAACTGTCTCCGTGTTCTTCTGAAACGTGAAGTAAAGTGTAAAGTATGGTAAGTAAACAACTCCTTAGAAACGAATGTAACTATTAATATTGCCTTGACATACGGTGTTAGCTATTCTCCCGATTATCCGCGATATTTGTAAAGGATATTTGATTGTAATAGATCTAGACGTGAGTATATTAAGTGTTCAACAGATAAGAAATAGCTGGAAAAAAGTCATAAATCAAGAACAGGTAAATTACTGACATTGATGGTAACACTGTGACAGATTGGTAATTATTGTAGGAAAGTGTGCTTTATTGAATTGGTAAGATACAGAAAGCCCCACAAGCATTGAGTTGAGAATTATTTTTAATAAAAACTAAATAAAAAACTACCTGTTGTTCTTGGGGGGGAGGATAGGTGGTATAGGTGGAAAGGTACCATGAAGCGGGGCAAGGTCGAGTGTGGCGGGGATGCTCTAGAATGGATAGAAGGGGCAGAATAGGGCGGGAACAGATAGAAATCCCGTGTAATAGATCGTGAAAAATGAATATTGGAGCAGCGTGGGAGCATTTGATATTAACAGATTAAAACATATCTTCAACAAAACGTTGCGTTTCTCATCTTACCCCGTGTTTTTTACCTAAACACGCTATTCGCACGCCTTCTTTTTGCAAAATCCGGGCAATGCCATATACACTATTTTGATAAAAGCCCAAGCAAAGCCGGGTTTCGTAAACTAGTACACCAACAGAATTATTTATGGGGAGTATCACTGTATGTGAAAAAGGTTATACAATTCCCTTTTAATACAAGTAGGTTATTACATTTAATTGCTGTTGTATTAGAAACGACCTAAGCAATGTGTATGAACTCTTCGGAGTACTTACAAAGTTTTAATTATTACCGCATATCATTGTGAGCACTACAGAAAACATTAGCACTCGCAAAGAAAAAAATCAAAGAGGGAATAAACTATAAAAATAAGAAAAGACTAAATTAATTAATTGTTAATAAAGCAACAAATGAGAAGAAAAAAAGAGCGTAAAAATGAAACAATCTACTTACAGAAATGTTAAAACTGCAATTTTCAACTACTCAAAGAGTACTAGTTAATTGAATACAGTACGATACAGTGACATCACTTGCAAATACTCATCACTTTTCGCAGCTACCATCATACGTTTTTACTCAAAATTCTGTGTGTTCGCTCTATCTAAGCGGAGGAAGCGAATATCAAATTCTTCGTGAACGTTGCGTCCACTGCATTTCTAAAGATAGCCGCCGAGGGGTCGAACCATGGACGGCAGTAAACGCGAATTAATCGCTTCCAAGTCCGAGCCGGATGCACGCCCGCAGCAAACAGGCGAGCGCGACACGCCGGCACGCGAGCGTCTGTTGGCCCTGCCACGCCCACACCCCCGCCCCCCGCCCCCCGCCCGAGCCCTCGCTCCGTCTCTCTCTCTTCGCTGCCGCCCCTCAATTGCTGTAAGACGGCAACGGTGAGGGATCGTAAAACTCCAGCCGAAGATCAAAGAATCAGGGCAGTTGAAAGGTCCGTATTGTACACAGAGGCTTACGGCTGTTTCAAATGGTACGAATTTCTTCCTTCGGAAAAATCGAAGTGACAAAGATCACGCGATTCCAAACTTGTTTTGGCTACAAACACGCGCGTGTGTTCAAGTAGATTCTCCAGATACTTATTACTCCAATCCCACGCAGGTTTTGTCTCTGGACGTTTGTTCTCTCGTTTGTTCTCTCGTTTGTTCTCTCGTTTATTCTCTCGTTTGTTCTCTCGTTTGTTCTCTCGTTTGTTCTCTCGTTTGTTCTCTCGTTTGTTCTCTCGTTTGTTCTCTCGTTTGTTCTCTCGTTTGTTCTCTCGTTTGTTCTCTCGTTTGTTCTCTCGTTTGTTCTCTCGTTTGTTCTCTCGTTTGTTCTCTCGTTTGTTCTCTCGTTTGTTCTCTCGTTTGTTCTCTCGTTTGTTCTCTCGTTTGTTCTCTCGTTTGTTCTCTCGTTTGTTCTCTCGTTTGTTCTCTCGTTTGTTCTCTCGTTTGTTCTCTCGTTTGTTCTCTCGTTTGTTCTCTCGTTTGTTCTCTCGTTTGTTCTCTCGTTTGTTCTCTCGTTTGTTCTCTCGTTTGTTCTCTCGTTTGTTCTCTCGTTTGTTCTCTCTGTTTGTTCTCTCGTTTGTTCTCTCGTTTGTTCTCTCGTTTGTTCTCTCGTTTGTTCTCTCGTTTGTTCTCTCGTTTGTTCTCTCGTTTGTTCTGTCGTTTGTTCTGTCGTTTGTTCTGTCGTTTGTTCTGTCGTTTGTTCTGTCGTTTGTTCTGTCGTTTGTTCTGTCGTTTGGTCGTTTGTTCTGTCGTTTGTTCTGTCGTTTGTTCTGTCGTTCTGGTTCTGTCGTTTGTTCTGTCGTTTGTTCTGTCGTTTGTTCTGTCGTTTGTTCTGTCGTTTGTTCTGTCGTTTGTTCTGTCGTTTGTTCTCTCGTTTGTTCTCTCGTTTGTTCTCTCGTTTGTTCTCTCGTTTGTTCTCTCGTTTGTTCTCTCGTTTGTTCTCTCGTTTGTTCTCTCGTTTGTTCTCTCGTTTGTTCTCTCGTTTGTCTTCGTTTGTTCTTCGTTTGTTCTCTCGTTTGTTCTCTCGTTTGTTCTCTCGTTTGTTCTCTCGTTTGTTCTCTCGTTTGTTCTCTCGTTTGTTCTCACGTGTTCTGAGTGATTTCTACATTTCCCTCTAAAATCTTTTCTCCACTATCCGCATGATATGTTAACATAAAATGTTTCAATAAAAGTAGTGATATGCAACGATGTTAAATAAAATAAAGTGCTCGTTTCCAAAATAACCAGTTTAGAATCCGGAATATTTCGTTGTTTTACGAGTTAATTCTAACTCCAGTTTATGTTAACTAGTCTGGCATTACATCCGTAGAAATGTTTGGCTACACATGCTCCAAACGAAAGCAGAAACAAAACAGGACGCAACTTCTTTTAACAAAATAGCCATTACGCGATACAACTCTCGGCTCAAGATGTCTGATATTGTTTTTTATTTGATATGTATCTTGGAAAAGACGAAGAATAAATCCACATGATAACTCTGTTGTTTTTTTTTCTACTGTCATTCCTTACACCGTGCTGGGTATTTTAAATTTCTCGCTCAAAATTAATTTCACATTGGATATTGATGAGCACATGTGTAACTTTAATGTTTCCCCTATTCTGCATCATACTAATAGTTTAAAGTTTTTCTACTGATTTCGAATAGATTTCTGAAGTTGCTCACAGTTGGGCTTGCAGAATAAAAGTAGAAGCTTATCAAAATAAATGAGTAAACATAGTTCTCCAGCGGTTTAAAATAAGTAGGGAAAAACACTAAGAGAGGGGCTGGAGAGTCTGATACTTGGAAGATTACGTTAGAAAAGTGGATATGCCAGTTAGGATAAGTTACGAGAAAAAGTGATAAACTTATCTCATACGACCAACCGTAAGTACAAAATTTCTAATCTGCCTGAACTGATTACATTTCATCTTCCTCTTCATTTGTTCTGTGCGTTCCCTGTTTCCCCAGGGTCAGTTTTTTTGTGCGGCTTATTCCTAATGCAGAGCCCTCGGCCTCTCGTAATTTGTTGAAAAGTGGTAACCGTTCAGATCTATGATTATATTTCATAATCTACAAAATTAATGTAAACAATTAAAATTTATTAAGTCGTTAAAGCATCCAACAATTAAATATGTCAAAATAATTATGATAGCAGGCGTAGCACAGAAAACTGATTATTTTCGATAAGTATTTGAACAGGAGGAAAGACTCAATGCTCCAAGAGTAATCAATTAGAGTAATCGATCATAACATTTAGATGATTAAAAGTTTATTCTCAGCAACGTTTGTCAAACGTTTTTGCTCGACTATGCAATTTTAAACAATAAGCCTTATACATTTGCCACCCAAAAGCTCTAAGTATCTTCTCATTCCGTTCTGAGAAAATCTGAAGGCGAAAATTATTTTTGGCAAACGGATCATGCATTGCAATACATTTTGTCAAACAGAAGGAAAGCTCAAACCTATAGCCTCTGCAATTTATACCGGCTATATTCAAAGTCCATAGCTTGATATTTTCTTTGTTACTCTGTTCTCTGTTGGTCCACATCGCTTTCACCTCCGGCAGTAAAGAGAGTAGCGTATGTGAAACGGTGAAGAGAGTACACTCTCAGAAATTTCTGCATTAATTTTAATGTAAAGCACATGAAAGTAATTATCATGTACGTAAATTAAGTTTAATGTACACGTACAGTTACTTTTATAAACATTTACATTAAATTTAATGTACAAGTAAGACAATATTAGACAAGTTAAGTCAACAATCCTACATTAAATCTACATTATTTTTAATGTACAAAGTACATTAAAATTCATGTACAGTCGTACAATAATTTAATGCAATTTCTGACAGTGTAACTTATGTGAAACAATAAAGAGAATAGCGTATGTGAAACACAGACGGTATGTGAAACACAGAGGTCCCAACCATTTGCGAACTATAAAGCTTCCAAAAATATTAAATTAGTGAGAATGCACGGAAACCCGAAACTTTTCCTGCTCTTAATACTATGATATGTACAATTTATATGTTATAATGAATTATAGTTTAAGATTAAAGTTAAAGTAATGCTCACGGTATTCGTCTTCACCTTAAATACACAACGTTCTTGAGTGAGTGAGAAACGTCTTACGTAAGGTTTAGGGAATAAAGAAATGTTTATAGTTATTGAAATTTGAAATGTCCTAAACTCCCCACTTTCTATAAAATTCACCAGTGATAATACATCAACCCTCCTTTATTCATCTTACTGCTGAATTTGGCAGCCGAGGTAGTTTACTTTTAGGTAAATCTACCGATCTCTTTCAGGCATGCATTTGGTTCCATGATCGTCGCATTACTAGAAATTATGTAGTAGTATCTACCGCTATAGTGCCATCTAGTAGATAAACGATGTATTACCAGTGAGATCATCGTTGTAACAATTTGGCTCAAATACGTCATTTAGGGTTGAGATCTTATGATGTCGTTGTCTTTGGCACTATCGTTTTCTGTAGAAGAAGGCGCAAGACTTTTTCAGCATTGAAACTACCATTCTTGTATACTTGCTTTTCGTTATAACCTTTTATTCTTGTTCCAAAACCACGCTCTTCACGTGCAATATCTTCAACCTGCTCCGAGCAATGAATTCTAAATCAAAAAATTATTTATTTTATACTCCTTCAGTTTTACATCGTTTTCTTTATTCACATTATATAATACATAGAACATTCAGGCAACAGTGTGTTCCATCACACTTCCACATTAAAAACATTTTGTACATAGGCATATCTAGGCATTCACGGCAAGCGTAGACTTTCCGCCCTAAGTACGATTCTCAAACTAGTATTATTGTAATTTGTTTTAACGTGCATACTCTAAACAGCGCTCTTTGTGACTGGAGTCCATGGCACGTGCCATACCACGCCTCTGATTTTGAAACTACAATCCACTTCCCCTTGGAGATCAAGAGTAAGTCAATCCTGGGGCAGCCCCCGCAGGAGGGATCGTGGTCACGATCTCTGGAGGAGTTGTGCATAACTATTCGGTCGCTCAGTTTCACGGCGGTACTCATGCCGTTAGCTTCAAGGTGGATGCAGTGAGTAGGCAATTGCCGGGTTTGCCCGGTCACCCACCAGTTGGGCCCCTGGCGCGTCGATCTTTGGGCAGGATTGGGAGAAGGACTTTCTTCGGAGTGCTCCAGATCCCACATATTAAAATTTCAGTCGGAGACAATGACCTCCCTCAGGTTGCCTAAGGTCCAGCGGTACTCACATGTGTAGCCTCAAGGTGGAGGCAATGAGGACGTGAAGAGAGCCGCCTGGACCTTTTTCCGGTGGCCTCCTCTTGACTTCGTCGTGGTAATGGACCGAAAAAAACTGGACAAAGAGTAAGGACTTGTCCTGGCGCATGTGAGTGGCGCGTTGTCTATTCAGTGGTACAAGCCTGGATAGCTAGGAGCTCTAACCTGGCAGGGCTGCCCGACTCAGGCATTGCATGGGGAAGTTGCCGTAAGGGCACACTGCGCCCCGGCTTGTTACAGATACCAGCCTGTCCGTGTACTTGGGCGCCGGAAGGGGGATGAGGATAAAAACGAAAAGCATATGTGCCCACCCCGGGGGTAACGCCCCCTGGTGGAACAAAAAATTGTGTGGAATTGTAAACTACGTAGGTTGCAATCCTTCGGCAGCAATTTTTTGGAGTCTTCGGTTTACTGATTGTTAGTCATTCCGGGTGTGTCAACTACTGAGGTCATTAGTCCCGGAAGTGGAGTGCATATTTTTCATCAGGAGGTGGCGGTGATCTTCCCCCATTGGATGGTGAGATCCGGCGCCGACCTACCGTCGACTAGCGGGGTTTCCCCAGCCAGGACTCTCCCACCAGCGGGGCACCGCCCCAGCCAGGACAAGCTCTTAGCTCCCGACCGGTCTTCCGGAATATGTGGTAGTGTAGTGCATGTTAGTGTAAGTCTGTGTGTGTGTGTGTGTGTGTAAAGGGAGAGGATAGGACAAGGAATGGGAAGGACAGATCGCGCGCGGTCCGTGGCCCGTTTGGTAGGGTACTGCTCCGGCGTTCGCCTGGTGTTGATCGGAGCAACCACGGGAAACTACCGATCACAGCAGCCGACTGCTAGAATTCTCCATCAGACAGCGACTGAATTCGACCTAACTGAAAAGCTAGGGTCGAAAATCCTACCGCCGTTGGGACTCAAACCTAGGACCTTCCGATCAGAGGCACTGCAGTGACATCAGTTGATGCACTGAGCCACCGCTTCCGGCTTGGAGTCTTCGTATTTCTGATAAATTGACACCACCAACAACAGTCATTTTCTTACCAGACACGCTAGCAAGACAATTGACAAAAACTAAGAAAAATGACGTGCGTTTTACCCAGAGGGGGCGTTGCCCCCATTGTCCCCGACGCCCTAGCGCCGCTGAGTTCGCTCACCAGCGGAATGCAGCTGCGCGCTCCCGCCCTCCCCCGCCGGCCCCGCCCCCGTCGCCAAGAGGCTTCCGGGGCAATCGATAGTCCAATAACTTTTATCGTCTCCCGCGCAGCCTGCTTGTCATCAACAGGGCACCCCGCTCCTCTGCCCGCGTCTTCCGTCCCGCCCCCGCCCCGCCCCCGCCCCTCCACCCGCCCTTCCCCCTCGCCCACAGCCGCTATTGGAATATTGGGTTAAAGCGACACGCGAATCATGGAGGCAACGCTGCCTCTAGGTGCAATGTGTTTTGATACAAATTCTAAGGATGCAGTTCTACCCTCTTTTAGATAATGTACAAACATTTTTAAGCACCCCGCCAAACATAGTTCCTACAATGATTACAGGACAAGACACTTTCCAAAATAGATACCTAAAAGCTCCCTGGTACATTAGAAATGCACCAGTTATGTAATGAACTTGGCATTACATTCATTCCTGCACACTTTCCTTCCTTTCCAGAAAATCCTTTTCTAAAATATTACAGATTCCTTCATGAATTCATTTTCACATATTAGCAGGATCTGTGCCACAAGAGGTTAAAAAGAAATATACACAGAATTTTCCGACCTCCCCCCTAGACACAAACCGATGCGTCTTTTCTCATGTAATATATCATCTATGTAACCCCAATATTGAATTGTATCTTAAACCAGAATTTTATTTACTATATATCATATGATATCTTACAAATATTCTATAACAACTGTATTTGTCTTACGGGTCTTCAGAGGCCCAAACGTCAAGCATGAATAAATGAACTGCATGCAGTGAATAACAAGGTAAACGCTGTTTTGATGTATTCTTTCAATTTTTTAAGTGCACAAAGGTTTTTTTTAAATCTCTCGCGTTGTTAATATTTTCTTTAAAAGCATTTTCTATACATTATAGCGTTTGTGAACACAATTTATCGTTTCTTTGTTCTCGAATTTAAAACTTTTCTGAAAATGCGCTCAAAATTGCGATTTTCATAAACGCTCCATATTTCGCAATGATAATTTTCATATAGGACAATGTTTTACTTCCCTGTAACATTATTATATACGTATATAGACCAGTCTGCCTAGGGAATCGAAAAATTGAGGAAATTTGAACAAAATGTTTTGTCGCCGATAGGTAGCTGGCAAGAGGACCGGGAAGTACCGAAAAAACTAAAAAATAGAAAACAAGTGCGAGACAGTTTGTGCCCTTCTGCAGCATCACTAGTATGCTTATCATATTAAATTTCGTCTTGCTCTCGTGGATAAACTGTTGGTTGGAGAAAAAACTTAAGGACATTAAATGTGGTTAGGTTTATCTTATTTTAATTCATATTGCGTCATTACCAAAAACGATTCATTTTTTTAGTTCCATTTTATCCGATTGACCAAATGGCCTTACAGAAGTGAGTACATTATTTATACATTAACATAATTGAAACTTCCTAATGTTTTCTCGAGTATTCTTACTCGGCAAGTAATATATATATATCTATATATATATATATATATATATTATATATATATAATATTGTAATTTTTTTTTATTTTTATTGCTGTGGATTTGAGGAAGGATTAATATAGGTAGAAACGTTTGGAAGTTTTTGTTAAGTTATGATTTTAAGGCGGTTTGAAAATGTCTTCAGGGAATCTACATTTGATTCTGTTGGGTGAGTTTGCTTGTTGTCCCAGTTGAAAATGGGCTGTACTTGGGCAGGATGGTAAGAGAAACATCTAGAGGATAAGTTGATCAGATGAATTGTGTTTGATGGTATTTGGAATTCATAAAGAATTTGTTTATTGGGTATAAATCATGGATGCGTTGATGAGTCTACTGAGAAATTTGTTTTGAAAACGATTGCTTTGATTTATTTTTTAAAAAACAGAAAAGGTCCCGATTTTTACACTTTTTTTGCTTTAAAGAAAATTATACTCCGCGATCATGTAACCCCATTTCAGAAGTTGCAATTGTTTGTCCTGCCGCCAGCCTTCATGATGAACACGCATTCCAAGAAGCCCCGTGACCCGCAGATGAACCCAAGCGTGTCCACAATGAGGAGTCATTCTGAAGGTCTCGTTGCAGCTTCTGGCAGTTAACCGCGTAGCGGTGGTGGGGGCGGCGGCAAGGCCGAGGGCGAGAGCGAGGGCGAGAGCGAGGGCGAGAGCGAGAGCGAGAGCGAGGGCGAGAGCGAGGGCGAGGGCGAGAGCGAGGGCGAGAGCGAGGGCGAGGGCGAGGGCGAGAGCGAGAGCGAGAGCGAGAGCGAGAGCGAGAGCGACGGCGAGGGCGAGGGCGATAGAAACCGTCTGCGGCGAGCTCGTTAGGGTGACCGACGACCCGTCCTTCTCAACCCGCAAGCCAGCCAACGATCACTACGCTAAACGACCCTCGCTTGCAACATTCGTACACAGAGACACTGACCGCAGCCCCACGCTTCCAAGATGCTCTTTTACTGCTCCCATTGGTGGTATTCTCGCCGTAGTGTGGACACTACGCTTGGCGTCCAGGACCTCTCGGAGGCCCTCGACGTTGATTACATTGCTTTGATTACAACTTTGATTACCCCACCAATCAATTCAGAACTTCGCCAAAACAATCCTTCAGGCACAACTCTTACTAATTGTGTGATTTAACACCCTCTTGCGCTACACCAGGGTTGCCCAATTGGGGGCCTGCGGTGCCATTTATTGTGGCCAGCAAAAGGTTATTAGTCAAACGTGAGACACCTTTGCATCCATGTCGGACGAAAACACTGTGCGCCTAGCTCACACGCCCTGGCGGGGTCAACACCCCATTTAATGTAAAAATAGGATAAGTTTCTATTTAAGGATTTTTTCTACTACATTCAGAAATTCAAAATCATCCCAATGTGTTCCACTGCGTTATGATTGATTGATTGTTTTTTTTCGTGTTTCCGTCAACTGCTTTGGTCATTAGTCTCGTTAGTGTAGTGCATGCTTCTTTTTCTCGGGAGATGGCGGTGATCTTCCCCCGCCAGATGGCGAGATCCGGCGCCGACCTACCGTCGGCTAGTGGGGTTTCCCCCTAACCAGGACTCTCCCACCAGCGGGGCAACGCCCCAGTCGGAACAAACTCAAAGCTCCACTAGTATTCTCCTCCAGACAGCGACTTAATTTGACCTAGCTGAAACGTTAGTGTCGAAAATCCTACCGCCGTGGGGAGTGGACCTAGGACCTAGGACCTAGGACCTCCCGGTCAGAGGCGCTGCAGTGACATCAGTTGATGCACTGAGCTACCGCTCGCGGTACTGCGTTATGCATGGTGCGTTACACCCCTAGGTTTCAGAGCAGTCGGGCAAAGCGCCAAGCTCAGCAACACGGGGAAGCCGGGTATGGATCGCCCGAGAAAAGAAAATATGGCCCGCCATCTTAATGGTTTAAGATGTGGCCCTCGAGGCCTTGCAAGTTGGACACCCCTGCGCTAGACAGAGCTACCGTCCCTGGCTCCTCGGGCTAGGGACGGTAACATGCGGCTTGCCGCCTAGGCCTACGCCTAAACCAGGCCAACGCCAGGTCGCGCACCGGCCCGGTGGCCGAGATCGCTATGGCAGTAGGGTCGTAGTGATCTACATCCTTAGGTCAAATTCTAACTTGGATACACTACGAAGAGTGTACTTTGTAAATGTTCACTCGCATCTAAAATACAGACTAATATTCTGAGGAAATTCCCTAGAAAGTATTCACACTTTTATCCTCCAAAAAAGAATATTGAGAACAATAACAAACTCCACAAACATGAGTCCTGCAAACCACTTTTAAAAAATTGAAATATTAATCTTCATAAAGAAGACACTTATGGAAAACAAGTACTCTGTCACTCTAAACACTGAAGTTCATAACTATGATACTAGACAACAACAAAAATCTGCATGAACCACACTGTAAACTTCACTCTTTCAAAAGAGTTCCACTTTTGAAGGCATCATACTATATAACAAACTCCCTGGTCAATTTAAAAGCTTAAACTGAATATCCACATTGAAAAATAAACTAAAAGCTCTCCTGATACCCCATACATTCTATGGTACAAAAGAATACATACATCAAACAATATATCAATATAAACTAGTACTAATAATGTTTGCATTTTCTGTTGCATGATTTGAAGCCCCCTAGCTGATTGTTGGACATAGAGGGTGGACCTAGCCCAGGCATCAATCTCATGAAGAAAAAAATTCTCTCTCTCTTTATTATTGTTTTTCAACTTTAGTTTTACACTACCATTTATAAAATTAATTTGTATTTAGTATGAAAATTTAATTTAATTTAATTTTCTGTATTGTATTTAATATTTAGAAATACCTATATCGTACATAGTATGATTATGTACATGTCCTGACTTGTCATGCATGGCGTATGCTGTACTGATCTGATATATAATCTTGGACCGAAAGGTCGCGGGTTCGAGTTCCGCCTCGGGCATGGTTGTATTTGTGTTCGTCCTTTCATCACCATATCGTTTCATCTTCACAGTTACCATAACGTTAACTTCAAGAGTGGTCGCTAATGACCTAGATGTTGATGCGACCTTAAATAACCAAAATAAAAACGGGGCGTCGTCACGGCCAAGCATTGGGATCAAACATGCACAAGGGCAACTTTCGGGCAGCGCGGCCCAGCAGTAAGGAGATGGACAAGTTGCTTAACAGTGACCCGGGACAACCACTGAGGGTGACTTAACAGCAGCGAATGCAGACGAAGACTTGATACGTCCTTCACACTGCACACAATCACACACGTAGAATCTTGATAACTTTTTCGTTTGAAAATACTTGTAAATAGTTGTTTTAAGTTTTATGTTAAGTACTCTATGTGAAGTCAAATGTTCAGTCTATTTGTATATTTTTCTTTAATACAAGTTCCAATAATTACTTTTTATAAACAGTCACAAATACATTTATTACAACGTAAATGATTTTGCATTCACAATGGTTTCTTGAAACACGAAACCGCGTGGCAACGTCTCAGAGGTCGAGTTGTGCCTCCATCATCAGGCCTTTAACAATATGTCAACTAAAATAAGAAATTTAATAATTAATATAAATAAAAATTAATAATTAATAAAAATTAAAACAACTTATATTATGATAAAATAAGTGTGTTTAACATTATAAAGAATACACAATAAATTAAAATTTGTGGATGATTACATACTTTACAAAGAATTGGATGAAATATCATATAAAGTTGACCTTGATAGATGGTATAATGTTGAAAACATTTCCTATAAATTAACAATCACTAAAAAAATCCGATATAACCCGTTAATTAACTAAAAAAAAAGCATGTAGGTTTAGATATTCGTGGTCTAAATTCATTAAATTACATACGTATTCCACGTTTCCAGATACCATTGTGAATGTAAAATCATTTATGTTTTAATAAATGTATTTGTGACTGTCTATAAAAAATAATTATTGGAACTTGTATTAAGGAAAATCTTAGTAGCAGGCGGCCTATGTTTCACGTATTTGTATATTCTAAGGACTATATCTCAATATTGAGACTGATTACTGCATTTTCTAATTTTTTGTTAGCATAAAGAGTTTTTGCACAACAGCCAGTTTTTCAAAGCTAATTTGTTAAATAGTAGATTAGACTGGCATAGGGACTAGCGCCCGGGTACCCGTCATTCTACTGCAGCTAGGCCGTCGCTTTCGATGGCGTACACTTGGCATTCTCAAATAAACACATTGTATTCGTACAGTCAGGATTAAGCAAATTACTTTAAATTTAGTATTTAAATACTTCACCAAAATACTTTGTAAATAAATACTTAAATACTTACTCAAAATATATAAGGTTTTTTTAATTTATTATTATTTTCATAATAATTTTTAATTGTAATTGTAATTAATAATTGTCAGTCATACACATTTCTGAACAATATACGTGTATGTATATTACAGTTAGTTAAACATACATACATATATATATATATATATATATATATATATATATTAAATAAACGGAATATTCTTTTAAAATAACTAAATCTTCAATCAAATCAACAGGCAATAAACCCCTACCTGACGAATGCATAAAACTCGCAAAGGAAAACCAGTCGTTCAACAGATACGGATGAACATAAACGAGCGTTAAAACGAATAAACGCATTTTGATTGGCAAATGATAGTCCAGCACTTTTAATGATTTCCATTGATCACTTAAAAATGAATAGAATTCAAATTAAGCGACTGAAAAGAGCTTTTATTTTTGTAGCAATGAGTTGCATTCACTAGCGGAATCAAACAAAAAGGAACTATACTCGTCCTAAATTATTTTCTTCGTCTATATTTGAAGTATTTCTTTTTTAAATACGGTTATCTTATGTATTTTAAATACAGCTCCAAAAAACTTGTACAAAAAAATCAAAAATATAGTTTTTCAAAAACAAAATGTATTTCAGGTACAAGTACTCAAATACTTTCCAATCCTGCACACAATCAAACTGACCTCAGCGCCCCTCCCCAATACGCGCTTTCAACTAAATCCTTCCAGCAGGATTGTGTTAAGTAGTGGTAAATTACTGGAAAAAATTAAGTGGAGTCCGACAGCAAAAACGTGCACATTTTGGCATTTTTAAAACTTATGTTTGTTAAATTATTTAGATTATCATGAAGTCAGTGATGACTTATTGCAAAATTCGATATGTAAGTGGTTTTTTAAATGTTTAATCTTTTTCTACAGCAGGTCGGGGGCGTGTCTCTTTTCTTATGACTCTTGATTTTTGTTTATTCGATTAACCTTATTATCTAAATGACTGTGAGTTATGTAGACTTAGAAGAGGTTATGTTCATGACATTGGGGAAACTGTCACAACTGTAACTACTTTAACCTTGTAGTTTTGCACACAAACATTGGTTTGTTTACAACTGTTCTTTGTTCGTGATGTTACAAATACAGTGTTCTAGAGAATTATACCTTCTTTGTTGAAAAAATAATGACACGACCCATTTTCTCATAAACTATTTCAGATAAAAGGATCAAAGTTTTAGGATAGCTATATACAAACATGACTGAGCTACTTAACGAAAATAGTGAGGTAGATTGCAAAATTGTTCGTATTATGGATTCATACGAGTCAAAAGTTAAGAAATTATTTTCAATTCTTTTTTAAAATGCTGAAAGACGGTGTTATGGTATCCTATTCAAGGAATTCTGCTTAAATATAATAACAAAGAGTTAAAGAATATACTCTAAACATTTCCAAGTTCTAGGTAAAGTAGTTTCTGAAATAAAGGGTTAAAATACAGTCAATATAACATAGGTTATAGAGAGCCTTAAGTCCACAGACTTAATTGAGACAGTAACGTGAAAATTAAGTTCGATTTCGCGGATGCTAAACGAAGACTTATTTCAAACTTCAAAACATACGGATAGACGAAAGCAACTTTTGACATATTTGTTCGGACTTAAAATTCCTTCGCACATTGGCGCGAGTGAAAATGCCCATGCGATGAGGAGAATGTTCTCACGAAACGCTCCTGCAGCCTGTGGCACACGCGAAAGGATGTAGCCTATTTGCAAGCAGCTACCTTTAATCTTCAGCGAATCTCACTGGGCAGGTGCGACAGGGCTCAGACATGTAGAAATGGTTAGAAAAAACATAAATTATCCCCATCCCATGCGTATAATTTACGTTTATTACTTAAACATTAATTACTACATTCCCTTTATTAAAATCCCATAAAATAGTACTTTCCCTACCCAGCTAACAATTTTTTCTTCAATCTACCTTTTACAACATTTCCAGCATTTTACAGACTTAGTTCCGGTCTTACAAGAAGGACATTTGTTAAAACTAGATTGATTGATTTTTCGTGTTTCCGGGCACGTCAACTTCTTTGGTCATTAGTCCCGTTAGTGTACTGCATGTTTTTTCCGGAGACGGCGGTGATCTTCCCCCACTGGATGCCGAGATCCGGCGCCGACCTACCGTCGGCTAGTGGGGTTTCCCCCTAACCAGGACTCTCCCACTTGCGAGGCACCGCCCCAGCAGGGACAAACTCTAAGCTCCCGACCGGTCTCCCGGAATATGTGGTAGTGTAGTGCAATGTGGTGTAAGTGTGTGCGAAAGGGAAGAGGATAGGACAAGGAAGAGGAAGGACAGATCGCGCGCGGTCAGTGGCCCGTTTGTTAGGGTACTGTTCCGGCATTCGCCTGGTGTTGATCGGAGAAACCACGGAAAACTACCGATCAGAGCAGCCGGGCGCTAGAATTCTCCTTCAGACAGTGACTGAATTCGACCTAGCTGAAAAGCTAGTGTCGAAAATCCTGCCGCCGTGGGGAGTGTAACCTAGGACCTCCCGGTCAGAGACGCTGCAGTGACCTCAGTTGATACACCGAGCTACCGCCAAAAGTAGATCTCTACTCCACATGTTCTACCAAATATGAATCAATATCCTGAAGTGTCCTTTGAGTCCCAAGGCGCAAATAAAAATGGTCGGCGTGGGCCAACGGCCGCGTGCGTCGCGCCCCGCCACGCCGCTCCGCTCCGCTCGGCGCACAGCAGGCGCGTCTCGTCGGCTGCCGCTCCGCCGGGGGTGGGGGGCAGGGGGGGGGAGGGGGAGGGGGAGGCGCGCCCGACAGCTAAGAATATCCGCGCGCGTCGCCGCAGCACAGTGCGCCTCAACAGACATCCGAAGCGCCTCCTCGCATTGCACGCTTTGTATGACGTGTGGGAAGTGTGATGCGGTACTGTTGACGTAATTACATGAAGAAATAAAGGAAGCCATCTCCGTCGACTTAGACCGGGAGCGGTAGCTCAGTGCATCAGCTGATGTCACTGCAGCGCCTCTGACCGGGAGGTCCTAGGTTCCCACTCCCCACGGCGGCAGGATTTTCGACACTAGCTTTTCAGCTAGGTCGAATTCAGTCGCTGCCTGGAGGAGAATTCTAGCGGCCGGCTGCTCTACACTACCACATATTCCGGGAGACCGGTCGGGAGCTTAGAGCTTGTCCCGGCCGGGGCGGTGCCCCGCTGGTGGGAGAGTCCTGGTTAGGGGGAAACCCCATTGGCCGACGGTAGGTCGGCGCCGGATCTCGCCATCCAGCGGCGGAAAATCACCGCAATCTCCCGAGAAAAAGCATGCACTACACTAACGGGACTAATGACCAAAGCAGTTGACGCGCCCGGAAACACGAAAAATCAATCAATCCGTCGACTTAGTATATTTATTTATTTATTCTTCAATTTTAATACATTTATTATTTTATTTATATTTAATTTTGTTTATATTTGTAGACTGATGATGGCGGCAAAGCTGGCGAAAGTCGGCTCTCTAAATAAATACATTAAGTTGACGGAGGCCACTTTCTTTATTTCTTCACTCTTTTTATGTTTTCCTACAAAGGCTTACTTTACAGTACGCTACAAAAGTGTTATACAGGAATGGGTAAAATGTGTGTTAACCCTGGACGTGGACCCTGGGGTCTGTGAGACTCACACCATTTTCCTTCTTTCCTCGAAACCGTTTGCTATTTTGTGATTTCCTGCTTCACGTAAATTAAGTTAGTGCACTGTTGATTATGTGCCGATGTTTCTAGGTGCTAATTCGCTTACTTATTGCCTTATTACGGTGAGTGCACGTGTCGGCTAATGTGACACATGCAGTTTTCCCCAAAGCAAAATAATAAAATAGAATATAATATTTATTTTATTTATTTATTTAGTCAAAAACAGTAAAATCTGTATGTGACGTATGGGGGGAGAAAATCATCTGCGCACGCTTTCTGGAGTTTCAAAATTCCTTCCCAACTATTTAACTATTAATAGTTGAAAGATTAAAAAATAATAGTAATAATAATATAATAAATTTAAAAAGGCGAGAGATTAACATTTCAAAAACTAGATATTTTCGTTGCCAAATTATAGAAAAATTATTTGCAAACTGCAGATTTGATTTTTTTCTATTGCTAACAAAATAGTAACTCGCCCTAAGCTCTACTACCACTACAAGCAAAAGGAAAGTTCAACAAAACGTGCGCATAGTGAAGCTACATTCACGTCCAGAAGCAAATCAAGGGGCCATCTCAGCACAATGGATCAGGGAAACTGAACAAAAACCTGATCGAGACGGTCACTGACTCGGAAGCTGAAGTACATTACTTGTTAAAGGCACTTAAGTGCTTTTTAAAAATTATACAATACAAATGTAAACTAATTCATTATACTGTATCATTGTTTTAAGTAAACATTATTTTTCTTTTAGACGATCAGTATAGTCTCTAATTGTATAGAAACAGTTATGTAGCAGAAAATGTTTTACTTTTAGCTTAACTTAATGTCATACAAGTGCAAGATCTGTGTGTGATAAAGAGAGATAAACGCTTTCTAGTGCAGAATGCGGTGATTAAAAACAATTCAGGAAAACGTTTGAGACGAATGTTATGTCTCGTCTAAATAGTGTCTAAATAGTATAAAATAAATTAGGTACACAAAAATATATTCTTCGGGTTTCATTAATCCTTGTGTACTGTTTGTGCAACAAAAAATAAGTGTATACACAGGATCAAATTACAATATCAATATAACAGCCAAAACATGTTAAATGAAGAATCTGAACAATTTTTCAGACAAAGAGCTGAACTTTGTGTTTGTGCCAAACAGGCACAAATATTGCACAAAGGGTGCTTCCTTGTCTTCAAAGGTCGATGTTCAAAGACTATGAAAGATGGTACGTGTTTGTTTATATGCAATGTTTATTTAGAGGTCATAACGTTTTAGCGGAACGCAATGGCATAAAGTCTAGTTTATATGAACAACTGTGACAACTTTGGCCTAAAACATAATTTCTGGGGTAGGTATCCTGGTTCTCGGGGTTCATAGAGAACGTAAGGAGAAATATTAAATCAGATAATTAAACTCATGTTAAGTTATTATGTACATCTGATGGTCCTCAATGTTCTAAATCATTTAATGAAAATTCAATCAGAATATCATGAACCGTTTAGAACGTATTTGAAGTGTACGTTTATATTGACGAAACCCGTACGTCCCTCTACTTCGTCGTTCGTCAGTATCGACGCCAGTTCCTTAACCGCACGGTAAATTTTTAGTCGGGAGCCAGTTCTTGTTGTGTTGACCGAACTGAGTTTCATGCACCAAAAATTTATAGTGACATCTGTTAACCCTTAATTACTCGCACGCGGTTGCCGAGACCACAAGCTCTTTTAAGTTGATTTTTCGGCCACTATTGAAGTTGAAGGATCGGTCATCCCGATGTGTCCATCAATTATAAAGCCGTATCGTAGGTTTCCGCGGCCAGAGTCATGATCTGGGCTGTCCGGGTGACGCCGCGTCGAAGGCTGGGGTGCCGACGTTTCGACCGACATATCACGGTCCTCTTCAGGGCTGTACTGCCGAACAGGCTGGAACTACCAGGCAGTACAGCCCTGAAGAGGACCGCGATATGTCGGTCGAAACGTCGGCACCCCAGCCTTCGACGCGGCGTCACCCGGACAGCCCAGATAATTATAAAGCCCTCTTACATCAATCGACGACTCGTTCACACACCAACCGCACGTGCATTGGACATTTGGTGACCATACGCATGAATGCGATCACTTTTTTCTGAAATGCACTGCGCCTTGGAAAAATTCTACAAAATGTTATTTGTATCTATTTATGTTCGAGAAATCTGAACAATAAAACAAGCCTGAAGTGTCAAAATACGCAAATTATATGAAACACAATACACAATGCTGAGACCATTAGAGAATGAGAGACATGCCTTAGAATCAAAATCAACCCTTTTTTATTCATTAGAAAATCATTGTTGTACGCTTTCTCTTCCGTTACAAGAAATGTTGGAAATGTCTGTCCTGTCGAAGGGATTTGAAACGATTCGTCTGTCACAGAATCTCCTACTCTCATTTTACCTAATTTTTCATTCCGAACATAATATAACTTTATTAATATACATTTGAACATTTCATTTTTTTGCCTCACGTAAGGTGTATTGTTCCCAATCCGCTTTTGACGTATTATATCACTTCATGCATGCAGCACATGTCACGAATGATGCAGCACAATGATGCAGCACATGTCACGAAGCAAAACAAAAATTATTTTCAATATTGAAGCGGGGCGCGCAGGGAAAACGAGGCTCGGGGCAGTAGATTTGCAGGGTCCTCAGTTCAATTGATTGATTGATTGATTGATTGATTTTTTTTCGTGTTTCCGAGCGCGTCAACTGCTTCAGTCATTAGTCCCGTTAGTGTAATGCATGATTCTTTTTTCGGGAGATGGCGGTGGTATTCCCCCGCTGGATGGCGAGATCCGGCGCCGACCTACCCTCGACTAGTGGGGTTTCCCCCTAAGACTCTCACACCAGCGAGGCACCGCCCCAGCCGGGACAAGCTCTAAGCTCCCGACCGGACTCCCGGGATATGTGGTAGTGTAGTGCATGTTAGTGTAAGTGTGTGTGTAGGAGGAGAGGATAGCACAAGGAAGAGGAACGAAATATCGCGCGCGACCTCTTTTGCAAGGTACAGCTCCGGCATTCACGTGGGTTTGATCGGAGAAACCACGGAAAACTACCGATCAGAGCAGCCGGCCGCCGTCAGGACTCGAACCTAGGACCTCCCGGTTATAGGCGCCGCATTGACATCAGTTGATGCACTGAGCTACCGCTACCGGTCCATCCTCAGTTCAAGTAGGAGTTCCAGCGATATACATTTTATAGTTAAATATATATTTATTTGAAAGTTAACTATTCTTCCACTACAGTTAATTATTTTTCTTCAAATATTTTTGAGAGAAGTAAACTTTTGAATAATTCTTTTTAATTATATTTTAAAGTTTAGCTAAGACTGTGTTTATAATCTATTACAAAATGCACATACGATATTACTTTTTATTTGATGCTTAAATCTTCTTCCGCGCTTTTATTAGCGGTTAGTTTGCATTAGAAGTAAAAATATTTCTTTTACGTTTTGTGTGAAAAAAGAAATCTAAAGGAGCCCCTATTAAGTCTGGGACATGTAGCTCCAGTTACCCCCCCCCTCCCTAAAAAACGGTGATTGTCTCGTTCCGATTCTCACATAACATATTTTAACATATGTAAGTTTAAAATCCTAACAATAACTGCAATGGACACATCGGATGGAATATTATATTACGTTGCCAATTTGCGATTTAGTGGAAATGTATCTAACTCTGACAATTGATCAAACATGTTATTGACGGTTTTAGTCTTCTCTCAAAAAGAATGAAAGTTTTAAATATTTGTTCAAAATGGGACTTCGCTGTTTAAAACTAAAAATATATGATTGATTGGCCACTCACCTGACAATACACTAAACAAACTACATAAAACAATCGTCTACTATGCCATTTCAGTAGTACACGTACCTTTTGCTACTTTCAGAGACAACTAATCTTTATAAACGAGGGCTCTAACGAAATAGCATTTTAAGGAAACGAGACGTATTGTATTTCGACTTTAAAAATGTGAAGGATTTGTTGAAAAAACGAATCTAAATATTCATATCAAATGCAACCAACAACTCTCGATAGCATTGTCAAAATATATACAGTGAAATAACTCCAAAATGAAGCCTTTAAAAACTGAAATGTTGAAACCAAAGGTCTCAAAGAAACGTTTCTCATACCGTAATTAACAGGATGAGATATTTTTGGATATTCTATTAAATTTTTGCCGGTTCGACGCTTATCAAAACTTCCAATCCCACCTATATTTTAGCCCTTGTTACTAGTAGCCATCTCTGTGATGTCACACCTAGAATGCTTAGATTCCTCCATCTAATATTTACGCTTTCTGTGAATATTACAACGTGTTTTGCGCAGACTGACCAGATTTATTTGCATCATCATTGATTGATTGATTGATTTTTTCGTGTTTCCGGATGCGTCAACTGCTTCGGTCATTAGTCCCGTTAGTGTAGTGCATGTTGTTTCTCGGGAGAAGGCTGTGATCTACCCCTGCTGGATGGCGAGATCCGACAGGGCTAGAATTCTCCCCCAGACAACGACTGAATTCGACCTAGCTGAAAAGCTAGTGTCGAAAATCCTGCCGCCGTCAGGACTCGAACCTAGGACCTCCCGGTCAGAGGCGCTGCAGTGACATCAGTTGATGCACTGAGCTACCGCTACCAGTCATCATCATTGATATTCTACGTCAAAAAGAACAAAGAAAAAAGATTGGCAAAGAATGGACGATTGCGTACAGTTGAGAGAGAAGAGTGTCTTGTTAAGTTTGATTTGTATTTCACTTCAGCCAGTATTTTCGTTGTCAACAGTGATTCTGTCAAATTTTCTCAGTCATGATACAGCATTAAAAAGGGAAAAAGTAATTAGTTATTTTCAACAAGTTAATTTATAGGCCTATCTTGGACAAGTTGAAGCATTTACAAGAAAACTAGGAGGACTATTCTTGTAGTACATTCAGTGCTGTAAATGCTATTTTGAGCAAGTTAGTAAAATATCTAGATGATATATGCAAGTAAGTTAAATTTATTATTAAACATCCATTTATTAAACCTAACAACAATGTTATAGATACAGTGCTGATTTGTTTGCTTACTGCAGTATTTGGCTTTCTATTACCACTCATGCACACAATTCTTTTAGGACATCAGGATATGTTGTTTCTCCACAACTACGAACAATAAGACCAAGCAGATGAGATTATTTTAAAGTGTGCGAAGGAGAAATTCAAAACATTGCTGGAATCATATTGTATAGTTTCATTAATGATAGATGGAATTTATATCAAATCTTTCTTAGATAACAAATATGAAAGCATAGTTGGCACAGCATACGAGAGTCCAGATGCTTTTACTTAACCTTTTGTTTTATTTTTTATATTCTATATATTCCCCTTCTAAATTATTTCAGTAGTACAGTTTTTTTTTGTTTTTTTTCTCACACGCAACCAATTTTTATAAATGAGGTCTCTAAGAAAAGATAACTTCACGGATACGTAGCGAATTGCATTTTGACTTTAAAATATGAAGGATTTGTAAAAAAAATCTAAATATTCACGTGAAATGCAATCCGCAAGACTCTGGCAGCATTGTTAAAATCTATTTAGTTGTATAACTCCTAAACGAAGCTGCCTTGGGCCTTAAAATGTACAATTTTGAAGTCAGTAACCACAAATATATGTTACTCCACCGTTATGTATAGGGCGAGAGATTCTTGGACCTTCTATTGCATTTTGCATGTCCGGCGCTTCTCGATACTAGCCCACATGTTCAGAGACGTGCAGAATCTACTACTGAATGTAAAATTAAACGAATTACTTGATATCCTAGGCGACTGAATTTCACCGATGTACCTCTCGGTTCGGTAATAAAGTTAAATAATACTCCAAAGAGTAGGGTTGTACTTGCCCAATCTTGTATTTTCGCACGAACAACTTCACGTAGAGTAAAAAGAGTGAGTACTTGAGAGTAAAAAGCTTTTCAAATATTTTCGTGACTGCCAATTGAAGCGAAAAACTAAATGTCGAGCAAGTTTGTATAATTACTTCAATGTTTTTAAGGAATTGTTCAAAAACATCTGTCAATAACTGAATAATCCTTTAATTCAAATTTATTTCAAACATTAATTTTGTTTTTTATTTGATATTATATAAGTACAGTGGAAGCTTTTTATACATTTTTTAAACAAATATATACGTTTCATTAACAATTTACCCTCTTATTATGGAAATAAAATGATAGAGAAGAGAGTAGAGTTTAACATTTGAGGGTTGTCACACAGGTACGCTAGTCACTTCATACTTGTGAATAACTGAAAAAAGGTTTTGAAAAAGCCAAAGTATTTGCAGCTTCATCTGTGAAGAATTCAACCAAAAACCTCAAGAACTCTACCAACAACGGAGATAGCAAAGAGGAAAATGTTGTGCGCTACGGTAGTGTTTTCTAATATCGCGTAATGCATGTTAATTTCCATTTTGCTACTGTTATATAATACACAAACATAAATCATAGTGTATTTCAGAGCGGTTCCTAAATGTATGTCAATTTCAGTACAGAATCTCCCTAAATATTTTTAAAATACTTTTTTAAATTGTTATACTGAAAAAATTGATAGATATCGTAATAAGAATACTCGTTTGGATGTTATGCGATCGATAAGTGGAAATAGCTTTTGATTAATTTAGTGAATGAGAAAAAATGTCGATTGGAGGCATCGTTTCCATGAAACTCTGAGAACTACAGGTATGATCACATCACACTTCATCCATCATGATATAACACGTAAAATGCTGTTTGCGAACAAGTTCTACGAACGTTTTGGCAACCAGCCTTGTGAGGATGTGGCTTGAAACAACAAGGAATCTTGAAATTGAATCCCAAATGGGAGAAATTGAAATTAGGAAAGTGAATGGGATAATGTGTATGCATGAAGTAATAAGCTATAGGAACGCATAACACAAGATTTATCATGGCCAAAATATATTATTGTAAGATAGAAGCTACCTATGAAAAATCAAGATCTTGATCTGAAGAAACAATGGTTTTAGAACTAGTGTGAACCCGAAAACAGCGTAGGGTATAGTGGACTATATGTATCTCAGAGAAGAGTATACTGTTCTCGAAACATTGGTATTGAACACGAAATCAAAATATCATTAAACATTTGCCCTCTATTTCAGTTAGGGGTATACTTATTAGGCATAAGCACCTTTCAATAATATTGTTGAAAATTATAGAATTCAATGTCAATAAATAATTGTAAATGAGTAATAGTATAAAAGAGTATTAGTATTAGGACACAGACCTGTCAAAAACGAAACTGCTTACTTCAGCTATTGTGTCTGCAAAGGTTATTTTTCTCTTAAAAAAAGAGAAACGCCTCTTCAAATCATTACTTATTAATTGAAATTAATAAATAATATAATTAAATTGGTATTTTTCTCAAACTAAATTTAAGAATTCGATGAGGAAATTGTTAGAGTATGTAAGTGTTGAAAATATATTGTACAAAACACGCGCTAAATGATACAGAAAAAATATAAACCGAAAATTACCAGACTCACTCTAACGTATTTGAAAAAATTGAAAACCAAATTTCAAAGAGTATAAAACGAAGATTATTCTGAAGGCTCAATAATTATTTTATTAAAAAATTATAATCGCAGAGGTATTTTAAATTATAAACATGAACTTGTGCCTCTACGATTAAATGACATTTGAATTATGTATTTCAACCTGCTCCTTAAAATAGTTTTTCTTTATCATTTACTTCAGAAAAAATATTGATTGAATCAAAACTGTGGAGAAAAAATCTTCCGCAAAAATAAATTCCGCAATGGGGTATATTAGTGTAAAGATGAATTTCGACTAATAAATGGATATTAATTTCAATAACACAGCATTAACGGAGTTGACAATAGGTCATAAAATATGTGTAAGAAGTTCCCGAAATTGAAACTAGAATTTCTTTCTTCTAGATGGGTTTTTTAGAATTATCGGGAACTTGGGCGATATACACATGTAAACACGAAACTTCAATCGCACTAGAGCTTAGACTGGTTTTCATTGTCTCTGAAGAATTCATGCAGATAGGGAGAACCCACTAACGTAATCAACAATCTTTTCTTCTTTTTTATTGTTAATAACATTATAATCTATGTAAAAAATAATAGGACATGATAAAATACTGCGTTAGTACAGTACAGATTATATGAAGCCAATCGGTCATCTATGCTTAATTTCCTTTTTTAATTCTAATTGAAATGAAAATCCTCCCTTTTTCTTTATTCAAATTACATTATTTTTCATTTTGTGCTTCCTTTCCATTTCTTCACGTTACCTGAGAAATTCCAAGTATATTACACATCATTTAAAACTACCTACTTTCAAAAGTTTGTTTGGAGTGTACTATACAGGATAATTTTCTTATCATGAATTGATATTATGATTGCTCTTCTCGCAAGATGTATGAAAAGTGTATGTTTAATACGACAACAAAAAGCTTGCAAACGTTATTATTTGTCCTACATGATAAAGAACTTCGTATGCATGTGATCATACAACTGATTATGCAATAGCTTCAGTTAAACGGTCAATCTGAATCCTGATAAAACATTGTTCTCCTTGAAAGTCTTATTTAAACTTATATTGAGAATTGAAGTTTAATTATAAGTTTCAAATTGAATAATTTATAGCTACGATTTTATTAACTTCCAAAAAACATTCGAGTGCAATTCTAACAAACATATCCAAAAAGTCAAGATCGGAGAGAGGAAATTCATTAGTAACTAATGGCGAAGAATCATAGGCACATTTTGAATAACAATGTTGAAATATGTTTTGCTGAACTTTCTGTTTAACTTTGGAGCAAAAAGTAAGTAGTTTGATAAATGAAAAGAAAAGGAATAAGAAAATAATCGACTATCTAATGGCCGTGGAACATTGTCAAGCAACTTGGTTTAAAAATACACGGACAAAATCTGTTTGTGCCTTCCATAACTATGCATACGAGACATTCTTAAATAAAATTTTATCTTGAAAATGTTTAAAAAAGCATATGAACGTGAAATAGTAATAACACTAATCTGCTCTCAAAAGACCATACAATTTGTTAATTAACTTCAATATTTTTTTCATGTGCTAAAACCAAAAATGACCTTCTATTTTGTCCATCACGAACAGTGTGTTGGCAATCCCATAAAGTAGTTCATCAGTAAAAAGGCCAATTGCAGCAATGCAACATTGGGCTCTAGACTAAGTAACGTTTTTATTAATTGAGTTTTTAAAAATGTCTTGGAGGAAATATTAGCGAATTAACAATGCGTATTTTGCTACTTGACACCTTGTGATGAAGACGAAGATTAGGTTACTTACAAAGCATGCAGATGCAAAGATAGTGTATAGTTTAAACATAACGGGGAGTAGCTTCATTTAGAATTCTCGATGAGCGAGGACAGCAAAATCACACCTACGATTGTTACAATTGTTCAAACGATATTAGATGATAAAACGAACCAAAGCAGAAAAATTATGTATTTCCTCCATGTGTACGCTATTTGACCTATTCGTCCGGGCAGTGATATTTCAAGACCAAAGCCACCCTCTATTTGAGGCAATTCTACAACAGAGCTGAAAGGTTAAGTCCTGTTCATTTCCAGCAAATTCGGATTTTAGGATTTCGAAGCATAAAAGGCGTCAATTTTTTTTTCTTATGACGAGCTTAATGACATTGTGAGAAATTATCTTTCAAAAGTTGCATTGACGATGTAGGAATCCAGGTTTACTAATGAACTGGTAACATTTTCTTGAAATAAGTATCATCAGAAAAGAAGTATTTCTATCCCTCTCTTACTGCAATGATGTCTAGGGAGCTTCAAAATTTGGAAGGATCAACGGCGACTTGCTGTTGATTCTGAGCCAAAATTGAAGCTTGGGAATCGTTAATCCTGGTCCCAAATATTCCTACGTGGCAAGGAAGATCTAAACCATAGAAATAAAGCCAAATGATAGCTCCAGGTTGTAAAATGAATTTGAAGTCCCATTTTTTAACGTTTCTGATACGAACTTCAAAAAACATGGAAGATTTCAGTAAAGAGGTTGGGAGAGATTCTTACAGGTGTGAAAAACATTGAAAGATGTTGTGCATTAAAATGTGATATGCCTTCAATTTAGGACTCCTGTCAGATGCTTAAGTGCGAAATTTCGAAAAATACGCAAATATCAATTAGGAAAACCATGAAAAACAAAGGAAGATCTCATACGTGCGAATATAATATATTAGCATTAAGAAAAATTATTTCAGATAGAACGTATAGTAGAAATGTCTTCTTTAGACGGCTTTTTTCAGAAACAAGTTCAACCATTCTGCAATAGCAGAACACTGCATTTTCAAGAAGAAAATAATTGCATTTGTTTCAGACACCAAAAATCAAAGACCATTTGAAATATCAGATGAAAGTTTTGTCATTTTTATGTTTATGTAGTAAGTCAATTTTGTGCATTTCCACGCAGAAACATTCACTATAATATTTAAGTAAAGTGTTAAAAATATATTACATACTACACTATTGCATATTTTCCATTTCCCAATTTCTATTTTGCTCACTAATTGTAATTTCATTGTATTTTATTTATTTCATGCCACTCTAAAAGCAAATCAGACTAGTGACAACTAGAATTTCCTTTGTTTTATTGTATTTTATAAAGTTTTGTTTTGAAGAATAAAACAATCGCAGTTCTTCACTTTATGAACTACTTATATTAAGTGAAATGTAGTAGACTGAAAAAATCAGAATCGTGCCACATTCCTCTGTCGACTTAAAACAGATGACTGGTTATTCCCAAAATTATTCTTTCGCTCCCTACATTTGGACACTCAAGGAGAGAGAGGGAGATTGTTTCTTGTGCTCCACACAAAGAAGATGGTTCTCGTTAGGATTTTTTATTAGGTAGCTTAATCTGTGAAATAGGTAATGTATGGCAGTTATAAAGGCAAGGATTTCTGCAGACTAATTATTCTAGCAGAATGTAGAATCAATTCGAGAATATTGATATATTTTACAAAAGGTTGTTTGCTCATTCAGATGGAATAACTTCAATTGAAATCCCCTTTCAGTTGAAATTTAGAATTCACTGTATCATGCATTCGCATCAGATTATTCTTTGATATAAATCGTGTACTACACTCGTCAGAATGTTTACCAAGATATTTCATTTTAGTACAATTTTGTCTCGTGGTAGATGGGAAAACGTAATCCTATTACTTCCGTGTTATGGATTATCACACATCTACACAATTTATCAAGGAAAAAGGAGTAAAAATGTCAACACACTCAAAAGGCGTGACGCAATTTAAACTGAGATTTCTATTAAATTTTGTTCAAATAGTTATTTTTTAATAATGGATATAGAAGAATAATTCGTTTGAAATTGGCTACGAAACTAATTATATTTTATGGATTGTCTGTTCATAATATCCTGCACGTATTAATGAACACTGAATCAAATCTATTCTGTAAAAATGGATGATATAAGACTGCGGAGAAGTGAAATACGTGTTTTACGTCTATTTTGAAAATTATTTTCCGTCAGAATGTAAATTGTTTTCCGTACTAACTGCAGATTATAAAATAAAAACACGATTTTTCAACAAGTGTCCTTGTGCAAATCTTAACGACCCTTCACACGTTGACTATCAATGACTAGTAGGAGACTTCCCAAATAAATGAGAAAAATTATATTTCGCTGATACAAAGAAAAACAGTCCTTCAGAATACACGAAATTAAGGAAAATAATTTCACATTACGCTCAAAAAGAACTAACCACTACTCTATTCCAGACTGTCCTATGAACATGAAGAATTGAGTAGTAACACATTGACATCGTAAAATTAAAACAATCTATAAAAACTATTGCATTTTAGTTTCATCTTCCTACACAACTCGAAAGCCTTCCGTGTCCTTTGTTCTCGTCGACACATTCGCTATTTAAAGCTAGCGATTGTTTATCCTTAAGTTTTCAGAACTACGAGATTGTGGTACCCACAGGACATCACTGCTCAAGACTAGTTCTAGAAACTATTAATCTCTTCTCAACTCTAGATTTGTACAAGTTTTTTTTTTTGGGGGGTTTCTCAATTCATTTAGCATTTCACTAATAGGTTCCATTTTAAGAGGTCAATTGTCTTCATGCAAATGTATTGACAAAATTTAAAGTTCTTTTCTTTCTTCTACGACCTTCAAAGTGGTTTGTCAATTCCTTTTACCACTGGATGGAGAATTAAAACAGTGTTCAAGGCAGAACCCGAATTAACCTCGAAACAAATATAAAATTCATTGTTCGTTTCAAAATTAATAATTTAGTGACCTATATAAATCTGAACTACCACATTAACAATTTATCAACTGGATTAGGTTAAAATATTATATAATCCAATACCCGTACAAAGGTGAACACGTGGGAGTAAAAGTAGGCTTGTTTGACAACTGAGCACATGAATCTCAAAATGAAAGTTCGTGCGTGGGTTGTGCATTTCCTAAACATATAGTTGTCCCAGGCTATCGAACCGTAACAACATGGAGTCAAACCACCTAAACTCGCAACAGCTGACGATCAAGGGGCGTGCCTATGTCCACAGGGTGTGGTTATAGAGCGGAGAAAGGCACGTCAAATCCTTACACGACCTTTTCACCGCTCTTCCACAACGATCTCACAACATCCCCTCGAATGACACGAGCGAGGCACGTACAATCACACACTCAAGGTTCAAATGGCTTCCCTCTTACCTGGTGTACAAGCGATTGCGGTTTGAGTGACGGTCGCTGGTCGTGTCGAGACGTATCCAAATGGGGGAAAAGTCGCACTGAAACTCACACGCACACTTTCACTACTTGCTTTACGAATGATCTGAAAGCACGGATGTCCGGCGCCCGGCGGCGACTACGCGTGGTCCAATATGGGTCAAGCGGAGCGGGTCCGCACCGCGCCGAGGATCTGGACGCACTCCCGAAGGCAGCGGTCCGCAGGTCGCTAGCGCGTGCACTCCACGCCACTCCACACACCGACCGAGATACCCGCGAGACAGGAAAGACTTGGTACTCTTCGTTCACAAGAAACTCCACTCTTCACAGATACCACTACAGTGTTTACTGTTACAAAATTAAATCTCGATTTTTCCACTACTTTCTGGATATATTAATAAGTGTCACATAGCACACCCGTACATCCTTGAAGTTGTAGATAAACACAGTCCATTTGTGCAAGCTTTTCTAAACAAATGCATACTATGCAAATATTAAATAGTTATTCCACGATATAAGCAGTCTGCCGTTGAACTGGGCCACGCAATTTGCATAAGAAATGTTGTATTCATGTTTAACTTAGCTTGCGTTGTGTGCAAAACTGTGTCGTGTTTTAACTGGAACAATGCGACAAACATCCACAAAACGTGTTTCGTAGGTACGCAGATTATTCATAATAAGCAAGCAACGTAAGCTTTCCGCTAGAGTATATTCTTGCAAATCCTTCCCGCTGTCAAACGAATCACAATAATCCAAGCACATGCAGGTAAAAAATACGCACGGCGTTCACTGTAGAATCACTCTTCCAAACTAGGCATTGCAGCAGGTCAAACGCACACTTGCACGATATCAGTCACCAATCGATGTGTTATTTAATACCTCACTTTACGAAAAACCGCGTACAATTCACGAGAAATCTGCACAATGCCATTACAAGATGGTGGGCGAGTTGCAATGCGAACCCAGTGCACAGTGGTGTAACTACACTGACGTATACCAAAATTTATTAGAAATATCACTATTATTTTCACCTCACTTTTAAAAAATACTCTGAGAACCTACTTAACGTCGCACATATTCTGAGAGATCAAAAATATAATTTATTAAATGTGCTTTAAGAAGGAAATGGCACATCTGCAATCGAGTTCCTCTTGGTGCAGACAACGATGCATCCATAGGAATTGGTAAACGCGAAACAACTGACGATCAGCCAAACACAGATGACAGTCCAACCACACGCAGATGACCGTCACGCGATATCCAAAACGCACACGAACGACTCACACAAGACAAGTTTTCAACGTCTCATACAACGCCTCGCATGTGTCTTTCCCATCTTATTTTTGTCTCACACTGCCACTGGGCAATATTCTGTATAAATACATCCGCACCATCCCTGCAGATCCCGACACTAGTGAGTACGTACGACTGCCAGACTGCCCGTTGGGGCGCTCACGTTGCTAACCCTCCTGCCATCTTGCGGAGATCCACGGAAGCAGCGCCCTGGAAAACATGGCTGCCGGTGGTTCAATAATAATTCTAGGCGTGGAGGAGCCTCGACCCCAAACACTTGGGTTCTTTAGAACTTTTAATTAGTGAATAATAAGCATGAACTTGCCCACTATTAGTTGTGACATTTTAATTTACGATATAATGCATATTTTCGGAGATAAAATAAAAGAAATTAGAATAATCGTGTGTGTGGAGCGCGCCTGCGCCGTGACGGAGAGTTGGAGAAGGTTTGCGTCGGAGGCTTTCAAAACCCAACCTCCCCTCGCATCCCTCCCATCCTTTAGGTCCCTCTTCGTTCCTGCAGAAGTGGCTGCTTGCATTTTGCAGCGAGTTAGCGAAGAGAGAGGGAATGAGCGGTGGAGAAGGGGTAACATCACGGTGAGAAAGGGGAGCGAAAAATCAATATTACTCTCTTTCATGACCCTCTCGGTGTCATGTGATCCGTTTCGTCTCAGCAGCGATGTTGCATTGTACAATTGCAAGAAAGCGCAAATCAAAGCGATAACCCTTCTACTTGGGACAATTCATGACAAAATGGTGTCCGCATAAAACTTGCTTGCAGCAAAATATTGGTGTGACACCAAGAAAACTTGTGATGCATTTTTACATAACTGAATGGTGCTAATACATCGCAAAATTACGTTAAGTGATTTTAAGTGTTACTTACCATTTGTTCCTAATACATTCATAATTTGTTACGGTTTTTTTTTTGACAACGGCTGTCATTAACTTGTGACCATTTTTTTAAAGTACTAATCATGAGGTGAATATAGCGCACATTTTTCCTCAGTTGGGCGAAAACAGATTATTTCAATAATTCTACCAGGTCATTATGTAAGGTTAATAAGATTTGTATGGTTAGTGGGAAAAACCTTTATCTAGACTTTCACGATATGACCCTGCGGAATCTCGTAACCTTCGAACAATAAACAAGCGCAGCTTTCAAAGCAGCAAGGCCACAGCCGTGGCTACGTGCTTGCGACCTCCTCAGAGCCACTGCAGGGTAGCAGACAAGACAAGCGGCATGGTGCGGCCGAAGCGTGGAGCCGACTGCCGGCGACTGAACGCGGGCGGCGGCGGCGGCGGCGGCGGCGGCGGCGGCGGCGGCGGCGGCGGCGGCGGCGGCGAGGGCGGCGGCGGCGGCGGCGGCGAGGGCGGCGGCGGCGGTGGCGAGGGCGGCGGCGGTGGTGGCGGCGGCGGCGGCGGCGGCGGCGGCGAGGGCGGCGGTGGCAGCGCCTGCATCAACGAAGGCGGCGCAAACTGATTCGAAATGGGTCAAAATACGCGCAACAAAAACAAAACGTATCTCCAGGTGTATCCAACTAGCTCAAATATGTAACTTGGTGCGTCAGAAGAATGAAGTAATGAATGTTTTAAACTATGAGACTTCTCATTAAACGTGGCAAAGAAAAGTGGAAATATTGTTTTGGGGGAACTGAAATAATTATTAAGATGATAACATTTTATACGTAAAATAAATGTTATATTTAAAATTTAATTTTACTAAAAAAGTTATAACAAATAAAAAATACCCTTGGAATAATATTTTAGCAAACATTTTAAAAAATAATCAAATAAAAAAGGCACTGTTTTTCCTTATTGTGATTATAATGCCGTCAGACTAGAAGTTATGCATCGTTGCTAAGTAACAATATTTTATTAATATAATGTAAAAATAATATTAAAAAATCGGTATTATTTGATAGAAAAGTAATTAACAGTATAATTTAAAAATAAAACCTTAATTATGATTTAATTTTTGTGACCCACCCTCCCAATTCAAAATCTCTTCGTCATGGGTTTCCAGAAGGGGGCAACCCTAGTTTTTGATCCTTATTGTTGTGCAGAGATCACAAATGAAATCTATGTTGGGAGTTTTTAAAGAGCTTCTCATTATACAAAGTGAGTCACGTAACTTTTGCATCTCTTGTAATTTATGAACGGTTCAAGTTATTGCAATGCACTTTTCATAGAAGTGCATGCCGGAATGGACCTTTTTATCACTTATATTTTACGAGATATTGAGGTAACTTTGTTGGTTGCTTTTTTTCAAATGAAACTATACATATTTTTTAGTCTATTATGACGAGAGAAAAAGACGAATCCAATGATATACATGTTGTCAGATGTTAGATAAGCGTTTTTTGAGTAATTTTGATTTTTTTCAACTCGTGTTTAACAGATTTTTAACGCCCCAAGAACGGGTTAGCAGAGAAAGCGCTGAATGACCTTGGACGGTGGCCTGTTACATTCAAAATATCCGTTAAATACGAGTTACAAAACAAATGCTTATCTAACAGGTGACAATATGTACATCATCGGATTTGTCTTTTTACGCTCGTCATGATAAACTAAAAAATATGTGTAGTGAGATTGGAAAAAAACCTATTTTATCTCAATATCTCGCAAAATACAAGTGATAAAATGAAAACGAATACAAACATCAATTAGCCCCAATCCCGCATGCCCTTCTGTGAAAACCGCATGACAATAACTTCAACCATTCAAAAATGACAGTAGGTGCTAAAGTTACGTGACTCACTGTATTTCGTCCATGCTTGTTTTTAAGAATTTTTTTTATTTATTTTATTCATTTTTAAAAAAATTGATTCTACTGACTATAGGAGAAACATAGTCCTCAACAGTATGGACCCACAACAAGGTACATCACTGAAGTTTTTTGCAGGTGCTACAACGTCAGATTCGTTTCCATCTGAAGAACTAGCGGCTGTAAGCGAAGCTCAAGGACTTTCAGTTAAAGACTATATCACCATGGTTGACTGTATTGTTGACGCTACTGAGAATATTTTCTTGCGCGATAGAATGACTTTATGAAAACATATAGTTATACTCATACTTGATTTTTTTTTTACATTCTAACGATGAACAACGATAATGAAAGAAGAAGAAGAGCGAATTTGCATTATTTGAGTTTTTAAATTAATCTTTGCTTGGCCTTATAGACTTTTTAAAGTTTTGAACAAATACATACTGTAATATTCAAAATATTTTATAATTATATTGATTTTACAATTAAAATGAGAAATAATTACTATTTTTATATTTTTGGTGCCATATGTCATAAAAAAATAATTATCAACTTCATTTATGTTTTGGTGAAATCAGGGCGATCTTTTTCTTCATTAGACAGCTCGTATATCAGTCGCTAGTTCATTTTGATGTCTTGAGCTATACATACTTACTAACGCACGTATAGTTGGGAGCTGACTTAATTGCGAGTCTGAGAAATGCGCTCGTTCTGCTGATCCCAGATCCCAGGAGCCCGTAAGTGTGTTGGTGTCTAGTGTATGGTCGAATATGCGTCCCATCGGGACGTAAAGGGTAATCGGCTGTCGGCTGGATAAAAACCCTAGAAGGAAGGAAGAAATGCGCTCGGTGTTCTTGAAAGCTGCCCTCACCTCCCCCTCCACATAGTCCGCAACTATTAGCTGTCCCAAGTATATTGCTCCAAGTTTCCATAGGCAAAAATTAAAACAGCAAACGAGAATAAGTAAAACAAACAAGTGAAAGACACCCCGCTCCCCGCACGCAAACAAGTCACCTCCCGACCATACTATTCGCGCAACGTTTCTTGAACGATGACCTTGCTTCCCCCTCCCTTGAGCAACGAACAGTTGAAGGCCAAAGCTCGCAGCGAGCACTGAGGAGAAAATTCCAAGCATTAAAACTTCGCTGGCGCGAAACAGAAGCTAGTCAAAGCTAGTTGCTTTCGTACTCCACAACTTTTGTTCAGCTTCAGTACCATTATCTACCGAAATGGCTGAGGCATGTCCAGGGCCTTCAAGGGAGGCACCTAAAACTCCTATCTAGGGTCCCCTGCTGTTGCCTACTTAGCGCGGTGACTTGGCTACACAAATAGCAGGTTTGATTTGATTTTCCAGAAGTTGACATTACTGTCAATACTCTAGTGGCCGATTTTGTAACTAATACCCCCACTCCGCCCACATGTCTTCAATCCATTGTTCAAGAAAAGTTGCGCGAGTAGTACATGCTCTGCAAACCCGTGATCAACAGAACGTGAGGCCCTCCGCTACACCAGAACACACACATGTTCACACGCAGATATATACACACACATTCACACATGCACACGACAGACGAGGGGCAAAAATCCGTACCTAACTCAAATTCGAACCCGGAACCCTTCGCACCAAGAGTCGCGCTCTGTACGTCGGCCATCCAGCTCGTCACTACGATCACAAATTCAAAATCACTTACACAACATTAAAACCTGGGCAAACCTCTGGAAAATTCAACTCAATCCCGACAAAACAATAGCAACAATCTTCTTACTCAGAACGTTTACCTCCCCCACTCCGCTAGTAATAAACAACTCCCCCATCACCTGGATCCCACCATCAAAACCCATAAAATACTCAGGACTTCATCTGGACACAAAACTAACCTGGAAAACCCACATAGATATCAATATTAAACAAGCAAGAAATAAATTATTCCAACTCCGGCCACTCATCAACAAACATAAATCTCTGTCATACACAAAGAGTACAACACTATACAAAAGAATAATCAGACCACTATTGCTTTATGCATGCCCCATATGAACAAACGCAGCCCCCACAAATGTCAATAAAATTCAAGGAATGCAAAATAATTTTTTTAAGATTAATCACAAATGCCCCCTGGTTCATAAGTAATAAACAACTTCATTCAGAATTAAACATCAATACAATAATAAACCAAATAGCACAAATATCACACAACTTCTACCAAAACCTAACAGACATACCAGCAGCATCCCATTACAAACTACCGAAAATCCACACCACACTCGAATAAAAAATAGATTCCCTTTTGAAGCATTCCTCCAAATTTTAGGCAACCACGATTCTTAACACCGAGGTTCTCCCCTAGAGTATCCTCTCCAATGTATAGACTAAGTTAGCTTAGCTATTGTAACTAGAATAAGTCTGAAAAAGTACATCTGTAAAGTAATTGTACTGAACGATGTAAACCTTCCAAAATGAATAAATGTATAAAAAAATTCCAGGTCGTCACGACACTTAACTTGTTACTTTCTCGTAAACGATTTATTTTATTTTATTTTATTGCTTTTGTTGGATGTACATAGCTCAGTTTTAGTATAAACTTTACATATGTTTGATAGACTTACTTACTAGCTTATATTTAAAACTTATTTCTAAGACTTAAATCTAACATAAGGTTGAGGATGTCCTATTGGGTCCTCTATTCTGGTTCAAATTCGGAGAAGGTTTTGAGGAATATATTGTAGGGGTATCTGCTATTTATTCTGGTTTGGTTCGGGTGTTTTAGCGAGTCTAAAGGTTGCAAGGGAAGGGATTTGAGGTAAATAATAATAAAAGTTGGTGGCTAAGTATGTGATGTGATGTTCAATGAGTTCTTTTTATTTATTATTTATTTAATAAATAAAAAGAACTCATTGAACAAGGGAAGGGATTTGAGGTAAATAATAATAAAAGTTGGTGGCTAAGTATGTGATGTGATGTTCAATGAGTTCTTTTTATTTATTAAATAAATAATAAATAAAAAGATATAATAAATAAAAAGATAAAAGTGATGTGTTTAATTTTTTTATTAAATAAAAAACTCATTGAACATCACATCACATACTTAGCCACCAACTTTTATTATTATTTACCTCAAATCCCTTCCCTTGCAACCTTTAGACTCGCTAAAACACCCGAGTTCTTTGTGAAGCTGATGATTCGTGACAAACCACGGTGCATTGGTATTGGTTCTGAATGATTTGTAATTTCTTTAGATTGGTTTTTGCGGAATTTATCCAGTCTCGTAAACGTAGTTACAGGGAAAGATATGCAATCCAGTAAAAAGTTGACGCTATGATTTTTACAGAAATATACGATTTGGCGGTCTCCGATACAGAAAAAATTGTTTTTCTATCAAAAACTCTAGTATATATATCCGTCCCTCTACCTGCAAACATTTCTAGCGCTTAAACCGCACCCAAGATTTTCTCCGAAATAGATAATCCCCGATCGACCCAGGTGACGTCGCGACCACTCAAAATTCAAATGGATATTTTAGTTTTTAGAGGAATTTTTCATTAATCCCCTAAGACATTTTCTCAAAATTTACTTTAATTTTCTTTGTTCTAATACATCAAATAACGCTAGAAAATGGCGCAGGCCAAATATTAATTAAATTTTGTGAATAAAAAAAATACAAATCTTTAAAAACCTGTCATTCAAGTACAGTATTAGACATAGAGTTTCTTTTGTTAATTAAATCGGTTCTCCAAAATTACACTTTCATTAACGCCACAAAACGTTTTGAAGATATTACGTAATAGTTTTCATGTAATTTTGAGTAAAATTTTGGTGCAAAAAATGCTTAAACAATATTTTCCCAAAAATTGCTCCACTTTTTACATTAAATTCTGTCCTCAAATAGATCATGTACAATAGAGAAAAATGTGATTAACAATAATTGGTTAATAGTAATTGGTCCGATTTTCATTAACACCTTTGAAATTTCCAAAACTGAGTCTACGTTCCGATTACCTGATGGATTGTTAGTGATTTTGAGCGCGTCAACTATCGAGATCGTTAGTTCCGTAAGTGCAGTGCATGTTTTTTCATCGAGAGGTGGCGGTGATCTTCTTCTGCCAGATACCGTCGTCTAGCAGAGTTTTCCCCAAACAGGTATCTCCCACCGGCGTGGCACCGCCCCGGCAGGGTCAAGGTTTAAGCCTCCGACCGGTCTCCCGGTATGTGTGGTAGTGTAGTGCATGTTAGTGTAAGTGTGTATGTGTAAGGGGTCAGAATAGTTACAGTACTTTATTACAGTACTGCTCGGCATTCGCCTGGTGTTATGCGGAGAAACCACGGAAAACTACCGATCAGAGCAGCCGGTCGCTAGAATTCTCCTCCAGACAGCGACTGAATTCGACCTAGTGTCTAGCCAGTGTCGCAACATCCTGCCACTGTCCGGATTCGAACCTACGCCTTCCCGGTCAGACGCACTGCAGTGACACAATTGACGCTCTGAGCCACCTCTCCACGTCTTCACTCCGAAGTAAAGCAAATACGCTTTGTGCACATTTCGTGCCATTGTGGCCCATTGGGCGCTGGCGGCTGTGGCGGCGGGAGCGGCGGGGCGGCGGGGCGGGGCCGGTGGGGGCGGCGGGGAGGCAGGAGCGGCGGGGCAGCGGAGCGGCGTGGCGGCGGACGCGGCGGGGAGGCGGGGCGGCGGGGCGGCGGGGCGGCGGGGGCGGTGGGCGCGGCGGGGGCGGCGGGGAGGCGGGGTGGAGGGCGGCGGGGCGGTGGGGGCGTCGGGGCGGCGGGGCGGCGGGGCGGCGGGGCGGCGGGGCGGCGGGGCGGTGGGGCGGTGGGGCTGCGGGGAGGCGGAGCGGCGGGCGGCGGGGCGGTGGGGGCTGCGGGGGCGGCGGGAGCGTCGGGGGCGGCGGGGGCGGCAGGGCGGCGAGGCGGAGGGCTGCAGGGCGGCGGAGGGCGCGCGAGAAAGGCAAGTGAACCCGACGCCTGGGCGTCGTTCATAAATTAATGACGTCACTAGAGGGGAAGCAAGACAGCGCAAACGTCACGGGTCGTGAAGGATGAGACAAGAATATGGAGGATTTACAGGCCGAGCGCGAAAGGATGCTGTGCAATCCGCGCTGAGCGGAGGAAGCTGCTGGAATCGCAGTCTCCCCCACATTCCGCAAGGACAGGGCGAGAGGTGGAATATCTAATGGTTGGATGCACTGCGGAATACTGGTGCAGATTGTTTGCAAGTTATTTATTATCTTACCCGCTGCTCGCATATATTTCCTGGTCTTTTTGTCCGAGTTCGTATAATAGAAGGGGGATCTAAGAATATGAGTTCAATGTATTCTTGTTAAATCTAAAATTGTTAATAATGAATTTTTTTTCAAAGTATTTCTGCAACTCTGTTCCTCCAAATTGTGTAAGCGTAATATTCTGTTGTTGTTTTCGTGTATTTTCACAGAATTCATAATCGAAATAGATTTGAGTAAATGTAGAATACAATTTACTAGTTGGACACCTGTGTACGTTCCACCTTTCACAAATCATTTCTTAAGTAAAAAAATGAGAAAGCTTCATACTGGAACCAACTGTGCGTTACAAATCCATCATACAGGCTCGGATGCATAGGTAAATATTTTCATATTGTAGCGCGTTTATTAACAAACAGAAAGATCTGTTGTTAAATTGCACGATTAAATTGTACAGAATATGAAATTGTAAATTTAATTTTACATACATTTCAATGTTTTGCACGTTTCTGACATCCATGCTACACAGGGTTGGGCAAAAATACTTTAAATTTAGTATTTAAATACTTCGCCAAAATACTTCGTAAATAAATATTTAATTACATACTCAAAATACATTAGGTTTTGAATAGCTAAGTACATACGTATTTTAAATGTAATTACTAATTGACTAAATAAATAAATTACTAATTGACAGTCATAAATTTCTAAAGTCTAACTCAAATAAGCGGAATTTTCTTTAAAAGCGACATTCTTTAAACAAATCATGAGGCAATAAACCCCTAATTGGCGAATCTATAATACGCGCAAAGCAAAAAGGGTCGTTTGCTGACGCGGATGAATGTAAACTAGAGTTATAAGTCGAGCTCGCATATGTAGACATTAAAAAGTTCGAAAATAGGGAGGCAAATAAGCACTTAAAACTTAAAAATAGGCAGGAAAAGAGGCACTATAGTTGACAATAGGCAGAACTTGACATTAGGAAGTAAAAAGTTAAAAACAGACAGGGAAATAAGCATTATAATTGACAATAGGCAGGCACTTAGGAAGTAAAAATTAAAAAATAGGGAAATGGGCATTATGGTTGAATAATACAAAAATGTATACGTAATACGTTCTACATTAAGGATGAACACTATTCTCTAAAAGCAAATCGAATTTCTTCGATTGTCAAAACATAAAACAAAACAAATGGAGTCAGAAAATATTTCCTAAGAGATGAATCGTATGAAATTTTATATTTTGTATATTTTGTTGGTTAAATGTTGGATTTTGAAGTTTTGAAAATGGAATGTTTGCAGCATGGCACAGGTCGGTGTTGAAACTCTTTCTTGTCTTCATCTTTTGGCTGCACTTACAGAAGAAGGTGTGAATAGTTTTTTTAATTTTTTGCATGAGTTGCAGAGTTCTTTTTTATGTTCCAAGAAATATTTTTTGCCACCTTTTCAACAACTGTGGCAAAAAAATACATATCCAGTCCGCCGTGAATCTTCTCCATAAATCCACTCTTTTACCAACATCGTTCTTGAAACCTTCTCTTTTGGCAAGCATGCGTAACAGACACAGCAAATTTACTGATCTGGCATCCACCAAACTTCGATTACAATGCAAAATTAGCGAAGAAAACTCCACGTATCTAGTGAAATTCTACCTTCTAAAAGCGAAAGATGTTGGAAGCGCTCTTTTTGAAGAAGTATTCTTGGAAAGTAACAGATAGCTAACTAATCATTGCGAAGATCGGAAAGATGATAGTAATTTCCTGCTCTCTGGAACTTGACTGGCTTCGGCGAGGTAGATAAGGTAACCCGCACGGTGTCGTATTCTCATACGTCTCTAAACGGTGTCCCTGCTTTGCTCCACGCGTTGCAATCAAGAACACGCAGGACATAGAGCTTCTCGATCGGAGGAGGTCCTAGGTTCGAGTCCTGACGGCGGCAGGATTTTCGACATTAGCTTTTCAGCAGGTCGAATTCAGTCGCAGTCTGGAGGAGAGTTCTAGCGGCCGCCTGCTCTGATCGGAAGTTTTCCGTGGTTTCTCCGATCAACACCAGGCGAATGCCGGAGCAGTACCCTAACAAACGGGCCACGGGCCGCGCGCCATCTTTCCTTCTACTTCCTGGTCCCATCCTCCCCCCTTACACACACACACTTAAACTAGCATGCACTACACTACCACATATCCCGGAAGACCGGTCGGAAGCTTAGAGCTTGTCCCGGCTGGGGCGGTGCCCCACTGGTAGGAGAGTCCTGGTGAGGGGGAAACCCCACTAGCCGACGGTAGGTCGGCACCGGATCTCGCCATCCAGCGGGGGAAGATCACCGCCATTTCCCGAAAAAAACATGCACTACACTAACGGGACTAATGACCAAAGCAGTTGACGCGCCCGGAAACTCGAAAAAATCAATCAATCAATCCTGCGCCATCTGCATTTCTTTAAAAAGTATCTGTACGTGGCTCTGTTCGGCAGTTTTCCGTGGTTTCTCCGATCAACACCAGGCGAATGCCGGAGCAGTACCCTAACAATCGGGCCACGGACCGCGCGCCTGCCTGCAAATCGCAATTTGCCCCATTTTAATATGACGTTCCTTGATTTATTTCATAATAGTTCTTTGATATATTCCAATATTGTATATTAAATATATATTATATATAATGTAATATATTTCAATAAATGTTTATCATTGCGAATAAATAATAATAAATGTTTTTAATACCAAACTGCTGAAGTGAGTGTTTTTGCTCTTCGGCCCGGTGGCCGAGATCGCTAAGGCAGTAGTGTCGTAGTGATCTCGGACCGAAGGGTCGCGGGTTCGAGTCCCGCCTCGGGCATGGTTGTATTTGTGTTCGTCCTTTCACCCCTCATCATCACCATTTCGTTTCATCTACATAGTTACCATAACGTTAATGCCAATAGTGGTCGCTAATGACCTAGCTGTTGATGCGACCTTAAATAACAACGACAACAGCAACAGCAACAACAGCAACAGCAACAACAACAGCAACAGCAGCAACAACAGCAGCAACAACAACAGCGACAACAACAGCGACAACAACAGCAACAACAACAGCAACAACAACATCAACAACAACAGCAACAGCAACAACAACAACAACAAACTTGAAAATTTTTTAACGACTTCCCGCGCGACAAAAGTGCTTGCCGGAAAGCCTACCTACAGGGGTCGCTCCTCAAGGGCAGCACGCAAAAGACAGCGAATGTTTTCGCACGCAAAAGAGAGCGTTTGTCTTAGACTGGCATAGTTGGACGGTGTTATGCATCAACCGGCTATACGACATTATACAAGTTTTGAGACAATCGTCTTCAAAGATTTTTTTATTTCAAGCTCTAAAAACTGTAATTAAATTATTTCTGACTTAATAATCACTTACATGACAATATTGTACATGCTGATTCGTACCGCATGAGTAAAAATCCTCTATATCAACATTAATGATCAATATTTTCATATTGCACTTAGACGATCAGGTTTTTCGTCCAGTTTCCCTGATCCATTGAGCAAATGCTGATATGGCCCCTTGTTTTGCTTCTGGACATAAATGTAACTTCTTTTTCTGTGCACGTCTTCTTGAATTCAGTGGGAAATACAATTAGTCAAATTATCGTTTCCATGTTGTCGCGGCAGGAAGTAATAAGAGCCAAAATTTATTGCTTATTTATCATTGAAAATAGATTTTTTTACATGGGAGTTTTTTTTGTTTTTTTTTTCTCCCTTTCAAAAATTCAAAATTTAAGTAGTATATGATTTAGTGTAGGGATCACAGAATTTTGAAAATGTGCACACCATTCACTTTTCCCTATAGCACGTCATTTTTTCACGAGTATTTTTTATTGTTATTTTTCTCCCTTTTAAAATTTAAAGTGTATTGCTCATTTATCCTTGAAAATAGATTTTATTACATGGGAGTTTTTTTTCTCCCTTTCAAAATTCAAAATTTATTGCTTATTTATTTTTGAAAATAGATTTTACTACATGGGAGTTTTTTGTTTTTTTTTCTCCCTTTCAAAATTCAAAATTTAAGTAGTATATGACTTAGTGTAGGGATCACAGCATTTTGAAAATGTGCACACAATTCACTTTTCCCTATAGCACGTCATACGCAGTTTTAATTGTTTTTTTGACGTAAAATAAATAAATAAATAAAAAATAGACGGAACGAGAATTTTGTCATTAGAGTTTTGCAACAATTCGTTAAGCGCCGCGAAAGGGCGCTTACCTTGTTGACGCATTTGAGTATGACGTAATAGTTTAGTATTTAGTGATGTATCAAACAGCTAAACGCCGAGACAAGTTCTATTGACTGTTGATGCAAAATTATGTATCTCGCGCGGTGTTTCTACAATAAAAATTTATGTTTTTTGTCATTTGTATACATAACATTTAAAAATTTATATCCGAAATAAAAATAATTCATACAAATACTCACAAAAAACAAATAATAATCCAAAAATTAATTGAACCACTGTGAAAATTGTATTGAATCAGGAATTTTTCATTACAGAAAAACTTTGGTAATTTTACATGAGCTTGTATACTAAATTCGAATGACGGTAAACACATGACACCTGAACCCCAGCGTAGTCGACCGTCGTCTTCTTCCTCTCTTCTCTCTCTTTTTACTTCACTGACTCTTATTTTATTTCAACCACGTTTTTCCTTCATATGACTAAATTTCATGATATTTCAAATTAATTTTTCCTATCTTCAATACAGACTTTCTCATTAATAATGAGAACGAGGATAATTAAGTAATCACTTATTTTCGTAAGTTAACTCAGTCAAGTCAAATCAACGATTTATTTACGTTTCATTTCGGATAGCACCTAAAAACGTTGACTTTTTAGCATATATATTTACATATGTTTACGAACATGTATTCACATGTTTTACTCCTAAGAACGTATTTCTGAATATTTCGATTTTTATGCAATTTTTTATATAATTAATGTTCTTATGTTTTTTGATAAGGAAATGCCGCGGCATACGATTCAGCATTCTCAAATACTTTTTTCTGCAGACTCGTCTCTAAAACGTCCAAAACGCTATTGCGTCGTGTTGAAATGCGCCTCTCGACGAAAAGTGGCGAAGAACAAAACGGCAAGGCGTCTATGCAATCCATAACGTTCCTGTTAGTTTTGAAAGCGAGTATCGCATAGAGCAGATGACTGCTTAGGAAGAAGATGGTAATGACTCGTCGAGCAGGCGATATCGCGCGCCCTCCATGACCTTGATAACATTCGCCACGATACAAACGAAGATCATCACCGATCATGCTGCGTGAGGCACAGAGACCGCCGCCGCCGCCGCCGCCGTCAACACCGACACCGCCGCTGCCGCCGACACCGACACCGACATCGCCGCCGGCGCTAATGAAGGGCGGAGCGGGCGGGGATCCTATCGATCGAGCGCTAAGAGCGGCTCGACATGCGGCAGCGGCGCCGCCAGCACATTCTGATCGCCACGCGGACGTCCGGGGACATTCTGCGCGCGCGGGCCCATGATTCAATTACGCGCCCTCGCCGCCCTCCGCGCCGCCCTCGCCGCCCTCGCCGCCCTCGCCGCCGCCCTCCTCGCCGCCCTCCTCGCCGCCCTCCTCGCCGCCCCCTCCCCGCCTCCTCGCCGCCTCCCTCGCCGCCGCCATCGCCGCCGCCCTCCCTTTATCATTCCAAAGTGTTGAGGCTTCGTGTAAAACTCCTCCAAAAATTAAATATCCATGTCAAGTTCGCAGCGCCACAAATACTTCAGTTCAATCGGGAATATCAATTTTAGAGACTGTTTGGACCTTAGTGTTGCCCACAAGCCGAGACAGACAGGTGTTTTTCTGTAACTCAAATTTTTAGTATCAAGAGCCCGTAGTAATAATATTATTTTAACTACAACAAGGACGTAATTTACTTCATAAGAAGGCAAGAATTATCATCTTTTTCGGTACTGGTATAGGGATAGCAAAAAAAAATATCGATGTTTTAAAAACGTCAGTGTTTTCCACCAGAAACATTGATATTTTGCTTTCGATGTTTTCTTCACATCGATATTTTGATGCAAAATCATCGATGATTTTTTTTAATTTTTTTTAAATAAGAGGTTTGTGTACTTTGTAGAGTAAAAGCAATATCGTTGTTTTGCGGCATCCTCTTTATCACGCTGCACAATTCGCCTGTGCACTCTGAGGATGTTTGGGAGTTGCTTGTGTTATGAATGTATGTTATCGCCAGGCTTGTCATTGCCTGAATCGACAGTGAAGCACGAAATCGATAGCAAACCATGACGTTCTTTATTGTTATCTTTATTCTTTTATTCGATAATAATTTTTACATTCAACCAACATGCTGGTAACCAATTAATAAAATATATCCCTTTTATGTACTGTAATTAAAAATGTATCAGAAAAATTGCACGTTAATTAGTTTATAATTAAAACATCGATACTTAAAAAATCGATGTTTTCTCGTCCATGTTTTCATTGACATCGAAAACCCTTTAGCAATGTATCGAAACATCGATGTATCGATGTTTTGGTAAAATTTGCCATCACTACACCAGGGACCCACACTACGATTTTTCCCACCTCTCCCACCAGCGGGGCACCGCCCCAGCCGGGACAAGCTCTAAGCTCCCGACCGGTCACCCGGAATATGTGGTAGTGTAGTGCATGTTAGTGTAAGTGTGTGTGTAAGGGAAGAGGATAGGACAAGGAAGAGGAAGGACAGATCGCGAGCGGTCCGTGTCCCGTTTGTTAGGGTACTGCTCCGGCATTCGCCTGGTGTTGATCGGAGAAACCACGGAAAACTACCGATCAGAGCAGTCGGCCGCTAGAATTCTCCTCCAGACAGCGACTGAATTCGACCTAGCTGAAAGCAGTGTCGAAAATCCTGGAACCTAGGACCTGCCAGTCAGAGCCGCTGCAGTGACATCAGTTGACGCACTGCGCTACCGCTCCCGGTGGTAGTAGAAGATAAACCAAAAGGAATAAACCCGTTCCGTTCACCTCACGCGGGTGTCAGGCGGCAGGCAGCTCCGCGAGGCAGGAACCCTCGCGAGGCCGGACAAGCCTCGCCGCATGAACTGTCCGTCCGTGTGGAGAGAGCGCGGCTTGGTGCGGCACGGGGGCCAGGCCTGGTCCGATGCATAAGTAAGGCTGCTCACCAGAACGCGCTCGCTCGCCCGCTCGCTGGCCCGCCCGCCCGCCCGCTCCAAGGCCCCGCCCCCACCCCCGCCCCCGCCCCCGCCACTGCCGGGAGGAAATTCATATCTTCCTCTCGTCACGCGCATCCTGCTATTTATCCTCCGCAGGTATTCGCCCAAGGCGGAGCGGCCGGGCCACGACGCGGCTTCACAGGCAGCGCTGTGAAGGTCGACCCCGCACACGCCCCGGCCAGAGCAGGTAGGCCCGTACACGAGCTCGTCATGCTCTTGGGGACAATGAGAGTGTTTTGGAAGAAATGCCGACGGAACACACGCGGGGGTGGGGAAATGGTGGGTAAAAGAGTTTGGCTTTTTTTTTAATTGGTTTATTTAAGGTCGCTTCAACATCTAAGGTCATTAGCGACCACTATTGCTGTTAACGGTATGGTAACAATGTGGATGAACGATATGGTGATTGATGATAAGGGGTGAAAGGACGAACACAATTACAACCATGCCCGAGGCGGGACTCGAACCCGCGACCCTTCGGTCCGAGATCACTACGACACTACTGCCTTAGCGATCTCGGCCACCGGGCCGGCAGAGTTTAGCTTTGTGAACTAGATAATGTGAACAAATTAGTGGTGCAACAACAGCACATTCTTTCTCGAAATATAATAATGCCAACGGAACACAGGCGGGGGTGGGGAAATGGTGGGTAAAAGAGTTTGGCTTTTTTTTTAATTGGTTTATTTAAGGTCGCTTCAACATCTAAGGTCATTAGCGACCACTATTGCTGTTAACGGTATGGTAACAATGTGGATGAACGATATGGTGATTGATGATAAGGGGTGAAAGGACGAACACAATTACAACCATGCCCGAGGCGGGACTCGAACCCGCGACCTTCGGTCCGAGATCACTACGACACTACTGCCTTAGCGATCTCGGCCACCGGGCCGGCAGAGTTTAGCTTTGTGAACTAGATAATGTGAACAAATTAGTGGTGCAACAACAGCACATTCTTTCTCGAAATATAATAATGCCAACGGAACACAGGCGGGGGTGGGGAAATGGTGGGTAAAAGAGTTCAGCTTTGTGAACCAGGTAATGTGAACAAATTAGTGGTGCAACAACAGCACATTCTTTCTCGAAATATAATAATGCCAACGGAACACACGCGGGGTGGGGAAATGGTGGTAAAAGAGTTAGCTTTGTGAACCAGGTAATGTGAACAAATTAGTGGTACTACAACAGCACATTCTTTCTCGAAATATAATAATGCCAACGGAACACACGCGGGGGGTGGGGAAATGGTGGGTAAAAGAGTTGAGCTTTGTGAACCAGATAATGTGAACAAATTAGTAGTGCAACAACAGCACATTCTTTCTCGAAATATAATAATGTTATCGTCCGAATAATGTTATCGTCCGTCTCAAAATATAATAATGTCCATTCCGTCCGTATTCTTTCCTGTTTTCCGGACACTTTTCTCATGGCCCGTACTTGCCGGGACGCCTGTTCATGTTTCATTAATTTCAAACAAAAATAACACGAAAACTACTAACTTTTACAAAACATTGTACCTAACCTTTGTTAAAGAGCTGATTTTTTACAACATAATTGGTCTGGAGCAAAAATTTCTATCTTCAATTGTAGTTTTGAATTTTTTATTTCATTTTATTGCAATTTTCGAAAACTCGAGAAATAACCGGAAAGGGAATTATCGAATTTTTAAAAAGTGCGAGCGATTTTTTAGAAGTTTTTTAACTGCCTCTATTTTGCGCAAAATTACACGAAAACTATTTATAGTTTTGAAAATTTTAATATGATCTCTATTCAAGATTTGTCTTTAAGGGACAGATTTCATTTAGGAAAAAATAGCAATCATCAATATTGTAGCTGTAGGAAAGTGCCGAAAAAAATTGAATTTTTGTAATTTTCGAAAAATTATGCATTATTCTCTTATAATATTATAAAAGGAGCCGCTGCCATCTAAAAAATGAATGGGGTAGAAAATGGTGCAATGGTGGTAGAAAAATAATTAATTATTGTGGCGAGTTCAAACCAAGGAAGAACTCACTGTGTAAAGAACGATTAAGAGAATGCAAGTAAGAATGCAAGAGAAAGCAATTTTCGTTGAAATTTCTGATTTTTGAAAAATTGCAAACATTCAAAATTCTTTTGGTGTCTTTTTGCAACTATAATTATGAAGATAGAGATTTTTTCCGTTAGTGAAAAAAAGAAATATTTTGAAATAAATAAGTTTTTCGAAAATCTGTGTACTTTTTGCGTCATTTTGCTTGAAATTAAGGGCGAGAAAGTACGTACTATTTAGTACCACTAGTTTAATATTAAGGTAAGTACAATCCCCAATCTATCTGAGCTTGAAGGTGGCTGGGGTTGCTGCAGGGAGGAGCGGAAAATTATAAGCGAAAGGCGAGGAGCGGAAAGGGGGGGGAAACGAGAGAAACAGATAGAGCGGAAGGAGCTGGATAGACAGTGACGGAAGCCATGGCATGCAGATACGGCGTTGGGGAGAGACTGACGAAGCATGATGAGCGGAACAGATAGAGCGGAAGGCACTGGATGAGCGGGGTGAAAGGTATATGTAGGACGGCCATGGCATGCAGGCAGAGCGTTGGGCCGAGACTGATAAAACGTGATGAGCGGGAGGAACAGATGGAGTGGAAGGAAGGGGATGGGCGGGACGGGAGGTTTTGGTAGGACGCCAGAAGCATGCCAGGCAGCGCGTTGAGGGGACACGGACGAAGGATGATAAGCTGGAGGAATAGACCGGAAAGGACTGAATAGGTGCGAAGAAGTGGGGGCATTGGGAGGGCACGGTCGCAACCTGAGGAGCGGGAGGGACAGATAGAGCGGACGGAACTGGTTGGGCGGGGCAGGACGTGTTAAATAGGGCGTTAACGAAGCATGATGAGCGGAAGGAACAGATAGAGTGGAAGGAGCTGGGTGGGTGGGGCGGGAGGGGTTGATATGATGGCAATGGCGTGCCAGTCAGGCATACATACCAGGGCAGGCCTACCATGAACGTCCTGGAAACATACGCTGACCAGAGAGCATTCATATTAATAGCGAGAGAAAGGGGGGCAGGTAATATTTTGGTCGCAATTTTCTCTCTGAATAATTCTTAGTGGAAAGATGAAGCAGGGACTGAGCTTGTTAAATGTAAGTAACATGCCCCTTAAGTGCAGGGACAAATTTTATTAAATTCAATTAAGAAAAAGGGTGATTTATTGTACAAGAAATCTGAGTTTCACAGTGGGAATTCTGATTTGTGTTGTTGACGTTCTTATAAGAAGAAATAAAAGAGGTCATCTTCGTCAACATATCAGTTTTATTAAGATAGCCGGCTTTCGACGGCTTTACCGTCATCGTCAGTCTACAGGATATAGAAAGATACAACAAAATTATAAATAAAAAAAGAGAAAATTAAATTACAATTAATGGATACATCTAAAGTATTTAGTTACAGATAGATAAAATTTCAAAAACGGTGGGGGGGATGCAACGGGAGGATTAGTAGCAGTTCAAATAAAACAAAAAAATCGATACAGAAAGACACATTGTATGATTGCAAAAGTTAAGGAACATATAGCAGATAAAATTGTAAAAAAGAATTGCGACGGGGGGGGAGGAATTAATACCGATACAAGCAGTTCAAATTCCAGCAGAAATTTTTTAAGGTCGAAAAAATCCTTCGTACGCCTTCCTTCGGAGGGGAAGTAAAGCCGGCTGTCCCATGTTAGTACATTTACTGCATGTAAAAGATCCTCAAACCTAAATGACGCCTCTGAGCTAAATTCAAATCGCCTGTTTCGTCACCTAATGTAATACCTTCTTTCTCCCATGATTGGTGAAAGGAGTGTAACGAAATTTGCGTGGTCAGACGGAAGAGCAGGCCTCATGGCCTGAGTCTCGACACGTAAAATAAGGCCAATTCAATTCACTTATGCAGGTTACACAAATAAGTTGACGCCTAAAAGTGAGTTTTTTTTTATGTTAAAACGCATGCACTACACAGAAATTTCCAAAACTTTACTCATTAAATCGAGCAACGCTCTCACACCTTGATCCCCATTAGCGTTCCTCTTTGTGATGTCAAAATTCGTTAGAAGTCACAAACAACTTTCTTGTATTCACATAGTGAATAAACAATTATCGGTGCCAGCCAAGCAGGTACAGGTAATTGGTGCTCGCCATCTTGCAGTGACCTCGAGTGTTCCTCGAGCTGTACCAGACGCAGTGGTTGGGCAAAGTAAAAGCGCCCATACCTCGAGGGCACTTGGACGCACCACGTACAGCGAAGTGTTTAGACGTACGGGGAAGGTCTCTGACAGTCAGCCCGGCAGCCCAGAGCGGAGCTCAAGGGACGTCCGAGAGGATTCTGGGAAGGGTCGGGCGGTTGCAGTTAGGAGAGCGGCAAGTTAACTCGGAAGACCTGAGCTCTAGTAGTAGTAGTAACAATAATAATAATAATAATGATAATAATAATATAATAATATAATAATAATATAATAATATAATAATAATAATAATAATAATAATAATAATAATAATAATAATAATAATAATAATAATAATAATAATAATAATAATAATAATAATAATAATAATAATAATAATAATGCCGGTCCGGATAGCCGAGACCGCTACGGCAGTAGTGCCGTGGCGATCTCGGAAGGAAGGATCGCGGGTTCGAGTCCCGCCTCGGGCATGGCTGTGTTTGTGTATATCTGTGTGTGCCATCCATTCATCCTTCATTATCATCATCATTTCATCTTCCATCCCCCCAGGATTAACAACCCTGGGGTATAAAAATCGGATTCAGCCTAATGCTGATCCCCCTAATTACTTACATGCAAGACTTGTGCTTGCAATGTGATAAAATGATACTGAGCCCGTGCAAGTGCATGTCCTGCGAGGTCCAAGATGGCCTATTCGCGAGCAAATAATAATAATAATAATAATAATAATAATAATAATAATAGTAATAAAATTGTCTTTATTAGTGGTGAGGCTCAGGCCATTAGGCCTGCTCTTCCGCCTAACCACAGGAAATATTTACATTATTTCTGATACTATGAAGAAGATCGAGTAGGGAAGGAACTGTAGTTTTACTGCTGGGAGAGCAAACCAGGGACCATCCCGGCATACGCCTTAAGCGATTGAGAAAACCCAGAAAACCTCAATCACGGTGGCGGCTGAAGGCCGAGGGCATTGACAATAATTGAAAATTTAAGAATAGCCTCGGCGCGGGAAAGAATTTTGCTGGTTGAAAACACTTTTGCATAATCGCGTAATAGTATAATATTGCGGATGAGCTACGAATAATGCAAGAACGTTTATGCTGTTTTATCTCCACTGTGGTATGTATTACCTCACAATACTACATAACTACATATGAACCTAACATTAAAAATGTGTCTGACTCTGAAATCTATACCAAAAATTAGTGAAGCGAACAGATATACCGTGGAACCGAGGAATGAGTACCGAATTTGAGCCCGGTTTGCACAGACAGAAATCAGCCTGTTAGCCACTAGCCCAACTCTCTCTCCTAATAACAGGTAGCTGTAGGAAGCCGGTGCGGAAAGCACAGCAGAAAATTGTGAACGGACTGTCGCGGCTGTGTGTTTCATTTATTGGTGTTGGAACTGCTAAGGACGTTATTCCCGTAAGTGTCGTGCATGTTTCGTGTTCGGGAAGTGGCGGTCATCTTTCCCCACTCGATGGCAAGATCCGGCGCCGACCTACCGTCGGCTAGCAGGGTTTTCCCCAATCAGGTATCTCTCACCAGCGGAGCACCGCCCCAGCTCTAGGCTCCCGACCGGTCTCTCGGCAGGTGTGTTAGTGTAGTATATGTTAGAGTAAGTGCATGTAAAGAAAGGAAAGATCGCGCGCGGTCCGTGGCCCGTTTGTTAGGGTCCTGCTCCGACATTCGCCAGGTGTTGATCGGAGAAACAACGGAAAACTACCGATCAGAGCAGCCGGCCGCTAGAATTCTCCTCCAGGCAGCGACAGAACTGGACCTAGCTATTTACCCTGTGACTTCCACCGTCGGGACTCGAACTTCGGACCTCCCGGTTAGAGACACTGCTGTGACATCCGCTGACGCCCTGAGCCGCCTCCCCCGGAGGCAGGATGGGTGCTAGGCCGGGCGGCCGGGCCGTGAAGCCGGGGCGGAGAGCCAGATTGGATGGCTGGGGTGGGAAGACGCCGACGAGCCGTTGCGTGGGAGGGGAGGAGCAAGACAAGTGCCGAGCCTGAGCGCGGAACGGTTGCCTGGTAAGGAAGCGGTCCGTAGCGAGGAGCGAAGACCGGCTTTCCAGGATGGGCAGCGGGAGCAGGGCCGGGCCAGGGAGCCTGGCGGGTAGCCGGGGCGGGAGCATGGGCATGGAGCAGGGGCGGGAAGCAGGGGTGGGGAGCAGGGGTGGAGAGCAGAGGCGGGGAGTCGAGGCGGGAGCCGGGCGGGGAGCCGGGCGGGGAGTCGGGCGGGGAGCCGGGCGGGGAGCCGGTCGGGGAGCCGGGCGGGGAACCGGGGGGAGAGCCGGGCGGGGAACCGGGCGGGAACCGGGCGGGGAGCCGGGCGGGGAACCGGGCGGGAACCGGGCGGGAGCCGGGCGGGAGCCGGGCGGGGAGCCGGGCGGGGAACCGGGCGGGGAACCGGGCGGGGAGCCGGGCGGGGAACCGGGCGGGGAACCGGGCGGGGGCCGGGCGGGGAGCCGGGCGGGGAGCCGGGCGGGAACCGGGCGGGGAACCGGGCGGGGAACCGGGCGGGGAGCCGGGCGGGAGCCGGGCGGGAACCGGTCGGGGAGCCGGGCGGGAACCGGGGAGAGCCGGGCGGGGAACCGGGCGGGGAACGGGCGGGGAGCCGGGCGGGGAACCGGGCGGGGAACCGGGCGGGGCCGGGCGGGAGCCGGGCGGGAGCCGGGCGGGGAACCGGGCGGGGAGCCGGGCGGGGAACCGGGCGGGGAACCGGGCGGGGAGCCGGGCGGGGAGCCGGTCGGGGAGCCGGGCGGGGAACCGGGGAGAGCCGGGCGGGGAACCGGGCGGGGAACCGGGCGGGGAACCGGGCGGGGAACCGGGCGGGAGCCGGGCGGGGAGCCGGGCGGGGAGCCGGGCGGGGAACCGGGCGGGGAACCGGGCGGGAGCCGGGCGGGGAACCGGGCGGGGAACCGGGCGGGGAGCCGGGCGGGGAACCGGTCGGGGAGCCGGGCGGGGAACCGGGCGGGGAGCCGGGCGGGGAGCCGGGCGGGGAGCCGGGCAGGGGGGAGCCGGGCGGGGAACCGGTCGAGGAGCCGGGCGGGGAACCGGGAGAGCCGGGCGGGGAACCGGGCGGGGAACCGGGCGGGGAGCCGGGCGGGGAACCGGGCGGGGAGCCGGGCGGGAGCCGGGCGGGGAGCCGGGCGGGAACCGGGGAGAGCCGGGCGGGGAACCGGGCGGGGAACCGGGCGGGGAGCCGGGCGGGGAGCCGGGCGGGGAGCTAGGCGGGGGGAGCCGGGCGGGACAGGGGCGGAAAACCGAGGCGTGGGGGCGGGAAACAGGAGCGGGGAGCCGGGGCGGGGAGCTGGGGCGGGGAACTGGGGCGGGGCGTTGAGCCGGTCCGGGCAGTCCGGGCGGGGAGCGCGGGATCTCTCCGCTTCAGCGATGCCGCCGGCCAGCGGCTTCACCACTTCGGCCTCGGTCGCTCTCGTAACTTGGTCGCCATTTCTCCGCGTTTACGAGGAAACGTGTGAAGCCCAAAGCACGAAACGTAATTTTCAGCCATGTATTATCAAGCGGTTGCTGTGAGAAACTTCGCCGCATCATCCAAGCTATTCCGCTGCAACTTCCAAGAGAGCAACTACGCTGAACTTCGGGTATTGTTCCCCTAGTACGAAGGTTCGCGCCTAAGTATGTATCAAACTTGCTTTCTAATTCTACTAATCAATTAATAATGATGAATGGTAGTATATATTAATTTTCCATCAAGTTTTAAAAAGTTCCATTAATTAATATTCCATCCAGTTTTAAAATTATGATATAACATCCTAAAAAAAATAATCACATGGAATCTTCTACAACTATGATTATATTTCCATATACTATATTCTAACTGATATTGATTAAACAATTATTCCTTTCCTTTCCTCTTAACAGATAAGACATTTAAAAAATAATTTATTTTTTAATGAAAGCAGTTGTTTTAAAAGATGATTTATCACGATTTTCAAGTTTCCCAAATTACCAACGACTGAGAAAAAACGTAGAAAAAATAATAATTACAACAATAATGATAATAATAATGATATAATAATAATAATAATAATAGTAATAGTAATAATAATAATAAACCAAGAAGGAAGTCACCATCATCGATATTACGGTACCACTATCACATAATCTCCACTCCGCATACACGAACAAAGTCCGAAAATACCAAGAGCTAGCAGATGAGATAAAGAAGATTTGGAAAATAAAAAAGGTTCAGATCCGTCCCCTGACAATTTCTACAACCGGAATAATACCAAAATCCCTCATCAAACATCTGCAAGAATTGAATATAAAGCATATACTAGGAACAGTACAAAAATCAGTCATTCTAGACACATGTCACATTGTCAGAAAAACTGTCACTGATGTGTCTGATATGTAGTGTTAGAGGTCCTGGAAGTAAATGAAGATGTTGCTCGTTACTTGCTCTGAGCCGTACGAGTGAGCCTAGCCACAATGACATCTGTGGCAGGTGAATGTTCCCCCCCCCGCGTGGGAGAAGTGCATAAGTCATAATAATAATAATAATAATAATAATAATAATAATAATAATAATAATAATAATAATAATAATAATAAATTGGTGTTATACCAAAAACTCTTTGCAGATCGGTGGAAGAACTCGGCTTGGAGAAGAACATTATCATCGGCCTCCAGAAGTCAGTTATAATCAGTACCCGCTTACTAGTCAGGAGATTCATGGGAGGACATGTTGGGTTTTGAAAGTTCATTTTTGAAATTGTATTTGTTATTACATCTGAAAACTTATTTTATGTTTGTGTTAGAATGCCTTAATTTGTTATGTAGATTTTAAATATGTCAGTGCTACCATGCTTTGGTAGTGTATCTGTGTGGTATCCATGTGAAACCAAAAACTCAGGCGACTTCCAACCCCTCGGGCCAGAGGCCCTCGGGTTTGGAATTCGCCCTCAGTGCTAAAACGTCTACTTAATGCCCTAGATATACAATTAACTATTCTGGCCTCCCCAAAATAGAAGTGGAGCTACAGAATGACACAGACGTTCTCGCATTAGTTAGTTTTCAAATCTCTCTAATCTAGTTTAGAGTTTCGGTATTACCCAACCCTCTTCCCGGATGCTATCAGCGCCAAAACGAATTTTTGTCACATTTTCTAAATATATTTATCCCCTTATAGTAGAATTGCAATATTACTTTAAGAATATTATAGAAGAAAACATGGTCGTACATGCAACTTTTCATTGACACATTTGAAGCAGTTTTGAAGAAATGACGTTCATCTGAAAATGCCCAATTTTGAGTTCATTTTCACAGAAAACTTTTGAGTTTTCGAGACTCTTGACACGAAGTCATTTGAACCACTTGTGCTCGCAAATATAATAAAGTATAAAATGCCCGTAATGTAAATATTAACGACGTGAGTGTTATTTCAAAAAAATTACATCAGGTAGTTCTTGAAAGATCAAAAGAATATACTAAAATCGCATTTATGTCATGTAATCCGGTGCATTTAGCACTACATGTACCGAAAGTTTCAAGAAAACATTGGATACGGTTCTGAGAAATGTTGGAGCGTTTCTGAAAGGCCCTATTTTGAGCCCATGTTCACAGAAAACTTGTGAGATTTTGAGAAGTTTTATAAGGAATCACTCGAAATATTCGTACTAACGAATACAATAATTCATTAAAACGTCCATGACGTAATTATTAACGACGTGAGAGGTACATAAAAAAAATACATTTGTGTAATTTTTAAAAAATACATAAAGTTGGTATATATATCATGTTATTTAGTGCATTTAGCACTATCTGTTAAGAAAGTTTGAAGAAAAAATGTTAAGCTGATTTTTTAGGACATTTATTTCTTAAAATTGCCTACGTTTTACGCAAACTTAACCGAAAAATACTCATATTTGACAAAAGTTTGTATTAACTCAATTAAATGTCATTTGAAGAAAAAAATTTATTCAGAAGAAAAATCTGTACCTCCTCTCATTGTATATTTTAGTTGTAAGACGTCGCCAAAGAATCTGAACTTTTGCAATTTTCAAAAATTCAGAGAATTTAAGTAAAATCAGACACATGACATTTTCATTAGCATACTTTACTCTATTCCCAAAAATGGAGATATTTTTGAGAAAAATATTGAAAATATTCTTGTCCTTCATTCGAAATATCCCAAAATTAATACATCTATTTCAAAATCAAACCAGATTGATAGGTGTGTATCACTTTGATGAAAATCCTTAAAGGAAGTCATTTACTATGTAAAGAAACAAGAATTATCCCATCTTTCGGAATTAGAGATCTACATTAATAATTTTTCTGATAAAAAAATCGCAGTTTTTTGCTCGAGCATTGAATAATTTTCTCTACACTACACACAAGTATGTAGTATGCAAGAAAGTTGTAGTCACATGCCACCATTGTTGAGACCCATGGGCGTAGCCAGGGGGAGGGGGGGGCAGGGGAGGGCAGTTGCCCTCCCTAAATCTTAGGACATTTATAATTTTGCATAAAAAACCAATCGAAGCGTTGTATTTTAAAACATTCTAAGAAAAAATAAGAAAAAAATGTTGAATGATACAATTTTCATATATAAAATAAACAGAAAACATCTAAATAAAAATGTAATCCTTTTACTTAAACTTAGTTAATATTATTAAGTCATTAAGTAAAAATAAAGCGTTCAAGTTTTCATATTCGATTTTTCAACTATAGCTGTACCGCTCGCAAAACAAACATGGACGTAGTTTCGGGAGGCTTCCCGCCCCCTGCGGCAGCTGAGATTTCCCGTCTCGGCGATAAGGAGGCGCGTAGGCGACAAGGAGAGGCGACTGCACTGACCGTCACTCGTCATCGCAACCCTCGTCGTCAAAAGAGGAGCACGCACTGTCAAGAGTGTCCAGAGAAATGACGATATCATCGATGCGTTGCTTCATCACATCTGAATTATTTATACATCGCCTCTATTCCCTTCACATGCTCGCAGCATTTCTTTCATTGTTGAGCGCTGTATTGTGCAAACGCAAAAAAAAAAAAATGTCTCTGCAAAACTTTTCGTATTCTTTTAAGCATTCTCCAATTGTTTCCCTTGCCACGCGCCCTTCATAAATCCCCAAATACGTTTTATTACATTTAGATCAGGATGACACGGTGGATGACGGAGAGTAATGTGATCATTTTCAATGATTATTTGATCAAGGACGTATCGTTTCTCAGTGTGTGTAATTTGCATTATTTGTAACAATTGGGTTTTCGCAAGTGATGGATCAAAAGCAATTCCATGATTATTTAGCCCCTCTGCTATCTTTCTTCAAAAGCAGAGTTTCGTTTTCTGTCAATTTCGGTAGAATGGTACTCTGCATTGTCCGTTACTACAACAAAGACACGGTACAACTTAAGAAACTCTTTCAGCTTGTCCTCTCAGCGGTCTATCCAACACACCTGCCGATGATAAAGATGCCATTATAAAAAGCAAAATCACGAACAAAATTTTTCAATACAGTAGAAACTGTATATAACACACTGCTGACTAGCCACGGAAAAACTGGACTGGAGACCGAAAACTGAAACCGTTTTTCAAGACACTACTTTGTTCTGTTGATCGTTTGGACAGCCCCTGCTGTAGAAACACGTAAGCTGCCTTTCATCTGATCCTTCTCACTCATCAGTTTGTTATCGCCAAACTCGCAGTGTTGAATTACCGCGCGACCCTCGAGAGAAAGACAAAGAGAGAGCTACGTTGTGACAAAGAGCGCAGACTTTGACGTATCAAATGTTAAATAAAATGCAACATATAGGTCTCCTCAAATACAAAATGAAATTATTAATTTGTGCGGCTTCTATTACGTCATCAAAGATGTAATAGAAGACGCAAAAAAAGCGTATGCATTTAGTGTACTTGCGGAAGAGACTTCTGACATATCGGGAAAAGAGCAATTGTCCATCGGATTAAGATTTTTTGATGAAAAGCAGATGAAAATTCGGGAAGAATTTGTAGGCTTCGTTGAATTACCAGCTTTCGATGCTCATACAATAGCAGGGGCCATAGACCATTTTTTGGAGCAGGAAGAACATGATCCAGAGAAATGTATAGGCCGAGGTTATAATGGATGTGCAGCTATGGCTCGTAATGAGAACGTAGTTCAAAGTTTATTACGAAGAAAATCTAAAAAAGCCCACTTTTTTCATTGTGCATCGCATAAATTAAATCTCGTAGTCAATGACTTGAATAGGGTACCAGACATCCGTAACACAATTTCTACAGTGAAAGATATTATTGCGTTTTTTAGAGAATTTGTGTTAAGACGGAAGTATGTCCCGAATATTCCAATGTTCTGTGAAACACGTTGGTCTCAAAATACAAATGTATTTCTGTTTTCAACCAACATTTTGTAGATATAATTGCAGCGTTGAAAAAACTGTCATTGACTGGTAATAACCACACCAGAAAAACTGCATTTCAGTTACATGCAGCTTCAACTACGGCCCAATTTATTGTTGCTGTAGCTTTAATTGCAAAATATTCTGCTTTTCTAGAACCAGTGGTAAATGCTCTGCAATCAAAATCTTTGGATCTAATACAATGTTTAGAGCACATTAAGCGAATTCTCAGTGTGATAAAAGTTCATCGTAACAATCCTGAGCAAATTGCAGCACAACTCACAGAGCATGCAAATACAATAGCTAAAAAATGTGATGTTGAATTGTTGCTACCAAGAATTGTCACATCAGAACAAAACCATTGTTCAAATCCTCCAGCATCTAGTAAAGAAGAATATTGGAGAAGATCCTTAATAATCCCTTATTTGGATTCTCTTTTATTGTCATTAGAGCAACGTTTTTCGGAAGTCCATTCAGCTGCCTTTTCACTACTGAATCTTCATCCCCAGAATACGATGGAGTTGACAATTGATGACTTCAGAAAAAACACAAAACAGTTCTCAAGATTTTATGATTTGCAAGGATTAGATTCTGAAATCGAATTATGGTATTCCATGTGGAGGGAGAAAAAAATGAGTGAACAGCAATTAAAAGATATCTAAATGACGGATTTAGTTAAAGAAGCCGAATTTTTTTTAACCCTGAAACAAAAAAAGCATTACTCCTTTCACTTGCTCTACCATGCACCACTTGTACTGTAGAGCGATCATTCAGGACTTTACGCAGAGTAAAATCCTGGTTAAGATCAACAATAACAGGAGAACGATTAAATGGTTTATGTTTAACGAATGTTCACAGGGCACTTGTATTAGGAAAAGAGGAAATATATAAAAAAGAAATATTTAAGAGATTTACAGAAAATCCACGGAAACTAATTTTAGTTTAACAGTTTGTTAGTTTTGTAAGATTTGTAAGTCTTTCATTGTATTACAAAATGTGTATACTGTTTATAACATTATAATATACTAGTGAAATTATATAATTTTATTTTTATAAAACTTCATTGATTATTTATTAATATTATTGTTTAAATATATATTTTTATTTATTATTAGTTGTAATATTATATTATTTATAATTTCACATCACTTATATTAACCTAATAATTTTATTTAATAATTACAAATTAGGATTTGCCCTTCCCTAGTGAAAAACCTGGCAACGCCCATGTTGAGACCCCTTCACTTTGATCCAGCTGTAATATAATTTCTTGCTCATAAAAACTCATGGATTTTTTCACCAATGAATTAGGAGTATTTTCTTTGCACTTGAAATGATAAACTTTTTGTTATTGAAGTCGCTTACCAGTGTTTTAGCAGGAGCAATTTAATTTTCTTAATATATCATTCTCAAAAAACAGTAAGTGTTCTATTCAAAAACAATGGGAAAACTTTTAATATCTGATACTATTGAAATACATAGAAATGTGTTTTTTTCATGTTCTTGTTCTTTCAATTTTAAATTACACATTACAAATAAATTTTCACATTACAAATAAATAAAAACAGTCTCCTTATCTGTAATGAAACCTATTCATATATTAATGACGAACATCAAAACTACCTAAAAGTCTACCACAAAAAAGAGACAATGTATTATCATTTCAATAACATCAATCTTTCTTGTTCTCTTTTTCTGTCTCTTTTACTTACAGAGTTGTTTCCAAAAATATAAAATCTTAATGGCTTCAAAGCCCACTCAGGTCCAGCTGAATCTATGCCAATCCTTGTAGAAGTAACCCAATCTCTGGAACAAATTTGTTCACTTGCACTATCCGATTCTATCCACATTCCCCCCCAAGAACTTAAATCTTGCATGTTGCATGATTTATCATCAATACACAAGCTAATGCACAATTTTCCAGGGCCGTTGCAAAGTTCATGAGGCTTGATTGAAGGAGCATTTACATATCTCTTAGAATCAGCCTGTAACAAATTCTTTTTGCTGCGCATTCTCTGGTTTATTCTCTGGGTATTCATGAAATCGTGACCCTGTAATGGATCAACAGCTCTCACTAAAACTGCAGCCCCATCACCTGCAAATCACAATAATTTATGATAATTTCTAATCTGGAGTGAAATTGTAATATTCTAAACTAAAGGACCCCAAAATATATATAAAATCCACTCTGCACTCTTCAAACTAAGTAAAAAAACTTGAAGCAATTGATTACTTTAAGAATTTTAACTCTAAAATGCAGACAAACAAAACAGATCAAGCAAACGTTCATAATAAAAATATACTTATAATCCTCGTAAGTCTTTCAAAGGTTCTAAATTAAATTTAATTTTTAAACCAGTAATATTTTAAAAAAATTTTAACGAAAAAAAAGTACAAAATGTGCAATGTTTTCTCATATGAAAGACAAGTACGAAATAAATTTTTCAAAGTTTTCATAACAAAGTGTCAATATAATGTATTCTTTTAGTCTTACTTACAAATTTTAGTTAATAATATCATTCTAATATCTAATTAAATATTAATTGAAACCGATAAATCAAAAGCTTTATCTTTAACACATACCAGAAAACTTCAAAAGTGAATGGAGGAATCAAGAATACAGGTATTTCTTTCCAAAAACTAAGTTTAATATACAGGTCACAAATTCGAAATATTTTATTCATGTTCCAGACTTTTTTTTCTCCACCCATATTCTTTACTTTATTATTAGTACATCTCCCACACTTGTTAAAGAACAAATGCCAATTCATTAAGAAGAAGCAAATGCTGGCATTTCAAGAAGAAAAAATGAACAAATGGAGACAAATACTTAATAAATCTCATAATATTTTTGCTACAGCCAGAAGTATCAATCTGGATTTGTATCAAACCCGTAATTTCCTAAAAGAACTAATTCTTAAGGAAAAGCAGAAGTGCTACCTTTTCACCATTACATTTCAAAAAACACATCAGGATACAAACCTAGACTTGAGATATTGAAGCAGAAATACATTCCATAAGTGAAGTATACATAAGTTGTTCCTGGTTTCATGAACATTGGTTTGTTTCTTGGTGTAACTTTACCATTAAAAGAATGTGATGCTTTGTCATTTCCACCAAGATAACACTCAGTTTCCACTATTCTTCCCTTCAAAACAAGACCATTTTCCAACGATCTAACTAAAATTTTCCCCAGAAGTCTCCGAGCTAATTCCTCACACGGCACATTATAGAAAGAATATGTTAATCTAGAGCAACCAGATGCTTCACTGGCACATCCTTTTGTAGTGTTATCCTCATGAGTATTTACACTAGTGTCACCAGTGCATTTAGAAACCTCTGCATTCCAAGTTTCATCTTTTTTCAATTGCTCTCCTTTTGTTTCATCCTGAACGTTATCATTGCATTCTTTTCCAATCTGCACGCTTTCATCGTTATGACACAGACGTTTCGCAGGAAGGTATGATATAACATTGGATTTTCTTTGCATCCCGTACATCTACTACATAATTACATTAGTTCATTTTGAAATATTTGTTTGATTATAATGTCATCTTTTATACTTATAATATTTGTTTCATTATTATGTCATCTTTTGAAAACGCCGTGACACCGGCACGAAGACAACTAAACGTCAGATCACGTCAGATGAAAACAGGTTATTGCTGGACGTGGGCGAGAACTTCTGACAGTACAGTGTCACAGAAATTCGCGCTCCTCGTGGCTCCACAGGAACTTCACAGGGGCGCCAGTATCGAATCCAGAGAGTATACATATCGAGTATCGGCGCCAGTATCGAATCACTTGCGAACACTGTCGACCACTCACTGATCTCTATCACCATAATCTGAATACAATATGTGTATTATGTATGTGCGTGTGTATACACACACACACACACAATTATTGGCTAGTTGAACGTGGCGTCGCCGACGCTGTAAACTGTTTAAAAAGTATTTTCATGTGTTGAAAATTTATTTCATATTTCATGCCTAGTTTTCTTCAAAGAAGTTCTTACAGTGTATGCATGGCCTACTCCATTGAAGGCCGGAGCACTGGAAATTTGGCAACATGTAACGTGGTCCACAAGTGTCGGCGTGGTAATCTGGAGGTATTGGCGAAGTGCTGCCGCGAAAGTCGTGTTTTCAGATTTCTTGGTTAGGCGAATTATTATTCAGAGTAAAGCGCAGTAAAAAATCTCCAGCAACCTTTTAAGCTTTAAAGATACAGGTTGAGGTAAGCATTTTACAGTTACAAATAAAATTTTCTGAATTATGTGTGTTAATCGTAGCATTGTTTTGAGTTGTTTCTGCTGGTTATGTCTTCCTTAACTATAACATTAAATTTGTGTTATTTTCTTACATTATCGGTTTTCAGATGCCCAAACATTGCTGTTTCCTGGATGTCGAGCAATTATGCATCAAACACAGAGGGTACACAACTGTATTTAAATTTCCATCTAATTTGGCAAGGAAAGCCACTTGGGTGAGGAACATTCCAAGAGCTGACTGGTATCCTTCCTCTTCAAGTGTAGTATGTGAAACATTTTCATCCAAGGTTGTGCAATTGGGGGAACATTATAGATGCCAACGGAGAGAAAAAATCAAGGAAAAGAGACAAGCCCTGTCTCAGTTCTGATGCTGTGCCTACAATTTTCCTGGACTCCCAGAACGTTTTAGTAAGGCAACTCCACAACCAAGACGTGATCCAGAAGAAAAAAAGAATGCAATATTAAAATTACAAAGTGATAAAGATGCTTTCTTCAATAAAGACAAAGTAGATGATTTCAGTGCTTGAAGAATACAAGACATTTATTTGTGTTTGAGTGTGATAAATGGAAGGTATATTTTAGTGAAGACCTGTGTATTTTTATCTTTGGAAACAGTAGGTCCTCCTGCAATTAGTACAAGTGTAAAATTTTCGAAATTTGGAAGTTTCAGTGAATGTTGGCTCCAAAGAAAAAGGCAAATTATGATTTGAAATGGATACTGTCCAACATGCCAAACTAGAAAGATGGTCTCAATTGGAGAATTTACTCATTCACAGGAGGCACGTAGAAGATAAACAATTGGCAAAAGACGCTCAGTTAAGTACAAACTTTAGTTAATTACGTTAAAATAAGCTCCGTGTTATTAAGACCTTTCGGGAAACCCATCAAGATGAAAATTTCACCGATTCTTCAATAGTTATTTTTTAATTGATCAGTTTTGCTTGTTGTTTGAAAACAAAAAGTGTATTCACCCTTCTAATTAAGGTTGCATTTATTATGTGTTTTTTTTCTCAGTCTTGTTATTATGCTGTAAGGAATCAAATATCCTTTTCTTGCCACACACAAAGCATCTTAAACGTTTGACAAGAGTCTTAATGCTGCATATTCAGATCAGCAAGCATTCATTAAATCACTTTCTGATAAACTATCAGAGAGGAGAGGTATGTGAATCTCCTTGTTGATGAAATCTATGTCACTCCAGCCATTGACTATGTCAGGATCATTTCTGGGATATGCTGATAATCATGATAATGTTGCAGCACTAACAATTCTGGCATTCATGATTGCTTCCACATTTGGTTCAATGGCAGCAACATTGGTTTGATACCTGTAAAGAACTTGACAAGTGATGAGTTATCAGCTATAACAGTGAGAGATCTAAATACTGTTCAAACTTGTAACTTCAATGTGTTATGTCATAGCTGATAATAATCGGGTCAATAGAAGAATGTTCATGTGTTAGGTGAAGATAATTCTTTGAAAATGAGAAATCCCAAATTCAATTCTTACATTTATTTTCTTTTTGATTCAGTGCATTGCCTTAAATCTATTCGCAAAAATTGATAAATCTAAAGATGCTGATAAGACTTTAATTTTTCCAAAATTTGATCCTCAATCAAATCATAGTAGTGATTTATGCAGAGCTTTTTCAGTTTTAAGAAATTTGTATAAATCTGAGAGTAAGCAGTTGCTGAAATGTGTCAAACTGAATTACAAAGTCAGTGTACCATCAGTTATTGAAAGGCAGCAAGTAGGTTTAGCTTGCAATGTTTTCCATCCAGAAACAATTGCTGCAGTTTCTCAGGCAGGTCATTCTCAAGAAGCAGAATTTTTAAATATTATCAATAGATGGTGGACAGTAATGCAAAATTTTGGATTCTGGAAAAAAAAGAAATTGATCCTTGCCATTTACATAAAAAGGAGTTTTCACTAGGGAATTTGTGGATTTTTAGAAGGGTGATGGATTTACAAAAGGACATTAACTAAAACATTTCCACCAATTAATACTTCATTTAATATGAAAAAATTGAGGCCCTTCTTCCTGATGAAATATGTTTCTGGGAAATTTTCTCTGACGGCTAGAAAAAAATTTATACTCCAACCGGGGAAATTAAAATGTCTCTGTGATCAGGCTTGAGTCAGAAAAAAATTGTTGCAGAACTCTTGGGCATTAAATCTAAATAAAAAAAGGTCAAGAGAGAAATATTTAACAAGCAATTTGTGGTAAAGATGAAACAAGGGAAAAATGATCTTGTTATTCAGACATTAGGATTGTTAGTCCTTTTTCCCAGTCTGAAATAGATGAATAAACCCCAAATTTATTTTTTGGTTATGTTATTTTGTACAAAAAAAGTGACATGTCACAATGCATGAAGGGGTTTGGGAATTGATATGCGAAAATTTCCCAGTTTGGGGAATTAAACAGAGGGGGCCTCAAACATCTGTTTAAATTTTTGGGAGAAAGGTTTGTGGTTGGAAAAAATTTTTTTTGAGAAAATGATACATTTTTTAAAATAAAAAATCAATTTTCTATACTTGTACAATTGCAAAGACCCTTTAAATAATCCCCCCAGAAATTTTTTGGTTGGAAGGGGGTTGTCAGAAGTGGGGGTTCTGAGCGTTTAATTTTATAAATGCCCCGATTTTAAAAATTTTTTGTTGAAAATCTGCAAAACAGAATGATTTCTTAGCTTCTGTTAGGGGTTAAAAATTTAAAAAAAAAATTAATAATTTAAAAAGAAGGAAGTGTGGGGGGTGTAAGATTTATTTGTACGATTATTTTGAATTATGTATCATAAATTTTGAATAAAATTTTTTTGTTTTAAGAATTTGTGAATAGTTTTTCAACCATGCTAACTGGGCAAGGAAATTAAAAACCGTCATTAGGAAATGTTTCGCAAACGAAGTCTATTGTTTTTTTCTATCGTTTGATTTAACTAAACTGTCATTTCTCAATAATAAAAAGCTTAAACCGTCACGTAAATTAGAGAGTTGCGGTAAACGGAGGGCTTTTAACCAGTGTTTAAAATTCGTAAGTTTCAATTGTTCTGCGATGGGCTAACGTCGGACCCTTCATGTAGACTATGCAGCGTTGCCACGTTGAGTGCTCCGGCCTTCAGTACAGTAGGCCATGGTGTATGGCATTGAACTTACCGATATATCGTAGAAGCTGTTAATGTTATACTTCCGTTCAAAAATTCCCAACACCCAAAGGCCTTGTATATTACTTCCGATTACCTCCATACGGGTAAATCGTCAACTGTTCGTAATGCTCCAAGACCGGCTCAGCAGTATAGAAGGATTTTTCTAAGGATGAGCCAAAGTGGCAGTTCGCGTTACAGGTGAACATCACATGTAATTCAGACAAGTATCCCTCCGCCGCGACAGCTGTTCTGGCTCTTCGTAAAGTGTTGGCTCCTGTGAAGACATCACTATCCAGAAGTCTAAGAGTTTCGCTGAGGTATATGCACGTACGCCAGTCCGGGAAATATTTAAATTTAATGACGTAAGTAAAAATCTCTTAACATGCTCTCACAATCAGTAAAAGAGAACGGCTACGAATGTAAATAGAAAGAAAAATGCTTTTACGCCGGAAACACGTGCACCTGTACGCATCTCGCATTCAAGTCTCGGTTTTAAAATAAACATAATATTTATCACACAAAAAATAAATTTAATGTAATGTTCATAGAAGAAAATAAAATTTACAGAAGAGCACAAAACTCTGCACTTCCTAATTTCAATTATTTCTGCAGGCACTATCGTGCGCGGATAATATCACGGAGCTGGACAAACGTGTGGTCGAGTCATTAATTTTAAATGAAAAACTTAAAATAATATGCGAAGTGTAAAAAAAGGGTGAAAAAGAAAAAATCTAATGCAGATGTATTCGGTATTGCTGCAAGTATGCTTTCAACGATTTTAAATAACAAAACAAAATTCGTCACGCAATGGAGGAAACACGTTTTGAGCCTTAAAGAAAAAGTGTGAAGTGTTCACGTTACCGGTAGCTGGAAGCAGCATTGTTGCAGAGGGTTAAATGTGCTGGGGTCATGAACATTTCAATTCAGGGTTGATTAATTAAGGAAAAGCTATAAACGCTCTTCCAATGGTGACTCGTGCTTTGGTTGCACGGTTGCACAACCTCCAGTCATACATTTCCGTCAACAGATGGAGGTGGAAAGTCCAGTCTGTCGGGGCATCTGCCGCCACTGTGCGCAAGAATTAAGAATTAAGTCTTTTCAAGCTAGAACAGGTTGGATGTAAAATTTCAAGTACCGAAATGCAATTATGCAGCAGATTATAACTACCGAGAGTGCATGTATGTGTATGGAAGGTAGAAAACTATCAACGAAGTATCCTACCTGGATTGCTAGAGAACTACAAACCAGAAGATGTGTTTAATGGGACTTTGTGTTCAACCGAACTATTTCTTAAATGCTTCCCTGCGAAAAAAGTAGCGTTTAAGGGTGAAAAATGTCAAGGTGACCAGACCCCAAGTGACGAGACACTTGCTCCCAGAAATCGATTGTCGACCCGCCATAACCGAGACCATCATAAACGAGTCTCTAGCTCGACCAAGACTCACTTTAACTCTAGTCTTTTTCGATCCAGACCCTAAGAGAAGTAAAGGTAGAATTGCAATGATGGTTTCAGCGAATATAACAGGAACTGAAAAGTTGAAGCTCTTGGTGACCGCTAAATCAGCAAAGCCTAGATGCTTTTCAGGAGTGACATCCGTGCCTGTAGAATACAATCATAACAAAAAGTCATGGATCACAAGTTCCATTTTTGAATCTTGGTTAAGGGGGAAAATCCACAGAGAATAGAAATATCATTCTTTTTGTCGACAATTGTCCCGCCCACACCCAAATACTCGTACACTGACAACTTAAAAGTAGTTCGACTTATTAACTTCGCACAAAATAGGACTTCGAAACTACAGCCTAGGAATCAGGATGTCATTAAAAACCTGCCTCCAAAGAATACTGAGAAGTTTTGAATCATGCAATCAGGTATCTGATTTAAATATACTTAAAGCTATTGTGTTGCTACAAAAATCATGGTCAGATATGAAATCAGAAATAATTGCAAACTGTTTTCGAAAAGCGAGATTCGGTCAACGTGACTTGCAGCATAAGGAAGAGCAGGAACAACCTGAGCATTGTACTACAGCTTCCGGGTCAATGACCCCCATCTCGATCAGGTTTTTCGTCCAGTTTCCCTGATCCATTGAGCAAATGCTGAGATGGCCCCTTGTTTTGCTTCTGGACATAAATGTAACTTCATTTTCTGTGCACGTCTTCTAGAATTCAGTGGGAAATACAATTATTCAAATTATCGTTTCCACGTTGTCGCCGCAGGAAGTAATAAGAGCCAAAATTTATTTCTTATTTATCTTTAAAAATAGATTTTATTACATGGGAGTTTTTTTTCTCCCTTTCAAAATTCAAAATTTATTGCTTATTTATCCTTGAAAATAGATTTTATTACATGGGAGTTTTTTTTTCTCCCTTTAATTCAAAATTTATTGCTTGTTTATCCTTGAAAATAGATTTTATTACATGGGAGTTTTTTTTCTCCCTTTCAAAAATTCAAAATTTAAGTAGTATATGACTTAGTGTAGGGATCACAGAATGTTGAAAATGTGCACACAATTCACTTTTCCCCATAGCACGTCATACGCAGTTTTTAACTGTTTTTTGACGTAAAATAAATAAATAAATAAATAAATAGCATTTCTACTCCTGACGAGTGGCAAGAATTCACAAATTTGGTACTATGCAAAGGCGACTACATTGTCATTAATGTCGATGCAGAACTCACGGTTTCAGATCATCCTGCAAAGAAATTTTAGATTCTATGATGATAGCAGAACAAGATTACTCAACAGAGGAAGAAGAAATAGATTGATTCTATTTCTCGACAGAGGAAGAAGAGATAGCATGATTCTAAACTATCTACTTTCTGTCCCACAGACTGAAGGAATTAGATACTTTTCGGCGGCATGTTCAGGGTCAGATTTTAGTTTGTGAGGACGTTTTTAGTGCATTGAATTTACTAAAAAATTTGGTGTAACGAAGACTAATACAAAACAAGAAACAGAAAAAACTGACTCTTTTAGTGTTTAATTCTAGAATTCAAAACCTCAGCAGTACCAGAGCTGATTAAAAAAACAAGTTTTAAGAGCCTCTTAAAGGCTGACAATTTACAAAGAGGAAATAGCCGTAAGAAAGTGGTCTTCAGCAGCACATACTTCCCCGAATTATTTGTAACTTTTGCATTTTTCAAAAATTAGACCCGCGCCATCTTTTTTAAGAGTCCTTCGCTGTAATAAAAAAAAACTAAAGAACAAATTTGGCGCAATTTTTATAGCTATTAACATACCTAGAAATGTGTAGAGTCGTAGAGTCGTAGGCTTCCGCGGCCGGAGTCGTTGAATTCTTGGCTGTCCGGGATTAGCCGCGTCATGGTCGATGGTGCTGACGTTTCGGCCATCTTGCTGTGGCCTTCTTCAGAGCTGTTCTGCTACCGAGAGGCGTGCGTGTCGCGTAACCTAGAAATGTTATGTGTTATTACTGCAGAGGCCAAAAGTTAAAAATCGAGGCGAAGCGTAGCAGAACCGAGATTTTTAATTTGGATTAGGCAGTAACCACACTGTAATATTTCGTATTATGTTCAGCATTTTATCGGTCACCATAAAATACGATTTATGTGAAAATGTTGACATTACGGCGATAGTAAACAAATGAATTTGATGTTGCAGCACGTTATCACGATATTGTGAGGCGTTGCTTGTGATAAGTTCTGTTTTCGTTCGAGAAAAGATGGATGCAAATAATTCTCCTGAACCTAAGGATACCTAAAGAAATGTTCGGTGAGGCTGGCGCGTTCGACTTACAGTGTCGACACCTTCAGATCGTCAGTATATATGATTTCCAGAGACGAGTCTCATTTGGTGGAATGACAGGAAAATGAGGTTAATTTATCTACTATACCTTTTTTAATTGTACTATTAATATTACAACTGACAATAATTATTCCAAAACTAACAAGTTACTTTTACTCTGAATTGTTTGAATCTGATTTGTTTGTATAACACCGTGTTTTTTTCTTAATAAACATTTGAATTGCGATGAATCGGTGGTTGTTTATTTACGTTGCTAAAGATATTAAATTTCTTAACCAACAGGAAGGTACAAGTGCACTTAACAAATGTGAAGGGTTGCATAAGCCAGCATTAAAGACGCATGTGACCGATAAAGAAAAAAATGTGTATAAATTGCCTACAAGAAAAACTGCGCAAAAACCATATTCGTTTTATTATTTACACGACCATATTTAAAGATCTATTTTTTTAGAACAGATTTACTTAGAGAACAAATTTATCATCAATAATGTACTTTTGCAATCTTAATTAACTTTTTTTGTATGATTTTTTTAAAGTAGTCTCACGTAATTTTTGCTTAATTCAAATTGCAAATACGAATTTCGCACGCTTCTTTTGCTCAGGTCGCAATACAATGGCAACACTGTGACACAGAACTAACAGTGTGTGGAACCAGCCATGGGTGGGTTCCTCCGGTGCACCGATTTTAGTTGGTTCTGCGCATCACCAGTTTGCATCACGAACCATGTGACCGCAGCACGAGCACTTCGTTAGAGAAGCCAGACGCTGGCGGCCATGTTGCACGGACAGCGAGAAGTCATAGATTAACACAGTATTCATCCACGGAGAACTGTTGAGCAACATTTTGAAAGCGGTACTAAGAGACAACTTTCAACGGGAGCCAAACAAACATTGCACGATGAAGGTGTACAAAATGCAATATTTAAAAGAAATGCTTCATAAATCAGTTTCAATGTCTTGTAAGGAGGTGATAGTTGTGGTTTCTGGCTGCTTTTAAATTCCCGCTAATATTGTGACGCACTCTGGTGCCTGAAGCTCATTGGTTGAAGTGGGAGACCATGCGCAAGAGCCCTCCTCCCTGGATGAAACTCGTTTTGGATTGTCGAATTGGTATTGATCTCTTTGATTGATTAGTGTTTGCGGGAGCGTCAACCACTAAGGTCATTAGTCCGGTAGTGCATGCTTTTTATCGCGGAGGTTAGTGATCTTCCGCTAGATGGCAAGATCCCGCGCCGACCTACATATCAGCTTGCTTCCCCTGCCGGGACAAACTGTTAAGTTCTCGACATGTGTGGTAGAGTAGTGCATGTACGTAAGTCAGTGTGGAAGTAAGGGGTGAGGATAAGACAAAGAAGAGAAACGAAAGATTACGTGCGGTCCGTGACCATATATGGTACCACTCTGGCATTCGCCTGATATTGAACGGAGAAACTAGGTAAAACTACCGATTACAGTAGCTGGCCATTCTTCTCCAGTCAGCGCTGCATCGACTGAATTCGACAGAGAAGTGCGAGTTGCGAAAATCTCGATCAGGTTTTTCGTCCAGTTTCCCTGATCCATTGAACAAATGCTGAGATGGACCCTTGTTTTGCTACTGGACATAAATGTAACTTCATTATCTGTGCACGTCTTCTAGAATTTGGTGGGAAATATAGTTATTCAAATTATCGTTTCCATGTCGCGACAGGAAGTATTATTATTCCTTGACGAAGGACATTATGGATAAGAACCCAAAATTTATTGCTGACTTATCCTTTAAAATAGATTTTATTACATCGGAGCCTTTTTTCTTTCTTTCTTTCAAAATTCAAGTAGTTTATATCTTAGTTTAGAGATCACAGAATTTTGATAATGTGCACAGAATTCACTTCTCCCCATAGTACGTCATACACAGTTTTTAACTGTTTTTTACCATAAATAAATAAAATCCTCCCACCGTAGGGACTCGAGACCTAGGACATCCCTGTCAGGGACACTGTAGTGATACCATGATGCTATGAGTTACATAAGTTGGTTAACAACTTCAAAGGAATTACTTTTCGCACCTCCATTGGTAATGAGCAGTGGCGTCTGATGGCCCCCAAAGATTAGATGGTTGCAGGAATCCATGGAATGACAAGATTGTAATTCCCAAAACTCATAATAAAATGTAAGCAACTCATTAAAACTCAACTCAACACTTTAAAACAAAGTTTAATAAAAATCTATGTTGAAACATTACATAATTTCATATGTAGAGTCCATGTCAGTTACTGACATTAAGCCGTGTTTATTTACAGTAGGTAAGGAGATTGCCGATGCTTATTAAGAAAACAGAAAGATGATGCATTAAAAATCATATTTATTAAGCGGAAATTGGATGTTAAGCATACTTGCTGACTTCAAGAAAAATACAGGCACTTACACTGAAACATGGTCCCTAAATATAACTCTGAAAATTGGAAAATAATTCTTTTGTAAAGCTTCAAAAGGATCTGAATAGAGGTCTGAATTCATGCAGGATTTAATTAAGCTCACATTCAATAACCTGTAGAATTTAGGCTGAAAAAGGCAGGAACATAAATGTTACCATCAAAATGAATAAACGTTTCCTAATTGAAAGGGTGGGGGCAAGATAATATTCACCCTCTTTTCTCTTAACTTTATACAGCTAGAGAAAAAATTAACTTTATAAAAATCCAGACCTATCCTAGTTTGTGTAAACACTACTTGCTGTTTTCTGTAGTTCCATACAGTATTTCGATCATAACATTGATAGACATGCATAGCCAAAATGAGAAGGGGATGTTGGGCAACTGCATATCTAGACCTATGCGTTTTAAACAATTTACATGGTTGCAATATGTCTTGGAGAGTCTCTTCTCCAAATGTTCAATTTCCCATTCTGACAGGGTAAAAAAGGGACATTTAGTTGTTGAATATAATTCAGGAAATGAAATGATTTTTTAATTATGGATCTGGTTTCTGGTTTCAAAATTTCAAAATTTTCTGGTTGCCCCCTTCACAGATCACGTCTGTTAGTTCAAACCATTTGAAGCATTCTTCAATTCATATCAACATGACAGGAGATATTGACAATTATCTAATTATTTTTAATAAAATTGTGACAAAATCTTCCTAAATCTTATAAATCATGTAATTAAGAAAAACAGCATAATTCAGAAGAACTTGATTTATTGTAGCTTTTTATACAAAACGTCAAACGTGTTATAACTGACTATTGACTATTCAATATTATCTACAGAAAATGTTAAGTCCATGGTAAAAAATTACTAAATAAAATAGTGCCTACATTCATAAACAGTAAAAAGTACAAATGTATAAATGTTTTCTTACGTGTTGATGGAATACCATTTAACACAAAAACCTTCCAAGAACTCTGCAAATTTTCCATTTCCTCAATGTCATTTTGTACCAAATTCCTCCCTGTCCGTTTTTCCGTTCTGTAGATTTTTGTCAAATCAGCAGATAATTTTGATGAATCAACTGTACCACTCAAATCATCATCCTCTGATGCAATTTTTGCACAAAACCAGTACAAAACTGGAGATGAAGATGAAATTAATCTAGTTGTAACTTGAACATGGACACATAATACACTGAATACTGTTAAGAACAATACATGAATGACATAAGGTAGTGCATCTTCTGGTAAATGGACTGCTTTAGAATTACTTCCTTCCTCTTTGGACAACTCTTTCTTTGATTTTGGAATGTCATACAATCCAAGATATAGACAATATTTTTTGTGTTTTTTTATATAATAATAGGACTCATTCAAAATAATCCAAACTACAGGAAAAGCCAAAACAAAATTGGGAATCTGTTTCCAATGATAATATCTCAGAAAGCCAACATTCCAATAATGTGACTGCACATAAGAATATGAAAATGGTAGTGCCTTTGCACACCAGTGTCCTTCTTGAATATTTCCCCCAGGAAGAATAAAATCATTTGTTTTGGCAAATGTAACCAAAAAATTGGGCAAACTATGATTGTGTGGAATACAATATTTTTGATAACCGTATATCTGAAAGGTTACAAAAGGTAAAAGAGAGAGTGTAACTGAGAATATGTAAGGCAAAATAAAAACACCACTTATCATTATAATCACAGGCATCATCCAAAAAATTCTTACATTCAAATTTCTTGTTTCTCTACCAAATTTTGGCAGAGTTTCATGAAAAAACGTTTTAAGGCACTTATAACCTATAAAACCAATATTCAAAATTCCATTTGATCTTGTAACTCCACTCAAACCAAATACAATTCCACAAATCACAGAAAATTTTTCTTTGAATCCGCATCCACATTTTAACAAACCATAGAAAGTCAAACATGAGTACAGTGATTCCGAATAAGATGCAGAAAAGAATATACTGGCAGGATTTACACAATAAAAAATGCAGGCTCTGTACGCTAGTCTTTCATTTTTTAGCACTCTAAGGCTTAAGTTGTATAAAATTGAAGCTGATTTTACAAAACAAAACAAGTTAATACATACTGAACTGATCAAATACAAAGAAAAATCACTCAAAATTCCTCCAGCTATAATATATAATACTTGTGCCATCACTCTACATGCAAGTGGGTAAAGTGGAAAAAATGCTAAACAATTCTCGAAAGTATAACCATACATTGCAATATGCATAAAGTATTGGGCATCCCATCTCATCAATCCTTCACAAAGATACCTGACAGCCACATCACCAAATGTTTCCTGAACGATTTTTGGTTTTGGAGCAACAAAAGCATCTGCATCATGATCTGGTATTAGAAGATTAAAAAGAACAGATGTGACGAGCACAAACACACGTGAGTATAATGCAAACCACCACACTTTGTCCTTCAGTGAAAGAATCATTTCACTCCAAACTTTTTTCAATAATAATAATGATAATAATAATAAAAAAATTCTTAAATAATAGTAATAAAAATGTTCTAACTGAAGAAGCTTATGAAATGTACATACATTTAAGAATCTGAACTACGGTGGATATTAGATGTAAAGAACAGTACACGTAGACAAGTAGTGAACTCTCAGGTAGTTTGACCACATGTTTGTATTAAGTAACTGATCACTACGATTCATAATGAGCTCAGGATCTTTATTGCACTGAAGTGTCATTACATGTACATCCTGAAACATATACACATATAATTAATTTTGAGACAATTGTCGTTTACCATGAATAATGCATAATATATCTACAAAACACAGAATAATACCAATCCAAAATATATCTGAAAGCCATCGAGTTATGAGAAAATTATTAGTAAAATAGTGTTGTGTAACGGTTTGTCATTCTCTATGTGGTATATCAAGTAAAGTAACTTCCTAAAATGAATCTATCATTCTCCTACCTACCACATTCATCAATTTATATAGCTGTCCTTACAACAAATTAGTTCGATGTCTGAGAATAGTGCTACTCTTACTGCTTGATACTGTTCTTGATTTACCATTTTTTACCCTCTTCCACAGGATGCTCCAAATTAAAACAGGAAGAAATATTCACTATATATAAAGATATATAACAAGTGAATTCCACTGCTCCAATTCAATTAAAATTTTTATTTAAACGTATTTTTAAAAAGTGAAGGAAAAAATTATGGAATTTCAGAATTATAAATAACCATTCCATTTTTCTTTACTTTAATTCTTTAGAAGACCAAATTATCTTTGTAGCAAGAAAGATAATGCCCTTAATGTGTAATGAAAACTCCATGAAAATACTTAATATCAGGACTTTAAATAAATTTTAATAAAACAGAATTTGATGGACCAGAAGTGAAATCCTTCCAGAATATTACACATCAGATATGGACTCAATAGTTCTGGAATTAGCAACCAGCTTCACACAGATGAATAAGAACTATGAGAGGAAGGAGCGGAAAGGACATGCATTCAGTGCTCAATTTGCACAGGAGCAAAAGGGATCTTTTAAGGAAAAATATGCTCCTTTTCTTTTCTTTTAGTTAGTACTTATAACAATTAATATTATTTGATAATATTTATAATTACAGAATTACAATATTGGCAACAGCAGTGCCCTGCAGCAACAAAATTACTGCAATCTGTATATAGAGTAACAATTTTTTATTATGTACCAAGAATATGTTCAATAGCACATATGAATAAGAAATATTTAAGGGAACAGTCTCTTCTTTGGAGCCTTGCTTGACATCAGCTGCAGTGTAAATAGTAATGCACTGAGTTGAAGAATTCATTTGGTATGTACAGTATTAAAGGCAGGGGAAAGAAAGAACAAGAAGAAGAAAAAAAGGAAGGAAAGAAAAAATCGCATTTCTACTCAAAATCAAAACTGATTAATTGTTTTGGGGTTTTCCCAGAGTTCCTGGGTATCTATCGAAACCGTAGATATTTCTCATGTGGACATTGTTTTCTTTTAATTTCTGTACCCACTGGGAACAAATAATCTAAATTATTGATCTTACAACACTTCCAATTAAAATCAATTTTATGCTTATTATTATCCTTCTTAGCAACCTCATAGCCCTAATCTAGTACACAGAAATACTCCCTTATTGTAACTGAATGATGAAGAAGCTAATATAATTTATTTTTAAAAATTACTTACTAAAGCCAATTGAATTTAATTTAATTATACAACAAGAACAATGTTATCAAATACACGTAAGTTTCATTCTTTTCATTTAATATTTTAGTACGTTTCTGTATTAAGTTTCCTGTGTATGCAAGTATGGGTGAAGTCCATGAATGCAGTATGTGATGTAAGAGCTTTTATTTCGACAATATGTATCCAATTGCTTCAACATGCTCTTGAGGATTGCAGTGAAACCAAGCAGAGATCAAATTTATTGTTAGCATGAAACATCATCAGGCCAAACTTCAGCCAAGAATATTTATGGTGAAAGAGTCATCAGATACGCTGAAGATATTGAAGACTTTTTTTTCAAAACTCAATTAATGCAAAAGCTAGTTTTTCATAAAACAAATGTTGTGAACACATTTATAGCAGATTTTGCTAAAATCTTGAAATTTTGAAGGCATAAAGCTAAAGTTTACAATAGACTTTGTCAAGTTTTGATATAACCTGATGAGGGTGATGAAACAGGTCAAAAGATGCCTAAACAACGTATAACCTATAATGAATTTCTTTTGCATTTATTGGATTTTGAAAAAACGCTCAAGTTCCAGTGTTCCTATGAACCGAAGTGGTTCAATTATCAGTGACTGGAGGGCAATGTTTGGAAATAACACTCCTTAACCCCTCAACTTACCAATTATGAAACAAAAGGTGGTTCAAAAATTTCTAATTTTTATTATTATTAATGTTAAAAACACAAGAATATTCAGGCTTTTAAAATTTTGAAAAAATTAAAACCCTGAGTGTACTCAGGCTTTTACGTTAAGTGGTTAACCGGGAGCGGTAGCTCAGTGCATCAACTGATGTCACTGCACCGCCTCTGACCGGGAGGTCCTAGGTTGCCACTCCCCACAGCGGCAGGATTTTCGTCACTAGCTTTTCAGCTAGGTCGAATTCAGCTGACGTCTGGAGGAAAATTCTAGAGGCCGGCTGCTCTGATCGGTAGTTTTCCGTGGTTTCTCCGTCAACACCAGGCAAATGCCGAAGCAGTACCCTCCAAGTCCTTCCTCTTCCTTGTCCTATCCTCTCCCCTTACACACACACTCACACACTAACATGCACTACACTACCAAATATTCCGGGAGTCCAGTCGGGAGCTAAGAGCTTGTCCCGGCTGGAGCGGTGCCCCGCTGGTGGGAGAGTCCTGGTTAGGGGGAAACCCCAGTAGCCGACGGTAGGTCGGCGCCGGATCTCGCCATCCAGCGGAGAAAGATCACCGCCATCTCCCGCGAAAAAACATGCACTACACTAACGGGACTAATGACCAAAGCAGTTGACGCGCCCGGAAACAGGAAAAAATAAATCAGTGGTTAACAATCACCTGCTCATAATGACAATCGAGTCACATGTTGAATAAGCTCTGCCATATATATAAAAGACATCCCTGAGGCTGATAAGAGTACACCCTGTCAGAAAGAAGGCTAAGTCTGGCAGGGGTCCTCAACTTCGACAGAGCTACCTCACCCCCAGGGAGGTAGAGAGGGATGAGATCCAGGGGAGGCGTGGTAAAAAATATAAATTAATTGAGATCACAGTCTTCACCGCACTGTCACCCAGACAACCAAGAGCACCAACCAAACTACATCTTTAAGAAAAAGACCGAAATTCCTTTCCTTTCCAACACTTGACAACCACTTCGATAGCACTAATCTTTTTTATCCTTTTCTAATTAATTAAATTGACGTGTCTGTCTGGGATTTCAAAATATGTCGTTTTATAAGCTCATATGATCATTACTATACAAGCTCGTCAAACTGTTTTTACAATTTTTGTCTCATCAGGATAATTCTGAGAACAGCTAAACCAATTTTAATGTTGGTTTGTTTTTTTCACAGAAAGGTACATTCTTGTGTGACACATCTTTTATGTTAATTAGTTAGGTGTTGTTATTTCTTTTTTCATATCAATGTTTCCTATTATATAAAGAAAGTTTATTTGTTTTTTTGATTCCAATATTAACGAGACATATTTATTCTGATGTTAATGAAAGTTTGTACACATGACCTTCAAAACATATAAAAGATGAGTCCTTCTGTCTGCAGCTCTGGTTTCCACCCATTAAAGAAGAATTAAAGAAGGACAGGGTGGGAATTTAAGTAAGTATTACTTAAATTTTACTTTCTAGACAGAATCCTTTCCTTTTCCTCTTTAATACATGAATGTAATAAATAAATGCCTTGGCAACATTGAGCTTTGGTAAAAAAATGTTCACAGCAAACATAAAAGACAGGCAAAATTTGGAATAGAAATGGATGATCCACAAAATGCACAAGAATTTCAACCCTGGGTACAAGAGATTGTATTTCTCCAGTAAAATTTGCCAACATCACCATTAGAACTCTTATCACGTACAGAAGGTAAGCTTCTCACAGTCCACTAACGAAAGAAGTAAAACAAACCTTTCACAGTCTACTAATGAAAGAAGATGAACAAACTTTTCAGTCCATTCAAAATAAGATGACCAAAACATATCATATTAATCATGGCTGATTTTGAAGCAAAAATATCGAAAGATCATGCTGAATTAACATTTATATACTGAATAATAAGTGAATGTTCATGGAAGTTAAGTTGTGGAGTGTGTTCATGAAAGTTTGGAAGTGAAGAGCACTGTTCTTGTAACAACCCAGAAAAGGGCAATTGAACACACTTTATTCCTTAATAGCATCATTGGTATCACTGGATAAGTAACCATGTAATCAATCTACCATATTTTATAAACTAAAGGAAATTTCTGTCGGACATGTTCATAGTCGGCCTACCTACTCCTACGTCACAAGCAGCTAATGATGTAGTTGTTAGACTCGTAGTAATAGAAGGTATTGCTTGGAGGCGCCAGCGTCGCACCAGGTCCAGAATGGCACAGACTTTCTCGTACTAGTTAGTTTTCAAATCCGTTTCCTCTGGTTTTCGGTTTTGTTTCCATCTCCCCTCCCGGCTGGTTCAGATCGGCATCAAAAATAATGCGTCGCAATTTATTAATTTTTCGGTTGCCTAGTTGCAGAATATAACTTGTGGTGCTACAACAGAATATTTTTTGTGCTTAATTTATAACTCATGTCATTTTCGAAACTTAGAAAGCGAACGACGGATCATGATTCAACGGAACTTAAGAAATACACTAGGATGACACTAACCAGATCACGAATATGTATTATGATTGACACACACACACTTGTACGTAATATTTTTTTCAATATTACATTAATAATAGCGCTCGTGTTCAGACTATATAAACACATATGCATTGTTCAATAACAATACTCTTGTCATGGTAGCCGGTTTATCTCTAAATCACTAGCAAATTCTCTAGGCGAGCGAATGCAAAATTATCGAACTGAGCGAACAAATCGAATAGGCTACTGAGTAATTCCATGGTGGAAACATACATGGGCGAGTTCGTCCAGCGCACCGATTTTTGCTCGTTCTGCGCACCACTAGTTTGCGTCACGAACCACGTGACAACAGCATCGAGCATTTCGTTTGAAAAGCCAGACCAGACGCTGGCCGCCATGTTGCATGGAGAGCGAGAAGTGTTGAGAAACATTTTGAAAGAGGTACAAAGTGACAATTGTCAACAGTAACCATTCGAAAATATCACGATGAAGGTGTACAAGATATAATACTGAAAGAAATGCTTTATAAATATGTTTCAATGTGTAACGAGGTGATAATTTTGGTATCTGACTGTATTTAAAATTCCCGCTAATATTGTGACGCAAACTGGTGTCTGATGCTCATTCGCTGAAGTCGGATACCATGCGCAAGAGCTCCCTCCCCCCTGAGTAATTCTGTGAAGAACATTTGTTGCGTCTCAAAAATATTATTTGAAGCAAGTACCATTAAAAATGACATTAGTTTAAATCGACAAAAAATGCAAAATAATGATCTATAAATTGGGTAATTTCCTTTGTCGTAACATAAAATGAATTTCTATACTAAACGGAACTGTTCTAAAGTGAAAAGAAAAAAAATGACATTTCATTCAAATCCGCCCCCTACTTATAACATTTTGCCATCATAACAGAATTACATGGATCTAGTACATAACGTTCTGTAGATTATAGTACTTACCATTTAAATATTATCAATAACACAGGAGACATTAATCACACTTCCAATATAATTCAGTTTACAACAAAATTAAACAACATTCACCCCATCTCTCTTTCATCAATATTACTATCAAATAATAGTACATTATGAAACGATGATGTAATGAGTATTAATACACGAGTGTGATATTACGATACGAGCAGTATCTGAAACTTCACACAGGTGTATTATCACCGATATATCGAGTTTCATAAATGCTTCGGCTCCCGATATATTTTACCACGTCTAAGGAAGGAGCTATGGTGACAGTTGTATAAAGGTAACTATCGTTTTTTTATAGTAGTAGGATAGAGCGTTCTTGTAGAGTAAATGCGTGTCTGGGCGATACGAGACGCAAATTGAGGACGTCACCGATTATAATGAAGTATCGCCGGGAATTTGGAACCAGATCACGGACATTAGGCGAGACTGTCAAACGATTCATAACAAATCAGGAAGAAAGGTTCTGAGGCGCCATCGAACGAAGAAATTAGAGGCTGTAAAGACCCATGAATGAATAGCAAGAGTTTTATAACTATTGTAATATGAAAACCACTGATCATGATCAAAGATTGGTTCATTTTTATTATGTTATAATAAATTCTAATTTGTTAAGTTGAAAGAAAACTGATTATCAATGTTCGTTACGTGCAATCCAGCATTTTAACAAGATTTTCAGATTCCTCGCCACTTCGTATGGATGGCAGATTGAATAATTGGTTGCAGAGTAAGTAGCAACAATTATGAACTTCGAACCCCAATTAACTGGTATTTAACTGTATCATTCTGGAAGGAGAATCTTTAAATTGCATGTAAGATCATTGGTGAGTTCAAGTGTAACAACCTACAGCATAAATCCCATTTCTCAGTGGTATGGGTATGATGTTTCAAAATGCTCCCAGGTAGGCTTTTAATAAGAAAGACGGGGCGTATTTCAAGTGGCACCAGTCAAGGTGGGCATTATTCAGTATCATAATGAAATCGGTATCGTAATGAGTATCATTATGCAACGGGTTGCAGTCATCATATGACAGAATTATACAATGGGAGAAGAAAAATATAATTTAATTATCAACATGTCCATCAATAAATATTATCTGTCAATTCAAAATAACAAAAATTAAGAAAAGTTCCTTGGTTCAATTACAATTATTAATAAAAAGCAAAATATATGAAATACAATTGCTCAATAACATCAGAACTCCCTCACTCTGTGTTTGTAAATATCACAATTTTATAAGACATTCACTGAATATGAAGTGGCAGTGGTTATTAGATTCTTGCAGTTGGGTATTCTGAAAATCTTATATAACATTGATTTATAAATTAGCTCCATTCATCGGTTTACTCATTCAACGAAAACGTCGATAATTTGTTCTTTAAAGCTGTCGTTTCTACACAGTTAATTCAGAGAAACTTCTCAAATAATGTTTTTAAATAACTGATTCTGATATTTTCATCGATTTTCAGGAATCTTTACTGTAATGTAATCATATTCGCTTCACATAATGCTGTGGATAAAGGGAAAATTAGACTGAGTAGTATCAACCTAACGAAAAGAATTCTTTTCTAGATCAATTTGTCTTACAAATACTTCAACAACAAATATGCAGCCCTGGATTTTGAATTATCAATTTATACATTTGTTAGTTCATTTCCGAAGCTGACAAAGATATATATATTGTTTTATTGGGAGAGTAAATGTTCTGAACGAAAGAAGGCTTTGTACGTGGAAAACTGCTTTTTGTAAAGAAATTCAATAAAATGAAAATTTTCAAAATCTTGAAACCTATAGTCCATCTGAGTCATTACTGTATCAATAATTTTAAAAGAAACAACTTTATATTTTGGAAGTAATTTGACCTAAAGAAGTTCATTCCTAGTCGCGACTACTTTGGTGCAGTTCATTAGTTTATTCTCATCTAACATGTTATATTACTAAATATCTATATTATTTCTATCTCTACGGAATATTACTGGCCTCACAATTTCATATTGTTAAGCGAAAACTTCATTTCGATATCGTGAACCGTTCAGAAGTTTTGGGATTGGCCAGTGTCAGTGCGACATTCACAAAAAACATCATTCTGTAAATTTAAAATTAAAAACAAGCTACGTACAATTTTTTTATAAACAAGGTGATTTCGATAAATTAGTGACGGAAATTGATTCTAAAAATATTATTTTCTCAAAACCCGCATGAAATATTTTCATTAAAGTTTCTCCTCGTATGTAACAGCGTATGGTAAATAAACTAATAGTGCAATAGACTGTCACAAACTTTCCAGCGCTAGTTTGTATTCTAATATCATTAGTCTGTACTAGCTATCGGGGTAGGCTTTATTCTCTTCATGGCTGCCTTCTTTTGTCATTCAAAAAACAATTTTTTTACATTTTCTTAATTTCTCGGCTCCCTAATGCTAGAACTTGAGTAATTATCTCTGACTCTGTAGAGAGAGTATCCAGGGCGTAGTGACTGATTGCAGGCTGTTTAAAGGCATGTTCGTTAAACGTTTGGATGAAAAATGGGTTCGAATTCCAGGCAGAGTTTAATTTGATGAATGTTTGTTGCAGAAAACTGTTGAGGGGTTGTATGTTGAAAATAATTTATGAGGCTTCCATTCTGAAATACAGTAAGTAAATTGTATATGATACATGTAAGTATTGTATGTAATACATGTAAGTAAATTGGACATATCTGAAGTTGCTTTTCCAATTTGTAACTTTTACATATTTCTTCTACTCTGTTCTTCGATTTGTAAAACGTCTGTGAATTTTTGCGGTGTCCTCCTACAATTAAAAAATTAAAGATAGAGAGTTTCCCTTCAAATAAAATTTATTGTCCATAATTAATTCTTTCATTAAAGGTTATATTTTCAGTTTGGTTATTTAATTGTAATCTTTTTTTATATGCGTGTTTTATTATAAAATTGCGCCCAGATAAGGGCACAATGTACTTGCTAAACATGTTTTATCACACTTACACTAACGTCTCTGAAGTTCTAAGTTATCAGATCGAGAAAGTGGCGCATTAGCGCACTACTAAACTAGACTACTTTACGTGGAATTTTCTTACTTGACACTTCCTGTTCCAAGAGCTACAAACTATTTTTGTCTCATTTTTCGCTAGACACAATAGACACTTTAATATTTGTTATCCTTAACTTGTTTTCGTTATCTGCGTACAGAATATGATTAACGTGGAAATACTTCTAAAGATAATTTATCTACAGTTATTTTACTTTCGCTTGTAGCCTAATGCGGTTTTCTATCCTTGAATGATCCCTACTGCCGGGATCAAATCCTTGCTCTGTAGGTTGAACAGTCCAAAGCTACAGTTTTTCAACAGCGAGTTTTCAATGTCTTTCCACTTCAGTAAGGAACGCATGTAAATTCAAACTTCATCTGAGGGACAAAAACTGTATCCTTTATGAGACGCTTGAATTGTCATCTATCTTCTCCACGTGGGCAATTATTTGCATATTATGAACGGTTGTGTTGTTCCGCTCGAACTCCGGGGTGAATTCCACAGACAGACACTTCGATAATTCTCTTTGATATAGTCGCATGAAGTCGTCCATGTACTGGGTCTTCGACTCCTCTGGCACTCTTTTCAGAAATGGATTCAACGTCGTCGTAAGATCTGGAGAAGTGATATATATGTTAATTGATAATGCAAGTGAATAGAAATAAAACAATTACTTTCAAAGCCAATATTTATTAACTGGAAAAAATAACACATTTTACATTTCTACGTGCGTTACTTCCGGTTATTACCAGTCTTATGTTAATTTCAGACCTCCTCATGTCTTATACTTTATTTGTCCATTCAGAGTGCTATATGTTATTTATATTATTGTTTGCATGTGAAATACACACAATAATACATCCGTAAGAACTACGCCATTTTGTATGAATATTAACATTTCAATTATTTTAAATGGGGAAGACCGGAGCTGATTCGCATAAATGTCCTTCAAGACCTAATGAGCTATGTGGAACAGTGGTCGTAGGTGTGTTTTCGAGTTTAGAGAGCAATTTTTTTTGCAGTTCGTCAGGAATACTTCTATAGTTGCTTGTCTCTTGACTCCCATGTATGTGTTGTCGTACAAGGCCTTGTGAGTCTGCTGACCACAGACCGAGGAGCCCGCAAGTGTGTGTCTAGTGAAATGGTTAATATGTGTCCCCGTGAGGGACATACAGGGTACCGACGCGGTTAGTCGAAACCAGCAACCCCTGAAGCTGGAAGAAGTCACAGGAAGAAAAAATTGATTTGTACTACCAGGAGTTAGACAATTCAGTTTGGACAATTTCCGAAAATTGTAAATCATATACATATGCGTGTTTGATTACAAAATTACGCCCAGATAACGGCACAATGTACATACTAAACATGTTTTATCACACTTACAGTAACGTCTCTGAAGTTCTAAGTTATCAGATCGAGAAAGTTGTCTGTTGATGATGCAGGTCACCGCAGTATGGGTATACATTTCGTGACGTTCGTTAATAATAAATTGTTTTTAACAAATTAAAAACAGTACTTTCAAGCAAAATTACGCTAAATCTCCTAAAAATTTCGAAAAAAACAACCTGTTTTTAATATTTTAGTTGGAGGAAGATGTTAAAAAAATAAACGTTAGTAATTTTAAAAAATCAGCGTTTTCAATGAAAATAAGACCTGTACCAATACCGTCCTAGATGTCACGAAACAAGCCGTCTGTGGGGTTGGTGGCGCGATGGAGAACCCGCCTCGAGGGAAAAGATTCCCCGTGTCGTTGCACCAACGATAAGGACGGTTGGGATTGGCGAGCAAGAAAGGGCTCTAACGTACCAATCTGTGGCGTTTGTTTAGTTTTCTATAGAAATTTCATTCATTTATTTTTTAAATATTCATTTATCTTTATTTTTGTAAACCTGCGCTGCTTGCATTGCCGTTTATTATAAAGTTTAGAGTTTATTTAGCGCGAATTTTAAACAATAAATATTCCAGAAAATAAGAATAATTTAATAAAAAGGGGTAAAACTTCATTAATATTTAATTTTTTCAATCTTTCAAGACTGCTGTAGTTGCTAACGCGATGCTGTTTTGCAAGTCGCAACGATGATAAACTTGTTTGCATTTATTTGTGTAAAAAAAGATTCGTTTTGGCATTCATTTATTACACCTCTGAGTAATCCGTGTACGTTCGTGCCTGCGGGTGTGTGCGCCTATGTTCGTGTGTGCGTGTATGTGCGTGTGTGGGCGCGCGTATGCGTTTGAGAAGGGGTGGGAAACCGGAAATTGACGTAAAAATTGGCGTCGGATCGCGCGTTTTATCGGAAGAACACCACCACCTCCTCCCTGGATATAGCATGCACTACATTTACGGGACATATGACCACAGGGGTTGACGCGCTCGCAAAAATAAATTAATCAACCAATCTCACCAGTCATGACCTTCATAGTGGGGTAAGTGAAGTGGAGGGGCTCCAGACAGCAGGCATGGATGTGGAAGCCAGCTTGTCGCAGCAACGCCGAGAAGTCAGCTACAGGGTCCTTAGAGCCTTTGTAGGGAGAGATGTGGTCGTAGATGTCCTGAAACACGCCATATTCACGATTTTGTCAGAATTATAATATTAACCAGAGAAATTTTGTGGTTAAGTGTTGAGAAGAAATAGGTAAATTAATGTCTGGAAAGAAGTGGGAGAATACTTTCATACAACGGTATTTTCAAATGAAAGGAGCTTAGGGAGCTCAAAAGAACTCAGCTTGCACACCAAGTATTAATCCCGCAAATTTTCGTGACCGGATGCTCTTGCTTCCCCCTCCCTTGAGCAATAAACAGTTGAAGGCAAAAGCAAACAGTTCAGACGAGTTTCGCCACAAGTAATATTCTTGCTTCGATTTGAACTCTAGGCTCTGCGACACTTCTTTGAGACATATTTGATATTCTGAGGTAATTTACATGAAGCCTCAATATTTAAAAATTTTCTTAAAACTGGATGCAAACGTTTTCATTCACCTATTTCCTCAGATAATAATCGCTTACAAAAATAACTCTATTACATTTTCGTTGAACTTTCTGAATTTTTTAAAATTGCAAAAGCTATAATTTTTTTTCGAAATCTTCCTACAAAGACACTGTAAAGATTGAGAATTTCTTTTTATGAAATCCACGATCTCAATGACAAGTCTTTTAATAAGATCGCATACGATTTTCCGAAATACGATAGTTTCGCTTTAAATTTAAGCATTTTTAAATAGTAATGTTCTCAAATTACGTCTCAATATTTTGCTGCGGATACGTACGGAGTAACTACATAGCGTAGAGATAGTTATACGGTCGACTGCGTTATTGTGAACTTCTGGGAACAAATAGTTTGGGTTCACTATATCAGAGGTGCATTATATCCGATGATGTAAAAACTAAACAGAATTTCTCTATAGTGAGTGATTTCATTAATATAGAGATATAGCAAAAGAAACAAAAACAGCGCGAACTGAAAATTTAAATACCTTTATTCGTTCTTAAAATTAATCATTATCAATTTATTTAGCGTATATATTTTTCGTAAGTAATTTCTCTGAGTCTCTTCCAGGTTCATGCTTTCTCACACGCCAGTTAAGCGTTGTTCGCTTCTCTAAGTATCGAAATGCAGTCTTAGCAACCTTCAGTGCCTTTTGCATTGTTGGGAGTCCCACTCTTCGAAGGTCCTTTTACTCGCTTAATAACATCGAGATCCTTTCGGTAGCGAATGCCGCAAGCGGCTACTGAGACTGATCGCTTTTCCGCGCAGTACGGGGGTGGGGTGGGGTGGGGGATTGCCAGGCTGTGGGGCTGTGGCAATCGCGCGCTTACTGTCGCCTACGCAGAACACAACGCGCTTTGCCCCGCGGAAAATCGAGTAACACCAAGCCCGAAACTGAAGCAAGCAATCGCGTGTCGCCACCGGATACGGCCATTTTTCTGGCAGGGAAATTGAGTGGCGAGGTCATCAGTAAGGTTTCCATTCCGAGTCCGCTACCCTCACCTCAGAGGAGACTTCTTCGATTATAACCTTTGGGTGACGGCATATTTTTTTTCGAGCTGCCTTGTGTTGGAATTTGTGGCTCTGAGGAGATATATTCTTTTCCAGGAAAGGAATTAATTTCAGGTCATCGTATCTGCTACGTTCACTATAACCGACGTTCATATTCACTGTAACTGAATTTTTGTGTTCATCTGTAATTTAAGCGAATGCGACCATTGACTTAAGTTCATTATAAAGGAAGGTTCACTATATTCAAATTCATTACAAACAAAATCGACTGTATAGTGCTGCGGAAAATAGACGTTGAGATTTCAACGGCAACACGCGTTTTGGGGGCCTCAGGTATCAACAAAGAGTTTTTTTTAAAACATCCGTCTGCCCGTCCGTCCGTCTGCCGGTCCGTCTGCCCAGACTGACCGCCCGTCAGCAGTCCGCCCGTCTGACCGCCCGTCAGCTGTCCGCCCGCCAGCTGTCCGTTAGCCTGTCCGTGAGCCTGTCCGTGAGCCTGTCCGTGAGCCTGTCCGTGAGCCTGTCCGTGAGCCTGTCCGTGAGCCTGTCCGTGAGCCTGTCCGTGAGCCAGTCCGTGAGCCTGTTCGTGAGCCTGTCCGTTAGCCTGTCCGTTAGCCTGTCCGTGAGCCTGTCCGTGGCAGGCCTGTCCGTGACCTGTCCGTGCAGAGCCTGTCCGTGAGCCTGTCCGTGAGGCCTGTCCACGTTAGCCTGTCCGTTAGCTGTCCGTTAGCCTGTCCGTTAGCCTTGTCCGTGAGCCTGTCCGTGAGCCTGTCCGTGGGCCTGTCCGTGGGCCTGTCCGTTAGCCTGTCCGTGAGCCTGTCCGTGAGCCGCAATCGTGAGCCTGTCCGTGAGCCTGTCCGTGAGCCTGTGTGAGCCTGTTCCGTAGGCCTGTTCGTAGGCCTGTCCGTCCGAAATGAGACTGCTTTGATATCGGAAGAGACATTGTTTTTCAACCACGTTCGCCAGATACGTCACCTTCATTGAATTTTGGGGCAGTAAAATGCGACATTGCGGAATCGACGTGGCTCTCAGCGCCAAATGAGCCCGTTCTTATTCCTCTGTTTAGTTTTGTCCACTGATGTCAACTGCTAAGCCTGTTTCACCTCCGAATACCCACCTGCGTGTAGGGAGCCCAGCGCTGGAGATTTCGCATGGCGATGAAGGCATCGTAGAGGGGTGTATCGGCGATCAGTAGGAACAGTGCCTCATACCGGCCGTAGGAGGCTGTGGATGTTGCGAAGGCCGTTCTCTCCAACACCCATTATCAACATTATCGGCAACAAAATATTGTTTTTACATACACCATTGATACTCAACTCTGAAGAGGTTCATGGGTTTTCTTTCTACATTTTTGAGACACCACGATATTATTCTGCAAGATTATTATAGTAGTTGCATTTTGTTTAGGAGCCAAAACCCTCTTACTTCAATTATGTTGTTTGAAATATTAAGGTTTTGCAATTTTTGACAATTCACACAGTTCACCCAAAATGGGACTAGCACCAATTTTTATAAAAGTCCTTTGATAAAAGAGAAAGTTTAAAGAAGAAATGGAGCTATTTTTTAATAATAAATTGTTTTAACAAATTAAAATAGTACTTTCAAGCCAAATTACGCTAAATCTCCTAAAAATTAAAAAAAACAATTTTTAATATTTTAGTTGGAGGAAGATGTCAAAAAAATAAACGTTTGTAATTTTAAAAAGTCAGCGTTTTCAATGAAAATAAGACCTGTACCACTATCTTAGTTAAACACTGTCCTAGAACAAGTTAAAAAATGGGTCCATTTTTGGGAATTTTTTGAAAATGTTGACGTTTTATGAAAAAAAGAGCTTTTTTTTTAAAAAAAAAAGCAGATTAACAGGGCTTGGTCAGAAAAATTTACACTAGTTGTTTGCCAACGTTTCGGAAACTTTTATTTCCATCCTCAGGGCTTGCAACATCAAGAACAACTCAACCCATTCACTACACCATCCTGGGTTGGAATGGGTTGAGTTGTTTCTTGTGTTGAAGATGAAATAAAGTTTCAAACTGTTCAGCAAACAACAGTGTTTTACAAACCAAACCATGTTAACTGCTTTCATCTTAATTATGGTCGTAAAGAACTCTTCATAATGAAAAAAAAGCTCTTAAAAGTCAAAATATCCGTTTCAAACTCACGAAGCATGGAGTTCGTTCAGTTCGATCGCGGAATATCGTTTTCTAAGAAAACCAGCTGAATTGTTTAGACAGCGTTGATCTTAGTCAAACGGACGGACATACGTTTTGCCGTCAATCGATTTTTCGGTATCAAGGTACCATAAAACGTGGTTTCTGACTACACGTGTTAGAGGAAGTAATTTAGTATATAAGACGATTTATCCACTTTTCCGTTACCAGAGCCCGGCAATGTGAGGTTTTTCTGGCGAAAATCCGCCGTTTTCCGACATTACTCGGTATACGTATGTATATAAAAGTAAAAATATTAATTATACAGATAAAAGTAAACTCTAAATTGGTGAAATATTATCTAAATATTGCGTCTCTTTCTATTTTTATCAAGTGAGTAAATGTAACAGAAAATGCACATTACGTTTTCTCGCGCACCTACTAAAGAGCGAATGAAACGGGCGAAAAGGGATTAGCAGAGATATATTTTGAGTGAAAGCAGTGATTGGTTGTCAGATTAAGTTTTGCAATGATTCGGTGTTCTAAATACTACGGTTCATCGAAAACAGATCTTCGAATAAGGCCATGTTGATTTTTTTGAAAATACGAGTATTTTTGCGTAATTTAGCTAGAAACATGGTCGCCCGCTCAGAATTTACTTCACTTCGTGATCGTAAGTTGAGGTGTTTGGAATCTATTGCTATTCTTAAAAACGAAAGTAGATTGAAAGGAAGTAACAAATTAACTTAGAACTAAGAAATTTCTTCACTTCAAGAAATTTTGATTGCTGTTTATGGTATGATTTATTTATGAAAGTTAGGGGCCATTTCGTGGCGCAGAGCGAAGTCTCCCACCTTTCCACAAGGAGGTCCGGATTCGGTTCCCGTCGAATCTCGTGTGAAATGTGTTCCAACAAAACGAGTTTGGCTGCTTCACAAGGGTTAGTCCAACCCCTGTGAAGTGTCCTAAACCCCACCCCTATCCTTATTCTTTCCCAATTCTGGTCGCTGGGTAGTGACGCAGGAGCGCGTAGCAGGAAGCACGTACGCGGAGATGCTTCCCGGCGTTCGTCTTTGACAACTGACTGCGACGAGACGCGACAGACATACATTAACCAGTGAGTATACTATCAGAGACGGCACTCGGCGTTGATCCCAACGCTCTTATTCAAATCTCTAATTTTCATGAACGGGGGAGGCAGCCATATTGTGCCCAATTTTGAGCCAATAGTGTCGAAGGGCGGTCTGCCAATGGAGGTGGCGCATAATGACGACCGGGACATTTAAAATTACATTACGCAGCTACTTTCAAAATGGCAGAAAATTTAATAACAGATTATTTTTTATGTAAAAAGTAAATATGACAGGCAATTTAAACCAAAAATTATTAAGTTAGGAATTCTAAGTAAGGGAATGGAATTGTAGTCAGAATTTAAAATAAAATGTTAGTTCGTACACACAATATATATTTCTAAATATTGTAAATATAGTCATACACAATATAAACAGCTTAATATCTTTTTTACAAAATAAATGTAAGCAAATAATAATGCAGATTATTTTACTTTGCCATTGACTAAACATTGAAACCATTAATTTAGAAAATTGTCTAAATATAACTAGTGACCATTACTTCATTAATACTTATCAAAATGGCATGCCAGCTATCAACCCAAGTGAAATTTTAGCCTATTATCAAAATTGCAATTAAGGTATAATATAAATGAATATTATTGATAAGTTTCATAAATAAACAAACTTGCATCTCCACAAAGTCCACAAAATCTTTTTTGCTCGCTTTCCTAAAACAAATTACATATTAAACTGCGTTAAAAGAAACAGGTTTTACCTCCTACCTAGTACAAGTAATGAAGTAAAAAAATACCAGATTCTACTTCACCTTTATTTATCTCAAAGCAGAGTTTTGGGACTTAGTAGGTTTCACTTATATTCCAATATTTCAGGCTACATATTTGTTTAAAAGCATACTATTGTTCTTGCTCAAAAGCTTCAGCATGCACTACTACAGCGCATGCCCGAACGTGGCCCCTCTCCCTCCAAAGCTCCTAATATTTCCCCGCCTGCCTGCGCTCTTTGTCGTAACATAGCTCTCTCTGATTAACTTGGCTATCCGGGAGACGCCGCGTCCAGGGCACGGTGCCCAAGGTTTCGGTCGCCATTCTACGACCTTCCTCAGGGCGTAGTACTGCGCTGAGATGGGCTGCGCACGGGTTTATATGCAGTTTCTCTCCGTCCGCTGATAGGCCGGATGATAATCTCCGCGCCTAAGCGCTAATAAAGCCCATCTCCGCGCAGTACTACGCCCTGATGAAGGTCGCAGAATGGCGACCGAAACGTTGGCACCTGTGCCTGGGACGCGGCGTCTCTCGGACGCCCAAATACTTAGGTATGGACTCCGGCCGCGGAAGCCTGCGCTCTCATATGAAATACAATATATGTGCTTTTCTCTCGTGGGTCGCGCGGTAATTCCAACACTGAAGGTTTGGTGATAACAAACCCAGTGAGTGAGAAGGATCAGACGGAGGCAGCTTACGTGTTTTCTATAGTAGGGTTGTCCAAACGATTAACGAAAATAAGCCGTGTCTTGGAGTTTCGCTCTCCAGTCCTATTTGACCGTGGCTAGTGAGCAGTGACAGTGTCCTTTACACAGTAGCTGCTGTTATTCTAAAAGCCAATTGTGCAAATAATTCAAGTATTGTAACGGTACGTCCTCCGAGAAAATAATAATAATAAATAAATAAATAAAATATTGGTCACAATTGAGGAGACGGAAGGCGTACACGCCCCACAACGCGACCGCGTAGCCGCCGCGTCAGTTAACGTTTCCCCCCAACGAGGCCAGGCCCCTCCGCGTTCGGGACGACGCCACCACACGCCACCCCCGCAGCATAACTCGTTTCCTAAAGGGAGTCCCTTGTTTGCGACCGCCCGGCTCCAACAAAAGGTTCACCCAGCTCCGCTCAAGTACTCAATAACCTCTTCACGCTGCGCGGCAATTATTGACGCCAGTCATGACACCGGCTACATCCAACTTTCGGCTCCCTCCCCCGGCAAACTCGCGGACACATTTACGACTGCCAGGGCACTTTGTGTTATTGAGACGCTCCGGAGCGTGCGACTGCCGGAGACCCCGTAAATTTCAATCCGCGTACGTGGAGCTAAATAGGCTAGCAAAATTAGTTACGCACAAGTGTGCATACGTGAAAAGGACGGACCGGGCCCGGCACCCGTGATAAAAAGAAGGTAAAACGATATGACCGGGACGCGAAGGCAGGGAAACCCAAATGTAACTGACAGGTCGTGCCGCGAGGAAAGGAACACCCATTAGTTACGCACAAGTGTCCATCCGCGGAGGGCGCGGCGTACCTTCAGACACACTGCTTATTGTAATATCAAACTCGCGGGCGGTGGCTCAAGCGTCGCCACGTAAGCAAAGGGCCAGCAAATGAGGAAGATCCCCGCCGATCCTGGAGAGGGAAGGCGTGCCTTCGTCCGTGGGCGCGTGTGGCCCAAGAGGAGACTTGATTTTTGACACTCGAGCTAGCCACTTGGCGTTTGGCAGCCGACTAATTGACTTAGCATTTGGCACTCGTGCAAGTCACCTGGCAGTTGGCACTCGACCACTCCAACGATTTTGGCACTCCGATCAACTCGCGGCATTTGCCAGTCGACTAGTGCACTTGATTTTTGTGGCCCGACGAGTTCATCATGTCACTCAAGACATGTGTTCGGGAACATGGTGCGTCAACCTAGAATTCGGCTCCGCATAACATGTCATGTTACGAGAACTATTAAGGTTCGATGTTGGAAGGAGTTCCCTGTCTAATTGATCACGAGCTGTTCGGTGGGACGCGTGTCGAGGCATGTGTTCGACAACGAGCAGTAGTGGGTCCAGAGGATGTGCGCTGTTGCGGGATTCCCGCCCGTGAAAGCGCCAAGCCGCTCGACGCCAGCTCCGGGGTATCATCCCTGCACTACAGACACCACGCAGAAGCAAGATGAGTGGAATTGCGCACTGGCGACGCTCAGCCCGACTACCGCGTAAGTGCGGACAGACTTTAATTCACGGAGCAGCAGCGGACGTGCCGGTAACAAGGCACGAGGGTAGCGGCCAAGTGTTTGCCACTTTTCTGATTGTTAAGCAGTTAATGTAATCAAACGCCGCAGTAAGCAACATGTTAACTCCATTGTAAGAACTACTGTTGCATGCTATCACCACCATCATCATCCATCATATTATTTTTTTTTATTTTGATTAATTAAAAGGTTAACCATTAAAAGAAATGCATTCCATAGTAATTATTGAACATGCATGAACCCAGAGAGAGACACCGATGTTACAGTATATTCACTGAAAAACGATAGGTCGTTGATCAAATAATCGTGAGAAGATGGCCACATTACCTCCATCTTCCATCGTACCATCCAGATCTAAATCCAATAGAATTTGTTTGGGGATTTTTAAAAGGGCGCGAGGCAGCAGAAATTGATGCATCCTTAAAAGAAAAGGAAACGTTTTGCAGAGAAGCTTTTGCACAATACGATGTATTGATTTCCTTGGACACTCCTAAGAGTGCGAGTTCCTCTTTTGACGAAGAGGGTAGTGATGACGAGTGGCAGTCAGCGCGACCGCTGCGTCTGGCAGTCGCCTTTCGTTCTCGCCTACGCGCTTCCCTTATCGCCGAGAGGGGAAATCTCAGATGCCGCAGGGTGGGGGCAGCTTCCGAGGCTTTACCAAAGGTAGTCCGCCATGATGGTTTTTTTTTGCGAGCGGTTCAGCTATAGTTGCTCAACGGATGGTGGATGAAAATCCAAAGGTAAATCAAAAATCCAGAATTACTCAACATTTGATACAGGAATTGAACTGCTTTTCAATTACTAAGAAAATATTTTCATCTATTGTCTGTTCAGATTTTTGGATGATTTTTTGACTCAATGAAGCGAATTTCGCATACAAGGGCTCTAGGGCGGCGCCCTCCCCAGAAAAACAAACCTCGCGAAAAGTTGCAGAAAGTATCAACTTGCAGTTGCAGAAAGTATCGACTCGTTTAATTTGTACAAACCAGCGCAATTTTTGACGACGAATTTAATTTTAAATACCAGATTATGTGAAATGCAAAAATATTTTTGGAATGGATAGCATCGTGGACTAACGAAAGTCCGTCCGTAGCTGGTGCATGCGAGGCCTGTGCAATGGAAGCTTACGGAAGAGTAGGGATACTGGGGAGTTACACGGAGGGAGCGTTCTCCTAGTAGTAGGGATTTTGTTCGTCAGTCTGATGGCCTACTCTATTGAGTTGAGTAGGCCATGACCGAGTCCATGGCGATTAACTAAGCTAATATTACCGACCCTTTCATCTGATTTCATAGATTACTGTTTTGTTTGCTGAAAATATTTCCATAATCTCTTATTATCGCATGAGCACAATAATATCTTCCGTTATCAATGTGAAAGTTCTTAGATAAGTATTAAGCTCCCGATACGTGCAAATCGGTTGTACATGCAATAGTTTTCTTCGTTTGAGAAATATTTTGACGAAGTAAAATATATGTGAGAGTTCGAATATACATGCTCCCCTCCTAATTTGCAACCCACCAGCCACCACTGCTGTCCAGTATGCGAAAGAGGCAAAACTGTAATACTTAAAACGTGGAGGAAAGTTATGATGATTTATCGATTTATTAACAGCAACGTAACAAAAATTATTAATGAAAGCCGGCTCAGAGAGAAATAAGAAAGATATCTCGTGAAACCAAGCTCTTCTTTATTGTAACAATAATATACTTATTATTATTTTGGAACTTGGAAATTAAACAAATAAGAAAACTTAATAAAATTATTAATAAATTATCAATGAGTAGTAAAATGGTTGACAATGAAAAATAATAAAATATTATTCTATGTAATTTAAACAGGAAAGTGCTTCAAAACCTGAATTTCTAGTAATTTTTCCTCCTTTAAAACAGATTCCGCTTCCTATCCACTACGTTCATGTCCCTGCAGCGCAATCTACAAATTGGGAACTGGCGTTCCCGGATTTTTTTCTACAAACATTTCCTCACACTTGAAAAAAGATTTAGTGCTGCAGTAGACTTCCGCAAAAAATACACGTTAATCCTTATTCAGCATTTTCGAAACGACTCTTCTATCCTAAACGTGAGTTCCTATGACGACGAATGAATGACTGCCCAAGAACAGCGTAAGTGCTTTCTCTTTCTTCCAACTAAAATATCCTCGTTTCCCCACCCCGAAATATCTGGTCACATGACTGCGACGGGGGAGGAGGGGTTTCAGAAGAGTGCTTCAAAACCTCCTGAATTTCTAGTAATTTTTCCTCCTTTAAAACAGGGTCACTGCGACTTCGCTTCCTATCCAGCTCGCTCGTGGCGCATAGCGAAGTCGATAGCGCTTCACCACTGCGGTCCGGGTTCGATTCCAGTCGAATCTCATGTGAAACTTGTTCCAACAAAACGAGTTTGGCTGCTTCACAAGGGCTAGTTTAACACCTGTGCAGTGTTTCCTTCCCAATTCTGACCGCTGGTTAGTGACGCAGGAGGCGCGTACGCGGAGATCCTACCTGGCGGTCATCTTGAAAACTGATTGTGACGTGAAATATGGCAGATAAAGTGGATAACGTGGGTAATGGAGGATTACTCCCCAGCGCAAAAGATAATGCAGGATTACTCCCCAGCGCAAAAAGCGCTCAACGGCCTCCAAGGGTCTTGGAGATGCGTTACGTCAACTTGAACAAAAATCCATAACGATCCCGTGTCTCTGAAGCGATGGATTAATCTACAAATTGGGGACTGGCCTGTGTAATTGGGATCCCTTTCGCCGTCGGGTGAGGGTGGGGGCGTTGAAAGTGAAAAGCAAGACTCATGCATTTCTCGAACTGTCAAAACAAGAGCATGAAAGCTGGGCCCCAGCACCTCATAGCGGCCGGCAACGACACGTACTCCCAAATTGAACTCCGCGGAATCCGCCAGTAGGGTGGCACGAAAGCGCGGGAATTCAAATATTGCCCTCACGTGCGCTTATCACATATTTAGACTAGGCAGAATTTTTCGAAACATTATTTTGGAAGCGAAGTTTTACTGTATTTATCTAATATATTCCTAAAGTATATTTCAAGAACTCCCAAAATTTCCTTCCTGCATCTCGTTCTAACCCATAACCTGACGCGCAGTTTTATTTTTCTTTGTATGGCTTGCCCTTCTTGCTATAATTTAATATTTTAATTTTCTCTCGACTGCGAACGCGACAATAGGCGAGCGCTATGCGCAGAAAATTAATTTGGCAGTTAACGGGTTAATATAATTTAATATTTTAATTTTCTCTCATTTGAACCACTGCTGTGGGTTTATTGTGTATATTGCAACAAAATTAGTCATTCTTCTCAGTTTGCACTTCTCCCCAACAAATCAATTTATGTTAAATACTAAAATATTTCTTAATCATTCCTGTTTTCACTCGTCATAGTTACTAGTTATAATACCAAGTACTCTATTAGAAACAATTTCTGCATTGCATTTGCATAAGTTATTATTTATTAAAATACGCTTTTTTGGAATATTCTTATTTTCTATCTTACATTGTATTTCTTGTTGTATGGAAGAAGTTAGGTTAATTCACAAGGTATTGCTTTCATTACAAATAAAACTAAGAACAATAGCATTTGTCCAGTTGAAGGGCTCCGTAGAACAATGGGCTATCCCACATTTCTTGTGAAATTGAGTTATTAACATTATACAATACTTCGCTTTTTAGTTTAATGATATTTAAATCCCGAATAGACTCATATGCAAGTGTACAGTTTAAATTTATTGAGTTGTATGAGGAAAGTTAAGGTCAAACCCGCGTTATCTCATAACTATGTCTATATGGGATAGCCGCTTGTTCCACTGAGCCCTTCAATTGTGTAAAATTGTAATTGTATAGGCAGTTCTGTATCTACAACAAAATTTAGTCCCAATTTTGTATGAAAAGATGAGACATTCAAAATAAACCTCACTGATTTGTTATTAACACTGCAAAACATGGAGACAAAAAAAAAACGAGTAATGTAACATCCAATACATTTTTGTAATTTACGTTGTTTGAAGCTACAAGATTATGGTTAGGAAATGCAAGTTTGTTCGCTTATACCAAACTGCAAATATAGTTTGTGCACGCCATAGCGGACAGCGCTATCGATCTTCTGGGCACTTGCAATGCACGTAAGTGATAACTTAAACTGCGCATGTGCAAAAGATGGATAGTGCTTCAACGTTCGATGGTGCACAACTCAAACTCTCTAATACACTCAACAGCACGTATAATACATATAATGTATCCATGTATATACAATAAAGCTTGTACACCCCTCGAACGTTAAAGCACTACCGATCTTCTGCGCTTGCGCAGTTCAAGTTTTGCATCACAAGCATGAGCAGATCGATAGTCGTCTGGGAAGGCAGGCACGAACTCCCGCTATATTGCTTCGCCAGTGTCGGCGGCGGACCTTCACAATTTGGTAGGCGCATGAGGCGTCTGAAGATATATGCCTAAAATCTGCAAAACTCCTCACCTTCCTCTTGTCACGCTCAATGAAAACTATCACACGGGTATTTACGGAGGCTGTAAAACGGCACAAACCAAGGGCAACCGTGCGAAGACTTATGTCTCATTGTACATTGCAATTTGCCGTTATAAGATAGTGTTAACTCGAAAACGCGATTATCTTGTCTGTGATGAGCAACTGAAATTCTCCAGTCAATATTGCATCAACTAATACACTTTACCTCAACTGTATGCTCATCTTTAACATGCATTAAATTGATCAAATTCAATCTTTGACAATTTTACGAAATTATAAATTCCAATGCCCTTTCAATCCACTCCAGTAAATCTCGCATATTCGCTGTTATCCGTACCGATCCTTGTATCTCTTCAATATTTCCTAAATTTAGTGCATGCGCTGTGCGGTGCAAACCGTTCTCCTGTAATGGGTAATAGCAGTCCACGTTGATTGTTCCAAGCTAATTTGTATCCATTACATATATAAGGAATTTACTTTCTCATGGCATGTAAAAAAAAAGTTACAAAAATCAGCAAGGAATAATTTCCGTCCAAGTGAATTTGAATTGAAATTAATTAAATTGATGAAAATGAAAGGAATTTGGAAAAAAAAAAGTTAAAACTTTTAGCTAGAGTGCAGATTCATACGCACTAAAAATCCTGAAAATATGCAGTTTAGTGTTTGTCTCTACAAAATAATTCAGTTTAAATGTTGAACGACACACAAATTAATGTCAACTGCAAGATAAAACATTTTTCCAAATTTTCTGGGATTAATCATTTTGTTACCCACAAGAAAAGTTCTTTCAACTTAGCCCGAGTTTAGGGGACACCATGCATTTCATCCTGTAAAATACAACTTTTTCATTGTTCCCAAACCAGGATTTTTTTCTTATATTTTCATTTCTTCTGTTAAGACTTGTCCTACTGGTCCTGGCAAATTGTTAAATGACTTTACAACAGAGTTCAGTCTGACACGTACAGATCAGCTTCCTGATCAACCACTGCTTTGGTAACAAACATGAAACTAACTCTGAAGCCATCACAATCGCCCTCCAAATTTTATGAAATATGCAGATGTATGCTTTTAATATGACAATATGCTCAATCATAAATATGCACTGTAAGAACTTTTATATCAATCCCAAACAAAAAGAAATAAACTTATTGTGTATGTGCTGAAAGAAGAGAAAGAAATAAACTTATTGTGCATATTATTTTTGAGAAAAAATTATGCAAAATCCACAGCCTACTTATGGCATTCATTTATTGACACTACTTTGGGACTCGAGTAGCAAAAGTTTTTTTTAACCCTAATTCTAATCTAATCACCACAATCCTCGACACTCCACAGGTGCATGCTAAACATTTCTTGAATTGCACCAATTATTCTGATATTACTTGGGATGTAAAAATGGGAGTTCTGAACAGAATAAAACAATTCAAATGATGTAACACCATTTAATACAAATGTACTAAAAATTACAAGAAACGACAGGTCATTTCCAATTTTCCCAGCAAAACACGCTCAACCTTGCACAAAATGAAGACAGCTTGCTATTTGCACGAACTGCTTTCTGAAGAAATTGTCTACTAAAGATTCAAAATTCAATTATCCAGGAAAGCAATCTGAAATAGTATGGTTAAGCACAATGTTTTAAGTAAGCATGTAAATCCATTCATACACTAATTTTTATATACAAAATTAAGTCCAGATTATTCCAAAACACCTGCTCCCCTCCCCACCCACTTTCAATATACACCCTGCTTATTGACATAAATATCTATTCAAAGAAAAACTCTCGTCCCCCTTTTTACTAACTCCCAGATCAGCATCAAAGCCATTATTATTATTAGCCTTCAACGTTTGTACCAAAGAACCCATAGTTGTTTTTATTACAGAAAAAGATGATTCATAATACCTACAACCATCTTGGGTTATCCAAATTTTCCCTTATGACGACCCAGAAAACGAAATGGGGCAGGAAAGTTCGCAGCTAAGGAAACTTAAATGCACTTACCTTCCAACTCGAGCAATCTCTTAACTCTGAAACATTGTAACAATTGATCATCAAATTATTCCATTCATGATCATAAAACCACCCGCCCCTCAGCAATCTTGTACTGTTCCCTCAATGTAGATAAATACCACTACAGAAGGACCATTTCAGACATATTGATGAAATGTGTAATAAAATTCTCAGAACTACCGGTGGCAGTGAACTCTTGGCATGCAGGCATTAAATCGCTTCAGCACCAAAAGGCAGGTGACAAATTACAAGTAAAAAAGGAACAAGCACAGATTTCTTCGAAAATAAAGCATTAAAATGTGTAGCAGTATCAATCTTACAGCAAGTGCCAGCACATTCCAATACAAGAGGAAAATATTAAAAAATTACTCCTTGGCACTTGTTACATAATAAGATTCGAAAGATCGTGGAACTTACCAATAGAAAGCACTTCAGGAGTACCATTATGACTAATGTCATTTATAAATGAGTACATTAACATTGCAAACTCGTACTTTACCTATGTATTATTAAGCAACTAATATCAAAGAACAATGTGACGTTAACGTATCGAACATAAGACTGAAAAAATCATCTGATAACTGATATATTAAGAATGACCAGTGAAAAACGGACACCGATTCCTTTATGAGGTACACTGCTCCACTGCCACCACACCGTCTCGGCCACTGCTACCCGCAACTGCTACCCCAACGGCACGAACACTGCTACTCAGCCACCGAACGACCCCAACACAGCCTTCTGCCAACTGCTACTCTCACTTGGCTGGTTTGGCAGCACTCACCGCTACCACCACCCGCCCTGCGGTATTGGAAAAACAGGGTTAGCCGCAGTCATATGAGGTAATTTCATTATTTTATATATTCCACTGAATGAACAGGGAATATGAAATTCTGCCTATTAATAACAAATTTCTATAAACCGTTTTTAATCTTATGTATACAGAATTAAATTAAACCAAACAACTTATGTATCAGAATAATAAATCTTTCATATCAGAAATAAGTCATTACATATTACAGAACTTAAGATAGTGATGACACTAAATGAAAGTACTGCCCATTTGCACAGGCTGTAGCAAATACAAAAAATATTCAATTCGAAGTGTAAGTTATAGCATAGCCAAACTTTTTGTAAACACAACTATCTAATTTTACCAGTCACAGAAACTTACATTTACACATCTCATTTCAAAATTAAAATGCCTATCTAATACAAAGGTTACATTTTGAAAATGCAACGTAACACTCCCACACAACACACTGGGAGTTTGTTGAATAGTAGTTTTATTTGTGCAAGACAAAAAAGTTAGAACATGTCAGTGAAATCTTCCTTAATACTCAAAATTTAACAGAACATTTCAGGTATAGTCACGAACAAATACAGAATAAGGTCACCTTGACCAAATGGCTACATTTAACAGTCCCACTTCTATACACAGTATGCAATCCATGTGAAAAGCACAATTTAAGTTCTGCAACACTACTTCAGCTAATTTGATCTATTTCAAGGGAACTATTTTGCTCCAGATAAAGAAAATTAAGATCATGTTAAGAAATTACATTTAATACACTACACTTCAAATACAATGATGATGAAACTTAAATGAAATTCACAATGCATTTAAAGCAGCTTGTATAGAAGCAGGGCATAAAAACAAAAATAGCAGAAATGGTACCAGTCTAATGCTAGAAATTGACATACATTCTATCTTAAGTCACTAAAAGTATTTGTAACGTTTCACTGGCAACATCTTTAATTTTGGATAATCATCTCCAAAGCACAAATTCTTACATGGAATGACAAACACTACTTTTCCCATTTTACTTGTACAATAGAGCATCTAGCATTGCACTCACAAAACTTTTCATTTCTGCATATCTTTTTACACTTTTCTTGATAACAGGAGACTTGGTACAAAAACAAACTTTTTTTATGCAGTATACAAAATATTAGTACTGTATGACACCACCATTTTAACAAATGTAAAATCATGAAATGACATTATGTAGTTGAATGAAACCAGTTCACAGTATCACGAAATCAGGACACTTTATATATATGAAATAAACGGATTTCTAAATCTAATGAATTTTCTTCCAAAGTTTTATAATTAATCAGTACCTTTCAGTGCAGAGGACAGCTTCCATCAAACTAATCCACATATATAAGTATTACGGAAAGCCTTCTGCACCAAGCAACCTGTGGAGAATAACACCACTGTATTTTCACCCACCAAATACGCCAATCAATTTATTTCACCAACTCTGTTACATTACAACTAAGATTAAATTGAATTTTACCTTTTCACTTTGATTTAGATCTGGACTTGCTCCTGCTTCGATCTCTTGGACTCCTGCTTCTGGATGGAGATCTTCCACGAGAACTCTTGCTGTCAGAACGTGACCTGGAACGAGAGCGGCCACGAGACCTAGAACGAGAGCGTGACCTGGTGTACGAGCGACGGCGACTCCTGGAACGTGAGCGGCTCCTGGATCGAGAAGAACGACGGCGAGAGCGAGATCTAGAGCGGCTGCAAAATCAAAATAAGTTTAGCACAAGATACATGTAACATTAGCACTGCAAAAAGTTCATTATCCATACCTCCTCCGACGGCTATGACGGCGATACGGAGACGATGGTCTTCCATAACGTGCCATTTGGACACGAAGTTCCCTTCCATCAAGAATTCTGCCATCCATTGCGTCTAATGCATCTTCAGCATCTCTCTTGTCATAAAACCTAAAACGAAAATTTCATGTGTAGTTTATAACAGTATTGGGTCAAGAGCTGATCAACTAACATTTCATTTAGAATTCCCAATCTACTACAGTAAAAAAATGCTTGGCAAAATTAATAGGCAAAGTCCAAACAATGTGCGTGTTATACTTCTGCCAGGTTGACCAATGCCAATTTACACACCAGTTCACTTCGGGAGCCTGAATTTAGTGAATCCTGAACTTTCAACAATTATGACTAAACGCCCTCACATGAGTACCTAATCAAAACAGATAAGGCAGATTACATCTTTTATTTCCATCGTAATCGATATTCATTATGAAACCTTTTTACATTTTTGTTCATATTCACTGGTAATAAACAGAGTGGAGTCCTTAATAATTTGGCTCCCCATGGCGACGCGTCACAATTTAGTCAATGCCTTACAACAAACCTATGAACTTAAGTACCCATATCGAAACTTGTGCAAAAAAACTGCGCTAAATTCTATATTACATACCCATAAATTCGATTCTTGGTCGCACAATATAACAAACCCAACCAATAAAACAAGCGATTATTTTCACAACACATGAGCGTCAAATATCGACCTACATACCCAAGCCAAGGCCCGCCATGATTGTTTCATGAAATGGCGCAGTATTTCTCAATATTAAAAAAAAGAGGCGAGCATTTTCGAACATTATACATACCTCACAAATGCAAATCCTCTACTCTCTCGAGAGAATCTATCACGGGGAATATAAATATCGCCCACCTCGCCGCATCTCTCGAAAACGCGACGCAAATCTTCAGGCGTCGTTCGATAGGTCAAATTATCCACTTTCAAGGAAACCATCCCGTCAATACGGGGAGGTGGCCTTCCGTAACTCATTGTCGCCAATCAGAATACTCAAATCTAAAGAAACTATCACCGCGGTATTTGTTTTCACGGAATTTCGAAAAATTCTACGTTAACACCGGCACCGGCGCACTCAACACGTCCTACCTCAGCGACCAACTGGCGCAAAATGGCGGTTTTCTAGAAGACTCGAGCAGGAAGTAAAACCATTTAAGTCAAATCATTATCCAACCCATTATAAAAAATAAAAATATGTTTTTAATAACGTAGAAATTTGTGTAATTTAAAACGATATTTTTATCAAAAAAGTTTTCACTTCTCATATTGCCCAAAACATAAAACTTAATTTTATGGTACACGATGAGGATCTCATTTGACTCAAGAACATCCTGTTTGTTCAAAACAACTGAAGTCAAGAATATGGCTTAAACTAACATTGAGTTAACTAACCTTACAAAAGCAAATCCTCTGCTTTCTCTGGAGTATCTGTCTTTAGGGATATAAACATCACCAAGAGTTCCAAATTTTTCAAATACGCGCCTGAGGTCCTCGGAGGTTGTTCTGTACGTCAAGTTTCCAACTTTCAAAGAAATCATGCCATCTATTCGTGGAGGAGGTCTTCCGTAACTCATATTGGCATGAAAGATAAAATAAACTGGATCTCACTGTGTTAACAGATGCCTTTCTCTAGAGCAGTTTTGATCTTCATGCACTTGGTTTAAGGAATGTCACAAATTTTCCTCACGTTTTCACAGAGATAATTTCCGCGTGACAATATGGCCACCACAGTAATAGTCTGACGTCAGTTGCTATGGAGATAGCACGCCGGGACTATAAACAGTAAACACTATGTTGTTTATTGTACCTTTCTTCTCCTGCTTTCATAATTTCTAAATTCCTGGCGGCATCATTTCCATTTTTGTATGTTAAACATTCCAAACATCCAAACTCGTTCTTGATTTTTTTCTGTAATGAGAAGCCGCACAACTCTTCTTTAGAAGAGGAAATCGTGAAAGTATTGTAAAGTATTTTTAGCGAAAGAGGAAGTTGCAGAAACCACAAGAAATAAATTGTGTACGGGGTATACCATTCAAGGAATACTGACAAACTATACAAATCATCACTCAAAAACCCTTGGTAGGCTATTATAGGAAATTGGTATAATCGCACGATAGGTTAAAGTACTTCGTCAGAGTAAAGTATAGCAAAGTGATACTTGATTTAGGCACTCAGTATACTGCATTTTATTAATGGTAAACTTGGAATGTGTTGAACTTATGGCAATGATTTTAACTTAATTAGTTAATCCATATCATCTTGATTACAGTTTTCAACTTACCTAGTCCCAAACTGTGACATATACTGATATATTTATTCTATGTCCATCTACATTCATGCAACTAGTTCCTCTGTTGTCTGATACACTGGTGATCTATCACTAATCTCAGTATAGTCCCAAACAATAGCAGAGTAATATACTCAGATTCTGAACTCCATTACCAGAACAATTAAATACAAATTACACCTACTATTAATAGATGAAATTAATACAGTGCCTATATAAGATCCTTTTGGAAAATTATTATTAGACATGAGAAAATCACCTAACCATTCTTTAATTGGTTATCAAATATGTATGGGAATACTGAATTCCCATTACTTAGTATACTAATAAAAGATTTGCCCCTCCATCCACTAATTGGGCCCTAATATTCACTAGAATAACCTTCTTAAAGGTCTGTAAAATGACAATACTAAAAAAGTCAACCATAAATAACAATACTATATAAGTCACCCGTTTTTTGAAATAAATTACAATCAAACATCTTGTCTTTAAATCTTCTTTAATGCAAAAAAGAAAGAGTGCCAAACTTTCTTTAGTTTTTATGGAAATTAAGTAATTGCCCCTCATTGGCAGTCAGCATATAAATAGAATAGGGCATTATTCTACCAAGTGCTATTACTCTTCCTGGCCTACAATTACCACTTGGTTGGTATGACAGCTTGTTCATCTAATGTACTTTTATTTTAATTCTACTTCAAATTTTACGTCAATTATTTCAGGTTATTTTCAATTAACTTTATAACAGTTTCTTTGAATTCATGTGGATGAAAAGCCTGTTTCTAGAATGCATCTGTCTAAAGACTTTGTGCCGTATTCCTCTTTTCTTCCAGTATTTCAAGATTAAGAGGGAAAAGCAAGAATCATTGAAGAAATACAAGTTCAGTGACTAAATATTCCTGCTTGTTTTGTGTTTCTTTTTTAATCACCAATTTCATCTTGAAACAAGGGATGTGGAAATAGTGTGTTTTGAATCTTCAAGTAAGAGCCAGGTTGCGACAAGTGCAAATCACATACACATGAAATAACATTAAGATTGAACAATTTAAAGTTCTAATGCGTTTTACTTTTGCTTTCTTTCAATAAGCAAAATTTAGAGCACAGTAAATTTATGACATCCTTTTATTGATTCCTCCACTCACAATGACTTACACTTTTCTTTGGGAAAAAATATCAGCTAATGCAGGTCTGAAAATATGATTTTATAAGGATAAAAAAAATAATAAAGAATTATGAGATTCCAAAGATTAAATATTTTACTTTAGTGGAAATTACAATCTCGTATTTTAAATGTATTTGGCCACTTGGTTAACATAGACATTTTATATATGTAAGAAATAAACATTCTCTATTTACAACACCTTTCCAAAGAGTTTATTGATCATTATTTGCTTATCAATGTTAATGTAGGGATTAATTTTTACCCCATCTTCAGGCTTCAACACAAAAGAAAGCTATTACAAATTTTTACAAAAATTTTTACATAAAATATGAAGTTACGGAGATAAATGAATCAATATTAATGAAAACACTAAAAATAACATAAAGACTCACCATTATAAACAACAATATAACATACAAAATTAAGATAAAATATATACAAATATGTACAATAAATTGTACAGACACACGTCCAGCATGGCAGTTATAATACTAGCATTTGAACTAAATGTAAAACAATTGATTGTGAGTATTGTGGAAAGGAGGAGAGGGCGGTGGGGGGGCTAACCATACAGTTACATGACAAAAAATATAAATGTAAATAAAATAAATAGTGGAAATTTTAGAACTAATGGAAGTGGTCCACTTAGTGGAAATTACATTTAAATAATAAATAATGTATTTAAAAAAATTGTATTTTTCTGGAAATCCCATCTTCAGATAAATTCAGTGTCTCACTGAACTCTCAGCTGGTCACTTTTTCTTGACTCTCTAATGCCTGTTGAAGATTTTCTTGAATCAGTGAGGAATGGGCCAAATGAAGACAAGAAATCAACTCATTATTAGGCCTTAAGTATGGGAATAAGAATGGGATAGGGAAGGGAGGATCACATGTGGTCTGTGGCCCATTGTATAGGAGCCGGGGCGGATCCAGCCAATTTGGGGGGAGGGGGGATCATGGATTTTTATTAAATAACAAAACATATTTGTTATTATACTGTATTTTATTATTGTAGTGTAAATATGATACTATTCAGTATTATTTTGTAAATAATTACACAATTCTAACAAATAAATATTTAATTCAATTTTGCTAATTAAAGAAAGGTAACGAATGAAAACTAGGCCTTTTGCACCCCCCCCTCCCCCGCTATACCCACCACTGACTAGGAGTTTGCTTCAGCATCCTCTCTGAATTAACTAGAATCAACCATAGAAATCATTGAAACACGGAAGTTTAACAAAATGCCTTTTTTATTATTGTTTCAATTGTATAGCCTTTAATAATAGGAAATTAATGTACTTCTGGAGTTGATTTAATAGATTTTAATTTTGCCTTTTATTTATTTATTATTTTATTTATTTATTTTTAACTCTGTGGCCTATTTCTGCTATTTTTAGTATTTTGCTTCCTTTTTTGCCTTTCTTTTCTTTTTTCTTTCCTCTTGATGGCTTCTCGACCGAGCTGCAAACACTCCAGCAAGTCTGGACAACATGAAGGCATTGTTGCTTTTTGTCCTCTGCGAGCGGCGGCTGCACAGAACCCTCTCCACTGTAGAGTGTGGAGAGGGTGCTGGGCTGCATGGTCAGGAAGCAGTAGCCTGAGGCGGAGGTTCGTTATATCTATATATATATATATATATATATATATATATATATATATATATATATATATATATATATATATATATATATATATATATAGTGCAACCTCTGTCTCATATTTGCAATTACTCTCTAAAAACAGGCATATTCCCAAATGTATTCAAAATGGCAAAAATTAAACCGTTGTTTAAAAAGGGCGATAGTTATGATCCAATGAACTACAGACCTATCTTCCTGCTATCAGGATTTTCAAAAATTCTGGAAAAGCTTTTCAATGATAGACTCAAACACTTTCTCAATGCAAATAATATCCTTACAAATGCACAACATGGTTTCAGGTGTAATAGATCCACAGAGACAGCCATTTTCTCCTTTTTAAATGACATACTTATTGCATTAAATCAGAAGGAAATTCATTGGCCTTTTCTTAGATTTGTCAAAAGCCTTTGACATTATTGATCATCACATACTTTTAACAAAACTAGAAATGCTAGGGATCCGAGGCATTGCAGGCCAGTGGATTAAATCATATTTATCAAACCGTAGCCAAGTAGTTACCCTCCAGCACACTAAAGATAACAAAATCTCCTCGTACTACTCCAACCCTCAGATGATAAATTGTGGAGTCCCGCAAGGATCCAACCTAGGGCCAATATTATTTCTTATATACATAAATGACATGCCTTTGGCTTTAAAAAATAACAAAACAATTTTGTTTGCAGATGACACAAACATAATCATAAAAGCAAAAACACAACAATTATTAGAAAAAGAAACTCAAGAAATGTTGCATGCACTAGTAAAATTGTTTCAAGACAACAAACTTGTCATAAACACCAGCAATCTCTCTAAATTTCATGAATCCCCGATCCAAAGAAAAACTCTCCCAGCATTTGCTCATAAATAATAATCCTGTAAAAATATCACAGGAAACTACCTTCCTTGGTCTAACAATCCAAGAAAACCTAAAATGCAATGCTCACATTTCAAATCTTAATAAGAAGCTCACCAAATCTTGTTATGACCTATACACCCTCAGGTCAAGCTCCAACATTGAGACTCTTAGGACAATGTATTATGCAAATGTGCACCCACACTTGAAATATGGATTAATATTTTGGAAAATGGCCCTGAAAGCACTCGTACATTTATTATCCAAAAAAGAATACTGCGAACAATGACCAGCACTCATAAGCTGGAGTCTTGCAAACCCTTGTTCAAAAAATTAAGGATTCTTCCACTACCAAGCATGTACATATTTGAAATAGTTGTCTTCACAAAGAAGATTCTCATGGAAAACAAAGACACTTTCACTCTAAATTCTGATGTACACAACTACAACTCGACAAAAGGATAACCTACATGTTCCCCATTCTGAAACTACACTTTATCAAAAAAGTACCCCAATAGAGGGCATTACACTTTACAACAAATTGAGCCATGATATTAAAGATATTAATACAATACATAGATTTAAAAGTAAATTGAAAACTTTCCTGCTTAACAACATGTTCTACAGTGTGAAGGAATACACAAATCACATCACTACCTCCCTTAAAAAACAAAAATAAAAATTCTAATCCCATTGATTCTCTGTTTCATGTTGACTGTTCAAGTTGAAGCAAAGAAAAAAGAACTGGCATTTCCCATCTTGCCTGTGTTAAATTGCAGTTGGACTGATGTAGAAGGAGAATGCCAAACCCAAATTCTATTTCCTTCATCCTGAATTTGCTAAATGCACTAGGCATCATTAATATTGTTAAATCATTTCTGAATGAATAGTAGTTTATTATTAGTATTGTTACTATTATAATTGATATTACTATTATTAAAATTATTATTATTATTATTATTATTATTTTGTTGTTGTTGTTGTTGTTGTTGTTGTTGTTGTTGTTGTTGTAAGATCAATGACCAACTTGATCAGGGTTTTTTGTCCAGTTTCCCTTGATCCTTTGAGCAAATGCTGAGATGGTCTCCATTGTTTTGATTTCTGGACAGTAAATGTAACTTCACTCTGCCATATCTGACTCGTCATACACGATTGAAATTGTATTTGTGACTCAATAAATATTGTTATTATGATTATATAAATTTATTGGTGCTTAATGTTTCACACATTTGGCACGTGCCTTTTCAAAAGCATTTGACAAGCAGTGGACAATAAACAATTCATTTTTAAGTAGTAAAAAACATTATCTATCCCATTAGATCAATTTTTAATAGGTTTAAGAGCTATTTTAAACAATAATTCATTTTCATTTAATAACAAATTTTATTTACAAACCTTTGGTTTAGCAATGGGATCTCCAGTTTCTGCTGTGCTTGCGAACTTAATTATGGAAGAAATAGAAATCTTTTGCTTCTCCCAAATTAATTTTCACGCCTTGTTTTACTACAGATACATGGATGACATTATTACATGTTTGCATCAATCTAATGTTGACACTGGTAAACATACATAATAAATTTCACCCTTGATTAGTCTTTACCTCAGAATTAGAAAACATCAATAGAGAAATTAGTTTTTTAAATATTAAATAAATAGTTAAGAAAAATAAAGTTATAACTGACTGGTATCAAAAACCAACCTTTTCGGGAAGAATTCTAAATTATCTGTGCAAGCATTCGAAAGCTCAGAAAATAGCTATGGTTTACAATTTTGTGAATTCTGCTCTTAATTTGGCTAATCCTGAATTTCATAACAAAAATCTAATGATAGTCAAAAATATCCTTCATAACAATCTCTATCCATCATCCTTTATGGATAAATACATTCAAAAGAGATTGATGCATAATTACAAATCAAAAACCACCAAAAATAATTTACGAATTCCCTTTCCATTTTATGAACCAGTTAACAATAAAATTAAAACATACTTCAAGAAATACAATTTAGACATTGTATTTTATAATTTAAATAAAACCAACCGGTTGTTTGATGAACAGGATAAAACAAAAATAGGAAATAAATCTAATGTGGTCAACTCTATTCCTTGTGATGACTGTCAACAGGTGTACGTTGGAGAAACCAAACAATATCTTAACAAAAGAGTTTACCAACACAAATACGACATTAATAAAGATTCAACATTGTACACATCATTAACAAAACATAGAATGGAACGCAACCACTCTATTGGTTTCGATGAAGTCAAAATTTTACATCACGAAAAGCAAACTTTTAAAAGACAAATTGCAGAAATGGTGCGTGTTATGTTAATTGATACTATGAACACAAAAAATGACATATTGAAACTTCATCAAATTTATAAATCATTAATAATATACAGACATCCATAATTGCTTTTGGCCGCTGTTCACTCCTAATTTTTGCACATCCATTCCTTGATATATCTCATTTGTGCTGCTTACATATGAATGTTTTAGCCATCAAACTAGATGCCGCCTTAAGCATATTATAAAAAGGCTTTACATGAGAAATGTTGTTAAACATTAATATATCTTCAATATGTATATTTAATTTATACCTTTGTTTTTTACTACTTAAAAATGTTTTGTTTATTGTCAACTACTTGTCAAATGCTTTTGAAAAGGCACATGCCAAATGTGCGAAATGTTAAGCACCAATAAATTTATATGAATTATATGTCTTAATTCCTGGTATCATTGTGAATTGATTCTATTTGGTCCAATAAATTTAAAAAGAACCATCTTTCTACAATATAAAAAACGGGATCAACAGGATTCAACCATTCTAATATCATTATTATTATTATGTAACTGAACAATTTCTAGTTCTTATGGAGAAAGTTTTATGCTTTCCACAAACATAGAGAGCCCCTCTCTATGTCTGTGGTGTCCTCCCTGTGCATCTGCCTCTGAAAAGACCGTTATGTTGTAAATTAAGGAGGAATCGATGAAGGTTGGGTTTCTGATATTAGGTTTCAAATGAAACATTTATATTTTGGAGTTAAGTATTTCCTCAATTTAATTTTCACACATTTTTTCAAATGTTTACATTAAGGGAAATGTCATAATTTATGACATTACTTCTTGTAACGAGGATTGTTCGGGTTCATTTGATTTGAGTGATTGTTTAAATCTGACCTAGTACCAGAGCCATGGTAACCTGCATTATGGCCTGCAACATAAAAAGTACCATTTCATTATTACTCATACTGAAATTAAAGCATAACTTATTGAAAATAATAATCGATGAATTCAAAATGTCCTACCTGGTCCAGTACGAGAATGGTTTGGGTTGCACTGGTTTGTCCGATTACCTTGGGCTGCCTTATCCATCTAATAGAAAATAATAAAATTGTTTCAATTAGATTCAATGAAGTAATATATTTTTCTTGAAGCCAATGTTTCTGTTTTGCAGGTGAATTACAGGCTTTTGGAACGCAGACTTAACAATCCATCAATCAAAGGTAGTTTGAATCAAATAGATTCCATGCATTTTAGAAACCCATCAACTTTTCCAGGAGTTGAAAATTTGGTTCAAAACTTTTCGAACATGTAAATGAGGTTTCAGAAGAACCATAAATAATCATCTTATTTTAACCCCCAATTTGCTATTATAGAATGCAAATATTTCATTTAAAATCATAAATCTTCATTCCTTACTCTTGAAAGAAAAAATTGGGAGTTTCATTAAAGCCTACAATGTAAAAAATTCCAAGAAAAACTTTTTACTCCTTATCATAACCAACACCAGGGTTTAATTTAATTAAAAAATTAGCATAATTTGTTCAATGAGTATCCTGCATCCCTCATTTTGTGATTTTATAACTCCTGTAAAATGTAGATCAATTAAAACTTATTGAATGAATGTGAAGATCACATAAAAAAATATGTTTAAATATCTAATTTATTTGGATGTTCATTTCCAACATATCTTGAAATTGAATTTCTAATCAGTTGATTTAAAAAATATCAAGAGGTAATAAAAACAAATTCAGATTCAGTGTACACACCTACAGAGGTTATAAGTGTACTGCATTATAAGTAGGTCCTAAATACAAGCTGTGACATTTGGGTCAAGAAAATCTAAATTTTGAACAAATGTTCTTCCATAACAGAACATGGAAATATTGTACACAAAATTTTCCTTTGCAATTTCAGGTATATTACTTGTGCATACAAGTGTAAATATTAAGGGAATTCGAATATGCAACTTCAATTTGAAAATGCCAGAACCCACCACAGCTTAAATTTCTCTTTCTGCAACCAAGGTGTGTGATTATTGACATGCAACATAGTATGTACATAAAGAGAAAAAAAAAAATAAAAAATAAAAAAATTTAAAAAAAAAATCGAAGTTATAATTTACATCCACTCAAAACAAATGGTATCATCACAAAAGTTAGTGAGGGTTTACTTCATTTATAACTTTGTGGAAGTATAAATTAAATTATTTCTAAAAAAAAAGAATAAATTGTTTACAAAGGAAGCTATTTGTAATAACATAATAATAATAATTATTATTATTATTATTATTATATTATATTATTATTATTATTATTATTATTATATTATTATTATTATTATTATTATTATTATTATTATATTACTTAATAATACTAATAAGAACTTCAACACTGCTTGAGTTATTTTAATAGAAAGGTGAATGATAATGAAACATTCTAACAATGTACTAGTAACAATGTACTAGTAATGGTGACTCACCTCGAAATAATTTGCTTGGGACCACTATGAAGTTGAACCCTATAACACACACAACAGCGAACAGATATTCGTGTTCACTATGATTTCTTAACACGATTTCGCCTTTATATTTAGAAGCGGTCACTAAAGTCTGCCAACTTACGATAGTTCTCAAATCAACCGAATTCCTTCTAGTTTCTTAATTACGTGACAGTTTTAAATAAAAATATAAAAAAATTTGTAAATGAAAGAATTTTTCATAAATTTTCATAATTACTGAACGACTCATTATGAAAAATACACATAGTGGGGAGCTTTACCTCCACCCGTTGAACGAGTACAGTTGTCAGCATTGAAAGCTTTCCCTAAACACGGGGCTTCCCAAGCCAGATGACCCTTTTTGGTGTGGGGCTTCTATTACTTTCTTAAATACGATCGATGACGTAAACTGAAGATGAAACATTCAATTCTATATAGGTCTGCGCATAGTTTGTAAATTTTATTAGTAGTTTATACGAGTAAATGCTTATAATGCAAAATATTTAGAATTGGTTATTTTGTATCCACCCATTAATTGTATTTAGAAATATCTACGTGGTTTTGGACTGTTAGCAAGGTATTTTTAACTGATGATTATAAATTATATTTGTATCGGTGGTCCTTACTATATTGACTTTCAGAACTGAGAATGCTGTACAAGTATGTTAAAAATGATTTTTTTAAAATTTTAAAACCAACCCATTAAAGTATTAATATCGATTTTAATACGTATTATGATACATGATGCAAAGTGTTCATGTATCATGCTTTGACATGCGTAGGAATTTGACTGTGAGTAGTGGATAGTCCAACAATTGTCCCCAATGAAGAAAGAACATGTTCATGAAATATTTTTAATATGCTATTAAATAAGATACAAGCTCTTGAAATCTAATAAGCGCACCTATTATATCTCTTAATAGAGAAAAGGATGAGATTCTAATACCTAACTACGTCTTAAATTCGTGTCTAATGAGTGTAATGGTTAATGCACCTACGTACAATAGTGTATGACGTATTGCGTAAGAGGAGCAAAGGATATTTTTCTCAAACATGTACGCGAGAGAAATATCGCTTTTCAGAGTTATCTAAATTAGGGTCGCGTCCGGAGCAGGCGCTATGCTGGGTATCTTTATCTTAAGAATGTTGATGACAGGGCTCTTTAAACCGCTGTCGACGCATAGACTGTGGAAGCGGGGACTTATGAGGATGTGATTTCGAAAGGGCAAAAGTGCTCGGACAGTAATGTCTATTTATTGCGCCCAAGACATGTACAGTTCAGGCGGGGGTGGCCTAATAAATGAATAAGGTTCATAAATTTCCCTGTTTTATATACAAAGATCCTCTAGCGTTGATAACGGACAGACAGCCCAGAGACTTTGCTGTATTAACTTCACGCTGCTCTGCAGCTTTACTTCTTCATTAAACTTATTTTCATACTTCATCGGACTTAGTCTCTGTACTTGAAACCTCGCTCACCACCACGCTCCTCCAGAGAACTTAGCTTCCCTGCAAACTCAATGGTTTTGCATCCTGCACTGGAAGCATTCGTACGTCTGCAATCACTGCTAGTAGCACAACACCTGCAGTGAAAGGCATTACATGAGTATGATTTTTAAAATAATGAAGAAACGATTAATGTAGTAATTTAAGATGGATATTCAACTGGCATAAACTGCTTTCCTCTCTGGACTATCTGCCATTCAGGACGGTTTTTATTTTATTTTATTTTTTTTTTCATATTAAAATCAGAATCTTAAAGTGTAATTACATATTTATTAACAAGTTATTAAATAAACTCAAATAATAAAATATTAATACATATTGTTTTAAAAACTTCATTATAATTGATAAACGAAGTGAATGAAACAACTGAAACAATATCTGGGAGAGAATCTAAACAGACGCTACTATAAAAATGTTAATGTTATTCCTCGCGTGATAGAACGAGAGAGTAAAAGTATTTATAGAACGCACTGCATTAATCAGCAGCTTATCAAATTGTTTCCTTTCACAAAAGTGACTAGAACGACGAACGGATTCACAGTTGAACCCAAGGACGTATTGCTAGCCTAGAACCAAGTTTTCTTCGTGTTGAAAACTAGTGGTGCTATAACAGCGTAAATTTTCTTGCGATATTGTTAATGGGTATGTAATATAATAATACGACAATTTCCGTATTACATTTCAACTACCATGTGAAAAATTCTTAAACAAATGAAGCGTGAAAACATACATTTTTTAAATTCAAATATTTATACGAAAACAGCTTTCTGTCATTGAATACCGTGTATTCACGTTCTACATAAATGCACCAATGATGCGTATTTTAGCCATAAATAAAACTATTAGTTTATATTAACACCAACCAACGGCGGCCGTCATTATTGCCTTCTGTTATCGGTGCGGCGTTACTACAATAGGTTGCAAAAGTAACAATGACCGCTAATTCGTATGGGATACACATTTTGAAAATTTGCATTCTTGATACCACTAGCAAAATAATGAATAGAAAAATATAATAATTAAATATAATATTGTTATATTCATCAAAACTACTCGGTTTTTACACGCATTACTCGTCATTCCCACAACTTACTGGGCAAAGAGAAATTATGTATTCGTTTTCACATTTAACTCAAATAAAGGACGCAATTTAAAATAGATTTAATGTTCCTTCCTAGATTTAATCTTCCTTCTCAAGATTCGAATGAACAGCCTCATAATGGTTCCATGTCATTGTTCAACAAAGAGATATTTCATTATCTTATCTTGTTGCCCTTCAACAATAAGCTTAAATTTTCATCGCTGTATTGTTTCCCAAGGTAGCGTATGTGGTAATATGAAATTAAAGTTAAAATGTACTGAGTTTTTTCAATTTTTCTTTTATGTAAAATATTAGGAATTCTATCCAAACCCAACCAATTCAAACGAAGCGCCTGTGGTTCATACCTGCGTATATTTCGATAGCCAGGAACAGGAGTCATTTCTAGCTTCTACAAATGAAACATACCATAATCAGCAATGACAATTTCCTTGAGTAAAAAGTGTGCTCGTTACTTATAAGTTAAAATTATTTATTTCCTTCAATCTACTTTCTTTTATAAGAACAGCAATAGGCTCCAAACACTTCTCAAATTACATTCACGAAGCGCAGGAAATTCGAAGCGGGAGATTGTTTGACGCCAAATTACACAAAAAAAAAAACAACTCATTTTTCGAAAAATTCATAATGACCTTATTTGAAGACCTATTTTTGATGAACACATTTCATTAAGAAGTAAAATTATAACTTCACATTGCTTATTATTTTAATAACTTGTTATTTTTGAACGGCAAGCCTCGTTGCTCGTTAGACCATTTTTACTGCCTGGTAGCAGGGGCATCTGGAGGAAGAAAGGCCTGGGATAGAAGATACACGAAGACTTCTTTATTTCAAAGAAAAGTTCCGCCTCTCTATACACAAACATAATTAATTTCGTTCCTGGCGCCCTCAATACATTAACTGGAATAACTTACAGTGGTTAATTTGAATTTAAAAAAAGTTATAAAAACAGTTTTCTATCCATTTTGATTTAAAAAAAGTCATGGGTACTTGCAATTAGGGAATGTTTTTTCATGTAAATACATATTATTACAGGAACAAGATATCTGCATTCACTAATATTTTTTAGACTTAACACGACATTCTGAACTAATTGGGACCATTTTTATTTTACATATTGTTACATGTTTTGGTATAATCACTCATTTTCACATATTTTATCTATTGCTACATATTTTGTTGCATTTTAATATATTTATAAGTCGTCAATGAACTTATCACGTGCGAGTTCGAAATATGTGTTACTTGAAAACTTAACTTAGTGACTGAAATACATACAAAGCCACGCAATGCGTTTGTGTAAACGCTGGACCTTCGCTATTAATTGTCAATCTTACTCCCCTTGTGCTTCTGGGAAACCGCGTACTCGAGATCAAGGATGAGCGGATGTACGTGAAGCAGAAGGAACTTCAACGACTGCTTACTCATGTTCCATAGACCCCATGCGTAACTCGACAAAACAAATATTTTTCCGATCTTTGTCTTATCGCTATTCTGGAGTCGGGGGTAGGGTATGATCCCTTTACCCATCTGTTTCTATCACAGGCTACACGGTACAATTCACTTGAGCGCCGGATTCCCGCAAACAACATTGTATATACTACGAAAGTCTTTTCGAACGAAATTAGCGAATAATTGCTTCTGTAGTTGTAGAACTTTCTTTCAGCCTCTCCGAATTCATGTTAAGATCTGATCGGCAACGTATTGTGCTCGGAAAACGCTTGAAGAATGGAATGTTAAACATTATAACGAATTTTTATTTTACACGTTTCCTATCTTTTCTTACATATTTTACAAAAACACAAACATATATATGTACTTATTTGGCTTTTTTATTACAATAAATTCCGTTCCATACTTATAACTAAAGACCGGATTTTATCTAATTACATGTATTTTTGTTTTTCAATTTACATGTCCAATTTGTAATCTTGGCGAATCGTCGCTGTCCTAATCCAAGTTTTTCTTACTTTTTACATATTTAGTACCATATTATATATTTTACATATTTTGCTTTTAAAAATGTTTTTTTTTTTTATCAAATTCTTCAATTTTAAGAATTTTTTAAAAATCAGTATTTTCAAAACATAAGAATTTTTCATACATTACTACTGCGTACTGTCTACTCCACCTATACCTTCTACATGCTTACATATATCCTATGCACACCTTATAATATAAGGCTAGGAGGATATATTACATCCTCCAGGTATAACCTACGCGAAAGAGCGAGATGTTCTTACAGTCCGCCGCACCTGCTCCAGTTGTCTCATTGGCGGGAAGTGCACATCAGAAATAATTTTCACCATAAGGTGTGAAAAGTACCACTGACATCTCGTTTCGTGATCTTTAATCTTAATTTCCGAAAAACTTGGGAATCGCCGACGTGTGATTCGATGCAAGTTGAAGTCAGTGTTTGCTGGTCGTAGACATCGCCATATTTTATAATATTTTAAAAATTTATTTAGATAATGTTATTATAAATGTGTTTTTGTTTCATTTTTTATAACACATATTTTATTTTATACTACATATTTGTCCGGTCTCTACTTATAACCAGGTAGGGTGGCGTGGCATAACTTCCGGGCCTGTGCAAGTTGCCCCAGCTGCTCCCGTCTGGTGATGTAAGCAACGCCGAAAGAAGCATATCCCCTTTACTGCGTCAATACTTGTAGGGGATTCCCTCGCGTCGCTCGTTCGCGTTAAAAAAAAAAAAAAAAAGCTTCGGGACTGAAACATCACGTGTTCAGGAAATCCTTGAAAGTGACGTTTAACAATACTGCCAACCGGCCCAACCTTTTCCTCTTTTGATCTTAATAAAATAGTGCCATTATTATCCGTATATTTTACAAATGTTAATCAGACTTTCAGATAGTTTGTAGTGATTTTACTTCTCTGGGAATGGGAAAGACTGTCGTCTGTGAGTGCGTGTTAGGTTTTGGAAACATCTATAGCAGTTGCCCTGGAGTGACCTTCCTTCGGCAAGCACGCAAAATATAGAGTTGGATTGCTGCCAAGTTCTGGCGGAGAGGAACTTGAAATGTAATGATGCGAAATAGTGAAAGAACTTAAGTTCAAATCCTTTACTGCAGATAAGATTACTGCAGATATCAACGTTAATGACTAAGAATAACATTATTATTATTAAAACAATGTAGGCTTTCACGGCCGGAGTTGTAGTCAAAGATTTTTTTCCGGGCTGAAGGGCCGTGGTCCATTGGAAAACATATTTCCAGACGTTTCGTCCGCAACTACGGCAGACATCCTCAGTGGCGATGTGGTCTCGGACGAAGAATCCTCCTTGAAGGTTCCTCGGTGACTGACTGGTTCCTCGGTCAGTCACCGAGGAACCTTCAAGGAGGATTCTTCGTCGAGACACATCGCCACTGAGATGTCTGCCGATTGACAAGTCTGGAAATATGTTTTCCAGACAGCCATCCTGAATCTTTGATTATTATTATTATTATTATTATTTATTATTATTATTATTATTATTATTATTATTATTATTATTATTATTATTATTATTATTATTATTATCATTATATAATCAGCGTATCGTCCATTTCTGACCACGCTACACGTTCTCTTCCGTGACCCAGTCATATTCTATCCCGGACCTTGTGTGTCATTATGAGGATCAACTTTTTTTTCGGCTTGGTAAAGCAAGGTTGTTAAGCCTTGAATTATGAGGCAATATGATGATGATGATGATGATGAGTGGTGACCAAGGCGTTTTTTAACATAACATAAACCTGCAAAAGTGTTTTCAAACATGAATTTTTTTTCCTACCAAGTCCCGAATTCAAATTCTTGAACTTAACTTGCCGTCACCCATACCACTATAGCACAGAAACGCCTTATGGGTCGAACTAGGGGCAGAGGCATAAAAACGTAAATGCCCGCTTCATATAAAAAAACCCTCAACAATCAAAATATCCGTTTGAAACTCACAAAGTCTCCAGTTCGTTCGGATCGATCAGGGAATATCAATTTTTGGAGAAAATCTACTGAAGGGTTTAGGTATTTGCGTTGAACACAGACAAAGGAAAAAACGAAATAGCCGAAAATGGAACTAGCACCATATTTTTTTACCGTCTCTTATTACATATAGCAAAATTAATGTAAAAATTGGAGCGATTTTTTAGAAAAAATTATCTTTCGCGAAAATTACACGAAAACTACACACATTTTCGAAAAATTGAACATGAACTTATTTAAAGGAACAGATTTCACGAAGGAAAATATCTTTATATTCAATATTATAGTTGTAGGAAGACGTCCAAAAAATTGCACTTTTGCAAAAATCTGGGATTTCAACCAACATCAGACTTGTAGACTTAAGCGTCATTTACGCTATCTAACGACAAAGTTCGATCAAAAATTTGGATGAGAAAATGTTGAAAATGTTTATGAGGTTTCATGTAAAATACTCGTAGAAATCAAAATATCCGGTTGAAACTCCCAAAGCCTCGAGTTCGTACACATCGATCGAGGAATATCAAATTTGGAGAAAATCGGCTGACCGGTTTACGCGCTAGCATTGACCACATTCGGGCGAACAGACAGATCGGCATTTTCGGCATCAAGGACCCACAAAACACAGGTTCTGGCTACGCAACGCGTTAAAACAAGTAATCTTGTATCTATGATGGGTTACCTAAATAATATAATTTATTACTAAGCTTTTCGCCATCACGGAGGAAAAATCAAAAATGATCACAAGATATTTCATCACCATGCGGCCGGAACGTAACGAGCGGGAAAGTTTCGGAAAAACATCCGCTTCGATCCTTCCCTCTCCAAAAGAACGTTCTCGGCCGCACGGTGATGGAATTGTGATAATTTTTTATTTTTCCTCCGTGATGGCGAAAAGCTTAGTAATAAATTATATTATTTAGGTTGCACATCACATATCTATAGTAATAAAAGTGAATTCAACGACGTGTAACCGACATCGATACCACAAAAAGTAGCGTATGAATGGATATGAAATATTTATAAGCTCTTCTTCAGAATTGTCGCAGTGTCATAGCAAAGTTTGATAAAGATTAACATAACCCAAATGCGGAAAATAAATAATTCAAATAATTTGTTTGTAGATGCACCGCGACCAGTTTTTGCCTCTCGCTTAGAGCACGTGGTTCCTAATATATTCCGCCAAAGGCCAGTAGTGCTGCAGCAAAACTGGTACCTAGTCTATTCGCTAGAGGCCAGTAGCAATGCATAAGATTTTTATTACACGGGAGGGAACATTTCTGGTTACCAGAATTAGTCAACATAGCTTGTTGCCATGATGTATTCTTAAGTTAACTACTGTGCATAAAAGAATAGGAAAAATATTTCGTGCCCCAAGAAAACGTGTTCGTATAAAACACTGTTTTCTCGTAGAAAGGAGACAAGTTTTGGACAATGGGATACCTACTCCTATGTTGAGTACGTTGTACATCGAGCTGGTGGGAAAAATGCAAAAAAAATTAAATCCGTGGTATTCACACAAATGGCTAAGAGGTAGTGAAGTTCATTGTAAGCTTAATTGTTGGCCATGTCTTTTACTGTCAATTACATGGATTAGGGATGGATTTTTTGACATGAAAAATGTATCAAAAGCTGTTTAAACATATGAAATATCAAAGGAACACATATGGAATTCAGTGATTCTTAAGCGCCTGAAAAAAAAAAAAAATTAAAAAATAAAAAAGAATAAATTGAATCGGATTTCTGAATAACTGTCAAAGCAACACAAACTCGCAACACTTTTTTAGAACATGAATATTTTAAAACCACGTCTCCACGTGCTTCATGGAAATAATGCTTTGGAATGTAATGATATCAGAGAGACAATTTTTTAAATGAATTGAAGAAAATTACAACAAAAAATGGATTGAGGTGTGGCGTATCTCCGCTGCAACCTTTCTGATATTCGCGGCTCATCAATAATAATAATAATAATAATAATAATAATAATAATAATAATAATAACAATAATAATAATAATATTTATTGAGTCACAAATACAATTTCAATCGTGTATGACGAGTCAGATATGGCGGAGTGAAGTTACATTTACTGTCCAGAAATCAAAACAATGGGGACCATCTCAGCATTTGCTCAAAGGATCAAGGGAAACTGGACAAAAAACCCTGATCGAGTTGGTCATTGATCTTACAATAATAATAATAATAATAATAATAATAATAATAATAGTAATAGTAACAATAACAATTCTAATAATAGTTATATCAATTATAATAGTTACAATACTAATAATAAACTACTGTTCATTCAGAAATGATTTAACAATACTAATGATGCCTAGTGCATTTAGCAAATTCAGGATGAAGGAAATAGAATTTTGGTTTGGCATTCTCCTTCTACATCAGTCCAACTGCAATTTAACACAGGCAGGATAGGATATGCCAGTTCTTTTTTCTTTGCTTCAACTTGAACAGTCAACATGAAACAGAGAATCAATGGGATTAGAATTTTTATTTTTGTTTTTTAAGGGAGGTAGTGATGTGATTTGTGTATTCCTTCACACTGTAGAACATGTTGTTAAGCAGGAAAGCTTTCAATTTACTTTTAAATCTATGTATTGTATTAATATCTTTAATATCATGGCTCAATTTGTTGTAAAGTGTAATGCCCTCTATAATATAATATGTTTTGCCTTCTCTGGACATTTATTCACGAGCCGCCACTGCAACACGGCTCAGTCATACTTTCTTGTAAAACTCATTATAAATTATATTTATGTATTTATTATTTATTTATTATGAATTTTTATTTATTTATTTGTTTTTAATTTTTTAATTTTCTGTTTATTTTTATTTAGTTTTTATTATTTATTTTTGTTTATTTATTTTACGCCGAAAACAGTTGACACCTGTGTGTGACGTGCTATGGGGAGAAGTGAATTCTGTGCACGTTTTCAAAATTCTATGATCCCATTCCTAAGCCATATACTAATTGAATTTTGAATACAGAAAAAAGGCGTTTTTTGCAAGGATTGTTAACAAAAATATTCGCTCCGATGCAATAAAATACATTTTCAAGGGCAAATCGGCAATAAATTTGGGCTCTTATCCTTTATCATGACCATCGTCAAGGAATAATACTTCCTGCCGCAACAACATAGAGAACGATAATTTGAATATCTAGATTTCCCACCGAATTCTAGAAGACGTGCACAGATAATGAAGTTACATTTGTGTCCAGAAGCAAAACAAGGGGCAATCTCAGCATTTATTCAAAGGATCAGGGAAACTGGACTAAAAACCTAATCGAGATGGGGGTCATTGACCCAGAGGCTGCGGTATGAGACTTGTTACTAGTTGTTTAGAATTATATAGCCCAAATGGTAAATAATACATTAAATATCACTGTTAAAGTTAACTTTACTTTCTTTTTGATGCTCAGTATAGTCTCTAATTCTATAGAATGTCTCTAATTGTAAAATATTTGGTGCGAGCTCCTCGGTCTGTAGTCAGCAGACTCACAAGGCCTTCCGCGACAACACACAAACACGAAAGACAAGGGACAAACAACCATGCCCACGGCGGGACTCGAACCAGCGACCCTTTAGCTCGAGGTGCACACATACGATTTTGCCACAATTCGATTCTTTGGTATCAAAGACCCACAAAAATGGATTATAATTAAACAGTGTTAGAGGAGGTAATTTACTACTTATGCAGGAAAAAAAATTCCAATTGGCAAGGCCTCGAGTCGGGCCAGATCGATCGGGGAATATTCATTTTGGAAAAATACTGTGAAGGGTTTAGGCGCTAGTGCTCTTCATGGATAGACAGATACTACATCCAGACAGACATAGTCGTACAGATATATTATAGTCATACAGACTGTCGGAGTCTTGAAAAAAAAAAAAAAAAAAACCTTTGTCGGTATCTGGACTGTTATCAAAACCCTAAAACGTGTATTTCCATTAAAATACGATCCAACATGATCGATTTTCTGCATCATTACATAACTAATTCCGAATGTAAGTAGTATAGGTTTCCTAATAATGACTTACGAAACAGATTACTGCAAAAACTTTATAGTTGTGCATCACTCGTAAACGATAAGGCCTTTAGAAACAAGGTTTTCATGTCTCAAAAGTACTATACTGCGGTTTTTAGTTCGCTGCGTCTGACATTTCATCAGCTGTTACGAAGCCATCCAATCGGGAACTTACACGTCACTGTGTTGGCGTTCAACCTTCCGATTGGATGACACGGAAACAGCTGATTTACTTCAAACACAGCTTAATAAAAATCGCAGTATACATGAGTTTTCCAGAAAGGGCGGGGGGGGGATGATCTACCGGTGGTTATCTGGTGGAGGTACATATAGGAATTGGGCAACGTGAATGCAATAGTCATTAGTCCCGTTAGTATAGTGAATGTTTTTAGTATCAGGATGCGGTGGTGATCTTTTCCCGCTGGCTGGTGAGTTCTGGCTCCGACCTACAGGTCGTTTCCCCCTCCAAATATCTCCCCCAGCAAGGCCTGACCTCTGCCGGGACAATCTCTAAGCATGTGCGGTAGTGAAATGCATGCAAGTGTATGTGTGTGAATATGTAAGAGAGAGAGAGAAAGAAAAAGAGAGAGAAGGAGAGAGAGAGAGAGAGAGAAGAGAGAAGAGAGAGAGAGAAGAGAGAGAAGAGAGGAGAGAGAGAGAAGAGAGAAGAGAGAAGAGAGAAGAGAGAGAGAGAGAGAGAGAGAGAGAGAGAGAGAGAGAGAGAGAGAGAGAGAGATGGATGGAGATGATAGGTCAAGGAAAAAGGAAAGAGCGCTCGGTTTACGTCCCGTTTGTTAGGGTAGTTCTCCGCATTCGTTGTTTTTCATCAGAGAAACCACCTAAAAACAACGCTTAGCAACCGATGAGAGCAACCAGACGCTAGAATTCTCCTCCATACAGCGTCTGAATTCGACGTAGCAATTCAGCCGAAAACCCACCTCCGTCGGGACTCGAATGCTAGGAACTCCCGCCAGAGTCGCTGTTGAAACAGTGGCTATGTTGGCTCTGAGCTAACTCAACTGGTACCCTAGGGAAAATGAAGGGGAAGGTCAGTCAGGTGAGACCCGAATTATGTTTCTTAAGCAGAATTCTACAAAATGAGACCATTTTAAACTCTCTTAACATTTTTGGAAATTTAGTTATTTTGAGTGTCCCTATTTACGAGAGGCCAAAAAGTACGGAAACCCGAAATGTCAGTAAAATTAAATTGAATGCATTATACTAAAACAATATTTCACGGTAAAATCTAAGGGGCTATTTGATTTTCTGTGCAAGTTAATATCAACGCTTAAGCAAAATTACAATAATAACTCTTGCTGAGTTGGTGGGCATATGCTTTAACGCACAGTCCAAGAGCATGCTGTTGGAAGTTGGGTCCTATGTTGCAATTTTCCCTTTTCAAACAATTATTTTACTACGTGGAGATTTTTTTCACACTGGTCCAGTTTAGTAGGCAATGAAATGATGGTAATAACAACAACAACAACAACAACAACAACAACAACAACAACAACAACAACAATAATAATAATAATAATAATAATAATAATAATAATAATAATAATAATAATAATAATGCATTAAGAACTTTTAAATTATTTTAATTCAAATTTATTGCATTCAAAGAATTCAATTTGTACCTCTCTTTCTAATTGAATCTAAGTTACCCTATGCCTGCCGCACGATCGAAACTTCAAGGAAAATAAGTTTTGTGTCCTCGACACATCTGCCCAGCTTAAAAAGTTTTATTTCCACAATACAGCGTGATTATAACAGAAGAGAGGAATGTATTATCTCTCGGAGATAAAGAAAACCGTGTTTCAGAACAAAGTGAAGTTTCCTTTTCACTGACAGGCTTCCGGCTTCACGCTGAATGGACAGCCCGTTGCACTATTCGCTTTAGTAGGTCAAACTCTGAAGTTGACCCCCAACCGAAAGGTTATCAATGCGAATCATTCGTTTCGATTTTAATTTATTCTTTCCTCCAAAATACAAGAGATGCATCGATAATTTATTGTCGGTTAACAATCCGCTGATGGGAACAGAGAAGTTTAGTGACCCCCTTTACGAGAATAAGCGGACAGCAGCAGCGGGGCCCTGGAGAGAGAGAAAAGGAATGCCAAGGTAAGAGCGAGTCAGTGTCAGACGGCATAGCGGTACCTGGGCTGTTGCTCCAATACATGACAAAGGTGTGAGAAATGACCCTTCCTATTGTGAATTGTGCACGCAAAATATGAGATTCGCATTCATTGGTATATTAACGGCCGTTTTAAATGGTATGTATGCATTACGTTTAAACTCTTCTCTCTCTTCTTGGCGAAATTGCATTTATAAAAGTTCAACATTAGTGTAACTGAAGTTTTGGAAAATAATTTTCCTTGGGAGGGGGTGCCGATGGTTTCAAAAGGGTGAATATTACGATAAAAATCGAAACAAGCGAGGTGTCCCTGCAGATAAAGTATATGAAAAGATTTTTCATTGAAATATTATCCGAAACAGCTGTTCGGTCAGTGCCCGTCAAAATGTTAGTATCGGAACAATTTTTAAGTTGATGGCAGAAAACACTTAAAAATAAATGAGCCCCCAAAAGAAAGCAAATAATGAATATTTATTTAAATGTATATAATAGTGCCATTTGATTTATATTATGAAAACAATATACCTGATCGCGACTTCAGTCAAACGTGACGGAAGGTAAATTTCACTTCCAACATCTTTCTTACATAAAAATGTGACGTCTTGTTTGTCGGCTTTGTTTTCTGGGGCAAAATTATTTAAAATAAGTTTACTCATTGTTCATTACCGCAACGAAAATGTTTTGTAAATAAAGTGATAATTGCTTCATCTTATTACAAAAAGGGGGCGGCATTAAATATTTGCGATATGTGCTGCACGTCGAAAATTGTGATTTAATAATGTTAATTACTATTTGTTTCCAATCATCTAGTTCACACTGAGAACAATTGCTGATACCTTAAGTGACCCTTACACCTCATGCAGCTTTATAGTTAATATTTTACTAAATTAATACCTATTTCATATTAAGAACTGCCACAATTCATTTTCAAGTTACTGCTAATTTTTTTAGTACAAGAAATAGAATGAAAAAAGTTTCAAAAATAATTAAAGCTGCTTTTTTAAAGGTATAAATTTGAATTGAATTGTCAAAATAATATTGCTGAATTGTCAGAATAATATTGAAAAACTATTTATTTTTACTCTGAAGAGATAAACCCAACAATACCCAAAATATGTTAGTAATATTAATAACTAAAAGAAAACAATATAATACCTAGGATAATTAATAAGTAAAGAGCATATGGTAATAAGAATAAAAACATACAATATTAACATACTTAAAATTTTTGACATTTTCAAATGTAATATTCATGGCTTTTCCCTATTACACCATACAACATATTACATAAAGAAAATGAATGTATCACAAAAAAATGTTGAAGATTCCTTATTTCTGAAGTTTTGGCAGCAGAAGATTTCCTCCCCTTTGAGCAACACAATATAAAAGTTGCATAAAATTCAATTACACTTGTATGTATTGTGGTTTTTAAAACATTTTCTGTCATTCAAAATTAATCAGTTTTCTTCATTTCAGAGGACGTATCATTAAATAATATAAGAATATTTTTGTTGTATATGTTTTTCAGATGCCTTTGTTGTAAATTTTTGATACAGTTGTCTCATAAGCAATGAGTAATTAACATTTTTTTATGAGGATTTGCTTTTAAATGTCTCTATTCTTTAATTATCAGAATTTCCTTCTTACTTTTGTGTTTAATTTCTTTTGTATTTGAATAAACAATACAAGTAGTGACTATAATTTCACAAATGGACTATTTTAGTTCTGCCCTTATTAAAATGTGAAGAAAATGAAGTCTACAGAGGGAAGCACCTAGGGAATATAAATTCCTATCATCATCAAGTAACAGGAGATGTGTATGCTGTGGATGAATACACATTGCTTTTTATAAATTTCAATTATGATGGAAATGGTGCCGATACCTTTTTTTGGGCTGGAGCTTCAAATAGGCCTGGTCCCCAAGGCTTCATTGTTGCTGACGAGTATGGAAAGTAAGTTATCACTGAATGTAGGAGTATGGTCCAAGATTTATTTATAGATAGTCTTTTTTATTTTCACATTTATTGATATAACTTTGTAAACCAATGTTTCAAATTCAATGTGATAACATTTTGTGGACCAACAAGAAAACGTATTTCAACATTAATAATCAAGGTGTACTATCTCATACTTGAAGAATAATGTATTATGTGGTGAAATACTTTAGTGATGTGTTTCAATATTATCATATTCATTTCTTCAAAGTTCAGAAGAAGAAGCATCTTTACCATTGTCTTTTTTTTTTTTTTGCATTTCAGAACTAATGTTTTGGCAAGATATTTCAACAAAGACTTCACACTTACACTCCCTGACAAGAAAAAAATAACTGAAATAAAATGGTTTGCAGTATATGATTTGTCTAGCCAAAATACATTTGGTGATATATACATTCCGGAAGATTTTGAGCCCCCTGCTACCCAAAGGATTTCTCAGTTTTCTAGTTTTGCTCATAATGTTTCATCAGAATCTATTGAAATTATTGATGCAAAAACTCTTAAAATACCAGATTTCAGATATGATGGTTTGGGAAAAGGTAGGTGAAAGGCCAACAAAATACACCTTTTTAACTTGGAATATACAAATATGTATTGATTGTTTTTCAGTGACTAACAACTAATATTTGTCCTTCAGATACATATTTTTGGGTTGGCCAAGGACCTCAACCTTCCTCAAAAGGAACAAAAATTCCAGATGAATATGGATAGTAAGTATTCCACATGTAATTCTCCCCTGCTGAGTTTTATTATTCTAGAATACAGTGTTATAAGTAATTCTGTCCATGTCAAGATACCAAAACAAAACAAAAAGACTACAAAAGTGATTAGTTTTTGAAAATTTAAACATTTCTCACCCTAATATTGCCAATTATTTCAATCTTCCTTTCCAATACAAAATAGTCAGTAAGAAAGTTGAAACAATGCACCTGATTTCATCTGTAAGCGTGTGTTTCAAATGTGAGAATGGGGCTGTCCATAAACTATGTAAAGATAATTTGGGGAATTGAATGAATACCTCATCTTCCCCCTGTAACGCACCTGAAATGCATGCTAGAACCCTCCCTAAATAATTATGTAACACAAGTGACAAGACCCATCCCCACTTACAATTAAAAAATAAATTATAAAGCAGAAACAGTGAGTTGTATGAATTTTATTTGTGTTATACAGTCGACTTCAGTTATAGTGTACTTCTGAGGACTAACCTTTGGTTCACTATATCTGAGGTTCACTATTTTTGATGTCATCAAAATGAAATATAATTTCTCCACAATTATTAACTTTATTAATACAGAGATACAGCAAAATACTTTAATAGTATCAACTGAAAACTTCAATATCTTTATTTGACCTTAATAAATTATTTTCAATTGTTTAGTTTATACATTTTTTATTAGTAATTTCTCTGGATCCTTCTTGAGTTCATGCTTTCTCCATGCTTGATTTTGCATTGCCCATTGTCTCTAAGTATCGTAATGCAGTCTTGACACCCTTTCATGCCTCTTGCATTGTTGGAACATCATCCCACTTTCCAAAGGCCCTTTTTCTCTTCTAATAACGTAGAAGATCCTTATGGTAGCAGCAGGGCGCAAGCAGCTAATGAAACTGATTGCTAAATGAAGCATTCTGGATCCGCTATCTCCACCTCAGGGGAGACTTCATTGATTACCTCTGGCCGATGACATTTTTTTCAAGCTACCTAGTTTTGGAATTTGTGGCACTGAGGCAATATATTTTTTTCCAAGAGGGAATTAATTTCATGGACATATTTCCTACGTTCACTATAGCCAAGGTTCAGATCCACTATAACTGAATCTTTTTATGCTTATTTGTGATGTAAGTGAAACAAGGCCAGTGACCTAGGATCACTATGACCAAGAGTTCACTATATCTGAGTTCACTATAACTGGAGTTGACTGCATATTAAAATTTATGATAATGAAAGAATTAGTTGGTGATGCTGACTGCACCTAACAATAAAATTACGGACAATTTTTGAATGCAGGAAGGCCAAGTAGGCAAGAAAATTTCTGACAAACCATGCACACGTGAGCAGTGGCAGTGGGGGTCATGCCCCCCCCCTTCCCAGGTCCAGATTTTTTGTTTGTTAGCTTCTTTTATTTGGCAAAATTGATTTAAGTATTTATTAATGTTGGAATTATGTAATTTCATAAAAAATAATATTGTGTAGTATCATATATTCATAACAAAAAAATTATACAATATAATAACAAATGTTTATTATTTAACAAAAATCTATGACAGCCCCCTCCAAAGTGATTGGCTGGAACTGCCCCTGCATATGGGATGGTGCATCCTGCACCAATTTAATTGGATTCTGAAATATACTGTTGATCAGTTTTGATTCTTTTAGTAAATAACAGATTCAATCTATATACCATTGATGAAAAAATATTTCCATTTATTGTAACATTTTATACATCATAACTTTTTAATTTACTTACATTTTTAATTTAATTTATCAATATTTTAATATTTAAGTATAAAACTGAATAAAAGAAATTATTCAGCAAATGTTGAAAAATTCTAAAAATAAATAACAGCATAACACTGAACAATGATCCTCCTAACTCTGTGTAAAGCAACATAATGCTGCCTGAAAGCCCCTCTCCAATTCTTTAACATTATCTCATTTAAGGACAACTCCAATATTTGATATTTTATGCAATGAATTCAAGTTGCCATAAAATTGCAAATTGTGATCAAAATTACCCAATTTTATTGATACTGAAAAGTCATAGGAAATCGAAAATATATTCCAGTCATATCCAAAGTACCTACATTATGGTTTCGTTCAATGTCTAGTTGAATAAATACTTTCGTGTTAAGCAACATTTAAGAAAATTAGGGGTCAAGTTTTTAAACATTGATTCTAATTGTCCTTTTGTAACATTATCTCCTGACATTGTAATGTTTTATAAAATATTTTCAAATAATATGATGTGATTAGTTCCATGCTTTCTTTTGCTGTAATTATGTGGAAGTGGCCTTAGTCTATAAAATTACCTTGTTGTGCTAGCCATTCCACAGCTAATTATATTTCTGTTTTATTTCAGTTTGGATTCAATTAGAGCTTACAATGGGGAGCATATAACCTTACAACTACCTGGTGAACTGACAATATTTGACATTGATTGGTTTAGCATATTTGATGTTGATAGTAAAGAAAATTATGGATTTGTTATTATTCCTGATGGCCTGAATGTACCACCTTCACTTGTCAAAGTCATTGTAAGAGTAACTCATTGTCTCTTCATGCAGATATATTTTTCATATTATTAAGTGACCAGTTTGCATATTAATAAGCTTGCAATTTTTTTTCTTTCTCAGCCTTATGAGAATTCTCTCCCGAACTGCTTGCAGTTGCATAAGGATCTTCAAGTTGGTTGGGAAATATTTGGTCCTCAAATCACAATTCAACTTGCTGGTCAAGTTGGTATGTATAGAAATGATTTAAATGAATGCAAAATGTATCTTATATTATCATTGCAATGTCAAATTTAATGATGTTCTTAGGTGAAGATGACTATATGGCATTTGGACTAAGTGGATCCACTGAGAAAAGTCAAATGATAGGTGCTGATGCCACAGTTGCATTCATAAATGGCTCTCTTGGACATGCTCTTGATTACAACATAACAGCCAAAGCTCCAGTGAGTATTCTATTGCCTTCATTTCATGATTCCAATTATTATAATTATTATTCTGAGTCTGGGAAGTGATAGGTGTGTTTCCAAGGGGGTGTAGCCTCAAAGACGCCCTGAAGAAATAATACTCTCCAATTATAATCATAATGTTTGGTGGTATTGACTATGAGATTTATTGATTTTCATGCTGTGCAGTATATGAAACTTATTATTTATTATCACATTTCCTAAATAAAAGCAAATTAGTGCTGGCTAACATTTATAATCTGTCTCCCTATTTCATAAAGCAGTGGTGTGAAGTTGTAATCCTCTTTGCATCCTCTTCTCAATGTCCATATCTCTATATGTTTTGTCATATATTAATTTTATTTCACATGTAATTTATTTTGAGGATTTTGGGCGAACATTCTCTTTTCACAATAAAATTTCCTCCTTTATGGTAAACAAGACCTAATACTATAATATATGATTATATTTAGGGCGAGTTACACAACTTTAGCACCTCTTGTAACTTGTGAAGGGTTGAAGTTATTGCAATGTACTTTTCACAGAAGTGTGTGATGAATTTGGGCTAGTTTACATATGTATTAATTTCAATTTTATCACATTTATTTTACGAGATATTGAGGTAAATTTGCTTTTGTCAAATGAAACTATACTTATTTTTTAATCTATTATGACAAGCGCAAAAAGACAAATCCAATGATATACATATTGTCATATGTTAGAAAAACATTTTTTTGCATAATTTTGATATTTTGCAACTCATATTTAACTTAAACCATTCAAAAAGTACTGAAGGTTCTTAAGTTACGTGACTTACCCCTTATAAGAATGGCATATTTTATTAGTGTAAATAGCAGTTAACAGTGCTGAAACAGTCATAATAGCCATTCTCATAATTGAGAACATTTTATCAAATTCAAGAAACATGATACTTCCTGATTTCTCAATATCTTTTGTTATTTAAAATCCAAAAATTATCAGGACAAACTGGACTTGGTATTTGGAAGGCAGAAAGCTACATTTAGTGTTTAGAAGCAAAGCAAGGAACCATTTGAGTATTTCCTTTACAGATTAAGGGAATCTGAATAAAAAAATGTGATGAAGCTGAATTTATTACATTTGATTCAATCAAATTACAAAATAATAAAAATGCAACGCAGTGTGACATTATGCTTGACAGAAATACCATCATCTTCCTTTGTTTCAGTGTGCTAAAGTACTGGGGCAGTATAAAGGAGTTTGTAGAGATTCGTTATTGGGAGGTGATGATAACAACCAACTTCACACAGCTTCTAGAGAAGATGGAATAAATATCATAACTTACCGTCGCTCACTTATTTCATGTAGGTGAAAAATTCATAACATTTGAATAACAAATTTAATAAATAATAATGTAATCATTTCAATACAATATTGCATGTTGGTGTTGGTGTACTGGTTTTGAACTTCTGATGGTTTTGAAAATCTTATTGATGTGAAAAAATGTCATATTTTTTTCTTTAAAGCTGATCATGGAGATAAAGAGTATCCCACAGATGGAGTTTCTTACATAATTTGGGGCATTGGACGCCTAAATCATAATAAAGAACCAATGTTTCATGATTTTTACCCAAAAAGTAACATTAAAGTGGAATTGAACCGTAAAGAAAAAGAAAGTAACTGTTTCAAGTTCACACGTGCTCAAGAAAGTTACAGGTATTTTTAATTTCCCTAAAGTATTAATTTTTATTGTAACATTTTTTTTTTAATTCAAATTTTTTTTAAGGGAACCCTGGACTAAATCTTCCATTACAGACAGTAAGATTCGCTCTTTCACTGCAACAATAGGGCCATCAGGTGGGAAAAGAGGATATCAAGGAATAACAAGTAAGTTGGTTGAAAATTCCAATTAATATTCACTTATAAAGAAAGAATGCAAATAAAATTCTTTAACATGTTCTAGATATGACATCTCCTGGTTTATCATGGTATATCAATGGATATCTTGCCCCAGAATTAAAGTTAAAACGTGGACTCATTTACACATTTTATGTATATGGAGGTAATAATCCGCATAGTGCAGAGCATTATCATCCTTTTATGATAACTGATGAACCACATGGAGGATTTGATCGCTTAAGTGAGGAAGCTCAAAAAAGAATTCGTGTTCTGGCTGGAGTTGAGTTTAACAGAAGAGGCCAATCCAAACCAACCACAAGTAAAACTTTCTTTTGGTTCCTATAATGTGTCTGGTCTTATAAAGAATTTTATTTAAAACAGTATTTTCTATACTTCTAGCTGGTCCTTTGTGCATCGCCAAACACGATGGAAAAGATAGAAGATTAGATGATGATTTTGCAACATTTAGAAAATTCAATCGAACTCTTATGGTCACATGTGAAGAAGGTAAGGAATAAATCAGTTTCCTATTTATCTTGACACATTTATGGAAAGAAATCTATAGAAAATTTTTCACTTTTAAAAATTTAGAGTATGTAAGAAAGTAGAGAAAATTGATTTTTTCAGTGAATGCATCTACAACACAATACAAGTTACAACAATGCCAAACAATGCAAAACAATAAAAATTAGGACTATAGAAGTTCTAGTTCATCTGACGTGCTTTTGGAATTTCATAAGAAAAAAAGCAAATATTCAAAACACTTTTGACACCTACTTCTACACAATTAATTTTAGAATGTAGTGTTGAAACATTCATAAAAAATACTTATTGAGTAAAGCTTGTTGATAAATAAATGAAATACAATGTATTCCATTTACAATGCATGAAAATAGGTGTTTTTTTACACTTTTGCAAACAAATTTAATGAGTCAAATTGCAGTCGTGATTGTGTTTAATATCACAGTTCTTAACTATGCTTTTTTAAATTAAGTTTGAAATTGTTTCAGTATTTTAAAATGCAGAAGTATAATGCATGAAGAAAGACAGAAATTAGTAGAGTATAATGAGTAGCACAGGTTTATTTCTACAATATATACAGGATTTAATTTTAATTTTTTTTCATTTAAAATGTGATTTTGTTAGTGTGAAATAAATGGAGAATACAGGAAAAAAAACTTGTGGACATTCCTTTTAATTCTGAATAATGAAATCTAACAAGATCTGATGTTGCTAGAAGAAAAAAGTACTTAGGATAACTGATCTATAAGTTTCATAATATTAGTGCGTGAATTTATATGTGCTTTCTTTCATACTTGCAAATTTATTACAGGTGAACCTGGCATATTAGAAGTGATACCAAACAAAACATGGCCAGATGTGGTTTACTACAATAGTTATACTCATAATAACATGGGTTGGAAAATTAATGTTGTTGATAGTTTTTCACAAAGCTCGTCTGCCAAAATGTGGAATAACTTTTTCTGGATTATTCTTTCATGGATACTTTTGATGTATTTTATTTGAAATGTAATGGGAAAAGAGAGTAATGACTATTAAAATATTTAAGATTTTTATGTGTCTTGTTTTGGATATGTGTTATATTTCCTCATTATTCTATTTGAAGAATTTGTTTATCAGGAATGATTCTTCCATTGTCAACATTATTTAGTTTTGAATTGTTTTGGATTAGGTGAGTATTATACTGATCATCAACAAAATAGGTTCATGATCGGAAAAAGAATACTGAATTGTTGTGTTATTCAACTAAGAAGAACAAAATAATAAAAAACAATACCTAATTTCAAAATAATAATGACTGGAATGAGACATTACAAACGTTTCAAACTTTTTAAATTGTTATTTTAAAAATTAGCTTGTAGAAGCAGTACTGAGCTTGGATAAAAGTTCTAAAACTGCTAAACATTTTTTAATAAACAAAATCAACTTTGATCCATTCAATTAATTGCATAAAAAAGCAGTGATTTTAATTTTACTCATATACGAACATTCTTCACACTTCTGATCTCCCACGCAACAGACATCCAGATAAATTGAGCCTTCATATACGTAATAGAAAGTCCTATAAGGTCTTGTTTTGTGGACTATTGTCTATGAAACAAAACTTGTGCTCATAGAGAATTTGAAAACTGGATTTTACAAGGTCATCCATAAGTTATTTAGTGCTAAAGAGGAGGGGGGAGGGGAATCAGGGGAGCAGCTTTATGCATTACACATTGGCAAAATTACGCTGTGTTACATTGGGGAAGAGGGGTCTTAGCGTAGTGGTACATAATCTTGATATTTGTTGTTTTTAAATTTCAACATTTACTAAAATTTCCCTATTTGTCTTTTATTCAGTCGCATACTAAAACATTGAGTTGTTAACAAATTAAATTTAAAAAATATAAATAAATTAAAGAAATTATAATGTAATTGTTATAATAAATGGAAATATTTCTCATCAGTCTTAGTATATATTGATTAGATCTGTTAGATTTCAAAGAAAATAGTCAAAACTGATCTGCAGTTTAATTTGATGAACCATGTCCTCTCAATGACAAAATGAATTAAATGTCAAGTAACAGAAGGTAAGTTATTAATTCAATTTTTTTCTATGAAATAATATATGAAAAGAAGAACAAAGGACCATAGCAAATGGAAAAGTGTCATAAGAAGACCCAAAAAAGATGATGCCTGAAAGTTAGGAAAAAGAAATGTTTTACAGGTCAAACTGCATCAAAAAGACATACAGTTGACTATTGAATGTAGACCATTTTTGCACTATGCAACAAGGAGATGGAAAGAGGTTGCCATGTGATATGATCATGCACTATGAGCTTTCAATGAATAATTTTCTTTTCCAAATTTCACTTATAACAAGCATTTTTTTATATGTAAATAATTTTTCAAAATAATAGTGATGAAGAGACAATATGTGTAAAAGAAATATAATAAGAAAATTCACTTTATGAAAATTAGAATTTCAAAAACTTTCAAGAGTGGTAAGAAGATGGATGGAGCCTGTTTGGTACATTTGAAGAAAGGAAAATACATCATACAAGAGGGCCATGCATTCTTCCAAAGAGAAGTGAAAAATTTGCAGAGAAAAATTGTATTGTACTAGCCCAAGACTGGATTTGAAAAAAAATTAAAATAGAATTAGCAAATGGCCATTTAATGATTTTCAAAGTAGGTAAAGATTGCACACATCTGAGCATGAGTGATATGAATGTTTGTTGTGTATAGTGTGAATGTGATTTTTTTTATTGTATAATAATGGTAATTAATTATGAATGTGATTGCATGTCATCCTGAAATATAGGTTGAATGTGACACCGCCTTAGCGGTTTTAAGAGAAAGAGATTTTTTGAAAATAAATGGTGCAATGCATTGTTGCGCCACAGTTTTTAGTATGAATTCTGGTGTTATTCCCCAAATAAATATTCTATCAGCTGAGAACTTGTAATGAGCTGTGGATTTCCAGGTCTGCTCTTAACACATTCACTGTCCTGTGATCCATATGTGGTTCACAAGGTATAACACTCAATGGTTTTGCTACGTCTTGTGTACCACATGTGTGTCACAGATGTTTACAATTTGTAAGGCAAACATTTTCATTGAACTCCCTGTAACTGCATAGATTTTGGTGTGGACTTGCTAGGCCGGTCATAGTATTTAGAAATGTACCAAGACATGTGGAAAATTATTTTTATTTTTGAAATAATTACAGTAAAATTTTCTTACCTGAGATAGCTGAAATATTAATAGAAATAAAGAGAAATAGCAAGAAGGAAGGGAAGGGTACCTTTTTTCAATATTCTAGAATTCAATTCAATTGGTACAATAGTCTCTTGCTCATAAATATCCACTGCAGTGGTTGCACAGCTTGTCAGAAGTTGTCTCGTCTGTGAATTCTTCCTTCACTCAAAAATTTCTCCTGTCTTATTGTTAGGTGTGGTCAGCAACAGCAACTAATTCTAACTTTAATTATCATAAATTTTAATATATATCTCAAATAAAATTAATACATATAGTTTTTACTGTTATAATGACATATTTTTACTCACTGAAAAAAAGGGGGATGCTGTCACATGTGCTATGCAATTAAGGGAGCAGTTCAAGTGCATGTTACAAGCAGGAGAGGGGGTATGCAAAATACTCCAAATTTGCTTGAGGTAATTTATGGAATGCCCCAAGGGCCTAGAATGTACAGTTCTCGAGTTATGCATGATTGTGAAGGTGTTGCTCCTTAACTTGTGATCATGACTAAATGTGCACTTGCCAATTAGACCTGCTACTTCATAACATAAACTAGAAAATTCTGCCCTTTTTGTTTTAAAACTTTATTTGTTGTTTCCAAAGGGTTATTTTCTATCCTGCATTATCACATTTTCGGGGTTTTATGGCCATATTATAAGCGAAGGTCTTATAATTTACTGTTAAGATAGTTTTCAGTATCTTCACATCCATATGCATGCACACAGGGGGTCGTGGGCCCCTGAACATTTTGGAAGGGGCCTCGTAGCCTTAGGTAATAATACACGTTATTTCCGTAAATATATTAAATCCCTGATAAAAATGAATACAATTTGTAGATACATTTTAAACTTTACAGTGAAGACAAATGCATGAGTCCATTCATTTACCGTAATATTGTTACCGCATGTATCTTTGAATAAGTATTATTGCCTAGGGATATACCATTTGAAACATTTCCGCATTTTGCTTTGTTGTCAAAGTCAGTACTTGTCGACAAAACTACCTGAAAAAAAGGGGAAAAGCCTGAGACGATTCCTTCTACAAACGCCTAAAAGTACATTTTAAAAATTCATAAACATAGTACAATTAATAAATGTGTAAGTGCCAAAAAGTGTTTCACCTCTCCTCTTGTATTTGGCTCTGCACGCCTGTGTTCAATCCGTTTGGTCACACTCAAGAAAACTGAAACAATGAGCAATCTTGTCTAGGCCTGTATATTAGATGTCATTAACTTTAATTCGTTTTAGTTAATTTTATTATGGGGCCGTCCATAAATTACTAACACAAATTTGATGTAGTTGACTATCCTCTCTCCCCCTGTATCGCTCGCCTGAACCAGTCTCTAATAATTATGTAACGCTTGAGACAATTACAATAAATAAAAAACAACTATATAGCAGAAAAAACGAGTTGCATGAATTGTATTGGACTTATACATTAAAATTTATGATAATTAAAGTCAGAAATAGTTGGGAATGCGAATAGTACATAACAAGATTGAGGACGAATTTTGAATGAAGGACGGGTAGACAATAAAATTTCTGACAATCCGTGCACACGCGCTCGTGGATGACGCATGTGGCCTGCCCCGTGTCTTCTGCATTAAATTAAATGGATTCTAGAATACTCTATATGTCAGTTTTGAATTCTTTCTTCGTAATGTTAACAGATTCGATCAATATTAACATTGTTGAAAAATATTTACTTTTATTTAACAATGTTACATATACTTTTTTAATTATTATATTCTTAATTTAGTAGTTAATATTTTAGTAAAGACTGACAAAAGGATTTTTTTTTCAGCAAATGTTGAAAAACTTTCAAAAGACATATCAACATTGCACTAAACTATGACCTCACTACCCCGGAACGCTACCTCAAACACCCTCCCCCTCTTTTGCGTTACGTAACTTACGGACGACCCCTATATAACAGTTCGCGTGCATGAAGTCGTGCGTACAAAAGAGTACTTAACATGACAAGAACTAGATTGATTGATTGATTTTTCGTGTTTCCGGGCGCGTCAACTGCTCTGGTCATTAGTACCGTTAGTGTAGTGCATGTTTTTTCGCGGGAGATGGTGGTGATCTTTCCCCGCTGGATGGCGAGATCCGGCGACGACCTACCGTCGGCTAGTGGCGTTTCCCCCTAACCAGGACTCTCCCACCAGCGGGGCACTGCCCCAGCCGGGACAAGCTCTAAGCTCCCGACCGGTCTCCCGGAATATGTGGTAGTGTAGTGTATGTTAGTGTAAGTGTGTGTGTGTAAGGGGAGAGGATAGGACAAGGAATGAGAAGGACAGATCGCGCGCGGTCCGTGGCCCGTTTGGTAGGGTACTGCTCCGGCATTCGCCTGGTGTTGATCGGAGAAACCACGGAAAACTACCGATCAGAGCAGCCGGCCGCTGGAATTCTCCTCCAGGCAGCGACTGAATTCGACTAGCTGAAAAGCTAGTGTCGAAAATCCTGCCGCCGTGGGGAGTGGGAACTACCTAGAAAAAAAAAGAGTCGAACTGCAAGTAGGTTTTTGATTGATTAGAGATTCCTGGCGCGTCAGCTGCGAAGGTCATTAGTTCTAAACGCGTAGTGCATGTGTTTTCCTCGAGAGGTGGAGGTGATATTCCCCCAGTGGACGGTGAGATCTGGCGCCGACCTATTGTCAGCTAACAGGGTTTGCCTCAACCAGGTATCTCCCCAGTGGGGCACTGCCTCAGCCGGGACATTCCCGGCATGTGTGGAAGTGTAGTGCATGTAAGTGTGTGTGTGTGTGTGTGTGTAAGTAAGTAAGTAAGTAAGTAAGTAAGAATAAGGAAGAGGATGGAATGATCGCGACGAAAATCCGACTTATACTCCGTCCAGTCAGTTGGTGCTCAAAAGGGCCCGACCCAGGAAAAAAAAACCGGAATTTTTTTTCCTCAAGGGTTTTTTGTGTTTTTGAGGGCTCTGAATTCGAATTTGATGTTTACCCCCTTAAAAATGGGCGGCTTCACAGAGAAAATAGCAAAAAAAACTTACAAATTTCGCCCTTATTTTTGTTTTTCGCGTATGCCTTGAAAACTATGCGTTTTATCGAAACAATTGTTATTTATAAGATTAAAGTAGATACAACTTTCTTAGGGTCTGGCTAATATACGAATTAACCTGTAACATATTTCGAACTTTACCAATAACACGCAAAAAATAGTTGATTTGACCCGTAAATACCAGACGACTAATTTATTTTATCGACTGCATAGCTGTTTTGGTTGTGAGAAGTGGGCATCGATGGCAATCTAATCGATGGCGATGCCCGTGTGACCGCCTTTATTCCCGACTTCTACAATTTCCGTATTAAGTCAATATGCCTCCAGGAAAAATTCCTTCTGCGACGCGCGTGAAAGATCTCGTTGACAGGTCGATATGTATACCGCCGAGAGTTTACAGCGATTTAACGGAGTGGCGAGTGATGTAATCATGATAGAAAGACTCATGCTTAAGAGCATTCAATATCACTACATGTAATAATAATAATAATAATAATAATAATAATAATATTAATATAATAATTATTATTATTATTATTAATGATACTATTTTATTGCATAGGGATTTAATAAACAAGTATCAAGCAATAATTTACTTAATGTAGTATGTTCCGAGAAAAATTAGCAAATATGTTTATTAAAAAAGGATGTAAACATACTAAAATATGTCAATAAATTCAACAAATTAATTTTTTTTTAAATTTTGTATGAATTTGCATTACGTTATTGGTAAATATTATGTCGTAATTAGTGCTTTAAATGTGAACCAACAAATGTTTAAGGATTTCCAATTTTTTTAATACAATTACAACATTGTAATAATTGCAATTACTGTGAATATAATTTCTGTTTCTTATTTTCATTTATTTCTTCACCGTCACATCCCACAAACAAACTGTTAGAAGTTGGTACTTACAGCCAACACTTCCAGAAAACTTACGATAACATTACGTTGTTCGTATTTTCCTCATCTGATACGATACCTAATTCACTGGTCAGTACACACAGGGTAATGTACTTCACACGCACGTCGTGGGCACTTGTGGCGACCGCTTCTTGCGCTTTGCACGCACATTCACACACCCCATAGTCATTAGTAGAGACCGGAAAAATATGTAGCATGAAACGTCAACACATGTACATAAATATGAACAGAAAATAGTATGAATATGTAACAAATATGCAAAGTGGGATATAATGTGTAATGTTAAAATACTCTAGTTATAAAATACATTTACATAATACGAAATTACATTTAAATTCATTACATGAAAATAGTAAGAATATGTAACAAATATGCAAAATGGAATGTAATATGTAATAATAAAATTCTCTAGTTATAAAATACATTTACATAATACGAAATTACATTTATAAGAAAATTCCAAAACACGTTTTAAAAATAATACAAACGTTTTAAAAAATCATTTGGAGACTACAAGTTGAATCACATTTTGCACCATACAACTCTTTCGTCAGTAGTAATAGATTTATTTATTGTACTACGATCGTAGTTTAGGAACCATGCCAAGGTGCATAGAAGAAAGGTTATATGCACCCTAAGCCACTCTAGACGTAAAAGATGCCACGGGGATATCTACGAATAACAATCACTGCAGCGAGCAACATTCTTATCGAAATGTTACACGTCGGCGATCGCGAAAGTTTCTCAGAAATTAAGGTTAAAGTTCACGAAACGCAGCGACAATAATACATTTCACAGCAAGATTTCACCAAAACTGAAGAAAAAAGTGCTGATTTTTTTTAAAATGCTTCTTCAAGAAAATTCAAAGTATAAAAAAAGATTTTGTGAAAATAGCAAAATATGTAAAATAGTACTAAATATGTAAAAATATGCAACGAAAACATTGGATATTGAATTAGTAGAGGGACGATTCGCCAAGATTACAATTTGGAGAATGGTAAGTAGAGAGGGGAAAAATGTAATTACATAATATTACAATTTTGAAAATGGTAAGTAGAAAGGGAAAAAACATGTAATTACATAAATATCCGGTCTCTAGTCATTAGGTCGCCCGGCCGTAATTGTGTATGTTGTACAGGTCGTTAACAGCTGAAAAGAGCATGTTGTAAAGTCCATGATCTTCGCAGCAACACATTACTGTGGAGAATCGCACAGAAGAAACTCCGATGACTGAAAGCTATGCATTTCAAAATACTTTTTATTTTTCCCTTTACTACATACTTAACTTACTCACCTTTCTACCCCTTACTACGACAAAATAACGCCTCAAATCCATTTCTATGATGCCAATGTGATAAACTCGACACCATTTCCTACCACACGGACTTAAGTTATAAAGAGAGAGAATTGTAATACTGGAGCAGAAGTCAATGATTTTTCGTCCGAAAAAACACGTATTGTGGGGCCCTGGTAACGAAAAAGTGCATAAATCTTTATCCTCCATGTAGCACATTATTGCCTTTACCACGTTGCTTTGTCAGGGTCCACGTTTTGTGAGTCTTTAGATAGATATTTAGATAATTATATTTAGATATTTATTTAGTCAAAAACAGTCAAAAAACTGTATGTGACGCATAGGGGAGAAAGTCATCTGCGCACGCTTTATTGAGTTTCAGAATCCCTTCCCAACAATTTAACTATTAATAGTTGAAAGATGGATAATAATAATAATAATAATAATAATAATAATAATAATAATAATAATAATAATAATTTAAACAGCGAGAGATTATCATTTCAAAAACTAGATATTTTCGTTGCCGAATTATAGAAAACTTATTTTTAACGGTAAAGGAACGAACAGATTTGATTTTTCTGTATTGCTAACAATAGAAATTCTACTACCGCTACAAGCGAAAGGAAAGCTCAACAAAACGTGCGCATAGTGAAGCTACATTTACGTTCAGAAGCAAATCAAGGGGTCATCTCAGCATTTGCTCAATGAATTAGGGAAACTGGACAAAAACCCGATCGATCCGATTGATTCGAAAAATCGATTGTCTGCAAAAGGTCTGTCGTCTGTCCATGTGTGGTCAACTCTCGCATAAATCGTTCAGTGGATGTTCTCCAAAATCGATATTTCTTTATTGGTCTACACGAACTCAATGCACTGCGAGTTTGAAATGGATATTTTAATTTTTGGGGCTACTTCATGTGAATCATCAACATTTTGAAATTTTTCTCAAAACAGCTCCAAATTATCGATTGAACTTTTCCTCAAATAGCGTACTAAAAATGTGTATGTTTTGTTTTCGTTAAAATCTCTGAAATTTCGAAAATCGTAAAAGTTCAGCATTTTTATTATTATTATTATTATTATTATTATTATTATTATTATTATTGTAATTATTGTTATTTAACTGCCACCGGGTCATACCCAATTGCAGTTCAAATAAATGTATGTATGTATGTAATTCTAGCGGCCGGCAGCTGTCATCGGTAGTTTCCGTGGATTTTCACCGGCTGAGGTGGTTCAGGGCATCAACGGATCTCAGTACAGTGCCTCTGACCGGGAAGTCCCAGGGATCGAGTCCCGGCGGCGACGGGATTTTCGATAGCCACCGTCTGGAAGAGAACTCAAGCGGCCGTTTGCTGTGACCGGTGCGTTGTTTCTCTTACCAATACCAGGCGAACGTTATACTCTTAAGTTGAACACCATCATTGTCTGAACTACGTTCAAATTAATGAAACTGTAGAATAATTAATAGACGACTGTGTTGTTTTAGTAGTACTTGCCGATGGGAAGAGAATACGATCCCGTTATATTAAAGAAAATATTTGAGCAATTACCTGATTTTCCCAATTTGACATTTCACCCACAATAATTTGACTGTTTATAAATATAATATATACTGTCTATAAATATACAAATTTTTAATTATATAAATATGGCTCATTTATATAACTAAAAATTATTTTGAATATCAGATATACACCGTACGATCTTCCAACTTTGAATTGTAACCACAGCGAAAACGAAATTCTACAGCAGTCAGTAACAGGATGAATTATATTGTTATTGAATATTATTGTTACGGTTTTTAATCTTATAGTGCATTTTCATGCAAAAGTGCCACTGAAAGTGGTTGATGTCTGTCGAATATAGTACTGAGAAGGCAATAGTAGTAATTTCTGTCACAGTTAACTTTTTCCTTTTGTTGAAACGGTAAGTTTGAAAGCAAAGTTTTTCCTTGTAATTTTTTCACTTCGTAAGTTCACGAACTTGAAAATAACTTGATTGATTTATTTTTGTCAAAGAACAGTAAAAACTGTAGGTGGCGCATAGGGGAGAAGTGCAATAAGCGCTCTGTTCTTGAGTTCCAGAATCTCTTCTGCACCCTTTAACCGTAAATAGTTGAACAACGAAAAAAAGGACCAACAAAGCAAGTTTAGC